>JAECXP010000260.1:2449879-3057318 GCA_018152965.1 Scaptomyza pallida | reverse complement strand
AAATCTATATTTTTCAATTATTATTATAAAAAAAATTATTAACGATTATTTTTTAATTTTTAGTATAAAAGTTTTTAAATAATCAATTATTTATGACCCTTAAATAACAGTTAATTTTTTTTTTTTTTTAATTAAAATCAACAATAAGAAATAAATAGTTCTTTAAAGATTTAAAAAATTAAATTCCATTTTTAATAGTTAATTCTTAACTGTTTTACTAAAATATTAAAAAAAACTGTTATCTTATGAGGAATTATTTAAAAATCCAAAATAACTGTTACTTATTGATTTTTTATATAAAAGGTTAAAATTAACTATTAAATATTGATTTTTATGATAAAACGTTACAATCCCTGCTTTCAACACTTTTTCACTCAAATTTCTCACCTTACCCAACGATAAGATAAGATATATTATTGTGCTTTCTTTGCGATTAGCCCTCACTCACGTGCCCATCTCTAAAGCACTATATCATTTGTGAACTCCCCCGTTGTGTGTTGTGCGTGATGTTTCAACTAAATGGTATCAGAGTTTTTGCGGACTAACCTTGAACGCTGTCGCGTAGTAGCTGCCAGAAGAAGGCCAACATAGATTCGGCACCTTCACCACTATAGCGTTTGACCGTGGGAAATTTAAGGGCCATAAAATTATCCCATGCCTGTGACTTAATTAACAGCTCGGCGATTTCGCAGCGCTCCGTCGATTGCAGCTGATGTTCGCTGGTGTTCAGTGCCTCAAAGTTGCGTGCTAGCCATTCCCGTTCCTCGGTGTTCTAAGGGAGAAGACAAATCAGATTTTATTTGGCTTCAGTTTTGGTGAGGATATATTAGTTTTGATGTGAAATTTGTGACGGATATGGGTATATATGAATGCAATTATGTAAAAGTATATATTTTTGTCCTGAGTTCTTATAGTCATGACCATCTCTTCATATGTGACTGTGTCCTGACTATATGAACTCATTCATTGTTGCAGTTATCTTAACGAAACTTCGGCAGAAAAAATCTTTTAGCTAAAGGGAGAAAATTTATCAAAATTCATTGGATCGGAAAGCTTTAACACATAATTTTTACGGAAAATTGTTTAGAATTTAAGTTTTTAGTTTCAAAAAAATTGTTTAAAAATCTTTATATGTAACTTAAAGACTTTATCCTTTAATAACTATATTACACATAAGTAATCTAAGCTAGATAAATCCAAAATCAACAAACCTCTTAAAGCCTAAGAGTATCTAAGCTTCGGCTTGACAATCCCAACTTGACTTTCTTAATTTTGTATTACATATATATTTTAAAGGCTGCCCAACTTTGCAATTTTGTAACTGTATGAATTATATGGCTGCTTACCTCAACGTAGGCAAACTCAGCGCTTGCCCCATTGCTGCAGTAAATGTCGCGAAGCAGCTGCTCCAATTGGGCAACATTGTGGGTGGCAGCAACATCGGGTGTGGCAGCTAGGAGGCCAGCGGTGCGCACCGTTTGCTGTGTCTGCAGTCCATAAAATGCGGGATTTAATTCCTGCAGCTCGCTGTAAAGAAAAGGGACAAGTTGACAATACCAAAACGAACACCAAGTCGCCAACCAACTCTCTCTCGCTCTCTCTTTCACTCTTTCTGTCTCTGTCTGTCTGTTCGTTATTTACCTTTTGGTGCTGGACGCTTTGATGCTGATGGGATTTACGGCTGCCAATTTGTGTCCATGCTGGCGAAATGCCTCCACCCAGCGATAGACATTCGCTTGTGAGTTCCTTGACTCCTGCACCTCCTTGGACACTGCAACACACACATACACATGCGTAAACAATATAAATTTGCTGCCTTACAGTTATAAATTATTAAAAATAAAGAAGAAGCAGATAGCCATGGTGTATTTTTGTGTTGTCTTCTTCTTGGCAGAGGGCGAGACCTTTTGAATTTATTGGCATTTTACTTTTATGGCAGATACATGTATACATTTATTTTGGGCTAAGGCTCCGAGTCGCGACCGGAAGTTATGAATGTGGGGTATATTTACTTTAGCTAGATTTTATAACTATATTTAGCTATTAACGGAGGATGAGCGTCTTTTTAGTAGCCATCAAATATCTAAATATTATTCTTTATATTTTTTAACATAAATAAATGGAACTTAAAGCCTTAACGCTGCAATCTCAAATACTTTTTAGAACCTCAAAAAAAATGCTTTGAAGGACATTACAACTTCGGTGCCTGACAGCAATATTTATTTATTCTTGTAGCTTAATAAATGTGAGATATGGGCGCAGAATGTTTCCTTTTTTTTTTATTTTTATGGCGTTTTATTTTTGTGGCAGCTAAGCCGTTGATAGCTTGTTGCCTGCTTAAGGTGTTTATGTGCTAAAGTGTTATCCTACTTAAAGGATAACAGTGCGTATACGTGTGTGTCCCCTGGTCGATTACCAGAGTTGCCAGATTGACAGTTGTGAGCTTTGGTTAACTTCCAAAATGCATTAAAACTTAATTTGCTTAACAATTTATGCACAATCTTTATTTTGGGTTTTGTGTAATAAATCAATTTATTGCTTGTGCACGAAGGACATGCATGTCCTGCGACAGGGCAGCAAGCACACAATGAATGTTGAATGATGATGTTTGTGGTGAAAATATTTCATCTTGGGGCGTGTAAATATTATTGAACCACCAACGCTGCAGCCAAAGGATAATGTTGTCCTGACAGTTATATATGAGAGAGCACCACAACAGGACAGGACATTGGACAATACAAAGTGCAAGCAGACATGTGTGAGGGAGGGAGGGTTTGGGTGGCGGGTAGGTAGGATGTAAAGTAAATCAAAGGAGAACCAATGGTCCTTTGATTGGGCTTTCAACTGGGCTAAAAGGAAAAGCCTCGGCTGCCGCGCAGCTGATGTCATACAATACAACAGGATCAAGCCAAAAACAACAATAACAACAAAGTCACCTCGAGTTCTGAGATAAAACGCTCAAAGGGATTGGCAAACAAAATTTCACAGCAGACATACAGAAGGTTGGCCCATACACTGAGCAAAAAGGTTTAAGTAAAGGATTTATAAAATATTTAAGAAATTTTATATAAATTTTTTGAGCCTTGGAAAGTATTTTTGAAACCAAATATTTTTCTTCAAGTGCATATATGGAGATGTTGCCACCTTTACAATAACATTGACAATCTCTTTCTTTCTCTTCTCTCTGTGTATGCCTCTTAATAAGACCTGACGTGCGGCGTGTTGATAAGACCTCCCAATTTGGCCCCCCTCCCTCCCTTTTTATTGGTTACTGCCAATTGTGTGTGGCCAAGGCTTAGTTCTGGCCATGAATCCAATTCGCAATTTTTGGGCCTTTGTTTGATTTGACTTTGTTATTTTTCTGTGCACACACACACATACACACACGCATTGCTGTGTGTGAGAGGATAGTTTTGTTTTAATTTGCAGCTCGAAACAGTTTCAATCATGTGACTGGGCTAAGGACACAAACAGATAAAAATATTGCCAGATTTGCGGAAGGAATTTAACAAGAATTGAACTGAAATTTTGGGATTTAGTTTCAGTAAAAGTTACAAAAACAAGCAAAAAATCTCTTTTACTGCAAATTAAATCTAACACATTTATCAAGAACTTAGTACACAAATTCTATAAAATTACTATTATTCATTTTGTTAATTCAACGTTGTAAAAAATATTCCAAAAATTCTTCGAATTCAAATAAAACAAACTATGAACTGCAACAGGTTGCCTCACACATGCTGCTTGTTGCGTATGTGAACAATGTTTGAGGCGAACGCTGCAGGCGACCAACATGTTTGAGTTCGGCTGCGGCTTTTTGTTTTCACTTTGCCCACAGCAATTCGCTTTGATCTGCTGTTGCTGTTGTTGTTGTTGTTGCTTCAGCTGTTTGCTGTTGTAGGTGAAGAGTTTTGCGGCGACACTCAAACACGCATTGATAAACACAGCCGAACAACGACAACAACAAATAGTAGCCGTTAAGGCCTGTTTACCCAAAAATTTAATTTAACTTAATTTAGTTTAACAGTCAGCTGACTCAATCAAACCTATGCGAACTCTATGTGAGCGTTTACCCAAAATTTAATTTAATTTAATTTAATTTAGTTTAGTTCCGAACCTGCAGGTTGCAGATTCTTAAATATTTTCGGTGTTGGTAAGCATGAAAATACAAAACAGCTGATCAAAAAGTGTTGTGCAAAACGTTTACATATTCAAATATTTAAATGAACAAGCATAAGCCTTTTATTTTAGTTGAAAATCATGTTTGTTGTGTGATAAAATGTCAAAATACTTTAAAAATATAATTAAAAAAGATAAGTTTGGGCTTATATATTGCCATGAGCTCAAGTAAAAATGTGTTTGAATACCAATTCAAAATGTAACGGAGTGTTAACAACACTGCTAACATAATTTTACACGCTTTATACACTGTTTCCTTAAATTAAATTAAATTTTGGGTAAACGCATACATTTTCTTAAATTAAATTAAATTAAATTAAAATAAATTAAATTAAATTAAATTTTGGGTAAACAGGCCTTAAGGGGACAGCATAATGTGTGTGTACAATGATTTACGGCACTTGCCACAACAATTTTCTAGACATTTTATTTTGCCTTTAACGATTCCTACTGTTCACACACTTATCAAAAGTGTTTGCTAAAAATGATTGTTATCTGCAGCAGCAGCAGCTGAGAATAATATAGTGTCAGATTAAAAATAACACTGATTACAGGCACAATTCACTTTCAGGTATTATATACTATATGTATAATAATACCTTCGTAGACACGCTTAGCGACTGGACGATAGCCCCACACGCCTTGTTTACTATGATAGCCGCGCTCCACTAATTTTCTTTCCGTTTTGGCAAGGTGTCGCAGCATTTTTGCTTTAAATGTTTAGCTCTTGTTTATTTTACAACAGGATTTTCCCGGCGCGTCTTTTCCGTTGTCAACTGCAGCAGTTCACGTTCGTTCCACAACTAAAATTCATTCTGACCGACAGACCCCCATGGGTTTTCTGTTGATAAGCGCACTGATCTAGCGGCGAAACGATCTTTGGGCAGAAAAGGCGAACTGGAATTGTGCCGCTCTTTGCATTTCTTTGGCAATGTTCCAGCTGATAGAAGTATAAGCACACATGTTTGAACAGTCTTTCTCACTCGCTCAAGCATTTCAAAATTCAATGTTTATTGTGGTATACTTTTAGGCTGTAATTGTATAATTTTTTTAAAATTAACTATTATTTAATTTAATTAATTAATTTTAAAATTTACTATAAAATAACTTAATGATTACAACGCTCACTGATTATCTAAATTTTTGTTGCTTGTTGCTGCCTTCTGACGAATTAGCATTTATTTTTCATTCTTTACAAACACTATTCTTTAAAAAAGTCTCGTAAGCCAAATTAGCCAAAATATCAAATTAATCTTTGCATTTTTTATGTTTTGTCTCTTTTGTTGATTTGCGTTGACATAATTTAGAAATTTGACTGATTTGATTGAGTAAAATAAATTAAATTATTAATAGCATTTGTCTCTCTCACACAGATACCACAGGCCAAATCAAATATTTATGCGATTTTCATAGTAAATTTATTGTGACGCTGATTTCATTCATAAAATGCAAAGCTTCAAAGCGGAAATGGCGACTTGTTGCCCTTAACAATGGCTCATTGTCTATAATTATAATTGGCCCGGGCAAAAAGGAAGGAACGATGATTAACTGTAATTGAAATGAATCACAAATCGTTAACAGATAAGAGAGAGAGAGAGTAATGCGAGAGCATTAAATAAACAAAAGAATTTGGTAACTGGCAACTTGCACAATAACCCTAAAAAATCTCCAACGGGCCAACACCAACACCAGAAATCTAGAGCGAGAGTAGAGGAATGCTTTGTTATCAGTGCGTGGTTTTTGTAACTGTGATAAGATAAGCGCTTTGCCGAGTATAGAGCATAAAAGATAACATGGCTAACATTTCACAATCGAGCTAAAATACATATATAGTATATGGATGACAGGTGAAGCAGTTGACTGGCTTTTGGCAACGCCTCGACTTTTTAGTCTTAATTGAGCGGGCCGCTATAACGAACGTACTTAATATTGCAGGTCTATAAGGTTGGTAAAAGAAAAGAATGATAAGAAACCAAAGATAAAACAGACATTGATGATGTCATCAAAGTGAAAAAAGTGTTAAAAAACTACAAAAAAAAAGAAAATTTAAAAATCTAACTCTAGTTTTAAAGTGTTTAAAGAATGAAAAAAAAAGTTTCTTAATTAAAACCCCTTTTTTATTAGTGTTCTATTGCATAATTGCCTTTTCTTGTGCTTCAATCTATATATTTTTACAGTGCGTAACGAACGAACGAAATACTAAAAACGAAATATAAAAAAGCGTTAAAATGCGCTTCAAACTGTTTGTGGTGTGTGCATTGGCCTGCGGCTTTATGGCCTATGTGCTGGCCAATGAGAATATCTCAACGGAAGTGGAAGATCAAATTGTAAATGCCCCCGCCCCAGCCAAACTTGCCAAACCCGCCCCCGCCCCCGTCGCGTCCGCGCCGAACAAAGCCAACAAAATTGCAGAGGCGGCCGAATTTGTGGAAATACCCGTTGTGGTGGCCAAAAAGCCATTGGACAGTGCCGTCAAAATGGTCGAAAAAGTGCCAGCAATTACACCAAAACCAAAACCAACAACAGTTGCTGCCACAAAACTGATTCCCGTTGTTCATGTGGCGCCCCTTTCGGCGGCTGCATCAAATCGTGGCACTGATGATATTCTCACGGTGGCTGGACTGAAACCACAACAGAAATCTGGTGCACTAGTTATGCCATTTGATTATCTGGGCGAACTGTACGATCTGGATTCCACAGGCTATAACTGGGGTAAGTGTGTGCTAATGAGGTTATAAAAGGGTTTCGAGCCTCGTTATGAACAATTTTCTTTCTCGCTTAGTATAGCCTTGGTTAAGCATTTGGTCGCTGATTCAGTTCACATTACTCATACGCCGCGTTGTGAGCATTTATCTTATCTTGCTGAGTTTTTTTCTGTTTTTAGTATGGAGCGCTCTTTTCTTGCCCGCTTACCAATATTTGCTCAATAACCTGTTCGACTTTTGGCGACGCCCCCTCTCCCCTTCACCCCCCTTTTGGCATACAGGTGTCTCTTTGTTGGGCAGTTAGTTTTGTTATGATAAGATAAGGCTTAAAGTTGCGTTCATATTATATATGCTTTGGGTATTAAAGGCTAACGGTTGTTTTGCTTTGCAAACAGAGAGCGACAAATAGAGAGAGAGAAAAGATAAGCGCAAGAGAGAGTAAGATCGTCTGTATATAAAGAGGTCATATATCATCAAATTTAGGTGTGTTCTCCCTTCTACATATGCAAAGTTAGTTACTTTGGCTGCCAATGTATGATTCAGTTTACAGCTATTCCGATAACTTCTTATGTACTTTGTGTACTTGTAATCGACACAAATAGTATGAATGTATTTTGTTGGCTTAATCATTAGTCATGTTAGTTACACAGTGTGATTAATTCTTTTTTCTTATGTATTTATTTGATTTGTAATTGAATTTGTTAAAGTGTTGAAATGAACAATAAGTTTCTTTAACAAAAATACGGAGAATTTAATATATATTTGTATGATTTAGATAAGTATTGGGTGCGGTTTTCTGTATTTGCTGCAATTTTCTATTAATTGCAGTCTTGGAACATAGATACATAAGATATTATATTCAAGTATACATAAAGGCTAAGAGTTTTAGCTTGCGAGCTAACTGTACTTGAACATATTTATTTTTTACCTTTCATAAGTTTTTTTGCTTTAAAACATTTTAAAAGAGAAGTTTAGAAGAGAGTTTGGATAAAATCTTGAACATTTTAAAAAATTTTATTAAAAATATAAAAATAATAATAATAAAAATATCGCAGTTTGAAGTTTGGTCGTTTTTATTGGGGTAGGTTAAGGATTAGGTTAAGGCTATGTCCTAGTCGGGATTTCTCTACTGGAGCCTTTTTTATTGTTATACTTTGCAAAGCAAAATATTTTTCTTAGTTTGTGCCATAAAAAATATATTTCAATACTTTTCTAAACAAATTATATTTGTTTCTTTTTCTATCATCAATCACTTTTATCTTTTCTTATCAACTTTTAAGCAACATTTTTTAAAGTTTATGGGCTCACTTAAAGTAGAAACTAGTTTTCTTTTAGTTCTCTTTGCTTTATTATATTTCTAGCCTTAAAACTTAATACAAATTTAAAATGCTTATGCAAAATATGTTGAACACTTGTGGAATATGACTAAACTATAAGTACGGGTATCCTTGGGAGTTTGCACTAGAGAGTTGAAGAGGGGGAGACGAGGGGTCTACGTGTTGTATTGCTATGCGTTTAGTGAGATACGCTGCTCGTACTCAGCAATGCGTAACCTAACGGGCACCACCAGACTCAGATCCTCCATGATGGCATGGCGTTGCGGACGCAATGTTGCTGTGGAATTCTGTCGGGCGATGGTCGCTCGAGATTTCTCCATGGATGGTTTGCGGCGCAGTGAACTTTTGCGTTGTGCAGAATTTGTGTTGTTGTTGTTGCTGTTGCTGGAGGGCGGCTTGCCCGTGGGTGTGGCAAACTGATGTGGCACATTGCTAGATGTTGTTGTTGTTATTGGTGTTGTGCTGCTGGCTATTAAGCGTTTGGGTTTTGGCGGTGGCACAGGACTAACGGCAATGCCACTCGATGTTGTTGCCACGCCCATGGGTCGTGTGGAGCGCAACAGCGATATGAAACGATTGTTGTTGTTGTTGTTGTTGGGATTGGAGTTTTTAGCGGATTCATAGGTGTTGGTCAGTTTGTTGAAAAAGTTGATCTTGTCGCTGACAGTGCAAGAGGTTTCTGTTTCTGTTGTTGCCACAGGCAGCTCTGGCGTACTCTCCGCCAGCTGTTGCACAAAACGTTGTTGCAAGTTTGTTGTCTGTGCCTCCGCATCGCAGGCATTGCTACGCTTTGACATTTCCAATACCTTTTCACGCAACTCCATGGACCAACGTTTCTGTGGACAACGCAACTGCGGACGCAGTGCCTCCGTCTCCGGCTTTGTTCCAATATCGAGCGAAACTTGACTCGTATACCTCGGCGTCGTCATAACCGTTGGCTGTTTAACTGCCGGCAGCGGTGTCGATGTGGTTGCCGGCGTTGACAATTCCTTCTCCTCATCATCGATGTCCATTTCGAGCTCACTGAAGCTGGAGGCGGTCACAAACTGTGGCATCTCCACGGGCAACTTGTAGTTGTAGAACTGAAAATTAAATGTACTGATGCTCATTATGTCGATGTTGCAATACGAATGAACAGCCACTGAGCAAAGGCACAGCTTATATAGCCAAAGATGCCAGCTACCTGGCGGAGAAAAAGGCAGCTGCCTGTATTCAGGTACTTGCGGTTTGCTGCGTGTGTCCCAGATTAGTGTTGCACAGCCATAAAATCCTTGCCAAAAACTTGACTTGCTTTTCAGTTGCATTCCAGGAAACAAAAAAACTATTAAATTTCAAGCGAATTGACAACCCGAGCACGCGAATTTTACGTATTTTCCGCGCGCACCAATTTCTCGCATAAAACGCACGAAGGCAACATCATAAATCAGGCAGCTAATCCATCAATATATAGTTTTTCCCATGTTCACCAAAAAGGATTAGTTTCGAGTTTTATGGGCTGCCCAACAGCTGATGACATGGCTGATTCATAAATAGATTAAAAACTGATCCATTCGGTGACAGCTGTGCTGGGCAAAAAAAAAGTAAAAAGATTTTTATGAGTTTTTCCAAGTTTAGGTAATATGACAGCTGACAACTATTAATTAGCCATTGCCACCATGCTACTGTGAGCATTATCCTACTTATTTGTCATCATTGAAAAGCACTTAATAATTGTCGATTGCGCAGTGAGATAGAAAAGAAGAGAGAATGAAAAATTATTGATGAAATGCGTTAATTGGACTTTTGGCATTGTTAAATGTTCAGTGCCAGGAAAAAGTTATTAAAAAAGCATGCTAATGGAATATTGAATATGCAATTAAAAAGGATTTTTATAAAGCACAAAAATTTCAATGCATAAATAAATCAATTGCCATACAATAAAATGTTTCGCGACTTACGTTTAACTTAACCTTTTTGGAAGCTTCCATATTCAAAGGTGATATTTAAGGTATTTTCAGTGTCAACATGCCCAAAGCAAAGAAACCAAAAACCGCAGCCATAACAAACCATCTAGAAATTTCTTTTCTTATGGCCTATTTTTGCTGTGGTTGCTTTGTGTCCCTAGGGATCAGCCACATTGCACTTAAGTCAGCTTAAATTGCCTTAAAGAAAAAAGAAGAAAGAACGACAGAAAGAAATTAAGAAAGAAGAAAAATGTCTAGTGAAAAAAAAGAAAGTAACTGAAAGTGAGAGAAAGCATCTGTAAAACAGAGAAAGAGAGAGAACGAGAGAGCGAGAGAGTAGAACAAGTTGTTGGCAAAACTGAAATGAATATTAACTGTGACCTTTAATGGCTAAGTGCAAGGGAAGCCGAGCGAGCCACGAGGCAGCAATTTTGTAAGTGAGTCAGCAGCAGCAGCAGGAAGTTGCAAGAAATGAGAGAAAAGATGGCCCAAGTGTGTGGCAAGTGAAGCAAGTGGCATGCAGCATGCGGCAAACTGAAGGCAAAGATTGCTGCAATGCAAGTGCAAAGTTTTTAGTTTATGTGCCATCGCCTCCATCGTCCCATCACCGCCCCATTGCCATGTTCAGCCGGCCTAAATTGAAATGCTCCATGGATGCTTAGTAGTTGGAAGTTGTGGGCTGTGGATTAGTTGAGGGCGTGGGGGGGGAGTGGGAGTGGCGTGGCATGGTTATGGTACGCCCATTTTTTGCGGAATTGAATACGTAATCTCCGAGGATTAGCTGTTGAAATGTAAAATTATTATAATGGCGTGTTGTAGACTTGACTTTAACACTTATACACTGAGAGAAAACACGACTACAAGTTGAGTTGCAGTTTGTTGAAATTTTTGTTAAAATATTTTGATTCATTTTCTTGTGAAGAGTTCTTTAACACTGTTAAGCTTTCCTCTTACTTTGCTGAGTGTATTCTTAACACGTATATTCGTTACTTGCAGATCCCAACAACAATGTGGCGCCACCGGATACACCATCAACCGCTGCCGGCGGCTATACAATTACAAATGCCCGCCTTGCCGAGTTGCGTAGCAATTTCATGTACTGGTTCTTTGACAAGGACAATTATGGTGGCCGTGGCGATTATCAGTTTGATATACACGCCTCCATGACGCAGCTGCACAAGAATCTTAACTTTCAAATGCCCTTCTTTGGTTTCCGCTTCAACTATACGAGAGTAAGTCGTCTCCAACTATAAACAAATAAAAAATCTTAATTTCCTCTTTCTCTTCTTTTAGCTTTCGTTGAATGGTTATTTGGAGTTCTCGGATCCACCAGAGTATTTGACTTATCCACTGGTGTTTCCCATCAAGGATTGGCCCAACAAACGTGATCCCTCCTTCATGGGCATCTTTTTCAGCAAGTGCCGTGTGGGTCGTATTTATCCATCGGATTTGGATCAACGCACTCCTGGCGTTTACTTCCGGTTAGTTGCAAGTCCTTTTTCTATTTACTTAGTCACGCTTCCTGCATGTTTTTTTCCCATTTATAATCACATTTATTGTTAGTTTCTTATGGCATTTGCATATTTAAAATCACTTCAATACCCAATATACAAGCATTCTTGTCTATGGAGAGCTACAATACGTGCGCCTGTTGTTATGCAACAATATTAGATACTCTGTTTTACAGAGGAAAAGGAGAGTTTTGATTCATGTTTACTTTACATATATATTTATTTATTTTATTTTTTCTTAACAACGACAAATATTTTTTGAAAAAAACGAAAAACTAAAGATATATTTATAAAGTTTATTTTACAGCGTATCTTTCCATCGGTTTCGTGAGGTTTTAATTTATCCTACTAGCTTTTAGCACACATTGTGTATAAGTATGTTTTGTGTGTCTGGCATGTTTGCAATATTCGCTCTCCATTTCCGCTTGCACATTGTGTGCGTTTTGCATTCATGTATTCATATTTGTATCGCATATGAGCGTGTGTCTGTGTGTGTGAGTGTATATTTACATTTTGCATTCAGAGTCGCATTTGAATTCCCCGTTGTTATTGTTTCTGACTAGTTACTGTCATTTATTGCCACAGCATTTTTGCATTGTTTGCACAGTTGCCAACGCTACCTGTTCTGTTCTATTCGGTTCTGTTCTGTTTGGTCCGGCGGTATGCTCTATGCTCTCTGTATACCGTTATCTGGCCGCCATTTGTTACCCGCTGAGTGCTGTCAGTGTTGCTGATTTCAGCATTCATTTATGCGTGCATCCCATCCATTCCAAAATGGCGTCAGCACCGACCACAATCATGGGGCGTAGCAAACAAAGCTGACTTAAATAAAGCTAAATATAGCCAAATGTAGCTTAAATTTTTGATATGAATTTTAAAGCCGATAAAAAGTTGTGGGTAACCTTGAATACTCTGCCTTTTGTTTAGGTTCAACAATTTTAATTATCTTTTTGCTACAGTTTTTTTCATACTTGCAATCTTTGCTCTCAAAATGAACTTCAAATTCTTAGAACACTATATTCAAAGTGTGTGTGTGCGTGTGTGGGCTTAGGCAACTAGCCGGTTTTGCTACTCTGCTTTGTTTGGCTTTTTTTTTTCGCTTCGCTTACACTCTGACCTCCTTTGAGTCGTTGCAATTGCAATGAATTCTCGCTTGGTTTCTCTTCTTTTTTTCGCTATTCGCTTCGCTCCGCTTCGTTTCGTTTCGTTCTTATTTTTGCTTCATGCTTCGTTTAAGCTGTGTCACCTTTTTGTGACTGTGCTTGAGGCCAAGAATAATATTTTTGTTGTTGTTAAAGTTGGCTTAAAGTGTAAGCTAAATTGGCATCACTGCTTTGCCTATCGTGCCTATCACGTACATGGCAATTTCATAATGTCGCCATGGGAGGTCCTGGCAAATGTTCGGCTCCATGTTGCATTTTTGATGGCCACACGTAACCAGAAAAGCCATCCACACGGTTACACAAAACCAAAAATGGATGACTTTATTCGATATTCGAAGCGTTTTTGTTTGCATATTTGTCGGACTGGGCACGAAAATATTTTCGTTGCACTAATTATATAATAATTAAATTCATTTTTGACTGTCTGTTTTAGTTGTTTGCTGATGTTATGCAAATGAATTCCAGTGTGTGTGGCCACAATGCAAAACCATTTTAACTTTTCAACGAAACTAAAAGCAGACATTAATTAGCCGCAATGTTGTCAACAGCTGAAATCTACTTATAGTTCCACGATACGCCTTCTGTTCTATGCAAAGCATTTTGCGTATTTTGACCAAGGAATTTTGTAGAGCAGTCGGATGTGTTTATTTATAGTCGCCTCGCTCTAGATTTGTTTTCAGCATGCTTAAATTTCATACTCTTGTTACTGAGACTACCACCGCACACAAAAAAATGTGGCTAAAAAATAGCACATAAATAACGTACCAAAATGGCTGTGAGTGAGTGGAGATGTACATAGCTGCCCCAAAACAAGCGTTGAGTACATGCAACATGGAAATATTTGGGGCTCTCCCTTTCCTTTGTTTCATATATATTCGTATGTATGTGTGTGTGTTGGTCAGTTTAATAAAAAATAAAATTGCTTCGATGTTAGCCTTTGTTCACAGTTGATTAGAATTTCTGCGAGCTATTAAATATACGTGGTTTCAACTATGCTTTTGTGTATTGAGGTTAGTTCGGGGAATTTGGCATCAAATTAAACTGTAACAAAAATTTTTATTGATTTTTTATGTGTTTTTTTTTTAAAAGTTGCCCTAGTTTTATTTTAATGAAATAAATAATAAAAATATATATTTATTCCAAGCACTTTCCACTAATTGATCAGATATAAACAATTTAGTTTCATTTGAATGTTTTATTATCAAATTGAAATATAGTTTTAGCCCATCTCTAAACATCACACAAACACTTTGTGTAAAGGGCTAGTATGTTTGTCAGGTACTTTGTTACGGTGTACTTGGGCATCTGACAAATTGGTGCGACAAAGCAATTAACGGTCTGTAAAGCGCATTTGTTGAGAGCAATTTAGTGGGGATAAAAAAATCAAACACACACACAAACGAAAGGACAATGGCAAATGCATTTCCATTTTCATTTCATTTTCGTAGTTTTTCCTGTCAGCGGTGAACAATATGTCAAAGTAGCATCGCCAGCGTTGAAAGGTTTACAGGGTGCCCTTTGGGAAACTTGTTGCCTTACACTCTGACATTTAATTGTCTTGCAAAAATGCTGCTAGACCTCTGTGTGTGTGTGTGTGTGTGTGTGAGTGACCATTGTTTGGAATTTAATTTAAATAACTTTGCAGTAAATAACAAAGCAAAAGCAGCGAAAGCAAAAGCATTTTCCTATCTAAATTCCAATTGCTTAACAGCATTCTCGCCAAACACTCAGCAGCACTTGCATACAAACATACACACAAACAAACACACACACACACGTTCACCGTTATCCGCATTTATGTGCGACTATCAATTTAATTATACGCTTATAGTTAACACTGCGTGCGGGATTAGCTGAGTAGGTGTTAAAACGCGGTGTGAGAGATATTGTTGGCAGCTGCATTACGCATACGCCACGTAAGTCGCTTAAACGCTGTGAACTTCATTTGCGAGTCGCTTATTGTTTCACATCCCCCACTTTCGCCGTCCCTTTGTGCACACACGACTTGACCATTAAATTCGTGATGAGCGCAGGTTTAATTACACACACACGCAAAGTGTTTTGCCAGTGCAAATAAAACAACAATAAAGCAGCAGTTAACAACGTAAATGATGAGAAACAGATACCCTTTAGGTGACTGTGGTATCATATTTAAATACATATTGATTGTTGGATTATATGTTCATAACAAATCCCACAATCATAATTATCTTTTAAAAAGTTCATATACCCCATCAACTTAAAAGTAAACCTTAATTTTTTTTGAACTTACCTTCGTTTCACCTATGCCACATCAAAGTTATAATGCCTGTTAGCGAGCGTACATACAATATTAATGGTAAAGGGAAGAAGCTTGTGCTGCCTGCTAGTAAAAGTTTTGTGCAAAAGTGTTTGTGAAGCGTTCAAGTGTGTAAATCAGCAGCGTTGAGCGTTTAATTGTTGTTTGCCAAGGGCAACAAACAAACCAACAAACAAACAAACGAACGAACGAACGTACACACACGTATTCGTGCTGCCCAAATGGGGCGTGGCCACAATTAAAACATTATGTCGATGGGCGAGCCGCACATGCCACATGCCACATGCAATGTTTATGCAATTGTGGGAAAATATGAGAAACAATTGTTTTGAATGCTTATGATATTGATTCTGTTTGCTCTATTTATTATCTGTTTATTTAAGTTCAACTTTCTGCTACTCGCTTTTTATGCATTTGTTTACAAATGTTGCCCTTATTTTGCTGAAAGGATTCGGAAAGGGATTCCATGCAGTGTGCATGCAATTTTCGCCATTTTCTTTAAGTACGGCCATTGTTTCACTTTCATTTACAACACACACAGATGAAAATTGGGCCACAAGCAAGAAAATACTAAATAAAGAGAGAAAAACTCAGACAGCGACGTCGACAAAGTGAGCTTGGGTTCTTCTTGGACGAAAGGCATTTTCCAAGCCAAAATGCAGACAATACTGTGGCAGCGTCGCCGTCCCGAATGTATGCAATAAAGTACATAATGGCGTAGTTCAAGAACTGGCACGCCAAAAACGGAAAGCATAGAGCGGGGCACAAGGGATGGAGATACTGGTTTTTTTTTTCTGCTGTAGGTAGCTGACTGACGAACTGACTGGCAAAACGAGCAGCACGACGCTGGCTTTGCAAAAATTTCCATTACTTTTGTTACACTCACTCAGACTGTGTGTGTCTCTTCATGCCTCTGTGTGTGTGTGTGTAGCTTTTTGGTTTACTTTACACGTGCAGCTCGTTTGGTATCTGGCTGCTGCGCGCGCATTTTTAGGCCGTGTGACAATTTCTCTGTTATATTCTATACATATTTTTTTTTGTCTATTTTAACTTGAATGTCAATTGCAGACATTTAAAGTTTTATGGCGTAGGCGTTGGGTTTGGGGCACACACACATGTTCATTTTAAGCTATGCAAGTGCATGTGCATAGTCTTTTTGTGTGTGTGTGGTTGTCTCTGTGTGGGTTGAGGTTTCTACTGTGCGGTTTTCTGTGTTATTTTCTTTCTTTATTCATTTCTGCGTTTTGCCAAACATAAAGCGGGTAGCATGAATAGTTAAAGAGCTTATGAAATGAGTTTCTAAAGAATTTTAGTTCGGAAAAGGTTTATTTCCAAGTATTAATTAATTAAACAGGAAACTTTTTTTTTGAATCAGCAAATGATTTTTTTAATTCATTTAGCTTTTTTGCTTTTGAATGAATTTTTTTATTAATACAGTATCTATTAGTTAGAAACTAACTTCTGTAACTTTTTTATTTTTGGCCAAGTTTGGATGTTGTTAGCTGGTTTTCCTCTAACAATGTGGACAGCATATGTTTTTAGTCAGTTGAGGCCGAAATGCAATCTATTTTCGATTTATGAGCGACGTAATTGCATCATATGTGTGTGTGGGCTAAAATACTTGCCATATAGGATATTGGGCATATATATTTTGATGTGCGGATGCCTATTCTTATGCATATGATGTGCATTTATTGCAAATATTACAAATTATTTGCATTTATTTGTGCATACGCGTCGAAGTGTTAATAAATAAAAGTTGCGCATACGACGCGTGCAACTTGTACCAACCAGCAGCACCCTCAAATGATGAATGCATGTTCATTTATGAACGCACATCAGAAAAACTGGTTTTATTTGCTGTTTACATTCCGAGTACATTCAAATGTTGGCTAACGGAATTTTTTTACTTATGCTGCATGCAGCTCTCTGTTTGCTTTAGTTTTTATCAATCGAATGCGGCACGGAAATCAATAAATTCTTGATGTATTTGTTGTTGTAGCTGTTACTGCTGCTGCTGCTGCTCCTTGCTGTTGCATGAATACAAATATTGGAAACATTTATCAATGTTGCAGCACATGCACACAAATAAATATATTTCGCTTCGTTTGCCATAAATATTTTCAATTTCATTTAATTGCAATTGCGAATCCGAATTCGAATGCGAATGCTCCCCATTTGTTTATCAGCTTTTTACTTTGTGACACCACATGCCAAATGACTTCAAATTCAATAAAATAGCCATAAATATTTTGAAGTAAACAGTTCTATTGAAAAGTACAACAAATAAGTGTAAATGATTACTTTTCTGCTGTGCAAGTTAAAGGTCATCTGGAGAGCATTTTCTTTCTCAAAATTGAATTTTTGATATTGGCAATTTTGTATTGACATATATGCAACTTAATTGCTTACCAAGCACAAAAGGGCAAAGGATAAAACAATTGCCAAACAATTAAACCAGCAGTTGATGACTTCCGCAAGCACAAATACGGCAATATTGATATTTTGTTTTTCTTCATAAAAATATTTCTTTAAAATTCATATTCGTTTGAACTCAAATCACATGGGATGTATAGAAAAAAACTGTGGCAGGGCCATGAGAGTATTAAACAAAAGCCAAATCCTATTTTGTGCCACATGCGTAATGAATAATTAAAGCATATAAATCATACGCCACGTTGCCGCTGTCAGCAGCGTCAGCGTCAGCAACAGCAACAGCATCGTCGGAAGTTGACTTGAAAGTGTGCACAGCGGCGTAAAATACATAAAAATTCATCAAATCTGTATTAAAATACAGGCAATATGCTTAAAAATCCAGCACCCAACAGCCATGTGCTGATTTATATGCCAAACATCAAATCCATTTATCTTCATACAGGAAAGAATCTTGACGCCAATAGCAAACCATCAACACAAAAAACCAGCACAAACCTCCAATTTAACATCAACCAACCACTCCACCCCTCAAGCATATATTGGCTTGCCTGCTGATTTGATTTCACATTATTTACACACACACATACATACGTATTAATTTTTATATATATTGTATATGTATATACTTGCAGTGTGGTACGTGATCTGATGGGACGCACAGACCGTTTTGGTGTTGAGGTTCGCGAGCGAACAATGTGGGATATTCGTACAGGCGTTGTTGGCGCCGACACCTTTATACCCAAGCACGTTGTGATCGCTACCTGGAAGAATGTCTCCTTTGCCGGTGGCATTGACAACTCGCTCTTTACGGTAAGTGCAACTATTATTTTTGATTAAAAGTTACAAAAGTTAAATACGAAAAATCATTTTATGCAAGATTAAGCTGACACGAAGTGAAGTATTTAATTTATTTAGCTAAAGTTTTGCAAGCAAACGTGTCGCCAGCTCTATGGACATTTTTGTAGCATACTTTTTTGCGCTTGCCAAACAAAAGTTAAAGTTGCTGACAAATATTTTGTATAATTAAAAAAACATCCTTCTGTTAATGAAAATGTAAATGCTTTTCATTTACAACGAAGCATAACTCCATTAAAAACTAACCAAATTACTTATTTTTCTTCAATGCTCTCTCGCACTCTGTAGACAAACACTTTCCAAATGGTTCTGGCTACTGATGAGGTCTACACTTATGCCATTTTCAACTATGCTGTCCTTAATTGGCTGTCACACACTGAAGCTGGCGGAGATACGACAAAGGGCGAGGGCGGTGTTCCTGCATACGTAAGTGACTTAACTCTTTTTATACCCCGAAATGGATAAAAATTTTTCGCCTAGAGCTTTCTTAGCTGTTATCTATGGTATAATAACAAACTTTAGTAACTTAAGCTTACATTTTTCGGTTGCACTTAATTAAACATTTTACACAAAGGAAAAATGCACTTACATCTTGACACACACACACTTAAAAAGTGCACGCAAGCTATAAGCGACGACGCAATTTTCATTAATGGCTGCCAAGCAACGGTAAAGTTTTTAGTGCTTAGCGCTCAGTTTCAGTTTAAATACACTTTTCATTTTGTTTTATATTAATTCCCCGCTGTAAAACTAAACATAAGCTGTGCATGATATACTCATACATATATCTGTGCAATATGTCGACAGCATCTGTCTAATTTCTATTGTTTTGTTTAAATAGCCATGCATGTAACGAGATCTATGTTTGTTTATTTTTGTGTGCATTATTTGACAAGAGTGCAATTGAATAGTTTCATAGAAATCAATTGTCAATAAATGCTCATGGCTGCTGTACTTGACATATGCATTGTTATTATATGAATGAATGCTTATTTAATGCCTATCACATGACATGATTATACTAAAATACCCTACAAAAGGCAGTATGTGACTTAGATTATATTCAATTATAAAAAACTTTTTAGCTTAAACTTTTTCAGCTTGACTTTTGGTATCCCTCAATATCAATCTTAGTCGTAACAATGTTTAAAGTTTTTTTTCTTTAGCGCACTCTGCTGTCAACATAGCTTAACTTAATGCACTTTGTTGTTGCTTTTGGAAAAGTTGTTGGATTGAAAGTTACAATAATAATAATTAAACACAATTTCGAAGTTTGTCTGCATTATGACCAAGAAGTTGCTTGGCAGAAATTGATTTACGCCTTGTTGGTCAAGAGTTTGCGAAATTGTGCGTAGTTAGTTCATAAGCTGTACAGAAATTAATTAGTGTTGCAATTCTGCTTGTTTATAATTGGCACTTGTCTGATTTACCAAATATTATGTGGATTAGACACACACACACATGGACACAATAGCCCACAAGCATATTAGTAATTAAGTAGGATAGTTAGTTAATAATATCGATTACATACGTTTATATACATTTTATGCAGGTCGGTTTCAATGCAGGCAACGGTACACAGGCCTATGAGTATAAGCCCTATAGCCAGAATATGGTTATACGAGACTTGGCCAATCGAGGATGGGGCAATGGTTTCCCTGGACGCCACATTTTCCGCATCGATGAGCAAATTTTAATTGGCTCCTGCAACAAGGATATTGGTGCGTATAATTGCGGTTACCCGATTGTAATTTGCCTCTAATTACACTTGGGTTTTTCGCTTCTTTGTTTAGATGCTGCTCTGCTGCCGCTGACCTTCGCTCCCGAGTCGGGTAACATGCTGGGTGGACAGGTGGTGAACATAACGGGACCGTGCTTTGATCCAAATGTCCGTGTCACCTGTCACTTTGATACAGAATCCGTGCTCGGCACATATGTGGATAGGAATCGTGTGATTTGTGTGCAACCCTTCCTCAAGGCCGAAGGTTATATCCGGTTTCAGATTTCTGTAGGCACACAGCGTTTCAAATGGCGTGGCAAGTATTTCGTGGAGACACCAGCTGCCGCAACCGAGAAGATTTTCTTTGCCACGGATGATGTGCACAAGCGTAATCCCAACGAGATTCGCATTACCTGGAATGCCTTCAATTTGACCTCGAATCTGAATGCCAATGTCATGATCTCGCTGTGGGGTTATCGTGAAACGAAAATCGAGCCGCAACTGGAGTACATTGATGTGATTGAGCCGAGCTATACGAATACGGGCAGTTATGTGATCACGCCCTCAAACTATTTGACTCGTCACAACATCAACAATGACATGCAGTTTGGTTTCCTGCAGATCAATCTTACCCAGCCGGATCAATATTCTCACTTGGCGCTGAGTCCGTAAGTATTTAAAGTGTGGACCTGGCCACTCGTTGTTCCAGCTTGGGCCAATGTTTATTATGTTTTAATTGACTTTCAGCTGTGTCAGCATGAGCTGCAGCCGGAGTGCTAACCTCTTGTCCTTTCTTGTTCGTTCATATTTTTATTCAATTTGCCACAGCAATTTTCAAAAAGAGCTGACTGCCTGCCTGCCTGCAGTTGTCCTTGCTGTGCCTCTGGGAGCAATCAGTCGCTTTGGCATTGGCTTAGTTGGGCCATAGACGGCTTATTATGACACTTTGTAATTACAAGCGATGGCTAATCAATAGCGCTCTCTCTAAGGGAAATGTGCTTTCGATGGTCGCAGTCCTTTCCACACTTAGTAGCTTCAAATTGTTGCCTTTGTTCGCTTGTTGAACGCACTCATTTGCATAGCTTGGATCGTCGTAAAAAAACCCTTTTCTTATTTTCATAGCCAATGGCAATTAAAAATAAGTTAAAAGGGCTGTCGTAAAATTGTGTGTTAGCTAATAGAAATGTGAGTCGTTTCGTAAAAAATGTAAATTAGATTATTTTGTCTTTTTGTGGAAGGTTCAAGAAAGTAAAGTCTTAGAGATTTTCGTAACTGTTAAGAGAAAATATAGAACTCTTGGCCCTTGCGCTTGAATTTGACTTGGCATAAGGAGATCCATAGTTAAACTAATTAACTTCACAACAGTATAAAGGGTATTCACAAGTCAAACACTTCTAAGTTTCAAGTTTCTTACTTTTGCATTACGCTTTTGTAATTATTTCGCACTTAAACTTGAAGTATTTGCATCAGTAGCAGTAGCAGCAGAAGCCGAGTGAACGAGCTCATAAAGAACTGATGTAATAAAAAATACGAACGCAACGATGTTGAAATTCTTGAAAATAGCTGAGTTAATCCCAGTTTAAAATAGCTTGGCGTGCTCTAACTAAGAATTAACAGGAAATTTCTTATGGATGGCATTAAATTATATAGAATTTCTTTAAATAAATCGCGCCCTAACGCAGTCAGTTCTCTAGAAAGGTTAAAATTTTGCGGCTTTAAAGACGAAAAATTGCCACAATTGGCAGCTGTGTTTTTTTTTGCTCCGCTTTGGTTTATGATACCTTTGGGTGTCGTTACTTTCACTTCAGTTCCAACTGTCGTGTGGCCCATATATCATTTCCGTTTGCCGTATTTAATTTGCATTTGATGAGCAACATGCGCGAACAATTTTCAACCTATCAATTTGAAGCCATGTCAATGTCAGCGCAGCTCTAATGGTATTGTCATGTACAAATTCTATAGCCATATATTCTAGGTAAATAGGGGAGTCTATAATTAACGTTTCACTCATGCATACAACTGCATGTGCGCAGCTCGTTGACAATTGCTGACTCTTCTAACACGACGTATGCGTAATAAACAGCTGATTAGATGTGACAATTCGCATTTGATGCTGAAATATCGAATTAAAAATGATTGGTTGATGGTTGAGTTCATTACAGAATAATTTTGTGAAGCGAGCTTTGTTGAAAGATTTTCGTATTTTATGTTTTTGCCTTAACAAAACCTTACCACTCTTACATTTATCTATTTCTATGTAGCATTCTATGGTCTCGACCCATTCCATTGGCCTGGTATATGGCACCGCAGTGGGAGCAGAAGCATGGCAAACGTTGGCCTCGTGCTCTATGCGATAATTGGATACGCGCCGACCGATTTCTCAGGTAAGTTAGTGTCTACACCCCGCCTTGCGCCCTTCGCCCCTCGCTCGCACTTCAATAACAATATGGCACCGCCTGCATTTACATTTTGTGCTAATTAAAAGCTGCCAAATGTCAGGGGAGTGACTGCCTGCCTGGCTGTCTAATTAGACAGCATTTTGGCCTGAGCTTACAACCAAAAATAATCTAAATAATATGAAATTTGTAATGCAGAAACTTTGCTGCCGATTTGCCCCTGTGCCCCTGCACCCTGGAGCAGGCTGTGCTCGATTTGGGACGCTATCGACCGGATCGTGAGTGTGACAAGGACTCGAATCCAAGCTGCTTGCGTCATCGTGGCGCCATTCATTGTGTTGTCAGTGGTACTCCAGTGTAAGTAGATACAATTTGATGACCCTAAATACACTTTATCAACTCTTTGAATTTATTTTCTAAAGTGCCCAAGGTGCTGAGCAACAGTGTTGCTATGATCGCTATGGTTTCCTCATGCTGACCTATGATCAAATGTGGGGCTCGCGTCCACGTCGTATACACAATCTGGGCAAGATGCCCTGGAACGAGGCTAGCAAGGTGCCATCACTGTCTATGTGGTTCCACGATATGCGTCCCTTCTACTCCTGTTGCTACTGGCAGGAGGAGCAATCGGTTGGCTGTGAGACCTATCGCTTTGAGCGTCGTCCTTCGCAGGATTGTGTTGCCTATCAGCCACCAGGCATTGCTGGCGTCTTTGGTGATCCACATTTGATAACGTTCGATGGCAGCGCTTATACCTTCAATGGCTTGGGTGAATTCGTTTTGGCACGCAGCACAGATCAAAGTGAACGCTTTGAGATTCAGGGACGCTTCCAGCAGCTGCCTCCTAACTATTATGGTCAAGTGATGGCCACTCAGTTGACAGCTGTTGCCATGAGAGGCAATACCACCACTACCATTGAGGTGCGTCTGCGTCCGTTGCATGCTCGCTGGCGTTATCGTCTGGATGTCCTTGCTGATGGTCGCAAAGTGTACTTTGATCGCGAGAGCTTGAAGTTCCAACATTTCGATGGTGTTTCCGTCTATACGCCAACCTATCTGCTGAATCAGAGTCAGGTTGTGATTCAATTTGATGCTGGCATTGGTGTGGAGGTTGTGGAGAATGAAGGATTCATGACAGGTCGTGTGTTCCTGCCTTGGAAGTTTATTGTAAGTAAAAGGAAAATATTGTAGAAGAGAATATATAATGAGAAAAGTCTTAAATGCAGAATAAAACGTCTGGCTTGTTTGGCAACTGGAGTTTCAATCCCATGGATGACTTTACGCTACCCAATGGCCAAGTGGCATCACTCAACCTGAATGATCAACGCAGCATATACAACAACTTTGGACTCAAATGGATGCTCACGGATCGGGACGTGCCCAATGTGGGTGCAGCGTTGTTCACACGTGAATTTGGCCGAATGGCCAGCTACTATTCGAATGCCACATTCCAACCGAACTTTGTAATGGATCCAGCTGACTTCTTGCCCTCGAATCGTAGCTACGATCTGGAGCGGGCGGAGGAGCTGTGTGGCGAGTGTTCACAGTGTCAATATGATTATGCAATGACATTGAATCGAGATCTAGCGCACTTCACCAAAAACTACTATGACAGTTTAGTAAATATGCAAGCGGAGAATGCCAAGTGAGTGAAGAAACTCTTTGCTTTAGTTTATAATTATTTTTTGTTTGTTTGTTTTTTTTCTCTTTTTTATTAAGGTATACAGGGTAGCCTAAGTAATCCTTTTGTGACCAGTTTATAATTATTAATCCATAATATCTTACAGACGTGTCGTATCCTGTGGCGTGCTTCAAACACCTCGCTTTGGTCGCAAGCTCAGCTTTGACTTTATGCCTGGCGCCAAGGTGGCCTTTGAGTGTAATGAGGGTTTCATTCTGGTCGGTGATCAGCGTCGTGAGTGTCTTTCGAACGGTTTGTGGAATCTGCCTGAATATGGCTATACGGAATGTCTGCGTAAGTTGCTTTTGCATTTAAGCTATTTGGGGTACTTTTCATATGGTTTTGGCAAGAACAAAGACATGAATAATAATTGGTTGTTAATATTTTATTTTATTTTTTAACTTTTATGGCAAGCTTACAGCTTAAGAACTGTATAAAAACTGCAAGCTTTTCATTTTTAATTGCTGTTTAAGGATTTTGAATGAGCTTCATATTTTATGAATACAATTTAGTTTGTTTTTTTTTTACAATTTTTAACCTCTTTTTTCTTCTGCCTCATATTTTGTTTAAAAAATATGTTTGAAATATGATCAAACTGACATAAAATTTTACACAAAAGGCTTCAACACCCATTTTGCACTCAATGAAAGCTGATGTTCAGCAACATGCGAGAATAAGTTTATAGCCGTTTCGATGTTCAACCAAAAAGTTTTACATTCACTTTCAATATGTAGAGTTCTCTTGTTAAACTTCGATGTATGAATATTTTAAAACTCTTGTCGTAACTCATTAACATACAAAAAGGCAGAAAAACAAAAGAAAAAGTTACAGACAACTTTCGTAAACTATGCCAAGAACATGTGAAAAATATCCCATACTCTTTATTTTACTCGCTGACCTGTTTTGTTTTGCCATGTTGCTTGTATTGTTGCCCTGTACTACAGGTGAGGTGTATTATACGCGTCGGGTCGCTTTCATAGCAATTGGCATTATCGTACTCGTTATATGCCCATTGATGCTGTGCATCGTTTGCGGTGTCTATCGCTATCGTCAGAAGCAGCTGAAGGAGGATCCCCATTGGCAGATGACCCTGCCGCGTTCCCGTGGTGGTTCCACACGCAATTTACGAACACTGAACTATGATCCGGAGGACGATAGCGATACTGATGCGAGCACGTTGAAAAAAAGTAGGTCCTACGATAAAGTATATCGCACGAACGAACCATTACCGGGCAAACCGCAAATTGATTTTCCAGCTAAGAAATGGGATCTGGATATGAACGATGACAACGATGTGACATCATCGGAAGGTAGTGATAATAGAACTAGCACAAAACTAGCCAAGGACATTTCCTACATTAATCAAACTAACCGAACAGGTGAGAAACCGAAGCAATCTGGCCGACGATCCCTCCGCTCCGCCTCTGGCACCGAACTAGACGAACAGGGTCGCCCCGTCAACCCAGCCGAGGATGATGATGATTTCGATGAGGCCGATGTTCATACGGGCGTCATGCATCCAGCTGGCTATCATCAACCGATGTCGCCCGAGGAGGCCGACCATCTGCATCAGCAACAATATAGTCCAACATTCAGTGGTGTCGATAGTCGCACAAGTGCCGCCAGTTCCATTAACTATACGCCACAGTCTGCGGCACAGAATCGTTTTGGGGGCGTGCCCGTGTTGCCCAACAACACGCAATATTACAATAGGCCGCCATCGGGTGTGCCACAAGCAAATACAACAACAACTGCCACGCCTCTGCGCATGGCACCCACGCTTCCTGGCGCACAGCTGACACAGGATAGTGGCCTGCCGTCGCCCCCGCTGCCGTTGGCCACATCACCAACGCCATCCGTGCAAAAGTCCACAGAGGTTTAGGGGACACAAACACAAACATCTACACACACTCCCTATCCACACCCACCTTCACAACGCCTTCTATGCACAGGCTACAAAGTTCAAATTTGTATAACTAATTTCATACATACATATATGTATATCGTACACATGCATACATATATACTTATATATTTACTTTTATAATTATTATTGTATAACTTTGTTTAACTTTTTGCTAATTGCCTCCCCACCTGTCATCCATTTTTTCTGTAGCATGTATTTGTTGTTGTTGTTGCCATGACCTTGTTGCAAATACATTCATACAAATAGCCCAAAAAAAAAAAACAACAAACACATAATATTACTACTACTATTTAAATAACTCGCCAATAAAAATTCATAATCATATTTTTTTTTTAACAAATTTTGTTTTTGTTTTCTAGTGATTTTCATGTATTTTGTCAATTGTAAAGTTTCATCCTTTTTATCAAATAAACACAAAAAGAAAACCTTGTTAATAGTATATCTTATAATTTTTTGTCTTATCATATGTATATATAACGTGCTCAGATAATGCCAATTGTTACATGAAAGTTGACACTGCGCTCGAACTAAATTGACAATAAATTTATGATCTAAAATTCTGTCAAACAGATATTTATTACCTGCTTTATTACTAACCAGCGAATGCTTGTCAATTTTCTGTAATGATTTGCATAACGAGCAAAATTGCAATTCTCCATTTACACTATGCAACATGTGTTCAATTTTTCAGATGTTACAAAATATATTTTATGCTTGAGCGTATTTCTTTAACTGATATTTTAGAGATTTCTTACTGTAAAAGTCTGCTTAATACTGAACAAGATTTGAAGATATTTTTGTTCTTCTTCATTTAACATTTAACTCTATACACTGAACACAATTCCGAAACCATTTTGCATAGTGTAATTGTGCATTTGCAGTGCCAAAGAAAATGCCACGAAATTTATAACGAAGCAATAGGGCCAGTGCCAAAGACATTAATCTTAAGCCAACTGTCACGTGCTTTGGTGATGCTCTGGACGCAGCCATGACACGCCCCAACGCCCACGCTCCACTGCCCAGTAGACTTACCCACTCAACAAGCAACCACCCACCCACCCACACTATGCCACGCCCCCCAATAGCAAATGTATTGTGTGCATTACGCTGTTGTCAATCAATCTTGAGCAAATTGATGGACAAGTTGCCGTTACTTACATTTGTGTGTGTGGGTGAGTCGATTGTGTATCTGTGTGCGGATGGGTGGGTGGATTGTCTGTCATGGCTTTGAAGCACTCGCAGCACACAATGACAGTGGCGCTCAAAAGTAGGCAACAAATGGATTGCCTCAATGCTTGATTAATTTATGAAATACACTTTTGCAAAATGGACAAATAAATAAAATACATGTCCGAACTACGCTTTGTCACCTTCCATTTTCTGTCTGTTCGTTCATGTGTCTGTGTGTGTGCACCAATTTTATTTGTGTATTTCCAGGTCACGAAGAGCATGCAGCACGCGTGGCAAGCATCTCGCTGGGCATGGTTCTACTCATTGTGATTCCCACTTTGCTGTTGCTTGTCTGCGGTGCAAACTATTGGATACGCGAACGCATTGCCAGAGAGGAGGCCGAGGCAGCCGAGGCTCTGCTCCCCAAACGCCCTAAGCTACAACGAGTGCGGCAGGCTGATGGGATTGTCAACGAACATGGGGAATGAGCAGATTTGATTAGCTCGTTAATGAGGCATCTAATGCAAATCGTGTGATGGGATTTCCATCGTCTGTGTGTTGTGGTTGCTGTGAACTGCTTTTAGGATTTAAATGTTAGGCTATAATGTAGAGTATTGAAATCTTAGTTGTAAAGTGACATAAAATGTAAAAAAAAAAATATTGAAATTAAAATATTTTTGGTTATTGTGTTGATGAAGGCTTTGTGCAAAGTTAAGCTTAAAGAAGCATTATTCGTTTTCCAACACTGTTTTGTAAAGACCAAGTCAAACACTTTAATGATCTCAGGGTTCAATTAGATATTTTATTTATGTTTAGTTTTTTAGGTTACATCAATTTATGCATTTTATTTATATATATAGGTAAGTTTTAACATATTTAACATTTACACAATACGTAGAGCAAGACAGAGACAGAGGGAAAGAGAGGGGGAGCGAGAGCGGTAGAGAATGAACGAGACAGAGATTGACATGAAGCAAGATACAGGTAATAGAGAAAAGGAAGAAGAGACTGTGATTTATTTCAGCTTAAACGTCTTGGTTTTTTTGTAATTTACAATAATTATAAATCTTAACTTGTTATGAACTCTCACTTCTGCTCCCAAACTTCACAAAAAACACTTTGCTATTTGCAATTCTATGGCCAAACTATCTTTACATCACTTACAATAAAAACTTTCAGCGGAACATTTAAGTGTCTAATAGATGCATCTCATTTCTTAGTATCTCTTAGTTATCTGCTTATATATTTGTATGCTGATTTCTATAGCCTGTGATTATACTGTTGCTCATATTTGATATTGTGTGATTATAATGCTGCGGGAATACACATTGGTTTATTTTTTTTTTTTTATAGTAAGGTGTTATATTTTTCGATTATTTATTGGCTTAAGAACTATAAAGCTATTAGTACTCGTAGAGATTTGTCTTCATAACACTTACATATGTATATTGCCAGATAGCTCAATAAATTTACATCAAATTTCACAAACAATTTGTTTAGTATATTATAGTATATGTTTGTTGTAGTGTTTCTGTATGAACTTGTTTTAGTTTGGGAATCTTATTTAATATGCTGGAATATTTGTTGCTGTAGACATAACATTTATTTGATGTTTACATATATATTTTTAGTATTTCCATGTTGGTTATCTTGTTATACATATGTATAAGAGTTTTAGTTGTGTTCTTTGTGCAGTTTCAGCTAACATGTTTGGTTTTCTGGTCAATAAGCCCTGTATAGAAGTTGTGCAATGCTGCTCTATGAATTTTGCAATAGATTTATAGATACTATGCTACAGCTGGGTTTGGTGCTTTTTTTTCTTTGTTTGTTTGGTATACTTAAGTATTTACGTGTTTCACTTAATTAGAGTCCAAAAACATGTTGTGGATTAGAATATTTGCCTTACATTGTTTGTATACTCATAGATATTTTATACAGTTCTTGTTCATATGAGTTTTTGCATATCGAAAGGAATTTTAGCATACACTTTTAAGTACTTATATAAATTAGAATGAGTTGTGCCTACATAAATTACATATCTATAGTACAAAGCACAAAAAGTTCAGCCTAAGAAACCATCACAAAGTAGAAAAATAAATATTATTAACCACAACTATTTTATTCACACAAACACATTCAAAAGCTTTGACGAATACAAATACTTGAAATCATTTTCATATTTTATACAGGTAAAACTTTCACGCACATTACACACACACACACATACACTTCTCTCTACTTACTAATTATAGCGTATGAATAGTTACAACTTGGGATCCTTAACATTTCTGATGCCTGCAAAAAAGGAAGAGAAAGAAAATGCATAAAATGAATTGCTTTAGAAATGAGAATTTTATTTACATTTAGTTTCACTGTATATAGTATAAATGAGGCCTTCTGCAAATGAAAAGTTCATAAACTTTTTTAGCTTGGCCATAAAATGCGGTTGAATAAAAAATCAAAGCCAAAAAGACGATGACGACGACGACGCCTTATGTATATTTGCGCTTCATTGGGTTTTGTTTGTTTTGGCTTTTGGCTTTTGTTTTGCCTCTTTTTTCAAACACGTCATACCCTTGCAAAAACATGGAGTGGGTTTAAGGTGTGTTGAAGTTTTGCAACTGTTTGTGACAGGCGAAAGCAGAAATTTATGTTTGTGATGAGGAAAAATTGGTTTTTAGGTCAATTTTTATTATCAGTTATATAAAAAACTTTTGCTGAATCATGGAAAAAATATTTATTAAAAGGACTTTCAAACTTGCTGAAGTGCTGAGTATCCCTACAGTCCAAACTTTGAAATTTTCTGCCCTTTCTCTTGTTGCCTTACAATTCAATTTTAACCCTTTACGGCCAATTACATTGCCAAGCCAAGCCTAGCCTGGCCTAGCCGGGCCAACAGTGTCAATGTCAAAGTTGAAACCTGGCCCGCAAACGTGGCAACTTTTGTTGGCCAGCTCGTTTTGTATGCCAAATGCGTTGGCCGGCCCTGGCCAAAAACAAACTACAAAGGCGTAAAGCAACTTTTGATTGCCAAAAAAACTCAGTTCAAACGTAGCCATATACCGTTATCTTTGTTTACGTCTGTCTGACTGTCTCGCCTGTCAGCTGTATAGAAAATTAAAAATTGCAATCACGTAGAGCTTTCACTGGCGAGCGGTTGAGAAAAGGCGTAAAAACGACAAAGCTCAAAGGTCTGCCAAGAGACGATTATTTATAACGTTAGCTGACGATTTTTATGTGTTTATTTTTTGTCCATTCTCACGCTTTCTATGTTCTCCTGTGGTTAGCCTGGCCAAAATACTAAATGTTGGCCAAGTATCGGAAGCTTTTTGGCTGTGTATCTAACTGGAGGTGTAACAAATGTGTTGGCCGTGACTGTTTTACGAGTAACTCAAATGAAAAAGAGGAGATTACATTAAAAAGATTTTGAATAACTTGATTAAAGATTTAAAAATCTAAGAAGTATTTTAAGCTTCTTGAATATAAACTATGTTGAACAAATCCTCACGCATTTATCTCTAATCTAAGCTTAAACATAGAAATTCAATTTAATGCGACAAAGAACAAAGCACAACTCAATGTGTGTGTGTGGAGAAAGCAAAGTGTGTGGAATAAATAAAACATTAAAGGCTTAAAAGCGGCAACAGCATGACAATTGCTGGCATTGCAATTCTGGGCGTGGCCAGAGAGCGAGGGGCAGTCGCTGATTGTAATTGCACATGCATGTAAACTGTAAGCCGTTGACAGGATAACACACACACACCGACATGAAGACAGAGCGACACGCTAAGCAATTTAACAATTTTACAGACAATTAAACAACAACATGCCTGAGGTCCTTTCCCAAACGGTGTGTGTGTGTGTGTGTATGTCCTTCGGGCTGTGCTTGTCATTGAAATTGACTGGCCCGCTTAGCTACTTGACTAAAATTGTGCTTGCATCCATGTATCTATGCTTGAAGGCTTGGCTTGGCCCCAGCTCACATAAACTATCGATTAGCTTAATGCGCAAAAATAGCAGCAGCAAGTGGCTTGTGGCACTTTTGTGTGTGTGTGTGTGTGTGTGTGGAAAGGGCAGACAGCTTAGGACAGCTGAAAGCTTACTGGCTGGTGGACATTGGACTTGGTCTAAAACAAATTGAATTAAAATTGTAAATATCACAACACACAGACATTGAATATATATTCTACACTGTGGCGCGAACTTTATGGCCCACAAATCAAATGCACAAGCCAAGCCCTGGTGTCGTTGTTGTTGTTGTTGTTGTCTGTCTCGATGGGTTGCACTGGGCTTTAGTTCACTGCCAAATGTTGCGCATACGCTCCGTTGGCCACAGAAGTCTGTCCTGTTTGTAAAGCTGTAAGCGCTGTGCATGTCGTGTGCACAAAATCGTGGCGTTAAAAGGATAACAAAAGCTGCCCCCAATGTTGTTGTTGTTGTTGCTGCTGATGTTGATGTTGGGGGCGTATTGCTTTCTACATGCTATTTTTTTGTTTCTGTCGTTTTACAAATTTTACAGTTTTTTGTTTTTCTCGTACATGCTCGATTTGTGGCCCTGAAAACAAAAGGCAACGAATGAAGGATAATGCATTCACACAAAACTCTACATGATATTGTTTTGCAATATTAAATCGGAAATTGCATTGGACTGCCATCCACTTGAGAATATCAAAAAAAGTTAGTTCAGCTCGTTGAGCTAGCTGTTGCTTATGCTATGTGTGCTTGTGGCATATTGTACTATTGTTTAAGGCAAGGAGTTTATGCAGCAATTAGTGTTGTTGTTTTGAATACTTGTACTTTCTATACTCGTATCTGAATATTTGAATATTTTTTTTTTCATCTCCTTATACACACTCAAACTCTTCTGTTCAAACCTATTCAGGATTATTTATTGATCTTAGCAAAAATAAACAGTTTGTGCCACCTTCAAAAAGTTAACAGGAAACAATATTCTTTGCTTTTATTGCGAAATTTCGACAAAATATTTAATATCAAAGCTGCAAAAAGCGATTTGCTTTTAGGTGTTGGCTATGGATTAGGATAATGTTTGAATGCACACAGTGAAACAATTTTGTAATAATTTCATCAAGTATTTTTTTGTTCCATGATAATAAAACTATCCTCCCAATTTTGTTCAGTGTATTGCTCCGAGCATGGCACAAGCTGGCATTACATTTTGCAAAGCCTGGCCAAAATTGAAGAGCATCTGTGTTCAATTAAATATGCTAAGCTTGAATCAAATTGATTTGTTGTAGGCTACATTTTGGGGACGCATTTCGATTTTGGCTTTGCTTGCAACGTGCTGTGTGCGGCAATTGTGTCTGCCTGTTTGTGTGTGTGTGTGTGTGTGTATACAACTAAGAAACGTTGCATGCCACACACACACACAACGACAATGTATGCAAATGAAAGGCGTCTGTTTGCCAACGCAGTCTGTCTATCTGTCTTTCTGTCTGTCTGTTTGTCAGCCTGACAATGCTTAAAGGGATAAAGAGGACAAAGGGGTACGGGTTCATGTGAGGCGTTTAGTTAATGTTGTTGTTAAATTGTGCATTGTTTGTGTGAGTTTAGTTTGTTTGTGTTAGTGTTTGTGTGTGTTTTGTGGGCGTTTCAACTTTAATTGAAATTAGTGCTGAGTTTTCGATTAAGTCCTGACTTGACTGTTTGGACAGGTTCACTTTGCTCGTTATATATGTATGTGTCTAGGCCCCTATTTATGTTGGTTAAGACTCAATTTGTATTTCCAACAGGTTGACAATCGCTCTATAGGGGAATGTTACTTTGATGTACTCCGTTTTTTTTATTATAACCTCACTTTAATGGCGTCTGGGACAACACATTTGTACACTTTATAGAAACTACTACAGCAACAACTAGCTTTGTGGATGCATGTCTATAAGGCCCAGGTATCATTTATTAATGATAGAGATGAGACCGTAAAAAAGTTTGGGACTGCTGCACACGGGAAAGTGGCAATAATCAAATAGCAAAAGTTTCAGCAAACTAGTCGCACGGCCAAAACTTTGCTAGCCACACTGCAAGGACGATAAAGTAACCCTAAAAGCAGCAGCCTACGGAGCTTTACTGTTTGCACAAGGTAAGCAAAAGGGCAAAAGTTGAGGGATCTGTCTCTCAACTGAAAAATAAATGAAATAAAAATAATTCAATAAAAAAAGTTTCATTTTACTCTTGGCCTTTTGGTGCGCTTACAAACGAGAAATTTTCAAGTGTGACAACGTGCGAAAAATTTCCATTAAAATGCGCAACACATGTCGTAGAAGTTTGTCAACACTTTGTGCTGTTGCTGCTGCTGGCAACCCTTTAACTAATTTCTGCATGACATACACGCGGCGTATGCGTAATTTTTTAGTCTTTGCTTTCGCCCGTTTGATATATAACACACGTCTCGTTTGACGCTAGCAGCGCTCGAGCGCATTATCCTCATTGACATCGTAGTCGTTGTCATCAGCATTAACGTTAGACGTATTATTATCTGGCTAACGTTCTTTTTTGTCTTGCCATTCTGTTTTTTTGTCTTGCGTTCGCTTTTTAACGTTTTTATGCATTGTTCATAAGCATTTATGATGATGAGTAGAGTATTTTAACTATGTGAAGTGGCATACTTTTAGGGGACATGCCTTTCTTGAAGTACTTTGTAGCAAGCTTTAGGATAGGAATCTATTTCTATCAACGAAATTAATGAAAATATACTTAATATATACTTATGTACTTGCATTACATACTTCTTCAGGGCATTCTTGTTTCGGTTAGACATTTTGGCTGCTTGCTGCTCTTGGCCTAGTGTGTATTTAAGCTCATAACTAGCAGGCAAGAATCGTATTCGCTTTTTTGCTTCTGACATTTTGTCGTCGTCGGCTCATCGCAATCATAATTTCCATCTTTATGAATTTTTAATGAGAAAAAACCAACTCGAACTGGGATGGAAAACGAAAAAGTACGAGAAGAGCCAGAAGAAGCCGCTTAGCACGAGCAGCGGCGCGCCTGTCACTTGCAATTTGAACTAAATATTTTATGAGGCTCGCACGCAATGGCCTTGAAAAAAAAGGACAGGATGCCAGGGCCACAATCAGACCCAGAGTCAGAGTCAGAGTGTGGGGCGGGCATCGAGTTGATGTTGTATTTAGTTAGGCAAATATTTATTTGATTGGTTTCGGGATTTGCATTTGTGTATTTGAAATGTAAGCGACGCGAACAGAAAACCAAATTGTGTGAGCAAAAAAAATAAATATATAGTATATTTATTGATGGATGTGCTTGTGCGGAAATGTAAAGAAAACCTACATATACAACTCTTAAACAGTCCGAAGATGATAAATGAGGGTGCAAAAAAACCCAATGCCATGAATTGCAAGCAACTCGATAAGGCACACAGGCAGACCTAATTAAGAGCTCGTTAAAGTTTTTTATTTAACAGGACAAAACATTCTGATTCGAATGCATTGAATGCCCGATGAATAAGTGAATACATTCACTTAAATTAATTACAACTGAAAAGTCCTTTTCTCTGAGAAGGTTGAGAGTGCATTGAGTATATTAATATCAAGGCAAATCGAAATGCCATAAAAAAATAAATAAATACAGCTAAAGAGCTTAAAGAAACAAAAACTGATGACAAAAGAAAAGCAGCAGCAGCAACAACAAAAAATAAACAACCTGAGGCAACATCCTGCACAAATAAGCCGGATGTGAAGTATAAATAAAGGCTAAATAGAAGAAATGAAGAAAAATTATTAGAGAAAACGTGCAGCTGCTGCGGGGCTGTAAGCCATAAGGGGTTTGGTGTAGGGTTTTAGGGGTGAGTCGTGGGCAACCGGATGTTAAAAGCAGACAGTGTGACAAAAGTGTTGCAGGACCTGAACCCAAGCAACGAAGCATATTTAATATTGTTTGCGGGGCTGTAAAAATATATATAAAAAAACTTATCAAGGGTTTAAGGAGTTTTATTTGTTTTGATTTTGTTTTAAGAACCATGCAATGCTAAAACTAATATTGTAATTTAATTGTGAGAAAACGAATCTTATTAAAAAATCTCTTCAGTACATTTTACATTAAAAATGTACCCATAACAAAATCCCTACAACAATCTCTAAGGACCTTAATTTTGAGGACTTGTCCTGTTTTGCATTCGTTATGAATGCAAATGAGCTGCCTGACCGAAAGAAAATAAAAATACGAAACCCAAATAAGATTTATAATGAATTTTTGAAATGTGCTTGGCAAACATTTCGTTTACCCTTTTAATTATTATTTGTAGGCAAATAAATATAAAAATAGGCCAACAAAAAGAAATTGAAAGAGTAGGAGAACATCTAATCAATGTTAATCCATTTCTAACGAGGCATCGTTAGGGACGCACACAAACACAATCATATTGAAGATTCCTATGTGGTTGGATGGCATCATCATCAAAATGCCTTTCCAACTTGCAAGTCATCAAATTGCATTGTTGTTGTTATTGTTATTTGTTGGCATTTAACGATAATGTCCTCATATCGAGGCCATAAACAGACATTGAGAGCCAATATAAAACGTCGAATGCCCACAAGCCGTTACCCCGAAAAAACAAGATTTTCAAACAAATCTGTATGCAAGTCTGTAAGCAGCTTCACTTTGAATCTGTATCTGTTACTGAGTATTTGTGGTATCTCTTTGTGGGTCGCTGTGTGGGCGTTTAATGTGATTCGCTTTGCCTCAATGTCATAGACATTAACAAAAAGTTTTTGGACCGATGATATAAAGTTTAGTTACATTCGGGCGAGGGTCGTCGCTGCACAAGCGACAACAATAGATATTCTCTATGGATTTGCTAACGTGCTGATAATTGCATTTGCATGTTGAACTCTTGTTAAACAATTGTCGATGATTGTCAAGCTAATTGCTGAAATTAATTTGTCAGCAAATGCCAGTGATTGTGCTTGATAAGAAACTAAAGTTTGGACAGATCTTAGTTTTGCTATCAACTTTTTGAGTAACCCTTGCTCATCTACATATCATGTGTGAGTATCAGCAGGCAGCCTTTCTGTTTTCTGCGGTTGTTTGTTTATGCCAAATATTTGATATGAAAATATGTGTTAAATTCTAAGCGTTCATGCTCTTTCTTTCTGGCATCCAACATAGCTATAGCTCAGTGTGTTCTGTATGGTCTTTTAAGGGTGATATAGAAAGATATATGTATATATAGTGTGCTTGCAGTCGCCGCACCAGCAGCTAGCCAAACTTTTGTAAACAAAAAGAAAACTCACACACACAGAGACAAAATAAATGCAAACAATTCGCTTGGCGCTGTTGACAATCCTTTAGCTAGCAGCCCACCCCGATAAGTATGCTACAAAATGTTGGAGGCTCAGAAGAGTAGGATAAATATATGTGTTTAACTGTTTGCCATATTATGGCTTTTATATTGAGTTGTTTTGGACTTATCTAGTTTACTGCAGCAACAGACACAAACAGATGGAGAGAGAGAGAGAGAGAGAGAGGCTTTAGCAAACAAGAACAGCAACAGCACAGTAAGCAAGTGCCATGAAACTTGTTTAGGATGTGTTCGTTCTTTTATGGGAAACATGAAATCCTTGTTTAGAGTTCTCTCAACAACAAACATTTTAACTAATGTCAAATGCAGAGCAAAGAGATGTAAGAGCATAGTAAATGATACATAATGCTAATTCAGTTTGTACAGATACTCGGTTTTGATTTATGCAGTACAAATAAGCGATGTAAATATGCCATAAATTACGCATACGCAGCGTAATCGCTGTAGAATATGTAAATCATTGTGTAAACTAACTTCTCTGTGTATATGATAGTGGGCGTGTGTTGCTCAATCGAAAGTGTGCAGATAGATGAGTAGAACATTAACATAAATTACCTTTTGCGCAACGTTCCAACGATGCTGATGCCAACTTTTGCTGCTGCTGCTTCTGCTTCTGCTGCTCCACCATCACCGCAGGACAAATGCAGGCCAAGACAGTACAAATACAAAGCCATAGAAATGAAGTGGTTAAGTGGCCACACACACACACACACACACACACACACACACACAGTTGCAGGGCGCTGCTGCTGTAGAAAGTCAAGGAGTTTACACATAGATTTTTCTTTCTTCTTGTTTTACAGCACGATATTTGATTGCTTGTGCATTTCCTATGCATCCTTTGGCGCCGCAGGACCCGCCGACGATGTACGTGAGAGACTCGCATGTTGCCCCATTGCCAGTCGCTGCGTTGTTGCCGTTGGCGTTGTCGGTTGCAGCAGCGGCGAATCGAGACTGCCATTGCCACTCGTTGTGTTGCTTGTGGCACGTGTCAGGAACCAGCAGTCCATCGGTGTCGGCTTGCCCTTCATAATGACCGGGCCGCGGTACTCCAGCTGAAATGATTCGTCCTGGTTGATCTCCTGGCACAGCAGCCTGCAACAAAGATGGATAGAAAGTTTGCACCGCATTAGTTGCAAGTTGCAAAAGTTCCAAAGGATATGATTTAAGGCACTTGCGTGCTGCTGTTGCCTCTGCTGCTGCTGCTACTTTGGTTTCTGGCTCAAAGTGCACGCAGAGATTTAAATTATGACCACTTCGAATTGTCGACCCCCCCAGTTGAAGCTGTGATGGGCGTGACTTTGCCACGCAGGATACAATTGGCAGCAATTTATTACAAAGCACTTGGCTAATGTATGTCATCCAAGAGACACACTTAGAGTTACTTAAGTGCTAGCTGGGGAAATATGTGCTAAATGATTGTGAAAAGAGCTTCGAGATGATAAATATATACCTTGGAATTAAATTCTAGGAAATTTTCAGAACCACAAGAAACTTGACAATAGTCAAAGGCAATTAAGTAACTTTTTTATGACTTTTCGATATAATGCGATTAACCACATTAAAGCAAATGTCATATTATGGTTAAGTTTGTAATTTTGAAGAGCTCTTAAATTTAATAGCCCTTAACTTACAAGTTGCTTATCATTTACGTTTTTAATTACAGCTTTTTAATGACATATGTAATCTTTTCGCTGGCAATGCATTCATTTTATTTATTTCCTGACATAAATGTATGCAAATTGTGTGCATTGTATGTATTTCCAATCGAATTTATTACACATTGCCATTTTTCAAGCCAACCTTTCAGAGCATATTATTGAATTTGTCTGGCTGCAGTGAGTGCAGAGAAAAGCGCTTGTTGCGGTCGCATTTCCGTTTCCGTTTCATGCAACCATACAACATTTTATGCAAAATACCCCAGACAATACTCTATGCCAGTGTGTGTGTGTGTGCGTGTATGGATGATGTACTTGATTATTGTGCTCAATAACTGATTGCATACGCATTTAATTCAATTTATTTACCACTTTTCCAGCGAGCACCTTTTGGCCACAAATTTAATAGGTCGCTTTTTAAATGAATGATGAATATCAGCTTTCACACAAAAGCATTTTTTTTTGCGAACATTAAAAAGTGCATATAATTATGAATTTTATTCGGGCCAAAGGGTTTTAATTTACACTCAAGATAATACAAAGTATGAAATAACAATGAATGAAAATTAATTTAGAATACTGCAATATCACTTTAAAGGCTGTAATATTTTATCTTAACTTTTAACTACAGCATATCTTCATGTCCATCATTTCGAACCAACTCTTTGCCACTTATTATTGTTTATTCAACTGATTAAACAAAAGTATTCTACATGAATGCTGACATCTTTTTCCACGAATTAAAAAGGGCTTAATTAATGCCCCATATTAAAATTCACATATTACTCTTTGTGTAATTGTGCAAGTAAATATTTAAGATATCGTTGTACAAGCAACGCGTGCAGCATAAATATTTAATCTCGGTAATTGTTGTGCAAACGTTAAACACTCTGACTGACCCCAAATAAAATATTTGCATGCCTCGCAAATATTTGCCATATTGTAATTTGCTTAACTGCAAACAATAACTTTTGTAATAGCATATGCAAGCTGCAAAAGCCATGGAATAACTTTCAAAAACCGCAATGCAATTGACATTATGCAAATAAAATAAAGTTGTGAACAGAAAAAAATATTTTTTGGGAAGGGGTTTTATGTTACCAATTAAATTTGTAGGCAGAACAAATTGACTGCAACTGCATTTGCTGATAGTGTTGAAGATTTTTATTCAATATCTCTGTGAATTACTCCCGAGATACTTGTCTTTGTGTTGGTTTCCTTATGGAACAATGCCCAAGAATTATCACACATATTATCATGTAAAAATATGCCTCGAGTATAAAAAGAAAACACATTACACTGTGCCTTCCAGCAAGCACCCAATTTTTATCGTAATAAATAAATTGAAAATGTGTGTTTTGAATTCAATTGAGGCTTGTTGTTTTATACGACACATGCTACCAAATAACACACGTGTGTGGGTGTGTAATGTAAACATTTACAAGTGCTTATCAATTACGCACCTTAAGCAATAACAAACTGAAAATCACAAAGAGAAAGTAGCCGGAGAGAGAGAGATACAGCGAACGAGAGAGTAAGAGGCAAAACAAACGTAAATTCAAGTGTACGTGAGCGTGGGTGAGAGCGAATGTTGAGTGAGAGAGCAAGGCAGTGGGTGAGAGTTAGCAGGTAAAAAGAAAAAAAAAAAACAGCTGAGCGTTTTGTTGAAAATTAGATTTTGTTGTTTTGGACACGCTTCTCAGTTGGTCGGCGTCTGTTGAACAGAACGCGAATTTCTGTTTATTATTTTTGCCTGCAACGTGCTATAGAGTCGACTATAAATTGAATTGGCATGCAAATTATTGGTTGAGAGTACTACTATCAAGTGACCGGCTGAAAAAAAACAATTGAATTACAATAAAAAATACCGTTCGTGTGGTAAACAAACACCTGTTAGCTGGCTTAAACAAAAGAGTTGGACTAGATTGCAAGTGTAAACACTATGATGTGATTACAAGTAGTAAATGAAATTTGAAATATGATTTTTAGTTGATTGCATTCCATTTTTTTTTTTATATGCATTAATCAAATAACAAAATATTGAGTTTGATTATTGTTTGTTTGTTTATGATAGTTTTTTTTTGCGCACAGTTTGGCAATGTTTTTGTACACAACGTTGCCAGCATGAAAAAATCAATAGAGAGAGAGAGAAGGAGAGAGCACAGAAAAACACAGAGAGCGAAAGTGCTCTCTCTTTCAGTGCTGTTCACCCTCAAGCAAGTTCCTTTTATGTTTTCAAAATTTATTCGCTTCCGTCTGCCTAACTTTGTTTAACGGTTTTTTTTTGTGTTTGAATTTAGATTAGAGCACATAAATAACTTGAAACAATTAGCTTTTGTTTTTGAATTAATTTTAAACTGTTCGATTTGATAAAGTGTATTGTGTGCCATGTTTTCACAGTTGCTGGCGGCATTGCAGCAGTTGATAAGTCAATTAAAACGACAATTGGCTTCACTTTGGCTGCCTTCATTGTCACGCTATTTGTACGGCTTCCGGCCATTGGTAGCGCCACGAGCCATCAGTCGAGCCAGTTACCAGCGCTGTGGTCAGACACCACGCCGCCAACTGGTCATGGACTACATCTTTGAGTGCTTCTTCAATGATACTTTTGAGCATATCACCAGAAATGGCCTACAGGATCGTCAGTCACGTCGCGATGTGCTCGATCATCTGAGTGCCATTATCAAGGGCTGCAGTGAGGGTCAAAATGTTCAGACATCGGAGGTTGCCAGCTTGGCTGTTGTTGCCGCCTTGCGCTATCATCGATTGGCCAAGCAGGGCAATGGACAGGTAAGCCGTGAGGTGTTGGTAAATTGATTTTTAATTATTGTATGTCAATGTTTTTTGTTATGAGTTTTCTGTGTTGGGAATTTGTTTGCTAAGAATTATAAAAATAATCTTTTAAGCAACAATCTATAAGTAAAAATCTTTTAATTTATTCCTGCCCAACTTTTTTGAAAAAGATAAAATCTTTGAATTTGCAATCCCAAACATTTTTGTGACTCCTTATGAATAATCAATCATGTGACTAAGAAGAATTTTTGGCAATTTAGATTCGTGTTCTATACAAAAATGTATTTTTGTGTACAGCTGTTTTTGCAAAAAACATTTTTAGGATTTAATGCTTATGTAGGCCTGTATATGCTATATATATAAATCCTGCCTAATACCAATGCAATTTGTGTAGCACATGTGGCTCTGGACAAAATCCTTTTTGCTAGCACTTAATTTAAATTTAAATACGTTTTATGCTTAAAGTGTTGTAAAAGAGTCAAACGAGAATATCTTTCCATCTCCCTCTCTTTATCTGTCTCTTTCAAAAGGTCTGCCTTATGGGAAAGTATCACAACATTTTGTATATTGCTCTGCGCACCTGTTGGGATTGGGGAGTACGCGACTCTGAGGTTGTTGTACAGCTGCTGGGTAAGTCAAAGGCACTAACTTAATAATTTAATGCCACAGCACAAACATACATATGCATGAGAATGTGTGCGTGTGAGTGTGTGTGTGTGTGTTTGGGTTGTGTCCTTTTGTTTTGCATATTTTAATGAATTTTATGACATCACATCAGATTATAACGCTCTTAGTATATGGATGCCCTGGCAAAAACTCACACGAATCTCATTTAATCACATGTTTTTTGCTAATTGCCAGCGTGGAAATTGCGTTAAGATGTTGTGAAAGAGCGAAAGTGTTGCTAATGCGGCTACATCAGCAGCAGCAGCTGCCTTTAGTTGTTGCTGCCTCTTGTTGCATCGTAAAACTTGTAAAGTGCCTTAAAGCGTTGCATGTTATTTGGGCCATGCCTCCAGTGGCTGCGTGCGTGTATGTCTGTGTTGCCTCTAATTAAAACGCTGCGTAAAACTTGACAGGCCCAAAGACTGACAGAATTAATAGTATGCCAACGCTTTAGGCGGACTACAACTTTGTTTGAGTGTGTGTGAGTGTGTGTGTGTGTGTGTGTAGGTGTGTGAAGGTGTCTGTAGCATTAAGTCTTGTGCTTTTTGTACACTGATCCTCAAAGGTTTAAATTTTATAAGTGCAATTTGCATTAGTTTAACCAGATTTACGATGTTTTTATGACTCAAGCTTTAAATATTAAATTCAATTAATCATTCAAATTTTGTAAGAGTGCTTAAATGGCTTAAAACAACTTTTTTAAGAAAAGCACTATAAACCAAAGCTTCTCATAACTGTTTACTAGCTTAGACTTACAGTTTGAGAGTCACTACAAACTGATTACTAATGCAATTTCCCCGCAGTTGACTGGGAAACAGAGTATTACGCTGTTGGTTACATCCGAATGCAACGTTTTCACTTGTGTACTCTCTTTTTTTTTTTATCGTTTTCTTGCTCTTGATGGCAAGAATTTCCGCGCAGTCAAAATGTAGCAACTACTCCCTGTGTGTGCTGCACCTTCCGCTTTATGTGGCACACGGCTCACATTCAGAGCCCAGTTATGGCCAGCAGCAGCGGCAGTTAGCTTGAAACAGCACATTTTTTGCTGTTGCTTTTTTTAACTGCTGACATTTTGGGTAGCTTCCGTTGCTGCTGCTGTGACTTCATTTGTGCGGCAACAGCCACATCCTGTATGCGTGTTGCCAAAAAAAAAAAAAAGAAGGGTTGGCAACAAGTGCAGCTGCGTAATTGGCATTTTTTATGGCACTTTTTGATGTTGCTTCTTGTGGAGTTTTATGTAATAATTGGCTCATACTCTCTCAATCTTTTTCTCTCTGTGTGTCTTTGCCCCCCCCTAGTGGCCATTTATGAGTGCGAGAAGACGTTTGAGCGCATCTTTTTGGGCGCACTGTTTGGGCCACATGCACCACATTTTATAGCTGGCTGGCGCAGCGATTTTCAGGATCAGGTAAGCAACAAACACTTTTAGCCCAGACCACTTATATAATGCTTGGTTTTTTTCTCCTTTTGCTTGATAGCATGAGAATGTGCGCGCCGTGGTTTATTTTCTGAAGCATGCAACACGCGAACAACTGACGCTGCCCGTGTGGATACCACGCTTCGAGCAGGAGCGCCAACTCAGGTAAGTTGACAGCATGCCGAATTTATGGCTTACAACAACAACCGCAACTCACATTTTTGTGGGCTATGCTCTAAATGCCGCAAGTGCTCATAGAATGACTTTCAAGTCTCTGACAATCGCAAACAATATTTTGTTGCTTGTTATTTTGCGTCTTGTACTTCACATGTTATTTTTGTTGTTTTGTTTTGTTGCATACCGCTAGCGGCAAGGCAAAAGTTTTGTGCCAAGTTTGCTGTAAGTTTTGCTGAGCTAATTGGAAAATAACCCATAAACCTTCATTCATTTATATAACGTTCAAAACGTTGAACGAACCGCATTGTTGCACATTGCAAGTGGCATAGAAATTTATATGGAAACAGTTCTTAGTTGGTAAAGTTTCATAATTCCTCTTCAAACCAAAAATATTTTATTAAAATTTTTCGCCATGCGGTTTACTAAATACCAGAACAGTACTCGAGCATACATAAAGCCGGGTAAATTGAAGCAAATTTTTTAATTGAATGTCTGTCACAAAAAAAGAGACAAAAATAAATGACAACGCTTGTTGCTTGTGGCCCGTTGGGAAAATTCAGGGGGGGGGGGCAAAAAAAAACGACAGAGAAAATTGCAAATAAAAGGATTTTAATTAAATTAATACGTACTGGCATTGTTTGCTAGCTGTGCGTGTTTGTCAGCCATAATTGAGTAAAAGATGGCGACACTTTACAAGCACACACACACCCTTAAACACCCACACACACACACATATATACAATGGCCGCTGCGGCTTTCAATCTCAGTTGTTTCTCCTTTGTGGCATGGGCTGCTGCTGCTGCTGCTGTTGCTGTTGGTGTCATGTATAATTAAGATTTTCACTTCTAACATGAGCTCAGCTTGCTGCTTGTCTCATGTTCCCTATTTTTTTCTCTCACCAGAGATTTATGAGCATGTGTGAGTGTGTGTGTGTGTGTGTACTGTGCGATAAGCTGCAAACCAACAGGCAGCAATGTAAACCTTTTGTTATTTTGGCTTTGTTTGCCAGCACTTCGAAGGATTAAAGTCAAAAATGCGTGTAATAAGCGCACACATAGCCAACACTCAAGCTCTGATACACACACGCCCCCACACACATACTCCCACACACTCACACACACACACACGACAAGCTGTCTGACAAACATTAGAAGGACATTTATGATGCCCTTTCACTTGACGCTCGAGCTTAAGCAGTGTCGCCAGCTAACACAAATGAATAAGCATTAATGGTTGCCAGTATATATGCGCGTATGTGTGTGTGTGTGGGGGGGAGGGGGTGCGTGTGCATATGTGTGTAAAAGAAAGTAAAAGCAAGCAATGTGACAATAAACATTCTTGTTGAGTGCCGCTAAAAGTTGCACAAATCAACGTCACAAAACGTACATAAAACGTGTAACAAGATGCCGCATACTTCTATGTATAGAGTATAAAAATGTATGCTGGTTTCAACACGTAAATAGATATTGATTTTTGTTTGAATACAGTAATTAAGGAGCAAAAATATAAATTAAAAAATATTTAAAACAATTTACCTTTATTGGTTTAATAATAAAAATTCTAATAAATTTTGTGTGCAATATTTGAAATAGTTTGTGGCTATACCAAGTATTTATTACGTATACGCAATTCATTCAACCTCATCAAAGGCTGACAAAATCTTAAATTATTCAGGGCTTGTTAGTTTTTTTTTGTGCTCAAGAAGTTAATATTATGATAATATTTGACATTATAATAATGTATAGACTGAATCTTAATGGCATACTAGTTGAACTAGATTTTTTGCTGACGAATAAAAAAAAACAAGGAAGCAACATTACACTAACAGTGCAAAGATGAAAAAAGTCTTATAAATAAACACGTAATACATCGATAAGAAAATTCAAGACATTAAAGCGCTTAATAAAATGATTCATAAATGCATAAAAAAGCAATTACATAAGAAAATAATTTTCTTCTCCAAAATTCGCATGTGAAGCAGATTACTTTCATAAGCGAACATACACATAAGCTACTTGTCCTGGTTTCTTAGGGCAATTGAAGCATTAATTTTAATATTGCTTACAAACTTAAACTTAAGTACTAAACTGGACACTGCAAAGTGCTTCTAAGCTGTAAATTAATTTGGCACAGGAGCTGCCACAGCGGAAAGTGAGTTGAACGTTAAATGCTCTTATCACCTGCTCAACAGCGCTGGGTCCTGTTAAGTGCCTTTGTGCGTGTGCTTATAAGTGTGTCTTATGTGTTTTTGTGAGTGTATGTGTGTGGCTAAATCACCTGCATATGCGCTGCTGTCGCTTTATTGTGGTTTTTGGGGCTTTTATTTGCCCACTTTTATGCGTAGACATAAAAGCCAGCAGCAGCAGTAGCAGACAATAACACAAACACACACAGCGTACACACACACACACACACACACACACAAATGTGTGTGTTATTTTCTTTGTCTCGCATGTGCCGCAAAGCGCTTGAAGTGCATACAGTGTACATGCTAATGGCTCAATGGAGCTAAACGCCCTCTAACAACGCGGCGTATACGCAATATTGAAGCTGTGCACCCTATGGGCAGGCTTACCAAACAGAAACTTACAAAAAAGTAAAGCAATGAAAGAACAAAATTCCAATACCCTTACAAAAATCCAAATTAATTAAAATTATTTTTTAGATATTTCTTTTATCTTATTTTTGTTTGTTACTTGTCCTTCGACTTGTTTGTTTCCTTATTTCCTTTCTCATGCGTTGCAAACTGAATCACAAATTCATATACCCTCTCCAAGTGTACAAAATGGCAGAGAAAAAATCCGAATAAGTGACAGCAGTCGTCGACAAGCAACAAGCAAGCAGCTTAATTTCCTTTTGGCACTAGGCGGCTCACTCACAGCTCTTACTCTCAGCATCTCAGCATCCCCATCCCTGGTGTTTGAGGCTAATGTAGCTTTGCCATTTGATTTGACAGTTAAGGACTATTCTGGGGCGTAGACATTAAGCCATATACAGTTTTTACTTGAGCTACTTAGCCTGCCATATCTAACCAACTATGTATTTATCTGGCCATTTTGCAGATTCATTGATGTTCCCATCGAGTCCTGTGGACGTTCCTCGCCCCTGCGAATTGCGTTGCAAGCAAATGCACCCGAATTGCTGCTCATACTGCTCAGGTAAGGGGTAAGAGAGATAGAGAGTAAGTTTTGGGGTCTTGTCAGCCACTTCAATTAGCGCAAAAAATATGCAAAAGCGCGACGGCACTTGGCGGGACAGATACAGATGGGGGTTTTTGATGCGCCCTAATGTATGCAACATAAAACTCTATGCAACGCTTAGCATAATCAAGTGGTTGGACTGACAATGACACGCCCTCCCCTTGACAGCAGCATGATGATGATGCCACCCGCCTCTCAGATGCAGCAAGAAGACGCAAATATTAACATTAAATATGAAAGTCGCTGCCAAAGCGAATTTGCATGACAAGGCGACGCTAGTGTGTCTCCACTGTGTCTCATGGCCGACGAGACGCAAGCAGCCTGCCTGCCTGCCACAAACTTACGAGTGTGCACTCAAACAGCAGCAGCAACAGCAGTTGCAGTAGCAGTAGCAGTAGCAACAACAAGAAAAGTACACACGGAGAAAAATAATGGGTTGTTTATGTGAAGGTTGAGGCAAGAAAGATTTTTTTTGGCACAGCAAGGTAAAGAATTTATTTTTCACCCAAACAACTTTTTCTCTTGCGACAAAATGTTCGAAATAACCCCCCCTTTTCTCTCAGTGTAACTAGTAAAATTTCATAAAATTTATATGTAAACGCTTTGCGGCTTTCAAAATGCTGCTCAGCCTTGAAAGTGCTGCGTTCAGTTCGTCGCTAGCCTCTGCGGTTGGCAATTTATTGTCTTATAACTTGATATTGCTCGATGTGCATTTCCTATCGGTGCGGTGCGGTTGTTGTTGCAAGTACAGCAACGCCTCATTGCTTGTGCTGCCGTTTTGGCAACGGCTGCAACGTTTTCAGTTCTTGATGCAGCGCCAAAAAGTATGCTTTGCATTAAATTGCGAATATTGATTGCAAGCAAAATAGAAGAATGAAAATGGCAAACAAAAAATAATAATGGTGATTGCAATCAAAATAGAATAACAAAAGCAGTAAAAGTTATAACAATACACAATCGATTCGATCGAAACGATGCAAATTTAAACACAATTTGACTTCTTTGAATTGAAACAGCACAACCGGCTAAATACGTTGGGTTATTTATCTTAATAATATTGATAGATTTTTCTTTAGATATAATGAACAAACCAATTTCTCGTCGTATTTTATTTTTTTCATCATTCCAGGTAAAGAATTTCCAAAGTTAAAGAAAACAAATTTAATAAAGACCATAAACTCTATATTTTGATAATTAATTAGACCAGTATGCCGACGCGGGCAGCAGTTGTACAGAGAAGCAAAGTTGCAGTTGTTGATGTTTGTGCCAACTATTTAATCCTTGCAGTTTTGTCATAGTATCTTAAGCTCATTTTGAATAAATTAAATCGGATTTTGATTTATCTCCTTAAGAGTCTATTTCATTCATTCATTCAATCACAGATTTAAGTGCTTCCAGTCTTCCTTTATACTTAAACTGTTTTTAAGTATTCAGGTTAACAACAATGCTAACGATTGATGTGGCAGAGAAACGTTGAAAGAGAGAGAGATTGGGTAAAGTCTGTCTATCAATTGTCTATTGTTGCCTGATTTTCGATTCTCGATTGAGAATTGATTTCGCTATTGATGAGCCCATAAATTCTGAATTGCAATTGTTTACGCTTTTCATTTGCGTTTCGGATTTGTTCGCTTTGTTGCATTCTCAATTTTAAATTGCCCATAAAAATATGCAAATTGCAGTTGTGAAAACTAAATTTTTAACAGCACCTGCCGAAAATTTTAAACATTTTGTGTCCCAGATTAAATAATGTCATTGGAAACAAATGAAATGAGTTCAAATATTATCGCTTAGAGTATTATTAAAGCATTAAGTACTTGAATAGCTCCAAACACTTAACATTTGACAATTTTCTCTTGGTGCTTAGGTGCCTTAATAAATTCTCTCACATAAATTTCTCAGCTTATCAGAGCACAATTCAACTAGAATGTTAATGAAGCGCACTGAAACATTGTGACAAACATTTTCAATTTAAAATTGTGACACAAGGTTGATGCGATTCAACATTCAACATTTGCCAGAGTGTCGCGGCATTGCTGTATGCCACATTTGCACTTCATTTGCAATTTACCACAGTACATCACACATACGCAATGTAAGCCTCACTCCCCCCGTGTGTATGTGTGTGTTTTTGCATATGGCAGGACGTCAAGAGCATAACCGCGAACCGTGTTCCGTTTCATTATTTCATTTGCACAAATTTTGCTTATCAGCGCTTCAAACATTTATAACGACTTACCTGCTTTTGTGCCCAAAAGCCTTCAACCTCAAAAAACCCAAAATGCCCAAGCACCCACTCCAAGTGCTGGCTGCTGAGCAATGTCGTCTACGAATTACAGTTAACAACCGCATAGCATTCGGGCCCAACCACAAGCTAACCAACTACGTGCCCCAGAAACAGCAGTAGTAGCAGCTGTTGGCAGCTGGCATCAGCTCGTTGCACGTAGCCAACAGTTAGCCGCAGTTTCGTGACCGCTTATCATTGCAGATATGGTGCCTCCCCACAGCCGCCAGACGGTGGCACCTCCGTGATTATTGCACTGCTCGACAAACTCATTGAGAATGGACGCAATTACAGTTACGAGCTCATACTCTGCCTTAACATACTCCTCCGCAACGTGGCAATGATCGAAATGCCTTTTAAGGTAAGTGAATGTTTGTTAACTTTTACTCAAACAGGTAATCAAATCTAGAGTTAAATTCATTCTCTTTAAAACTTAATTACAAGCTTCACATGCGGGAACCTTTTGCATGACCTGCGCTTTAACCCTACCTTGTTTATTCTCTTTACAGCCCATCGTGTATGCATCGAGACGTGAAATGTTTTTCGAGCGCTATGGACGACTCCTAATGGACAAAATCATTGTGAAGGAGCAGGTCTATGGTGTGCCGACATTGCGACATTTGTGCCGGTAATTATCAACTCTGTATTCAAAAGTTTTCTATGGCGTTTTTCGCCTGTCCAATTGTCTTTGAAACGTTTCAAAGAGAGTGAGAGAGAACAGGCAGGGGAGGTGTATGACAGGGGTAGCTGCTGACGGTTGGCAACGAAGTTAAACATTGTTTTTTATTCAATTACTTTGGCTTAGATTGTTGATGTGCTTCTGCTTCTGCTGCTGCTGTTAGCTGTTTGTTTCTTAACGCTTGCTTGACGGCTCGCACAGTTTTTGCTTCTTCTTTTTTTTTTTTGTTGCTCGCCAACGATAAGCCCGGAAAATTTAATAAGCACAAAAGTCGCTGGAAGTTGAACGTTGCCCCCCCTTTCGCCAACAACTTTGCCATCTGATTGACAGACAGTTTGACAAAAGCATTTTGTTGACGCTTCTGTTGCGCCTGCCAACTGCCAACTGTGAACTGCGAACTGGCAAAACTGTCGACTTAAAATCTGGCAACGCTTTTGGCCTTAAATTTTGGCTGCGTTTTGCCTTGCTGACTGTGGCTCTGGCCTTCGTCTATTATGTCAATCTTTGGGTCTTATAATGCCCGCTACTTTGTCACAGTTTAAGCATTAAATCCATACCCAGATATGCGACGTGGCATTAACTAGCCCTCTCAAACAGCTGTTTGGCCAAATTTAATTGAATTGCGTTACAAATTTGATTAGTTCTTGGTATTTAATCGATAAGCTGTCAAGCTATTTACTAATTTGAGAAGTTTAGCACTAAACTTTGTGCGGTTGCCCACTTTTCGGATCCGGTTTCAATGAGTTAACAGGGGTTGCGTGGACGGGGAGCAAGGTGAAGTAGAAACGATTTGACCCCAACTTGTTGTATTTACTTCGCTTGTTTGCCATTTGCCAACTCACGTGTCACATAAAAATCGCAAACGATTTGGTCCCTAACATCTAGTATGTGTGTGTGTGTGCTTGTATACCCTGTATGGTGGTAAATGTTTCAAAATGTATGCTGTGATTGTTAAGAGAAAGTAACTTAAATAAATGAAGTAAAGGAAGTTTGGCAAAGGTATAGATAGATGAATAGGTAGATAAAAATTGATAGTCAGATGTTTAGACGTAAAGATTATAAGGTTCAAGGTAAAAATAAGATGCAGTTGGTAATAAAAAGCTTGCCAAGTTGCAGCGTATCGTGAAGTCAATCAGCTATTCTTTTAAAACACGCCCTCTTCCTTCTTTTTGCATACTCTTTTGCCAGTTTATTTTCCTTGGACCAATGTTTGCGCTGCGAAAAAGCGTACTTGCTATACTAGAATGTACTTTATCGGACTACTGCAACTGGACGTGCTTATATTGCATGTGTGTATGTATATGCAAGTCGATATATATGCATGTATGTATGTCTATGCATATGTAATGGCATTGGCGCCAACTTGCAGTTGTCGTTGGCGAATCTGATTTCGATTGATGCTTCTGCTGTTTTTTATTCGATTTGTGCAATTTCGCTTACATTTTGCTTATGGCAAGTTGGTAAATTTATTTTGCTTTGAAAGGAATGTGCTTGATTTCAATTTGTGCTCATTAATGTCACTCACAAAATTTACAAGCCCAAACTTAATATTGCGCATACGTCGCGTGGCGCCTTGGGAGCTTACTTTATTGATTGCTGGTGGCTCATAAAGTGGCGAAAAAAAAAAAACAAAAGACGCACATAATTTGCAGCCCTCAATAATGTTGACAACACAAATTAACGGCAGCATAAAAAGTTTAATCCCAAGAGCAACTGCTGCAGATGTTGGCGGACAGCTTAAGTGAAAGATTAGCATATTTTAAAGCGGCGACATCAAATTCTTCTACTACTTTTTTTTTGTCAGCTTAAAGAATTTCACACAAAAATTCGCAATTGGCACACATGCACACACATATGTATAACACAAAGTTTTGCTTTTGGCTGTCTTAAAAGTGTTTTCACTATGCCTCAAAGACGCTTGATTGCCTGCGAATCAAGTGCGAAAGCATACGAATACGTACACATAAAAAACAGAAAAAGAAAATCCGCTCACAATTTCCGGCACTTGAACTTCTCTTCTTCTCCTTTCTTTTTTGTGAGTTTTTGTTTTGTGTGTGTATGTGTGTGGCTAAGAAAAAAAATCGCAACTTTTGTGCCAAAGTAAAGTTTATAGAAAATTTTCTTACAACAAAAGTTTTAAGCACATGAACTTTCGCTTCACCCTGACCGTTTCTACTTGGTTTTTTTTTATACTTTCTTTATCAGCTTATTATGTGAAACTTAATTTAATTTATGATATACGAAGCTTTTGAAGATTGACAGGCGCAAAAGCAGGAGGAATAAAATTTCTGGTTAAAGTTTAGGTCAAATATTTGTACAGTGGTAATAAAATTGTTTTTCTAACAAACTGAACACATTAAAAATATTGATTGTAATTATCTCGCTTCTAATATACTATGTGTTCCATTTTGTGATTACTTTTTTCACACAACAGCTGTCGCGTTCGTGATATACTGCGGGAATACAATCAGCTCCCAAATGGCATTGATACGCTGCGGTTGCCCAAGCGCCTGCAGCGCTATATTGACCTGACCGAGGAGCTAGAGGGACCAGAGATGCAGCAGCAGCAACAGCAGCAGCAGCAGCAGCCACAGCCATCGACGGGGAGGGAGAAACCAATGCAGAGGCTAACAAATGCCATGCAACGTTTGGATACCATCACCAGCAGCAGCGAGGATGGAGATGATGAGAGCGAGAATCATGAGAATCAGCTGCTGGAGGCGGTTACCGATGCTGAAAAGGCAGCTGTTGCTGCTTTTATGGCCACTGGCGGTGGCACTGTCACCGAGGCGGCCAAACAGGCCGCAGTTGCCGCCTATGTGGCAGCCAATGAGGCCAAACAGTCACCAACACCACCCCCCTCAACGCTTAGCTAGCTATTAAGAGTTGTTTTCTCACACACACTCAATCCGACTTACCGATAGGTCTCCTCACTGATGTTGATGCGTCCGGGCACACCGGTGGTTTCTGTGCGACTCGTCAGGTTGACCGTGTTGCCAAAGAGGCAATAACGTGGCACACGATTTCCAATAACGCCAGTGACCACCTCGCCCGAATGGATGCCAATGGTGATTTGCTGTGAGAAGAAGAAAACAAGTACAACATATATAAGACATACGTATTAAAGGATAAACTTTCTAGTGCTAACAATTTCTAATTTATTTACTGAATAAAAGGTTACTTAACACCCAGTATTTGTATACTTATACTATAATGATAGAGGAAAAAGTATGTGCCACTCGCAGATTACCAAGTCCAACACTTCATTGTGCTAATAAACTTTCCAACCAAGTAGAGAGAGAGACGCCAACAAAAATGGCTCAAGTTCGGCACGAAAATGTACCAAGTTGCAAGTTTCGAGCCAAACCGACGAAAAGTTGCCACAATTACTTTGAAAAAGTTGCAGTTGCCACTGCCATTGCCACTACTGCCCCATTTTTAGCTGTGGCAAAAAACTTTTCTTTAATTAAATTTAAAACGAAATGAGCTGCGGCTGCGGCAAAGTACCAACAACCAAAAACCCTACCCCCTCAACCCCTCCTCAACCCAAAAGAGCAAAAAGCGACAATCCCTACTGCTAGGTGACGTTGCCAAAAATGCCCAGAAATATGTACATACATATGTACTGTGTATACATGTGTGTTTGTGCAAAAGGTGGCATGTATAACATGTGTGTGTGTGTGTGGATAGTGTTTGTCAGAGACTTGTGGCAAAAAGCCACCATTGCAAAATATAATAAATCAGTCCAGAGAGTGCTCGACGAGGTGTTTACTTATGGTAATTATAAATATGAAGAACAACAAGCACTTTTCATATGAATACAAAGAGAAACTGAAAAGTTTTTTTTAATACCTTTTGAGCTCTTTAGTGATAAGAAAGTTGAAATATAGCTTATGTTTGAAAGATAAAACTAAACGTATATTTTCTAGAAAAACTTTAATGAAGAAAATAAAAAATGTATTTAAAGAACAATAAAAAAAAGCGTAAGAAGTATTTTTTTATTTCTGTACATATCTAAGTTATATCATGTGGAAAAAAGTTCATAGCCCTATTATCTTTGAAGTACTTTTATTTCAGGAAAAACTTCGTAGTACATAACATTACTAACCAACTTATACACCTGTGATTAGATACAGGGTATCAATATCATTATGCTGCAGTAATTAAATGTCTTAGCTTTACCAATATAATCACAATCGAGACACACACAAGAGTCTGAAAGTGTGTGGTAAACTAGAGCAAAAGTTGTGCTTCACTCATTTGGACAGCATTGAGAAGCGAAGCCGAAGCTTTTATGGATGTATCAGCGGCAGCAGCAAGAGCAATAAAAGCAACAGCTTGGTGGATACTGAGAGAGAGTAAATGAATCAAATCAATGCCAGGCCAACCATGTGGCCAGCAAATGCAATTTTGATAAGTGAGTTTAGCACTAGAGTGAACCAGTTGTTTGTTTCTGCTCTACGCTTTGCGCTTTTCGCTTTTCTATTTTTATTTATATTGATGTTTTTGGTTTTTTTTTTATTAAACAAGCGCAGCAATTATAAAGATAATTGTGAAAGAAAGATGGAAGTTTTAAGTGGAATAAAAACGATTTTCTGTTTTTATTTATAGAAGCAAGGTTACTATTCTTGTTCATTGACCAGAATATCTCGTAAAGATGCAAGCGAACAATTGTATCAATATATTTATTGATTGCATTGCTGCAAACGACCAACAAGAAACCAGGCAAGATGACGAACAAAAAAGCGCGCACACAAGAATAGAAAACTTTTGGCTTGGAAAATAGCATTGCATAATTGGCAGCATAAAATAGAGAAAAAGCGCTTGCGGGAAAGCAAAAGAAAGTGTAGAATTGTGTTACATTTTCATTGTTTTTGCAAGCCATTTAAGTGTAGTTGGTTTTGTTGCTGCTATCAGCAGCTAATGAAGCGCAAAATGGCTAAAACAACATGGCGCAGAGCAACTCTTTTCCCCGCGTTTAGTTGAGTTGGCTTGTTAATTGCATTTGGAGCTATCTATCAAAGTTCGTCTCGTTTGCCTGTCGAATGCCAAACGAGAAACTGTCAGTCCTGCCTGTCGTTATCCTTTACTTCAGTTTTGTTTTTTTTTCGTTGCAAGTCGTGCGCATCAGAAGGCTGCACATGCATCAAAGTTTACGTGCAACTATCTGTTGGCCAAGAGATGGAGCAGCATATATCCTGGTTACGTGTATCCTGGCTATATTACCAAAAGCAATCACTCAAAATATGAAATAGTGGCAACCGCAGCAGTTGACTGCAGTCGTGGCATGCAACACTAGAGAGATGAGATGGATGAAATAGCTTAAGACACTGGCGACCCGAAAGGCATGACTTAGATGGCTAAGACGCAAAAAGGCAATGGGAAATTGTGGCAACAACAACAACAGCTGCTTTGACAATATAACCAAGCGACATGAGTTGAACATTCGAGGACGAAATGTTCACTCGCACTCTCTATCTTTCTCTGTATATGTATGTATGTATGTTTGTATGTATGGCATGTTGCACACACTTACACACACATTGCTGGAAGTGAGTGACAAGCCACAAGCATTGTCCACACGTATAACAATGCTAACGTCGGCGTCGACGCCGCTTGGCTGCTGTAATTGTGAAGGATGCCATCAAGTGGGCAACCCCCTCCCCACGTCCTGTCCGTATAACTATCTGTGTCTGTATCTGTGTGTGTGTTTTGTTGCGTGCGTACATTTCTCTTGCTCTGTATAGTATATGTACATATTTGTAGTATATTTTAAGCTAAAGCCACTCACTGGCAAAATTGTTTAAGCCCAAAAAACAACCATAAGAGGGCGAGTGTGCGACTTGAAGATACTGTGAATAGACAAAAACTAAAAAGAACTTTAAGAGAACCTTTAAATTGTATTGTATGCATAATACCTTTCGCATTTCAAATGAATACAGGGTATACAAATTGCAACAACGGCGGCCGCTAACGACAGTTGACGGTCAAGTGGCAAAGGCTGCCAAGGACTATAGAACGAGTCATAGATAAAGTTAGAGAAATGGCAGCACAATTTGCTGCTTCTGTCTTTTGACATGATGTCATCAATTTCGAATTAATTTTTGCAATTTATACAATTTGACACAACTTTTCGACAGCAAACTTTTTGTTTGAAACACATCAACTTTTTCTCCTGACACTTTCTGCATAGTTGTTTTAATATTTTACGTGCCTTTTGGCTGCTGGGTATTCAAGAGATTTTAGGGTTTTATTTTCTGTGTCTGTATCTGTGTCCCATTGATACATTTATGCACCATTGAGTCGTTGTTGCCGCATCGCTACTCAAATGCATTCAGCAACAAATTGCGCGCAACTTGTTCAAGTTGCTGATTCACACGAATGCACAACGCTGCTATCAAGCGGATGCGGGGGCGGGGAAGCTAAGTTTCAAGCGCTTTCAGTTCGCACAATTAGAAGGCAGTCGCAGACGCTGTCCAACCCAATCTCAAAACCCAAACACATCATCCAACCACCCAGCTACCCAGCCAGAACGCTACTTGAAAACTTGTACATTAGTTTTGCGCATAGAATTTGCAGCATTCATTTAATACTGTCGCAGTTGCCAAAGTGTGCAACAGACAGCTGCAGCTTGCTGCACAACAAATACAAATCTCTGTGTGCAACAAAATTTTTGTGTGCAAAAACTTTTGCTACATAAATTAGCAAATGATTTCAGATTTATTCAGTTTTAAGTTTATTTCAACAAGCTTTCATTTAGCTTAGCTGGCATTAAATTTAATCAAACTTTAATACATTTATTCAGCTAAAGGTCAAATCATTTAGTTATTAAATACGTTTTAAACGGTTTCTCTCATTTCAGGCAGATTACAAATTGCTTAGCCAATTGGTCATTAATGGCTGGTATTAAGTTACGTTGAAATTGTTAAATAATTGGCATATCTTTTGACAGTTTAGCAATTTATAAAGGTGTTTTTTTCTATTTTCAGTTAAACTCACCACTGGATTTGAGCCCATTTTAACATTCTTTGCCATGTCCATCATATCCAGTGCTACACGTGCCATGCACTTGGCATGATCCTCGCATGGATCTGGCAGACCCGATACGGCCATGTACTTATCGCCAACAGTTTCCACCTGCAAAAGACAACGGACTTTTGTAAATATATTTATATATATGGATTGCGAAAATTGCGCAAAGTTTTGCAATTCTCAGTTAATTGACAGTTGACCTGAATGCAGGCGGAGTAAATTGCTCGGCCTGGTTGTTAAGTATGTAAACGTTTTGTGGCCAAGTACAAAACTGTAATTACGTGTCGGACTGATGGCAACAGTTTTGACAGCCATTAGAGCAGCACCGAGGCGTGTTATTTATAATACTTTTTCTATACTATGTACCTATATAGGACTCACCTTGTAGACATTCAGATTGCGTTTGGAGTCGGTGAGGGCATCGAAGACTGTGTAGAGCTCATTGAGCATTTTAACAATTTTCATGGCACCCTCGGGATCCGTGTTGGCCGCACAATATTGCCCAAAGCCCACAATGCCAGAGAACATGAGCGTTACGGAGTCGTAACTGTCAAAATTTATATACGTAAGTACAAATAAATTAATTGCGAAAATAGCCAATTGTTGGAGCTCTTTGGGAGAGAGCTCTGACTCGTGGATTAGAGTTGAGTGCGTGTCGTATTTTCAATATTTTTATTATTATTAAATAATTGAACCATAATCATAAATGTTCCTTTAAAGAAGTGTTCCAGGAACTCCACGCGCTCATCTTTAACAACAATCTACGTAATCGTAGTTGGGGGCAATGACTTACCGTTTGGGCGGCACTGGACGCTGATGTCGTAACTCATTCGCCACAGACTTGGGCAGCACAGAGTACAGTAGCCTGAAGGGTAAGCAGGTGGTTACCACGCAGAAGGGTGGGGCACCACCACCAGCACCAGCAGCGGAAGCAGCAAAACGAATGACAAACAAATGGAAAGAAAATGTTCGAGTAATTTTAATTTCGCGCCTGAAAGCATGCAACGATTTCTTTTCGCTCGACATTCCTTGGTTTTTTGCTCACATCCGCCTTAATGTGTTTCTATTTGTGTTTGTACGCTTTGCATCATTTTTCTTACCTGTCTGTTTTTTGTTTCTCACTCTCCAGATCGCGAAACGTTTGCTGTAGCTTATCCGTCAGCATTTCCAGATTTTTGGTCAATTTGTATTCGGCCTCGAATTTCTCGGAAAGCAGCACCAAATCTCTGGCCGCATCGTGAAGCGGCACATCCGAGATATAAAGTCCCTTCCTACATAGAAAAACAGAGGGAGAAAGAGAAGAATCAGAAAAAATTACGCGCATTTTATTTAGCTTAAGTCTATTTGAGTTTGCTTTGGCTTTTGCAGCATGTGCTGGTAAATAAAATAAAATATGTACACGACAGTAGTTCAGTTGTTGGGTGAAGCTGAATGTGTGTGTATTTGTGTTTGTATTTGTGCAATGCGTGGCTTTTCGCCAGGTGTGTGGCAATCCATATTTACTGTCAACCAATAAATTTCAGCAGGATATTTGCCATTTCTTTCGTTTTAAATGCACAAATAATAAACAACAGACTATAAACTGTCAGCTGCTGTTCTATAAATCAACGTTAACATAAATAACCGTGCAGTTTAAAGCTTAAACAGTAACCATAACTAGCTAAGCGCAATGGTGAAAGCAAGATGAAAGTAGAATAGAAAAAGTACACAAGCGATAAAATATGTGTAGGTATTGGTTTCATAGAATGTAGCATATTTTTTCCATGTTAACAAAGTGCTAAAAAAGTATTTTTGTATTAAAATATTGTCATTCTATATTCTACTTGTATTTTGCATAAACTTATTCTTTAATATTATTTAATATTTACTTACTTTGTTAAATCGTCCAAGTTCATAACGCTCGGATAGCACTGAAACAATATGCGATCTGTTTCCGGTATGTACATCATTTGTCCCTATGGAGTATAAGTGGATAGAAAAAGTGGAGCTGTGTTAAGAACTCGACATGATACAATTATCATAAAATGGATTTTGGATGCAACATTGTGTGGCAAACCGCATCAAATTTAATGTCCGACCATTTCAGTTTCAATTCCAATGGCGGCGGCTGTGCTTAATCGGCCATTTTGTATATTCATTTCATTATGTTGCTGTGGTTCACTATCTCTGTGTTTTTGTGTATGTGTGTGTGACCGCATATTGAAATCAATGCGGCAGATTGCAGACAGAGGGGGTTGCAACAACCTCAACAGCTGTTGAGGCAAGCAGTTGAACAAGGAGAAAAAAAGCCTTACCTTCAGTCTGAGAAATCGCTGCTCGTGCCGGCAGCTCATGGCGCCCTGTCTCGTTTGTAGCACATAGATGGTGTTTATGTGCGACAGAATGTTCTCGAATGTGAGCTGCAGGTGTGGTCTAATGGCCTCCACAACCTCTATCAGTGAGCAGTTCTCCTCAGCCACTCTTCGGATATGAAACAGAGAGACAAAGGCATAAAAAGGGTAATAAGGACACACACACAGCCATAATAGCTAATCGCCAACATGAATGGCCTAGCATGGGGGTTATAGTTTCCTCTATTCACCTGGGTATAACGCGGGAAACGGCCTTGCCGGCCTGCACCACTTTCATTTGTCTATCGAACATCAAATGGAAGGGAAACACCTTACAAAATGTCGCTGGCGAGATGAGGGGCGCTGCAAAATAGGGTCAATGTTAGAAGGGTTTTAACCGATTAGTCTGGCAATTAGCCAAATTAATAGAAAATGTACTAGTACGCTTTACCTTCACAGAGAAACTCCAAGTCATCGCTGATCACCGCTGCCGCCGCCTCATCCCTATTGGTTTCCGCTTGGGATTTGGTCGCCACATTGATTTCACGTATCAGAAACTGGACATGGTCATAGCGTTCGATGTCATCGCTCTTGTTTTTGAGCAGGCGCAAACATTTCTGCTCCTTGTCGCCATCGCTGTCGAAACTATCCTGCCCCAGTGGCCCACTGGTCGGCACCTTCGATGTGGCCGGCAATTGTTCGCCACCAGCTGAAAGGCATGTAAGGGATTACATTTGAAGATTAATAGCAATAGCCAAAGCTTAAAGCTTACAGGTTTGTATTGTGTAGAGAGTTTATGGGGTATTTATGGTAGTTTTTATCGTGACACGAGATCGTTTCAATTTATGGTATGGTTCTAGAGAGATGTAATCTGATTCTATTAATGTCGATTGCTGTATGTATCTTTGTATTGTTTCAAGTGTCGATAAGTATCGTTAACTAAACCCATCTCTAATTGTTACGCAAATCCCTAACGCTCGATTGGCTTCATTTCGAAACAGTTTCTGCTCAGACAGATAAGCCTATGGCTTTCAATGCTTTCAAATATTGCAACAGTTTAAACACATTACTATAAAACGTAGCTTATTGGCTGACCAAATCCATATACCTCGTTTGTGTTAATAGGGACGATATTATGAGAGAACGGTAGAGACAAAGGGAGTTGAAAGCAATTTGTTTGCCTGTATTGTCAGCTTACCCAGCTCACTGGCGATTTGCTGACCATCGTTGTTGTTGTTGGTAATGTTGCTGTTGTTGCCGGCAATGATAGCATTGTTGTTGCTGCCATTGTGATTATTGTTGTGCTCAGCATTTACAGTAACAGCAACTTGAACTGTAGCTGCTGTTGCTGTTGTTGTTGCTGAAGTGGCATCCGATCCGGCAGCTGTCGTCTCAGTGTCCAATTGTTGCTGTTCGCGTGCCAAGGCTCTCTCCTTTTCAGCCTCATCAATGGGCTCACCTTTGCGCTTCACAATGTCAATTTCCACCTCGACGCCGTGCAGCTTCGATGCAACCGCCTGTAACATAGATAAGAAGAGCGTATGGGGTGAACGGGGGTCAAGTCTCTCGACCACAATTGTTACCTTGACTATGCCGATGACAATGTGCTCGAGGCCTGGTCGTTCAGAGTAGTAATGCAGCATGAGTTCACCATTCTTTTCTGTGCAACGAAACGAGGGGGCTCGCATACCTGGATACAGGGTGCCCAAATGGTCGTGCAACGCATCCAAATTCTATATAAAGCATTTTCAACGATGTTGTATTCATTGTTGTAGACAGTGTTGTTGTTGTTGTTTTTACACAAATGAAAATGCAGCAAAAATTCAATTTCATTTTTCATTATGACTAAGGAATGGAATTCACATGAATGATGATAATGATGATGATGATGTTGGTGTGGCTGGAGCTCTCTGTGTAACCGTGGAACGTTGATGGTGCGGTGAAAAAGTGTGGAAAATTGAAAATAAATCGAATGTGAGTGCAACAAAAGGCCATGATGCCACACACACATTCGCACACCGCATTCACGTTGACTGCTTGCCCCCTGGTGTAGGCGTGTCTCGCTCTGTCGCTGTCTCTGTATTTGTGTGTGCAGTGAAGCAAAATAATGCTTATCAATGCGACTGGGAAGCGAGCAGCTAGCGAAAATGCGACTCGATGGCAACATGAAAAATGACTCGCTACGAAATTGCCACTGGGAAAATACGACGGTGATAGTGATAATGATGATGATGATGCTGTTGTTGTTGTTGGTGGCGTGAACAGAATGGTATGAAAAGCTGTGTGATGCATGTGAAATGAGCGTAAAATGCGAAATGTGCTTAATTAAAGATAGGTAAGCATTACAGTCAAACTACTTTACAATGAACATAGATTAGACATATAGACTTGATTATTTAATTCACTGCTCACCAAAGTTCAACTTTAATCATTTTACCTGTAGAAAGTCACGCGGCGTTGCGCCCAACACTTGAAGAATTTTATCATAGCCCGAATCCTGGCAGAACTCAAAGAATGTTTTGCCAAACAGCTCCAATATATCATCAGCAGGAATTTCTATAGAGAAATATATATATTTATGCACATATGTTTGTTAGCTTGTTTTATGGCACACGGACAATAGTACAGTAATAACCAGTTAAGTGCCACTCGACTGCTTGTCAGCTACTTACTCAGTATCTCAACAGCTGCTCCAATTAGATTGTATGTGATTTCGTCATCGTAAATTTGACGCACCAGAAACTGTCCCTCCATGCTGACCATGGCCTTTTTTCTGTTGTAAGTGTTATTGTTGTTTGTTGTAGTGCCCATCAAAACGTCAGAGAAACACAGTAATGTGTGTGTGTGTGTGTGTGTGTGTGTGTGGAGGATGCATTAATGTCAACGCCAAAAGCCGAAATATGAAGACCGCGAGCAACAGGAGTAGTAAAAGATGAAGATGAAGAAACAGCACAAGCAGAAAATACATACATTAATTTTAATTAAATTGCTTTTGTGCTTGTATTTATGTATGTTTGTGTGGCTTTGTTTATATGTATTTTGGCCTGAAGCAGCCATAAAGCTGACTGAGACGCATATGGTGCTGGGTTTTATAACCGCTACGTAGAGAGAGAAGGAGAAAGTGTTTCGGGGGGCATTGAAAATCTTAAGCAATATTCGGCATATTTGAAATGTTTCTACGCCCAAAACAGAAATTTATGCTGCCTGCAAAATGTTCATAATTAATATTTTCCATGCTGCTATTAATGCAGTAATTGTAAAAGTTGAATTTAGGACTTAAAGCATTGATAGCTTCGAATAAGGAATACAAAATGCAAACCAAGTTATTTTTGTCACAGAATAAGTATAGAAATCTGGTACGTATTAGTAATTTTTACAAAATTTTAATTGAAAGATAGATATTTGACCGATTTCCTTGGAATTTCAGAATAAGTCTTAAACAGACTTTATTCGTTCCCTTCAAGGAAGCTTTGTAGAATGTTAATTCCCGTGCAAAACTTGAGTCGCATTTGCATTGAATAACAATGCGAAAGACCACAAAAAAACGAGAGAAAGACAGAAACAAAAATAAATAAGGCAAAAAAGCTATGCTTGTTGGTTTGTTATTGTAGTAAACATTGTGCAAATCGACTTTATTATTTAATAGAACTTCAGCCAAGCTGTTGCCAAAACAAATTGAATACAACGTGCCGCAGCAAAGCGTAGAGAAGAGAGAGAGAGTCGACAAAAACAGCGAACGTCGCAGAAAAAGTAACCGAACAGAAATCACATGGAAAAAAAAAGTAATAGAAAAGTCGATGTTGTACGTGCAAAAGTTTTTCCATTTTCTCGACATCTACCGCGTCTACCTGGCCTAACTTCTGATACGCCCACAACTCACCACAAAAATAGCTGCAGACTATGTTAAAGAGTGGAAGGAGATCGAGGAGGAGGATGTTCATGTGTCAACGAGGGTGGCAACAACAGTTTGTTAGCTGCTCATTTTCAATGCAACAAAAGCAGCTGTCAAATTGCAGCCGACAAATTGCAAATTGCAAATGATAGCAACAGCTGTCGTTGCACACAAAAACAAAAGCTTCAAAAAAAAAAAACTGTCTTACATCGTTCTTGGGCTTAAGTTGTGTGCGGGGATTCGCTCTTCTTTGGCAAGTTGAGCGTAAAATTTATACGCAAGTGGTAAGTTGATTTTTTAATTTCCTGTGGACATCGCACACAGAAACACAGCTGCAGGTCCTTTACCCACAAACACACAGAAACTTAAACGGAACATTCGCATTTTGTTGTACCCCCAAATATATATGTATGAAAATTGATTTTTCAACTGCAATTTATTATTCTATGATATATTGCATGTGGCTGCAACGTTTGTGCACGCATGTGTGTTTGTGAGAGATTTAAAATTAAAATAAGATTTATGCAGGTGACGCCTGTGCAAAGTTACAACAAATCTGTCGCTTTATTTATGCATGAACAAAGCATGGGGTTCAGAGAATTGATTCAAAGACAGTTCGCAATAATTGCTTTAATCTATGTATAATACTGTGATGTGATAATTGGCCTTGTCAACGCTGTTTGCTGAGCCTTAAAGTTTTATTAAAGTGAATTAAACTGTTTTAAAGTTGTAGCTGAAATTTAGCTTAAGCTCGTGTGGTGTTTGCTTAACTTAATAACAATATTGTTCAAATAATGTAGATTAGGTTGTTTATAATACTGAGAATAAAAAACAAAAGAAAAAAAAAAAAATTGGCCAAACGCCAAAAAACAATTTTTTAAGGTTCAGTTTCTGAAAAACTTTTAAGAAAACTGAATAAATAATAAACAGAAAACCTACATAACTTAAATTTCTGACCAATATATGAAAAGTTTCTCAAGACTTTGCAGTTTACTTTGTTTCTTTGCCTCAAGTTACATTTTGAGTGCAGCTCATTTGATTTCTTCAGGGCAAGAAGCACACTAAGTGCCTTTTATTTGGATTGTGTGCAGACGAAAAACGAAAAAAAGCTAAGCAAATGAAATTAAGGGCGCACATTTTGCAGGGCCTAGCCTCAAAAGACGAGACACACACACAGCTTAGCTGTCTACGCAGCGTATGATTGATTTTTATTGATTTAAATGCTGCGTGCAGGTGTGTCTGTGTGTGTGTTTGTGGCACCTTTTTGATTGACAACTTAATTGAAAAAGTTAATGTGTGCGTGCACGTAAAAAAGCAACAAAGCAACAAAGCATCAAACAAAATTGCGCATTTTTGTTGTGTTTACTTTTTTGTATCTTATCTGTTTGATTGTTTTTTGGGCACATTTTTATTATCTAATCAAATGTTGGTGTTAAATGTTTGCCAAAGAAAATGTTCAGATGAAAGTAAACATTAATTTTGGACATTTCAGCTAATTTATGCTGTACAAATTAATTACACGCCTGGCAATTTATCACCTTGTTATTTGCAGCTACTCATGACATTAAGTATACGCCCGGTAAAGCGGAGCGTAACAAATGCAAGAAGACATTTACTAACTAACTGCCTCGCAGACTGCCAAGAAGCTTGTTGTCTTTACGCTGCTTACAAATTCAATTTCCGCTCTTTTCTCTCTCGCGACGCTCAACGCATTTGAATATTGTGCGGAGGAGGGGGCTGGGTAAAAGTGGGCGATGCCAGCAACTAAGTGGCATAATCTGGCTAAAATGGCGTTTGGCCGGCAAATAATATGCAAACATGGCATACACCTAGCCGTGGCGCATGGCACGTGAATTGTTTGCCCAAAAATGTGCCCAAAAACTGTGTGTGTGTTGCAGCCGTTTTTGGCAATTAGGTATTTGCTGTCCGAAACCATTTGCTGGAGGCATGATTTTGTTTTTGACGCGCTCGCGTGCAAATATTATTGTTTAATATGCCACAAGGCAAACACGAGCAGACAACACACACACACACACACACTGACACACATTTACGCATGTCCACATATGGCTGTTTTTTCGGGGTGTGGGTTTTTATGTGCCTCAAACACGCAGCTGTTGCTGTTGTGGCACGTCTGTTTTGTTTGTGTTGCCTCCCTCTCTTTCCCATTCTCTTTAAACTTAATGGCATGCCAGTAAATCGCTTTATTATGAACTACTTGTTGGCTTTTTAACAGCTTCAACTTTCAACTAGAAGTTGGCTTATAAAGTTTGTAGCTGAAGTCGACCGCAATTGATAACAAATCAATTAGCTAATTTGATTTGCCATTTGTGGCTTTCAACCATCCCGAAATGCCTCACACCCACACACACACACCACCAGCAACTACATATGCTACGAATTTTTAATGAGCTTGCGGTGCTTTGTGGATTTAGTGCTTCTAATAGCATTAAATTGCGAATCGCTAAAGATTCAACCATAAAATGATGTGGTATCGTGACGGCTCCTGCTCCTACGTCTGCTTCTGGCTGTCAGCTTTAGCTTTGACTTTGGCTTTGCCTTGTGAACTCTGGCCCACGTCCATGACAGTTGCCACAAACTTGTTTCGCATTTTGTAGGCGGCTCAAAAACTTAAGACTCGCATTTGTGTGTGTTTGTATGTGTGTGTCGCCCACATCTTACACACACATAAACATGGATGGAAACTAGCACATTGCTTGGGCACTTGGACTAAACAGCGCCTCTGTCTCTAAACACACACATCTAGTTTATCTGTGGCCTATGTTTTGTGGGTTACATTGGCTTTGTGGCTTTTCCTGTAACATGAATATCATTATAATAGTGTGTAGGCGTTTGCTCTTGCCAGTTCGGCTGAAATGTTAATAGGATGCAACGAGTGCAAATATGTGAAAATTCTTCCCAGAAAAGATTATTTTGTAAATGCTAAATGCGCTTTTCAGCTTTTTCTTCCTAGTAAACTTGCCAAAGCCACATACGTTTTCTAGTGAAAAGTATTTATTGAAATGGATATTTTGTAATATAAAACACATGCTTTTGCGAAAAGCTTCTTTTCAAGGAAAGTAAATTATGGTTTGTTTTAGCTAAAAATCCATTTAAGCTCACTGAAAAGTATTCATTTAGTCGTCTAGACTCGATTGCAGGCATTTACTGGGTGCATTTCTAAGTGGCAACAGCAGCAGCAGCGCGCTGCAGTGATACCCTTGCGCCCCGCCAAGCAAGCGAATAAGTGGTGTGCAGCAAAGCTGCTGCAAAAGAAACGGAAACGAAATAAGGTTAAAAGCCACTTAAGACTTGTGCAAGTTAATGTGGCACATAACTCAAGTGAGTCACATGTTTTATTGTGCACAAATAGAGAAGAGAGAGAGAGAGAGAGAGAGAAACAACAACGTAAAAACATTTAAAATGAGGCTAAACTTGGGCCATGGCCAGGGACGCATCCCTATATTTCTTAGGCACATTATTGAGTTGAGCAAAGCAATTGTGTTGAGATTGCAAAACGATTTTTAAAGAGCTGTGGCAAGAAAACACAAGTCTGCATTTAACGTTAAGCACTCTGCTCACAACAAAACGAGCTAACAAATTAACATTGAAATTGCAATCAACCCAGACACAGACCATTTGCTGTTAATACCCTGTAAGCCTGGACATCAACGGGAATATGTATTATATTATTTTTATACAATTTAGTTTTCAGTATATCCTTATTAAGCTCAAATGGTATTCAAAATATATCTCACAAATAACATAATGATTTGACTTTCCAAACAGGGTATCTTCAAGGCAATCACAATTTAAACATTAACTTTTCTGCCTGTTGTTAAATGTGTATATATTGTGGCTGTGGCTTGGGCGTCGTAATCCTTGAGGCGTGTTATTTAAAACAGGCTGAGCAGGACAATGGGGGCAGAGCTCTTGCAGTTGCACGTACTTTTGTGTGTGGCACTGCGTTTACTTCACATACGCTTCTATGATTCTCCCTACCCCGCACATGCCGCCTTCATGTCTACGACTGAGCTTTCTTGTGTGTGCTCTCGTATTTGTATGCGATTAGCGTTAAACCGCTTGCAGAGAGCAACCCCTACTTGCTGAACGTGATGTACATACATCGTTAATGATGATAAAGGAGGCGCCAGACTCAGTCTTAGACACAGTTTGAGTTGAACCCACATCATTCGCATCCACATATCCCAGCATTATAATGATGATTATTGTGAAGCTCATCATGGTGAATGTCATTCACAGTCTCATTGTCATTGTCATTGTGATTGCGATTAGCCGAGTGAAGTCAATTTGGCAGAGGCTTAGCATTTTTGCTTGCCACGGCCATGGGGCGTATGATTAACCTTTAACGCAACCCAGCCTGCAAGGCAGAGCTTAATCTGTTGGGAAACTGTTAGAGCGATAAAGCAAGAAAAACTCAACCACCTTCAGCCTGGTCAGCGAAATTAATGAATCCCACTCTGGCACAGCGCTCTGGCAACGTGCGACCAACTCATTAATAACTGTCCACATGCGTTGTGTGGCAAGCGCGCAACTTTGTCACAGACACCAAATCCTTCGCCTCAATCGAAATTCACTTCGGCCATTTGTTATGTCTGGCATTTTGTGGCCGGTGCGCGCTTATCGATTGACTTTCGCCTGTCTTGTCTTCTACTTATTTTGCCTGTAAGTTTTACTTGTTTTTTTTGGCATAAAATTTATCTACGCTCGCACTGTGACATCTCGAAATTAGGACATCATTAGCAACTGTCGATACGCGCTGATAAATGCGCTCAGCCAAAGGACTTTTATATTTTTGGTGAAGGGGCGGCCGGGCCAGGCCTAAGGCTTGGCCGTCTGCCCACTGAATTCTGCTGAGTGTGCCGAATTTTGAGTACTATTCAGAGAGAAGAAGAGTCCTTAATTTAGTTCGTTTTTAAAGCTGCCTCAAAGTGTGTGCTAATACGCGTAAGTAATGGCAATATCCTTGTTGTCGTTGTTGTTGGCCATTTAATAAACAAACTTTTGGGCGCATATTTATGTTTATTTATCTTGTTTTTGATCTGCTAAAATATTAAATTCCCTTTTGATATATTTAATAGCATTTTGCACAAGCGGACTTGTGTCAGAAAATGATGAGCATAGCAAATTAAAAGCTATAATATTGTATGTATTTCATTTTCGTACACAACTTTTATACTTTGCCTAAATAAATCACTTGAATCATAATTCGTTTTGTTATGTCATATAGATTAAATCATCTTCAATCTATAACTTATAATTATTACACATTTTTATCGATTCATCAATTCTCTCTGCAGCTTCTTCAATTTGTTTTCACTTTCCAATTGCTACAGGGTTTAATGTTATAATAATGTTCGCAAGAGCGTTTGGATTTAATGATGCCCAACGGCCGAAAGCGCCACTCAAAGCAATGCGAAAATTTGAAGTGACACAAACGAGGCAGCTGCAACAACAAACAAATAGCAGCAACAACACAAACAACAAGCTTACAAAAATGTCGCAAATTGACAGTGGCACAAGGCAACACTTCCGGTTTGACATGCCACTGCAGTTTACAAGTTTACAGTTGCAATGTCGCCACAGGCAGTTGAATCTTTGTCCTCGTTGTGTGCAGCGGAAGCAAACACTCGCAGACATGTGCGCCAATATCTTGTTGCTGTTCTCGTTGTTGTCGTTGTTGCAAGTATGCAAATCAAGAGAAAATTTTCTTTACACTGCTTGACAGTGCCTGTTGGCTGCTTGGCTGGTCAATGCCATCGATTTGCATGACATCAGCAAAAACCAGGGGGAGTGAGAAAAGCGAATGGCAAACAAATCTCTTGAAGCCCAAAAACGTTCGAAGCTTTGATTTTGAGCTGGGGCTGAAGGAGTCGAACAAATTCAGATGCAGATGCATTTGTAGATGCAATTGCTGTCAGCAGGCAGCAGCTGCCTGCTCTGAATTGTTGCACGCTAGGCAGTGTGTGGCAAATTGAAGCGTCCGCTGCAAATAAACTTTCAAATAAAATTCTTTGGAATGCCATGTGATTTGAATTGGATTCGCCATTTGGCATTTTCTGCAACGCGGTTTTACTTAAATATAACAAAAAAATAAAAGTGAAAAAAATAAAAACGTTAAAGCAGGCTTGAGCAAAATATATCCTGTTGAGTTGTTGCACGCTGCATGCGTGCTATATAAATTGCATTTAAGCGTTGCAAAGCGTAGCACAGAATGGTGGCACACACACACCAGCACAAAGCCCCGTCGAACACAGTCAACTGTGGCACAATTCTCAAATGCAATAAATAAGAGTTTTGCACGGATGCATTTATACGCGAAAAACGTGGTTCTATTTTACACTCCCCCATCCACTGTCGCCCCTCCTGGCCGGTGACGCCCACACACATACATAAAGTTTTGCTGGCTGTGCCGTTGACCATACAATGCAAAATGAACGTAATTTTATTGCACAGCACAAAACGTTAAAACTTTTCTGTGGGCGTATGATTAACACGATAGGCATTGCCCATACGCCTCTTAGCCTCTCTCTCTCTCTCGCTCGAATGCTTACAAATCCAGCAAACCGACCAGCATATTTAACTTATTTAATTAATATTTGTTGGCTTGCCCGCTGGCGCCAATGTTCAAGGGAGAAGAGCCTAAGGGCAGATTGTCAGCTGGCAGAAGGGAGCAGGAAGGACGTTGTAGAAGGCTTTGACTGAGTTTGACTGGGCCAGGCCAGGCCAGGCAAAGCCCTCTTTGTGCCAAATGCTACTGCTACAGCTACTGCTGCTGTTGTATGTGTTTGGCTTGTATCAAGTTATTATTATGAATTAATGGGGCTTTGTGTGGTCTTTAGTTTTGGCACGAAAGTCGATAAATTTATAATTAGCTTTTGGCGTGAAATGAGTTGGAAACAAGTTAAAACCGGCCTACAAAGAAGGCTTTGTTGACCCCCTTCTCCTTTCGCAACAAATCCATCACAAGAAGCCCCTACTTTGTTCTGTTTGTTACTTTTAACTTTTAAGCTAGTTTACTTAATTACCCAGGGAAATATACCCTTCCCATTGTCTATGTTCGTCAACTGAGTAAACTGTTTGCGATTAAGTACAATTTACAGAAGTTAAGATCAAGTCGGGTAAAAATTACGTTTCGATATGATATCATTCTGGAGCTCAAATCAAGAGGCATTGTATTTGAAAATCGGTTTAGTTTTGAGGAAGTTACGGGAAGAAAGTTTGGGATGGTCATGGAGTGTCTCCTAGTTGGTATCTCTCCAACGTCCTCTAACTTTATTAGTTAGTCTTTGTTATTTATCCAATAAAACAATTAAACATAAAGTCTAGACTACAATTTTATTGATCTTTTATTTAATTTAATGCACTACATTTTAGTTATATGCACGAAAGGAGCAGTCCACCTGAAAAATGGATAGCTATTGAAAAGCCATAATAGGCGATAATGCTGTTCTCAGTTCTCAATATTACGTATGCGCCGCGTGGCCAGCAAACAAACGCAAGCACGCACGCACGCGACGCTTAATTCATAAAGCAATAAAAGTGTGGAGCATAAAACGAACAACTCGGGCGCCAGGTGGGCGCAAGCAATGCGCTGAATATGAAGCAATCAAACGAACGAACAATAAATGATGTTTGCCAAAAAAGAAAAAAAAAAACCTTGAAGTTGTGAAGTCGATGGCAAAGGAAGTGCAATCAAAGCTGAAAATAATCTCGGCGATAAGTGCGAAAACGTGTCAAATGGAGAGGCAGTTAACATGGAGAGCGTAGCAGGTTGCCAGTTGTTATATTGAATGCGTTTGACTGCCGAAAACAATCGACAGCAAGTTTGAGTCGAGATATGAAAATATGACAAACATTGCACGAAAAGTTCACAAAAACAAACTAACAAAATTGAAAGTTTGTGTGCGTGTGTGTGTTTAAAGGGCTTGTAGTTGTTGTGTTGTATAAATTGTGCTGGTAGAAAATGTTGCCCAAAGGGGGATTGCTTTGAAAACTGTTAGCAATAGAGTGAGGTATTCGATATCGCTCTTCAAGCTATCTTGATGGCGTTTGATAGGTATTCAAAACGGAGGAAATTGTTATAAAAAAGTTTTGTCAAACCATAAATTATTGTTGTAGACTTTCTCAACAGGAAATGATAACAGCTCAATAAGTTTGTTTTTGCGTTCATTCCCATGAAATAAATAAATATTTTTCAATTTCTAAAAAGTTCGTCATAGACCTGCTCTTTACAACTCTAACTTGTTTGCTGTTTTAGCTTAAATTTTTTTTTCTGTTTTGTTTATTTGTGTTGGTTAACGACACGCACACACACGTACATCACACACTGCAGGCAACTTTTTTTCTGTGTGAGTTATATGTATATTTAAACTAGAGAAATTTTTGTGGGAAAAGAAACGAACGCCATTTTGGGCTGGGATTGAAACTTGAGACGCACCAACGCACATTTGTTGACGCATTAGCACACACACACTCACACACACACCCTCAACTCGTTACATGCCTGAGAAATGCCATTTCCGACACTCACACAGACAAACACTTGAAAAGCGACTCGAATTTCCATAATGTCTGCCATGAAAATGCGATCGATTTTCGTGTGGCAAAAAAAAAGTAAAAGCAAAATAAAGAAGGCAAAAAAAAAAATACCACATAATGCTGCGGGCGAGGACATGGAATGGGGCTGCTGCTGTGTGTGTGTGTACATGTGTGTGTGTTTGTGTGTGTGATGGTATGAATATCTAAAGAGTAGCACAAAAATAAAAGCCAGTAATATGAAGTTTGGACATGGGGCATGAAGTCAAAACCAGAGCGCCTAATGGCCCAAAGAGCAACCCTCCCACCCCCTCCCCTCGAAAAAAAAGAAAATAAAGATTGTTATGCGCGGTTTTTTCCCCCCATTTTAAGCGGCACTTAGCAAGCAGCTTTTGAATTAACATGAGTGTCAAAATGCGTATTTAATGGCAGTCAAAGGATTTTACAGTCATACGCAAATAGCTTTGCCTAGCTGTAAAAAAACTGCTTCCCGCCATTTTTGGCTAGCCCTTTTTTCGCCATAACGGAATGAAGATTGATGATACTGAAAGATTTGTCAGCAGTTGACGCAGCAGCTGCGCTTCTTTTCAAAGTTAATAAGTCGCGAAAATGTTTCTTCCGCCTTTCCTTTATTTCTATTCTTTTTTTTGCATGTTTCGCAAAACTCGCACAAATTTACATTTAATATGGCAGCCGACACACACACTCACACCACTGGGCGTATGCGCAATAAGTGGCAGCATTGCGCAAAATATGAAAAACCAGGCAAGGCGAGGCGTGAAGCTAATCGGATGCCTTGTCAATATATCAAATTTTCCATGCCACTAGCTACATACTAAATGCAAAAATGAGAGCCAGAATAACAGAGTTGATATGATGACATGGCCGGGTCACAGAATTATGGTTGATGAGAGCTGCAATGCCAACGCAAATGTCATGTTTAAAAGATAATGTTCCAGTGTGCATATGCGACTCGAATAGAAAATGATGAGAGTGATAAAACTTAATGCTGATTTAATAATAAATCCAATTTTAAAACCAACGCAAAGAACCAACCAGGTGCTAATTATAAGCTCAAACGAACCTTGTCTATGTATAGCTTTAGCGAAATTGAGTTGAAAGCGTTTTGGAAAGTGTGTGCATAATCAATCCTGGTAGCAGCTGCTTCCCGCATGGCAGTTGGTCCACTGTGTGGTCCAGCAGTTAGCCAAGGGTTGCGATTTAGGGGGGTTTGACCCATTAGCAGTGAATTTTTGGCAAGCAGCTAAGCTAAGCTGAGCGATGATGAAAATATACACACACACATACAGATTCTAACGTTCGAAACCAATTGACTGACATATGAACATGCAGGCGGTTGGGCTGCACAGACGGGGGCAGACAATTGTGGGTGGATTTTCATGGGGCCTTGAGGCTTAGACGCCATGCCGACACATGCAGCGTGCCCTTATTGTGGTTATGTTCTCTGTGTGTGTTTCTCTGTGTCTCGGTGTGTGTATGCGTGTGTGTGTGTTGTAAAACATTTTATAGGCAAATCGATTTTTGTCTAAAGTGCCACAAACACGCACAGAAGCAGCAACAACAACAACAGCGGCAGCACCAGCAACGATAACAATAACAAGGACTTTCGCAACAATAACAATAAAGCGACACTGCGACACACTGAGAGAAGACCGATTTAAGGGATGTTGTGCGGTGAGAGGTTGGGTGGGAGGAGGACTCTACACTTCCGGTTTGTGTATTAGCACAACAACTGGCACTTTGACCGTGGCCAACGGTGCGTATTTGTATGTGTTGGTGTTTGTTTTTTGTCTAGAGAGCCTAAATGTCAAGCATTGTGGCCTGAGTTTCCCTATGATCCTTGTGCCACATCAAAGTCAAAGTCAAGCCACAGAAAAAAACTGGAAGAAAATAGACACCCATAAAGCAGCATAGACAACAAAAAATTCAAGCTCATATTTCCAAGCAGTTGAGTTTTTGTGCTTTAAGTTGAAGCTCAATCTTGTTCTGGTGGCAAATTAATGAAGCTCATTTGCAGATTGATGTGTTGCAATTATGCGGCAACAACAACAGCAACAAGGATAAGCAGAAGACGCAGCCCATAAAGCACTTAGCGCACAGATTCTGATTAAGTGCGGGCGAGCACGAAGCCGACGGCTAAAATTGTTTGGCTGACGCGGCTTTAAAGCCAAGCAAGCCAAGGCGGCAGGCTGTAAGCTTTAAAAGCAATCAACAAGGAGGCCAAGTGACACAGAGAGAGAAGGCAAACGAGATACAGTGACTACGTTTATTCGTATTCATTCATTTGCGGTCAGCAGTGCGTCAATCAAGGCAAATGCCATTGCCATTCATATTGAAGGCGCACAGACAGACGAGAAAAAGGCGGAGAGGGGAGGAAGACAGACTGTGAGGCTGCTGGTAGACAGTAGAACAGGCACGCACGTATCCGACGCAGTTCCTCTTATATCCTGTCAATGGTAGTCGCCTTTGGTCTTGCCTCCACTTCTTTTTTAATGAACGCTTTGACAATGCCTTCGAGTGCAACTGAACGAGAGGCTAACGAGGACAAGAACTGCCGTCTACGAATGTTGATAGAGAGGCAGATAGTGTGAGAGTGAGAGAGGAGACACGACCGTGTCACGATAAAAACTTTTGGCATAAATTATGAAGAAAAAGTTTACTTTTTAAATATATGCAGGAGATTTTTAATATAAAATTATAATAATTTAGTTTGACTTTTCACTAGAACCTTTTAGTTTTTCCATATAGAACATTATGAAAGGCCTTCGATTTGAAACTAAGTATTTTACAAATAATAAACTAGTTACTTATGCAGCAATCTCATTAACCTAATGGTTGCATGTTAATAAATTAGTCAGCTTTCAAAGTGGGTTTATTTCAGTTCTTGAAAATCAATAAAGGAATATTTTTAGAAGGTATGAAAAGTCACTTTTAACATACAAAACTTTTAACAACCGTCATAAATTATTGTCAAGCTTGATATCGTGCGTGTTTTGGCGATTTGAGAAAGCACGAAATACGCTCAACTCAATAACGTTTATATATGTTTTTATGTCTGTCCGTATTTGTGTGTGTCTATGTTGACTCAAGTGTGGGCGAACGTCAATGCCAATGCCTGGGCGCCTCAAGTGGCAGTATAATGAGTGTGGGCACTTGCCACTGCCAGCTGCCACACTGACTGCGCCACATTGACTGCAGCTGCTGTAGTCAGTGCCACTGCCACTGCCACTAACACTGCTGCCGTTGCTGTTGCATTGATTGCCAGCCCCACTGCCAATGCCAACTGGTCTGCAATGTAATTAAAGTCATGTCATTGGCAGCGTCATTGTTAGCAGCCGTTTAGGCTAGGGTCAAGACGTTTATTTTGCGACCGCAACACAAACAAATAATTGGGTAAAAGTTTCTGATTTGCTTTTCTTGCAGATAATTAAAAACGGGTTTTTTCTTAAGCAAATCAAAAAGCATAAATCTTGCTCAATTAGCAAAATCAACTGTGACGTCATGCAGCCGGTTGCTTTGGTTGGTTTGCCTGGCCACAAAAACCACCAGGATTAGGCAAAATTAGCGCATGACTCAGGCAGAGGCAGAACAGCCAAAAGGCAAACCCCGAAAAAGCACACACAGAACTCCTACTAAAACAAATACACACACACGCAATATCAATAACTTAATTAAGATAAATGCGAATTGTATTTAGTCATAGACACACACAAACAAACAAACATACACGCAAAGAGGGTAAGTGGGGGAGGTGAAGGACGGTTCCTTTTTTGGTATTTTTGGTCGGATTTCCTGTTAATGCCTTGGCACTGCATTTGGGCCCAGTTTGGGGTCCACAAATCGTTGTTAACATTAATGCGACGCGTGTTTTGCTTGTTTTATTTGTGCCAAACGAATACACACATACACAACATTAATTTATGTGTGTGCTTGTGGGCGTGGCAGCACGTTGCTCATGTGAAAAATGGATAATTAGTTAATTGCGGCATCGACACACACACACTCGCACACACACAAACGCACAAACAATTGTGCATAAAATGTATGTATTTTAGTTATTAATTAAATGCGCCAACTTACTAATTTGCTAAAGCATCTCAAACTGTAACCGAAACCCGACGACAAACATTAGAATCACACACTTATATATTGCGCAATTGTTATGCACACTTCCTGGAATTAGCTTTAGCTTGTCTGCCAATCTGGGTGTGTGCTTGCGAAATTAAATCAGGCTACACTGACGGTTGAAGGTGTTTGGCAATGTACATGTCGTTATCAACTATGGTTTTATAATTAATTTATCTTTTAGCTATTGCTTTTGCTATTTGGGTGAATTTTGCTTTGACATGGTTCCAGGGAATTGAATTTAAGTGGTTAACGTTGATTAACTTTAAGCTTCGTTATTATTATGTAGCTTACACAAACCAATGACCGACTTAAGAGCATAACAAATATTTATTTCATTATATTTAATTTGTTATGAATAACCTGGTTGCATTAATGGTTTTAAGCATTGAGCTATATGACCAGCTTGTTTTAAGTCCATATTGTTACAGTCTTCCAAATGCAGATACTAAGAACAAGAGATTGTAGTTTGTAGCTTAATTTTTAATCCTAAAGTTCTTTGGAAATGATAAACATGTTTCTGGTTGTTTAGGTAGTATAATCTGTTATGGTTGTGACGCTGTATATTATTCATAGTATTTAAAGAGAAACAACTCTAAACTGCAACCATCAAACCCAAACTGCGCAATAAAGGGTTAATTTTAGTCTACCACAGTTTCTCTGCTTTTCATTTTTACATAACTGTGCAAAATTATTCAGATAGTTGTTTATCTCTACACTCTTAACTTCATTCAGTAAAAATGATTATGCATATATAAAATTTTAATATCAGCGAATACATTTAACGCAGAAATTATCTAACTTTCGCATTCCTTTCTTGTCTAAATACCAGCGCTTTGCTCTGCAAAACTAATTGACATTTGCATTATGCAATATGCTAATGAAAACAGGAAAAAGTTCATGACCAGTAATCATTAGACCTCCACCACAAATGCGACGATGCCAAGAAGTAAAGTGTTTGTAATTAGTAAGGGTTTGTATATTGTGCTGGGAAAAACTTGTTAAATATTCTTCTTTTTCTGTGCCAGAAACACACACAATAAAAGTTGCGCATTAATATTTGATGATTCGAGTTGTGTCTGTAGTTTTCACATAAAGTGCCTGTGATGAGTTTCTTGAGCCGTTTTCTTTTGGGCATTACTTACTTGATCTTCTCCCAGAGCTCCTCGCCAAAGTGTTTAAGCACCAGCAACTCCAAAGCGTAGTTAACAAAGCCATACTGAAAGAAGATGAAATAATGATGTGAATAAGCATTAAAAACAACGACAAGAGTCAACGATTAGTTTATGAGTAGAACAATGGAATATCACATTATAATTGCACAGCATGATATTTATGCTCGATTTAATATTGTACACGAAGCGTATACTTTATATGCTTTTCATTTATCTTCAACTGTCTGTGCCACTTGTGGAAGCAGTCCCATTTGAAGAAATAACGGAAACATTTTTATGGCTACTTAAAATGAAATCATAAAAGCGCTAGCAAAATTCTAGAATGCTGCTCAACAATTTAATTACATTTCCCGACAAAATAAGTGATAATAAAAATGGCGTCCAGCTAAGGATGAAACAAACTGTAAACCAGAAGTAAAAGAAAAACTCGTTGAAGCTCATTTTTGGAGCTGTTTGTTCGTTCGAAATTCGTAAAAAATGTGAAATCAATAAGGATTGCGCATTTCATTTCTTTTAAATGTATCCTATAGGCAATCAATTTGATTTGTTATGCGAAATCAAACCCAGACACAAACACACAAATACTTTTACATTCAGGCACTTACATGCTTATAGAGCATTGCACACACATACAACTACACATACACAATCAATCGCATCCGCCGGAAGTAATGTTAAGCAAGCAGGCAAAATACTTGAAATATATTTACATACATTACGCATACGTCTAGTGGCTTTCGCCCCATACCCAGCTCAAGTGCTCGGCTGCCTGATGAAGATGTATCTAACCGATATTTGATGTTTATTGCCTTTGTTGTGCACATATTGAAATGTTTGCAACAACAACGACCAGCTGATGGATATGGAAACTACACGTGTGTGTGTTGTTGCTGTTCAGCGTAATTTGAAAAAAATCGAATAGAAAAACATGCAAAGAAATGCGAAAATCGCAATCATTAGATGTGAACATTTCTGTTAGATGTCTGTATCTCTATGCGTATGTGACATGTCAACAACGAGGGAAATTTTTGTTTGCCTTGTCATTCAGTTGATTCCCTTGGTAAAATCATTTTTATCTCCAGCCTTGGCATTTAATTTGCTTTTACTCACGACTATTTTAAAGACTGTATATATTTTGTGCTTGATTGTTGACTCTCAATCAGCATACTTGAATTTCTTCAAGTGAAAATAAGCTTCATTATGGCATGAACAAAAAATTGGTGGCATTAAATTTCAATCATTTTTCTCCCTGTCAAATTTGATCAGCTATTTAAAATATGACAACTGAATTCACTCAACCAGTTTGGAAATTCTCAAACCACAATCGAGCTTCTTAGTAACAAAATTTGGTTTGTTGCTAATATTACCCGGAAAAGCTTGAATTTCATATATTTTGTTTGCCTTCGATTAAATTTTTATTATATTTATTGGCTTTAGCGTATTTTTTTCACTTTTTCTTCCCTTAGGGCAGGACAGAATGTTGTCCCAAACGTGTAATAAAGCAATAACGCTTAAAAAATTCAGCTGAAAAATATAACACACATATTTTTTATGCAGCATTGAAAAGATGTGTGTGCGATAACAGTTTTTTATCCCAACATTTATTATTCTATATTAGAAATGCTTTTTTTCCGCATTTTGTTTATAATTCCCAGCGCATTTGTTATCTCAAACAAAGCTCACAATGTATTTTAGATCAATCAAAATATTTTATTAGATCAATCATTGTTTGGCTTATAAATTTTTAAGCACAAATGTAGTTTGCTTATTTGTTGTGCCTTTTTTTGTTCTCAATCAAATTAAATGGATGACAGCTTAGCATTAGTTTTGTGCTCTACTCAAGCGTTAATTGAATATCCATAAATTTTTATATATTAATTTTCACTTACCATCTCGCTGCGTTTTTGCTTTAATTTGGCTGCGTTAAATATGCAAAACTTTTGCTGGCGTTTTGATCCACTTGCACTTTATAGAAGTTGATCAAGTGCAACACATAACTTTCGTTTTTGAGTATTTAATATTTAATTGCAATTCATTTTCAGTTTAACATTTTTGTTTATTAAGTTGACTTTAAAATCTGCACATTGGTCAAAGGAAATATGAATTTCTCCATTTATTATGTTTAGATAAAAAAATATATATATTTTTCTTTTAAGTACACAAAAGTTTTTGCCTAAGCTTTAAGGACATGTTGTGTGCTGTGCTGCTGTCACTGATGGAGCATCAAAAATGCCACAAAGGACATGAATATTTCATGAGTTTATACTTCGAAATCGGCTTAAAAATGTTTTTTCTTTATTCTTTTTTATGCTTTGCATATCATTTTTTGTTGTGTTACGCATTCGACTTTAAATATTGTTGGCCCTTGCTTTTATTTATGTATATTTGCCAGTTGGCCCAAACTTGCATATGTTTAGGACCGGTCTGGTTGCTGTTGCTGTTGTTGCTGGTTTTTTTAAGGCCGAATGCTAATCAAATATTCCAATGAGTGCAAGTAAGCTCTCAAGGAGCTCGTAGCATTTGGCCAACAGCAATAGCTGTTTTGTTCTGTTCCGTTCGTTGTTGGCGTTTTATTGCAGTGGTTATTGCATTCTAGCATGTTTGTTTGTTGCATGCCACATGCAACACGTGCACGAAGCCAGCCAAAGGCGCGCACACAGCCATCAACTGGGTCACAATAAAGGCGAAACGGCAATGAAGGCAAAGGAGCAGCCAAAATGGCAACAACCGAATAGCACAAAGGATGCATAAGGCTTCTTAATTACACACAAACATACACACACACACACACATGTTTGTATGTGTTTGTGTGCAAGTCAAGCATGGCTCCAAATTTATGCGCCTCGCCAAGTGTGCGGCAATTAAGGCGTCGACTATTTTTGCACTCAGCATTGCTGCAAAAAAGCACACTTTGGGGCATGCAACTGGGCTAGGATTGTAGCGTCAGGAAAATGAGGAGAGGGGTCTCCTGCATAGTTAAAACGAGAGAGTACACTGAGAATAAAACTTTCAAACTACTAACAACATTTTCAAACAATTTTGATATTTATTTCTTCCACTGCCAAAAAATATTTAACAATTATTTTTAATGGCCATGACCATTTCTATGTACTTTTTTTTGAGTGTAGGAAGAGCAGCTGACTTTAAGTCAACTTTCGGACTAATTCCTTATGAGTTGCCAACAAAGTTGAACAAGGTTTTTAAAGCCCAAAGTTAAATATCGATTTTCATCTGGTGTGTATGTGCCCATTAGCGCTCTCGTTAAGGTGCATAGCCAAAACGTTTATTTAAACATACATATCTCTATGTATACTTTAGATATATGCCATACTTAATTCAACATTATTTAGAGCTTTTTGGTATCATTGTTTTACTTTTGCCCTCGCTTATCGCTGTCAACCTTTTGCGCGTTGTGTTTGCTTTTGGCCCCAGTTGATTTTAGCGTTTAATGCATATTAATCAGATGAACGTAGCTTGGCAAATGAGGTCGCATATTCAACTGGCAGCTCCAATCATCAAGTTCATGCCCCCACCACTCATGTTGAAGTGGCTTCCAATTCAGCGAATTTTAATTACGTGCAACATTTGACATTATGGTAAATGGTTTCCGCCAAAAGTGTGAATAAGTTTCGAGTGCCATTGAATGAGTGCGTCCAACTGCGTTGTTCTCGCTTAAGCCGCAAGACTTACATTGTTTGTCCCTAAAAAAAAAGGCTGCACGCTATTTTGGGGCGACAACACGCGAATTGTTAGTCGACTAAGAAAAAACTAAATGATATTATTGCTCGTTATTTGCGCACAAATTGTCTGTCAATTTGGCACTAAACGTACAATAACTGAGTAAATGATGAGCCGGGTCATTAAAGCGCCCAAAACTCATTTCCTAATGAGCGCGGCATGGAGACATGACCCCAGAATTATTGTTGTCTGGTTGGGGTTTAGTTGTTGTGGCCAAGCTGAATTGGGCAATTGTATCTACAACGACTGTGCACACATTTATCAAATCTAATGGACGTTTACTATCCTTCCCCAGCAGCAGCAATAGCAGTAGCAGTGACAACAGTAGCAGCAACAGCAGCAGCAACAGCAACTGTCCACAAATTGCCGCGGGCACGCAAAGCCAAATGTCTAATATACTTTGACATATTGAGGCAAATATTTCTATTCGAATGGTGTCCACTTGTGTTATTGTAATTTTTTTGGTTCTTTTTTTTGCAAACACCAAGAAAACCGTAAAACATAAATTATTACACGCTCCCGCCTCCCCCCACAGTCGTAAGACAATAGAAGACAGAAATATGCGCACCGAAATAAATTAGAGCCCTTAAAAGTATGCTTCAATTTTTTGTGTGCACAGCAGCAGCAGCTCATTGTACGAGTCCTTTTTTTTCTTTTGGCGGGTTTCTTATTATTATTTCTTATGTTATTACTTTTTGTTGTTGCTGTTGTTGTTTATGTTTTACTTTGTTTTTATTATTGAGCGATTTGCGCCCAGCGTATTTTTATTTATATGTTTTTTTTACATATATACTATATATATCTTTTTGGCCCTTGTTTTATTTTTGGCTTGTGATTTATTTGCTTTGTATTTTAGATTTGACTTTCACTTCAGTTTCACTAACAACATCCTGACAAACACACTCATTCACTCTCACACTTGCACTCACACTAACGCACACACACACACACAGACGTTCACAACTTTCGCGTTCGGCTGACTTATGATAAGCGTAGCGCGCGCTCGAGCCTATTTGTCAGGAACACTTTTTATTCGGTCAGGATGTGCGAGAACGCAAACGTTGAACAACAGTTCGCTTGAAGCAGCCATCGACGACTGAGCATCAGCCGCCAGCTGCTTGTTGTATTAAAAGGACACAACACACACACGAACACGAGCATTCACACGAGCACACACAGTAAGCGCCAGGACACTTGTGTGCTTTTCAAAACTGCCACTGACTCGCTGCCTTACTGGCTGTGGCAGCTCCTGTCGCCTGAAAACCGCTTGCCAATTGCCAGGCCCGCTCAGCTGTTCAGCAGGAAAAGCTGTGAGGAAGGAAAGCTCTCTCTCGCTCTCTTGCTTGTAATTTGTAGCTTCTAGACGCTAGATGGCGCTGAAACTTAAAACTGGCTTTGTCTTAAACGATTTATTTTAACATATTTAAATCAAATTTACCATCGATTTTTTATATTTTTTATGAATTCTTTTATTTAATTCACCGGATAAAATGTTAATGTAATTCATTACAATTTCCCGAAAAAAAAAGGCTGAAGCACTATTGTGGCCACATTTCAATTAGCACTTGAAACTGACAAGCATCATTAATACTACTCTATATTGCTTTAAAGTTGCATCAGTCAGATGCGTTGCGCATTTTCTTTTTTATTGGTTTTCTTTTCAATTATGCCGAACAACAACGCAATTAAATGCCTGACGGCCTTTGTTAATATTGTCATCCTGTGTGCTTATACACTGTTAAGCAAGTGTCAATAGGGTGTAGTGTTATGTCTTATAAAATTTTAGTTAATTTCAAATTTTTTTTAGGATACTCAAAATTTTTCTCTACAGTTTAGGAAGAGGATTGAAAGTTTAATTAGTTTCCGTACATTTTACAGAGTACATCACAGTCGCTTAAAAGACACCAGAAGTTTTCTTTCCGAGTTTAATTCAACTTTTATTTAACCCACGCTCAAAGGTTGCAAATAGAGCCAAACGGCGGCCACAACAAAAGTCAGCTGCGATATCTGATAAATGTCGGCATAGGGCCAACGGCAGTCTCTGTGTCTGACTCTGAAGCTGACGCTGACGCTGACAGACCGACAATGCCGTTGACACTGATGGAATGGGCCTTGGCAAGAGAAAGAGAAACTGTAGTCAGGTGAAGTCCGAAGCTAGTTGCCATCATCAACAGCAACAGAAGCCGAAGCAGAAGCCATAGCAGCTGACAGCAGACTATTAAAATCACAGCTAACTGACAACGCACAAAACTTTTAGTTCCAAAAAAAAGGAATATATATACTCTATTTTTAGAACGTATTAATAGAACACAAAAGGTAAAGGTCATTTCAATTAACATGCTAATTAATAAAGGTTGATTAAGCCTGTGACGATTTTCTTCTAGTCTTGTATAAATAGAAAGCTTTAGTTGTATCTGTATGATGCAGCCAATATGCTTTACTCGACTACACTGCCATAATAAGGAAAGTGGTAAAAGAACATGGAAAAAGCCGTTAGCATATTGTACGAATGAAATGGAGCGTTAGAAGAAAAACACTTTCGGGCTCTCAGGGCTTCTAATCAACTTCAGGGCCAAGAGATGACAATCTGTCTGACATTTAATTAACAAGCAAGAAGCGAAGCGAAGCGAAGAAATTTAGCTCGCCAACCACGCAGCATCTCTCCCACACACACACACACCCATGTTCTACTGACAATAGGAGTAACTGACTATCCGTGCTTTTGCAAGGTTGAGCATGGGAAACAAAGGACAAGTGCAGCAGAATAATCACATCACACTTGAGTAAATAAATTCCTGAAGCGGAACCCTAGAGTAAAGCAACTAGAACCAAAATCCTGCAGCTGTCTATCTATAGATGCACAGCCTAACAGCCACACTTTCTCCTTCTCCACCCAACCAATTTCTGGTAACAACCGATATTGTTTACGCGCCCACACAATAAAGACAAAGACGAAGTGGGCTAGAGATTGGGTACAAATCGATGGTGTGTGGGCGGGAAATTGCATTTCAATGCAATTTGAGTTAGTGGCAAACATTGTACGAAACTCTCAAAGGCAACCAACAAGTGTTTATCAGATAAGTGAAAATGTTGCACATGAGAAATGTTCTAATCGAATGCCCACACTGCTTGACCTTTTTTTCCATGTCCTACATCATTTTCAAATATTTAATCAAGCATTCTGCTAGTCATAATCGCTGAACCAAGCACGGCAATCAATCAATCAATCAGTGATTGCCCAGCTGAACAAATATAAAGTGATTTGCCTCGCTCTCTAGTATCCACTATCTCATAATAAGCAAATGCCGGACGAATGAAATTTTAATTGCTGATAGAATAAAAATTTTTATTGCACACTCCAGTATTGCTGTGAATGCAATTTAATAAAATGCAGCTGACTGGATATGAATTTATAATTTTTCATAATCCTATAGAATAATATAATTGAAGTTTGTTAAGTATACGTATAAGTATATTAGATTGACTGGAAAGTGGAATGGTATAAATACGTCTGATATGTGTGAAAGCAATTAGAAAAATGTTGTTGAATTTAAATAAATTCTTTGCTCATGCATGGTAATCAGCAAATTTGTAATCAAAGCTTTATTTAGTTAATTTGTTTTTGCCAAACTTAATGAACTTTGGTTTGTGTTTGATTTGTTAATATTGAAATATTGCCTTTCACTCAGTTAATTCCCTGGAAATGCCAATCATTTTTGCATAGTAAATGTGCAAACAATTTTATTTATTTATATCGACATACTTTTCGAGTTAAATTTACCTTTGCACTTTGGCAGTTATATGGCGATGACCAGCTCAGCATTTTTTGATGCTGTTGCACAAATATTTGTAAATTCTGCACATTTTACAGTCCAAGGATACACGTATTGATCTAAGGATGCAAACTGGTCATAACAACATCCTGTCATGGAGCAAATGTGCAACTGGCAGCTGTTTGGCCAAAGGCAAAGTGTAAGCAAATACAGCAATAGTAAAATGTACCATTAGTTTGCATATTTTTGATACTCTGTCGTTAGATATTTTAATGAGGCTAACAAGATGAAGTTACATTTGATATATTGGAATATGTTTATCAAACTTGTCTTCACAGCATTTAAATTTTCATTGACTAAACATTAATAAATTATATAGCTAGAGATCCTATTGATGATAAATCTGAAACACGTTTTGCAAAATTGGTTTAATAATTTAGTTCAATAAATTTACGATTTGGCATACGCATCAACAACATTCAACTAGTTGCCACACTTGACCGCCACACAGCGAACATGCTTCAATAAAAACACAACCAAAAAGTCAATGAAAACAATAAAAAGTAAATAAATACCCAAAAAATAAAATCAAAGCAGAATGTGTGAAACAAAAATAAAATTAAATTTAAGCTGCGCTGACAGCCGACGCAGTACCACTAATCGAGAGGCTTTCGAAAATATCAAGAAGTTGTCGACAAGCGCGAAAGACAACAACGACAACAACGATAAAAACTAGACAATGTAAAAATATATCGACGGATTGATCAATTGCCATGAGGCAGAGTAGTAGTCGAAAGACGAGGGGTGTAAAGGTGTTTATTGTTTTGACGTGAAGCGGCTACTGATCGAACTTGAACTTGAGTTTCTCATCAGATCGAGTCAAAGCTTTTGAGAAAATCTATGAAATGTGCTTAAAACAAACATGTATCGTTTGTATTTATTAATGAATGAGCAAGTGAGTAATTACGTAATTTGGATAAGCGCATCTGAGCTACAAAATTTATTCGAGTCGTGATTGTTTGGAACAAAAACTCATAAGAAACTGTTGCGGCAGTCGAGCGCGGCGTCTGCTGAGGCAACAACGTGTGTCGGTTTTAACGGGCTTAATGGCTTAACGGATTAGGCCATGTGTCAGGTTAATCACTGCAATTAACTAAATAGCTAAAATGATTTGGCAAATTTGTTTACTTCTCGTTGTGTGGCCCAGTGCCGAGGCACATGTGAGACTAGCTGAGTTTGTTAGCACGAGCACCACCTGGAGAAGTGTGCAACTGTTTCCACAACAGCAATGGCTGGCTAGGACAACCCTTAGGCCAGTTCCAATGGATCCAGCCTATTGTGTGGCACAAGACTTTGAACACAACTATGAATTCATTGATGAAAACGGCAAAGTTAGGCTGGAACTTCATACAAATCATCTTCCGCGCACCAAAGCTGGAGATTTGGCCACGATGCGTGATCTATGCTTGGATAGGAAAGGTTTGCCCTTGAGGCGTCTCTGCAATGCAACTGGTAACTGGGAAAAGGTCAAGAACGTCACCTGTCTGGCGGGCAGTCAACTGAGCCGGCAACTTAATCACCTACGCGAAGAGTTGCTCGGGGCGATGAGCCACAAACCGGTCACGTTGTCCAACTTGCGGCACTTATTGAGCCAGGCCAATGGCAAGTTGGCAGCTGTGGATATCTACAGCACTGCGCAAATATTTGAGAAGCTTGTAGAGCGCAGAGATAAGACAGCAGCTCTTGGTGCAGATCTTATAAGCATTTGTCGCGACATAATGTCCAGTGATGCAAAGGCATTGCGATTATCGGCTGAAGTTAATGCAACCAACTCGTTGCTTAGTAAATTTGAAGATTACATGGATGCATTGCCCAAGCAATTTGTAAATAGCGAAAATTGTGGCAAGATAACAGTTGATTTAAATGCATCAAGAGATAATAGTGTAGAAATGATCAACTTTGCAAACATTGGAGTACAAGCATTGATGAGCAACAATCTGAGTGTTTTCTATGTGAATCCAGCTTGTGATAATATTACAGGCATAGCTATATACTCCACAGCAGCAGCGGATCGTATGCCTTCTGTTAGTGGTTTTTACTTTCGCTTTCTCTATGCCAATGAGAATTTGGAGAAGCTAAGAAGAGAGTCGGATCTGGAGACTGCCACCTATGTGCCAGAGCAACTGTGGCGTCAGCTTGAAGATAGAGGCGCTTCCTATATAATACTTAAAGTTTATGCTCACGATGGACTTTTCGTGGAGTCAGCTAAAATGCGGCATCAAAGACCGCGTAGCAAAGTCTTATCGATAACCATTCCTGGATTTGAGGGTGAGTTAGACCAGAAAGTTCTTCGCAAATAATAATAATACAACTCTCATTATAGGTATGGAATTACCATCTGCATTGCCCTTTCTGCTGCCACAGCAAGGCTCCCCAAACAATGGCAGCGGGTGTGGCTATTGGAACTATGGAAGCTGGCTAAGCGATGGTGTTGCCACCTTTCACAAGGAAAACGAAGAACGGATGTCCAATGTGCTATGTCAGACGTATCACTTGACACAGTTCTCTTTTCTAGTTGGCGGCAGCTATGCTCAACTGCAAGAGAAAAATCATCAACTTAATCCGGAATCTATACTGTCAGCACATGAGGAATTGCTGGACATGATTACAATTGTCTGCTGTGGCTTGTCGCTGTTTGGACTCGTTTGCATCTTCTTAACAGCAGTTCTGGTTAAGAAATGGCGTAATCAGGCATCCACAAAGGTTCTCCTACATCTCTGTCTGGCTTTATCGCTGCAGCTGTTGCTCTTCGGTTATCTCAGTGGCGATGTGGAATGGTCGGAGGATAATTGGAATCGTTGCTTGATTTTGGGTGCCTTGCTGCAGTACTCAGTGCTGGTCATCTTCAGCTGGATGCTGATCATTGCCTTTCTGCAGTTTCAACGTTATGTTACGGTTATAGGCGTGGCACGCCCCAATCATTATATACTTATATCAGCTCTAGTTGCTTGGACGTTGCCTTTGATACCAGTTCTTTTGGTTGTCGTGCTGGATGCCGAGTCTTTCAGGCCTTCGGATTATCAAATGAACACCCATGCAGCATTGTGTTATCCTTCGGGCTATGGTCTCGCTTTGGGTGTGGTGCTTCCCATTGCTCTGGTTACCATTGCAAATGCATTCATGATGCTCTGCATTATTTATAGCATACATCGAGCGCTTAATCCCCGCCGGCAGCTTATCATTCAGCAGCTGCGTTTGTCAGTGTTGCTCTTCTTTCTGCTGGGCCTCACTTGGATATTTGGCTTATGCAGCTATATGCATCTGGGTATTATATTCTCGTATCTCTTCTGCCTAACGGCTACTCTGCAGGGTTTTGTTCTCTTTGTTTACTTTGTTCTCTTGAATACTGAGAATCGTAGAGCTTGGCTAAGACTTATCTGTCCCAGCCTTGTCAAAATGGATGTGCCAAAGCGTTCTTCGCAACAATATTCAATGACAACATCTTTAAGTAATACGTCTAGAAGATCACAATAAAAAGAGTTATGGAACCTTTGTTGATAAGATATATTACATCTCTAGACAATTTTTTACTTGCTTTATACATATATATTATTAAATAAAAACCATCTGTGTAAACTTATTCTATATGAAAGTCGTAGGAGAAGTATTTTTAAGTTTGAGCTACAAGAAATTCGTCATTAGATAACTTTGCTGGAATTTCCAATATCTTAATTATACATGTAATTTCTCACTTCGGTCAATAAGTGCTTCTAATTGTTACTATTCTCAATTTAATAACCCTTTTTACCTTTAATTTAAGCAATTATGGCAAATTATAGTTTTTAATAAGAGACGGCAAATGAAAGCTTCAAAGTTTAGCAAAGACACATAACACGTTTCACAGTTTGATGACTATTGTGTACGCAAGCAAGTACACACACCAAGTTATTACAACTTTAACCGCTTAAGCTGCAATCGAAACCGGTTTAAAGTTTTATAAGAACTGTGCAAACATTCAAACAAAACTGTTTGTGACCTTTCTCTTACAGAATAGCTAAATATTATTTAATCGTTTGAAATAGTTATGATACAAAACGAGTTCTATAAATTAGACTATATTTATGTATTTAAATTTTTATGTGCGTGTTATCTTCTGAATCATGTGTAGCAGAAACTGAATCAGAGTGGAAAAGGTGTGTCAACTTTGGTAGTAAATGTTGTTGATGCTCATTTTAAGATACATTCATATCTGATGAATACTTAATTAGGAGATAGTTAACAAGCAGCAGTGTTCATTAAAAAACAAAACTTTAAAAAACAAATGTGTAAAAATCCAAATGGTTTTGCTAATTTTTGAAACGCAACTACTGTTTCATTTTCGGAACACGACCTTTTATAGCAATTTATTGCAATTCTGATGATGGGCTTGTTTTTTTTTGCCGTTCGTCCGGTTGTTGTTACTATCATTGTCGTTGTTGCTGTTGTTTTTACTGCTGCTGTTTTCCGTGCGTTTTAATTTATAGCTTCTAAATTATGTAAATGATATGACAAAGTTAATTTTGGTGAATGTATTTCGTGTATTTCATTACGAACATTTGCGTGGCCACAATTTTATATATATATACACTATATATATTTGTTATTTTTTCTTATCGTATTCCGCAATTTGGAGGCTGAAACTGAAATAGGCAGTAACTCACAACTTTTTGAATTTGTATTTTGTAGTTCGAATTTGTATTTTATGTTTTGTATTTTTGTGGGCACAAATTAGCGTTGGGCTTAAATTAGAATACGAAATGCTATGCTTAGAATACACTCTAAAAAATTTAAATATATGCTACCTCATCGAAACATGTTTCTTTTTAAAACAAATAGGATGTGTCACTCAAAAGTGGAAACGAATAAAAATATTTTAATTGGCATTTAAGAAATGATATAGAATGACATTTCTGGTTTTGAGTTAATGTTTGCACTGTCGTAGCACATGTATTTCGCTGAGTGTATGCTTAAAGAATTAAAATATCGTTAACATTATATAACAACCAGTAGGATTATAACAAATTAACCCCATTCACTGGTTGCCAATGCTGCTGCTTAACCAGAACGGCATTCCAAAAAGCCGCAAAAACTCTACTCATTTGAATAACAGACGAAGCCGACTAAGTTCTCTCTCTGTCTCTACCTTCGGTCATCAGCGTCGTATCCGCAGCAGCTTTAATGGTATATAGGAGGTTCCGGGTGCCACATCCTTGCCCTCGGGCAGGAAATTCATTGCATAGTTCTTGGGCGTCGGTGAATTCGGTGGCACCGCATACTCCAAGCTCAGCTGTGAGGCGGCAGGCAATGGGACATGGAGCGGCCGATACATTTCCACATTTCTCATCGACTGGAGCAGAAGAGCTCTCTGTCTGTCTGCCAGTTGAAAGCGCTGTAGATGTCCTTGAATGATGCGACGCAATGCTTGCATGGTGCTTGTGCTAGGTGCATCGTAGTAGTAGGCCTGTCCTTGTTGCTGCTGCTGCTGCTGCTGTTGTTGTTGGAGCAGCCTCTGTGGCAAGTGGCGTGGCGAGTAGCCCAGATTGGCAGCGTACACGACACTCAGCACTGATATCAACTGCAAGACAAATTACACTCCATACAATGACAAATCGCTTCAAGCTGCCACGAGCTGCTTTGAGCTTCGTTTCGAAACTTACACAGAGGCACGTCCTGTACAACATGATGCACACTCAGTCGTTTGTTATGTTTCGCACTCGATACGCGATTAACGGCACTCAAAATTCGATACTCGCTCGACGCACACACGGTGTCAACTCGTTTAACCGACTCGCTCGCTTCACAGCCGCTGGACAACTGAATCCGAATCTTTTGGCTATGGCAACATCAGCTCGTGTGTTTCAAGTTCACGGGCCGCCAAATGCATTTACATAAATTTCTAAACTAGTCAGCATCTCCATCAACATCAAACATCGCCATCGCCACCGCCAGTCGTTGTCTCAGTCGCTGTCTCTGGGTAAATTGTTGTTAGTTCTTTTCAAGTTAGTGGCTGTCGCTTCATTTTTAAAAGTTAATTCTTTTAGTAGCTCTGGCAGCTTGGCACGTGATTTATGCAAATACTTTGTCTTATGATATTCTTGGTGGAACTAGATATTTTTTGTATTTTTGAGCGCGCTTCCACTTTAACTTTAACCTGATCTGGTTTTAGTCTTTGTTTCTATTTTTTATAACTCATAATCAGTATAGAGTAGTTAGAAAGGTTTGATTTGTAGATTTGCCTGGTTTTGTTTTAGTTCCACAAACAACATTTTTAAACAACCTCATGACTCTAGGGTATCTACTCGCCCAGCACCCCTATGTAGACCATATACTTTATTGAGATTTATATTTTAGAGTTTATCAATCGCATTGAACTGATCTGAGCTTAAAGCGCGCTTAGCCAACAAATTCCCAACCCACTCAAAAGCAAACAAAAACGAACAATGACAATCTCCCAGCAACATTTTCTCAGCCAACGTGTTGAGATTGGCAAGAGATAATCTGCAAAGGCTGATTTGACTGAAAATGTAGTACGAATTTGGCTTAGACAAGAAGGCGACTCTTGTCGTGGCTGTCCACGCCATTATAATTATGCTAATCGCACATGATGTATCAGTATATATCATTTTAGTGACTCCCCGCATTTATGGACTGCATATACGTATTAATTTTTGGAGTCTTTTAATTTACATATTATTCAGTTGATTTCAATAGATCTAAGCACTGCCATTGTATGTTGACTACAAAAGACGTCCAATGAACAAACAACTGTAGTTTTTATATTGATTTTTAATCGCCTGCCTCTTTGTGTTTAGCCCAGACAAAGGCGATTCAATCTCTGTATTATGAATTTGAAAAACTTCATTCATTCATCTCCGACAGTCGTCTTTGAGCTCTGAGTGCTTAACAACTTAACTAAAATATTGTATTGACTGTATTTAGCCGTTTTTGGGTTATAACTTGTTCAAACTACTATTCATATATATACATGTTTTTATGCGTTACTAAGTTGACTGTTTAGCCATAATAGATTGAATTACATTTAAAATGGGCTGGAAATAGATAATCGATTAGCATGTTGAAATCTGATATTGACTATTGTTCGTTTTCCAATATGATTTCACACATTAGCACTGAAATCAAAACATAAAAATTAGTCTTCAAAATAGTTTCAATATCAATTAGTTTGTTCAATAGTGTCTGAAAATCTTTGTTTTTATGTAGATATCGATGTGAATGCAAGCTATAATTATTTAAATACTTTATTAAAGTCGTAAACTCTTATTTTTATAGTTTTCTTAATATACTTTTAATCAGCTTTAATTTGTTTTTAAGACTTATGTTCAATATGTAAATAGGTTCATGTGTGAATTAAGTTATCAAATGGACAATCTCTTTTAAACGCTTCTTTAAACTTTATTATAAAATCACCTTTAAACGTGCAAAAACATATAAATGTTTTATTAAATACTGTGATGCGCTTCAAATTTAATCAACATGGGTAGGAAATTGTTTGTTTTTGTATATACACGATGAATATGAATCCAATATTTATTTAATCCGTTTTGAGCATTCAATTTACATCTATTGGTTAACACACACGCACACACACACACATTCAGCAATGCAATTATCTAATGGATTTCGTCGAAATTGGAAGCAACCTTTTCTCATCATGATGCTGCTGATTGCGGCGTAACCAAACAGTATATAGCTGAACAGACTCGATTTCTCACTCACCCACAATTTCAAATCATTATCAGTTGATTTCCAACTGAATGCTGGGTGGGATGAAGGGCAAATGACTATTGCAGACATCAACGGCATTAGCACAAAGGTGCAAAAGAGAGAAAGATAAATGCTGGAATAGCGAACGGAACGGAAACGGAAATGATGCGCTGCGTTAGCGGCAGCCATGACACTTCATTAAAGCGCTGCATTGGAATTGATTTAAGCAGCAGCATTACGTAATTAGAATTTGCCATTCTATTACATCGCATCAACTCGATTGCATTAACATTTCGATTTATATGCAAACAACAATGCAGCTAGAATCACAAACTAGAACAGCAGCAGCTGCAATGAATTGTGAAAAGCATTATGGAAGCGATTAAACGCTTTTAATTACTATGTAAATTATTGTGTGCAATTAATTTGACGCGCAATGGCCAAGCAAATTCATATTGTGCTGTCCAACGAATGACCCCATATATCGATTGGGATAGCCTTTTGGGCCATAAGCGCACAGCGCTAGCTCAAGCAAAGCTCATCTATATTTCATATAATACACACACACACACAAAGGGCGCATCATAATCATCATAAAGTTGATGCTGTCTATCCGAAATTCCATTTGGATACCCTGTAAATATATTTTGTGTTAAAGCTAACAGGGTTAGGATTAAGATATGAATTTAAAATAAACTTTTACCATATTAACAGTAGAAAAATTCGTTTGATAGATATAAACAGAAACAATCTACTGATTAAAGTTCAGGGTATCTTTATGTTTATCACACTCCATGACTGTTTCCAGCTGCCCTTTTGAAGGGCAATATTTCTCAGTCGGGAAAATTCTTCGATATGTTCCGGCTGACTGTTATGTAATGAGTTTGATGGGCTCTCGAACTAAACCCAATTGAGGAGAGGCATTTCATTTCATACGGATTTGATCAAAATGACGAGGGCATTAAGGAAGATATGTGTATGTATGAACTGGCTAAAAAGGATATGAGTAGCAACAAATTTAGCTTCGACCCGAGAGGCAAAACGCAACACGCTCATATTTTATGCATGACCAGCCACAGCTCCAGCTGGCTTGGATTGGGTTGGGCTCTGTTCGAATTGCTTTCCAATTGACTTGCCATGACGAGCTCATAGAAATTGTTCGCGCTCACGTGCGCTGCTCGTCCTCAGAGACTGCCAGGACGCGTAGGGTGCGGTCAAGTCATCATTTTGTAGGGCGCGCCATTGGCAAACGTCGCAATCAAGTTCCAGTTATCGAGCTGATCAAATGGATCATCGATTTTACGTTGCAACGGCACGAAATCCTTAAAGACATGCAAACAAAGTGCTGCCTTGGCGTTGTCTTTGCCCTGAAAGGTAAACAAAATGATAAAGACCTTAACGAAATGTGAATAAACTTTGCTGAACAGACCACACAAAACATCAGACGATAAACTAATTAAAATAAGTTCGTTGCACCGTGGAAAATGTATTAGAAATAACTTTTATAAAATAAATAAAAAATAAATATTTCTGTAAAAAAAATATGTTTAGCATTTTGGCTCCACCGTGCAACATAGCTCAATCGGCTAAGTGGTGAGAAAAATATATTTTGTGCAAGAGATTTTTGTGTTGTCAAAAAATTCGCATTGTGTCGCTGATTTACCTTTGACATTTCGGCTTGTGCATAACTAATGATGAATGCTGCCAGTGTGTCTCTGTCTGTGTCTGTCAAGTGAGAGACGCTCAGCTGAGCTCAGGTAACCGAAAACATTCATCACAGAGACAGACTTGCTGTCTGACTTTAAGCCGAGCTCTTCGCATTTGGCATCATCATCGTCATCATCATCGCAACTCAACCCGAAATGGTTATTGTCTGACGAGATGTGAGAGTCCCTTTTCGTGAAGTCCACTCATAAATTCGCATATTTAATAAGTTGATGCGTTTTGTTGCAGCACGTGGCTATATACCTATATTCGTATGTATATGTACTGAAAATATGAATAGTCGCTGCTGATGTATGCAAATGTTGCGCTCTCATTTTGACGCAGCTCCCAAGGGGCATGTTAATGCGGCATTTGTTGCCACCGGGCTAAAAGCACTCAGTTGGCTTTTAGCGACTTGGCTCCCAGTTTTTATGCATAAATACATGAAAATATGCAAATCCCCAATATATTCTCGTTGCCTCTCAACAGCAATAAAAAGTCTCTCTGTCTATCTCTATCTCTATTTTCTATGCTCTACGCTCTATAGTCTAGTATATCATCATGTATTTTTCTAAGTTGTTTTCTCCACTTGCAGTTGGCAAAGCATCTTCTACAGTTACTGCCAAAAAAATAAAAATGAATATAACCCTCCCAAGTTGATGGCTCTCTTGTGTATTTGGTTTCTGTTCTGTTCTGTAGTTGCCTCCGAAGTTGTTCCTTCAAAATTGCAAAACTTTTCCCTTCAACTACGAGTATAATAAACTTTTCTGTATGTATGTGTTTGCTTGTTGGTATTTTGTTGTGCACACCTGAGCAACTTAAAGCTCAGCTCCATTATATATAAAGTGCAAGCATATAAATAAATAAACAATGCAAATGGCTTTGCCACACCTGATGCAGTTGCAATAATCCAACTCGAATGCACTTTGAAAAAAAGCACATTACATATTCATTGGGATCATCATAATAAGTTAATATGGTTGGGATTTGTTAGATTTCCCAATTAACTTTAAAAATTTCAAACTTTTAATAATGATAAAATATAAAAATAAATTTGTTTGCAAGTCTTAAAACTGTTTAAATATTCCAGGGTATAAAATCGCCAACCTTGAGCTTCTTAGACGCTCCCAACTATAAACAATCGTACGTGAAACGTTGTTGGAATTTCAATTATCCTGCTGGTATTTGAGTTCAGCGCTGCTTTGAAGCTTCAACAAGTAATGTCGTATAATGCAGACAAACGTGATATTTAAAGCCAATTTATAGTTATTTGAAAGCGCACTTGTAGAATGCACTAATGTTAAATACTTAATCCGACATTCAAAACTAAGCATCAAGTTTGCATGAGGGAATAAGGAACTGCCAATTTGATATGCTTAGACTTGAATGAGGAAGTTCACAAACTAACCAACTACGAGAAATATATAGACATCGTGAGATTAACTGAAATGCCTGCAAACGCAATCTGCTTGCTCGTAATTTCTACAGTGGCGCATAAAAGTATGCAGCAATGGCAGCAAATAGCATACACAGCTGCCAGCTCGAGTGTAATCAAATTAATATTATGCTCGTAGTACTTTAGCAAATAACAGTAATATGGTGAGTTTTCTCTCACTCTCTCTCTCTCACGCCCCGTATACAGAACACACTGCCCAGACAGACAAACATAAAGGAAAGAGCCAGAACGCGAGGAAGGGTAAGAGAGGAATTGCTGCTTGAGTAGGCATTTGGCGCTTCACAGTGTTTTTTTTTTTTTTTGCTTTTGTAATAAGCAAGTATTTATCTCGCGTTGAAAACCTCATCAGGCTTAAGCATTGCGCTTAATTACCCAGACTGACAAACGTGGGTGTGAGTGTTAATCCATGTGTGTGAAAGAGAGACAGTTAGTTATATATTACTTAATTTACGTACATACACACATCTGATTTGCAGCTGAAACAAATGCTTACAGAAAATTGAAAGATGCCACATAAAACCACATATTACCCGTGACTGAACAGCACTTTGAGTAAAAGAAAAGGAAAATTCACAAAGACAAATTATAAATGATGTAGTGGAAACCGCAATGCATTCAAAACAAATTAAGCTTTAAGGAATATCAATGAGAGTTCATTTAAGGACCCAAGCAACATTAATATACGTTCTATTTATAGCCAACTACTATCATGGCTTGACTTGTGTCAATTAACAAACATTCTGAAGTATTTAAGTTACATATTTTATTATGCTGCCCTCATACATGAAACATTTACCGTTTTGTCAAACAACTCACGTGCCTGTCAACCATTAATACTTAATTTATATTTTGCCCAGCATTGCGTGTAAAATTAAGTCGCTGACCTTTTGGGTTGGTGCCAATGTAATAGGAAAAAAAGTTGTCACATGCCGCTTATATTTGGCGGCAATTAAAGCGTGTGCTCCCTTGTGGTATCTATTTTTGGACCTGTGAACTCTGCATGTGTCCACTTCAATGCGTTTTATGTGTTGACCACCGCGTACCATAAACAAGGCTAACCCCGTGAAAGTATTTAAAAAGATGCCGCCTGCCATCTGTCAGCGCGTGAAGGTAAAATAAATATTTTAATGGGAACTCCTGCTGGTGGGTGACCTTTAGCATAAATCTAGCCAGCCGTTTATTTTGGCTGGGTTTTTAGCTTTTTTTTTGTTTTTAATTAATTCAACAGCTGGCAGGGCACCTTTTAGCCAGCTTTAATATCGTTTTTCTACGAGCATATTAAAACCCCGTCTGAACCAAACAATTTATGGTCGTTTGGTCAGTGAAAGGACGATTAAAACACGTGCCTTGTTAACTTATTGCAGGCAACCAAACGATTAAGCTGTAGAGTGTGAGAACCTTTGACCCTATGCTCAAGATCCTCTCAGTTTCTTCGTTTCCTGATTGCGTTATTAAGACTCGAACTTCCGCTTGAGTACCGCACAAATGCGATACTCAAAGCCAACTGTTTTGTGTCTGGCCTTCGACCTGTCGTATACGTAATGTCTTACGTTCAACGTAGTCGAATTGCAGGCGGGGCATCTTAAATCATGAGAGCGCCGCAGCTGCGCATTCGAAACAAAAACTTACTCTTCATCTCTTAAGTTTTCTCTCTTAATCGAAAATTTGAAATTGTAATCAGTTGGCTTCTCTGATAGCAGCAGCTGGCAAAATGGCAATTTTGTGGGCAAGTGGAGCATTTTCATACGTGAGCAGACAAGCAGGCAGGTTGGCAGGCAGGCTGGCAGTCAGGCTGGCATCAGCTGAACTCCAAGGTGCAATTAAGATACCTGGCACTCGAGCTGGCCCTAAGGACCAAAAGGTTCATGCCTACGTTTCATTTCGTTCTGCAATGTGAGCTGCCTAGGTAAGCGAAAATAATTGAGCGTGCCCAGATGAATGTAAAATAATTGGAATGGTTGAAATTCAAACGCAACGTATTCAAATTTCGAATGTCTTAAACTTGATTTATTAAAGACAGCGATTTGAAGGCGGCGCATAAATATTTAATGGTTTCGATTTTATGGCACGCAACTCTAATCAATTTTGGTTTTAAGGCTGTTTGAGGCTGGCCGTTAAACAGGTATTAGGCCGAATAATTTATATTAATTGGCCAATTAAGCAGACGCACACGTTCTAAACACAGTTTGTCTTAACCCCATTAAAGTTAATCAAAGTGTTGCTTAGACCCACAAAAGCAAAAACTAAACATAAACAAAACAGAGCGTATAAATCGCACAATTAGCAAAATTAATGCGTTGTAAGCAACCTGAGCGAAAGGCAAGGTCACAAAATTTGCTCAGATAATAAAATGAGGCATGTCATGAAAATAACTCATACGCAGCGTTTGCCATCAAAACCGTAATTGTAACTAGATGACAGTAGATTACGACTACACTAAGCAAAAATGACACTGCTCTTGCTGTTTAGCTAAAGTATCCCAAACAGAAAGAGTTTTCCAACTTAGATAGGGAAAACTTTCTTGAAATAACAATTTTGTTTCCAGTCGCGACGTTTGCACTTGGTTAAGCCACAAAATTAAAAAATTTACTTTTTCTTCGCGTCGACGCGGGGCATGTTGAGGTCTTAGCGGGAAAGTTAGTTACTTTTTTGTTTGTTGCCATGCGAAAGCAAATTAAATTTGTTTGGGCTGCAATTCATTTGCCGAGTCGTTGACTCTTATTGCACACATCTAAGGCATTGTTTTGTTGTTGCTGTTGCTGTTGCCATTCGCCCGTTGACTTGTTGCCAATTTTTGCTTGACTTGGCTCTGAAATTACCGTCGGGTTTCTTGACATTGTTGAGCTCCAACGAAATTCTTTAAAATACGAAAGCAAAAAAATAAAGATAACTTCGACTTACACATGAGTTGAGACGTGTTGCTGAGGTTTTTGATCTTTCCCTTGCTCCCATGCTGCAGGCCAGCAGGTCATCCTTTGAGGCAAACATTGTGCCACATTGCGCATACGCCGCATGTGCACGTCCTTGACACAACTCAAAAGCACTGCATTTGTCAAAAAATTGCAAAACTTTGCCGAAATGCAGCTAATGCAATTTTCATGTTTTTTTTTCCTTACAGGATGCACTCGTGTCTGCCATCTGCACACCATGAGCAGCCGTCACTCATCCTCCGACGCGTGTGAAATGTTCAATTTTTCTTTTATGCTCAAGCCTGCCTGCCTCACTGCCTGACTGCCCACCCCGCCAATTTAGACCCACAGTCGTGACACTGACTATCAATCAGCTTCGAGCGGGCATACATTTATCACGACGCTAATCAAACAGAAAGCATTCTGATGTTCAATTACACAAACACGTTCACACCTTAAAGGGCAAATAAAAGCAGCTACCAACCTGATTAACAGCAGAGAACTTTGTTGAGTAAGGATTTTTGATCAATACTTTCTTATATTAGTTTAGTTGGTTGCTTAAACATAATTTGATTTATGTATTCTTATATTTAACAATAAATAGCTTCTACTTTGTTCGTTAGTACATTCAACTAGAGCGTAATGTCTAATGCTCAGATCTTCTGCCCGAGTAGTTCGTTGAGGATGTCGTCATCGATTGCAACTCTGTCATGCGTTTCTGTACATCCATTTTCATGCTGGTAGGACAGATGAGCCCCAGCCAGGCTCTACGATTGGCCTCATCAAGCAGCACAAAGTAAACGAATAAAACAAATCCTTGCATTGTCGCCGTGAGACAAAACAGATAGGAAAAGGCTATTCCCGCATCCATAAAAGCAAAGATGCCAAAGATCCAAGAGAGACCCAACAAGAAGAACAGCAGCACCGATAGACGTATCTGTTTGTAGACCATCTTACGTTCTGCTCGCTGAACACTCTGACTGAGCGAATGCGAAATGCTATAGAAGACATAAACGAAGATGATGAGATTGGCAACTGTTATCAGAGTCACGGGAAGAACAACGCCAAAGGTGAGGCCATAGCCCGAGGGATAACAAATGCCTGTATCTGTGTCCAGTTGATCTTGCGTCGGCAAATATGAGTTCGGATCGATGCAAGCCACGAGAATAGTAGGAAGTAATGGCAATGTCCAGGCCACAATGGCTGCCTTGAGTATATAATGATTTGGTCTGTCCACTCCGATAACTGTGACATAACGTTGAAACTGCAGAAAGGCAATAATCAGCATCCAAGTAAACAGCACAAGAATCGAGTACTGCAAAGAGGCACCAAGTAGTACACAGCGAATATCATCTCCCTGAGCAACTAGCTGCTCCGAAAGATCATCCGTATTGATGAATACAAAAAGCACCATTTGCAGAGTCATCGCCAGGCAGAGATGGAGAAGCACTTTGGTGGATGCCTGACTTCGCCAGCTCTTAAAGATAGCCGCTGTAACAAAGATGCCCAGCACACCGAAGAGCGAGAGACAGCAGCCGACGATGGAGATAATGTCCAGGACACGCTCATTAAATGGAGTAAGTAACACCTCCTCACCCAAATCATTAGAGCGATAGCTGCCACCCACCAGAAACGAAAACTGAGTCAAGTGTCGAGTTTGGCAGACGATAACTGGATCCCGCAGCATATCCGACACACTGCTCGTGGTGATGCCATCACTCAGCCAGGTCTGATAGTTCCAGTAGCCACAGCCACTTCCTGTCTTAACCGCTTGGGCATCCGGTTGTCGATGATTCTCGTTGCGTAACAGAAGCGGAAGTGTTTGAGGCAAGAGTTGACCTAAAAAAAGAAAATATTATTTAGCAGAGTATGTAAACACCTTGTTGACTAACTTACCTCCAAATCCAGGTATGCTGATGGATAGCACTTTACTGCGTGGCTTTCGATTGCGCATCTGCGTTGACTCCACAAAGAGTCCATCATGAGCATAGACCTTGAGTATTATATAGGAAGCGCCTCTATCTTTTAGCTGACGCCACAGTTGCTCTGGCACATAGGTGGCAGTCTCCAGATCCGAGTCTCTTCTTAGCTTCTCCAGATTTTCATTGGCGTAGAGAAAGCGGTAGTAAAAGCCGCTCACAGATGGTTTTCGATCTGCAGCTGCTGTGGAGTATATAGCTATGCCAGTTATAGCATCACAAGCTGGATTTACATAGAATACACTCAAGTTGGTGCTCATCAATGCATGAACCCCAATATTTGCATAGTTGACTTTTTCCACATCGTTTTTGGGAGCTTCAGTTCCACTACTAGTCGATTGTACAACTGCCTTGCCACAGCTTTCTCGGGGCACAAACTTTTGAGGCAGTGCATCCATATAGTCTTCAAATTTACTCAGCAGAGAGTTGGTTGCATTGAGCTGTGCTGAGAGACGCAACACTTGAGTATCACTGGACATGATCTCACGACAAACGGTAAGCAAATCAGAGCACAATGCTGGATCTTTTTCCTGTTCCATTAGCTCACCGAATACTTGGCCAGCCACATGTACATCAGCTGGCAGTAGGGTTCTATCATGCTGTCTGAATATATCACTCATCGTTGATGTTGTACGTCGACGTTCCTGTGTGTTGCTTGTGCGTCTTCTTCCCTCCAGGATATCATCATGTAACGTGTTGAGCTCCACGCTTATCGAGCGCTCTCTAAAGCGTCGCAAACATACAACTGGCTTCCACGTATTAATGGGTTCCCATTGGGCTCGCATGCCTTTTATTTCACACTTTCGCGTCACTGGTAATCCATTTCGAAGCAGGCAAACATCGCGTAAGGTGCCCTCCTCACCAATCCTGGCTCTCTTCCAGCTATTGGCATGCGGACTCTGATCATGATCCCTTGTAATATATTCATGCTGAAATGCTTCCGGCTCGCAGTGAAGTGCGTTACAGTATGCCAAGCCAGTTATATACCATCGGTGGAGTTTCTCCACACATCGCACTGGAGTATTATTTCTACCTTCAATTCCGCACAGCAATTGCTCCTTTGGACAATCTTCCAGAGGATCATCGTTTTCTCCACTATCATCAGTCTCGGCTGTATTCACAGCTGTTAGCTGTAAGGTCAAGGTTGCCACTAACAAAAGAGTTACGCTGAATAGGAAATTCATTATTTATGACTCAGAGTTAGGTGTTATTTTTCAATGGCAATAAACGAATTTGTCACGCATCCGTCTCTCTCGGAATATCACGTTCAACTGTTCAAAACGGAGTCATTCACTGAGCAGTTGATCGGTGTATTTTTTTTCTGTTATCAATTATCAGTTTGCCGACCACGATCGCTTATCGAGTTTGTTGTTGTTTTGTAAAGTTTGTGCTTGGGGCCCACAAATACTTTTGAACATTGCTAATGCTACAAAAGTCGTCGCTACTACTCATAGATTCTACAACCGATAACGCTCATTGCAAACGTTTGCGATACGTTTTGTTTGATTTATCATTAGCACAACACTGCAAATTTCGAAGAATGAGAGCTGTGAGAGACATTACGGTGGGGACCACAAACAGCTGACGTCAGAAGTAGTTGATGTTTAATCAAACAATAACAAACAACACAAACTCATATTTGACCTGGTCTAATAAATATTTCATTAATTGATAAGAAAAAAGTATTTACATTAGGGCTATAATATCAAAGCCAACAAAATTATCACCCTAAGCCAAACCTCAAGTTCTGGCTAATATTTATTGTTTGCTTTACGTGTGTCATAGCATGAGCTTGTGAAGTTCCCCGAAAACTTACAGTTTTTACATAAAACCATGACCAAAGCAAAAACATTTTTAAACTATTGGATATGCGAGTTTAAGATAGATTGATTGAGGCAATGCCAGCTTATATAAGTTTTGCCGTTGAAATAGTTGGCAAACTTGAAACTTTTGCTGCTTCTCAACGCTTTCACACAGGCTTCATGGAAATCTTTAAAGTTTTACTTTTAGGAAAGCTCGATATATACATTTTGAATTAACATATTCTTTTGCATTTGTTGAGACAAGAAAATCCACTTGCTGCTGCAAAAGCTTTAAGCTTTATAGGGACAAAAAAAGTCGCTTAATAATCTTTATAGCCTCGCTTCACGGCACGTTTGGCTCAAGGACATAAAAATCTGAGTGGGCTTTCAGAGATTTCTATTTGCGGAACTTGTTAACTTGTTGACACGTTTTCAATTATCTAAAGAATTCACATACTGTATTCATACATTTATTCCATCTACACAATCATAATAATATATGCCGCATATGAAGTTGATTGAGCTGCACAAACACACACAGACGCACAGGCGCATGCATTCATGTGTCTTTGCCTTCAATCAAAGCCCTGTCACATTCATAACTCGACATATTCACCTTTTCTTTATTGCTTTACTTGCTGACGTAGAGAGAAGTGCCACGTGACAGATGTGCAGAAAATAAAAGAAAACCGAATTATACAATTTTCTATGATTTCAGCCACTAAAAATGCCTTCGATGATGGATCTAATATGCATAAAAATGTAATTGGGCTTTAATAAAGGTAGCTTAAATACTTTAAAAGCGAAAAAAGTAAATTTGCTTCCCATTAATTAGTTAGTTTTAAGTAATTTGAAGTGCAATCATGTTTTCTCTTTAATTATTTATGTATTTCCGAGCTTTTGAGTTAATGCGAAATTAAAATTGTTTAATTATTAATTAATGCAGAGCCGCAAGGCAAACGCCAATTAGTGGGCTGCAACAATAGGGCCCCCAAAAAAAATAACGAATGCAAAGCCAGCAAGCAAACAAACTGCCATGGACCCCCCCAATCCTCGCAACAATGGTGGCAAGAAACATAAGCCCCAAAACGGACCAAGCAAAGTGAAGGCAACAAGTAACAAGTAACCGCCAACAGTTGGCGGCTTGAAGCTTCTAACAAACTCTCTGCTCATTTTGACTGCTCAAACAAGTTAACGCTGTGTGTGCGGCCAAGGAAATCACTCAACACAGCGTCCTCTGACAGTTTCAAGCTCCAGACGAAGGAAGCGGTTGGTTGTTGGGGGGTGAAGGGAGTGGTTATGCGGTTAGTCGACCACCAACGAAAGTAATAAATTTTCCAGTGGCCTTCCAACCACAACGTTTGCTGCATTGTTGCAACCAGCCGCTTGACAAGGTTAAAAGCTTTGCTAGATGCCAGGCTAAATGTGATTAGGGTTGACTCTTAGTAAGTAGTACAAACCCGCTGCCCTAACCATCGCCCCTTAATACCAGCAACCATAAAAAAAAACACACAGCAACAAAAACGAATGAAATAAAAAAGGAACTAAGGTTCGTTGCTGACAAAAGTTGGCTGAGATTTAACTGTCATTGCCAGGCAATGATCCATATCGATATTTAAGCGCTTTTAACGACTCGCACGCATACACACGCACACACCATTTGTATTTATATGGAGCTCTCACACATACGCACATTATATTTACTCAATAAAAATTGGCAAAAGTTGCGTTGACTTTTAAGCACTTAAATGCCTCGTCGTCCCATTAAGATGTTATGGGTCTGCGTGCCGAAATGTGAAAAGTATATATATATATATGTTATGTACCCTTGAACAAAGGAATACACCCATCCACACACACACACACACACCTGATGAAACATGAACTCTGATGTACTTTCATCCCACTACTTTTTGGTATTCTTTAATTTCGCTTGTATCCACTTAGACGCCAAAAAACAGCGACTTTACGCGCAAAAACCACACCAAACCACACGTCAGCAGCCACAGAATTTTCATCTTCTGCTTTTCTGCATACCACTCTGCCACCCCCCGGAGTTGCTGCTTAGATATTTGTGCCCTATCCTGTGGCAAAGTTAAATTGAATTCTTTTAGGTGGTTTTCTTTTACTTCTTCCAGACAACAGGTTGCTGGAATTTAATGAAATTAGGCATAATGCCAACGTAAGAGCAGCTGGCTTGTCTAAATTCTGTACATCTACGACTTACAGGGTTATGCATAAGTAAACAGCTAAACAGCAGCCCAGCAGCATTACAATTTAATAGTCTGCAGCTCAGACAAAAAATTACACGTTTTGTTGATTTTTATCAAAGTGCTTTTTTAAGTGTTTCTTTGGCTGGAGAATTAGTTGTCGGTATATTTTTCTTAAGCGTATTTAGCTTTTATTCTTGTAAAATCTTTGCGAAAATTTTATTTCGTACCTACTAGCAACAAAGAAAATGTATCTTATAAGTATAAAGCTTTACTACCTTTCTTTATTTCAACTTTATAAGCTACTTTATCAACTTGCTAGCAAACAGTTTTGATCACATCAGCTGGCTAATATAATTGAATTTGATGTCAACTTAGTGGCACCCTGTATGTGTGCGAGAGATTATGCTCATATGAGCTTATACATTTTTTAGCTGCCTTAATTTCACACAATTTGGATGGCAACAGACATTATTTACGCACACGCAACGCGAACTTTGACTCAGGCAGCAGAAGCTAAAGAAGGAAGACGACGCCATAGGTAGCATAGACAACTCAAAGCACACATGCGGCCAGTCAGTCTGCAATGTTTTTTGCATAAATATGTACATGTCTGTGTGAGTGTGTGTTTCAGTGTTTGTTTTGGTAGAGTTACGCCAACTTTCTACAGTTTAATTTAATTAGAGAGTCTGTCGACTATGCTGGCACAGCATCTAATTTCATTTGGAAATAGAGGCTGTTAGTTATAAGAGAGAGAGAGGGAAGAGAGTTGGCCCCGCTAGTGACACATGATGCTGTTTGCATAAAGTCTTAACTGGATTAGCTAGCTTCTGATTTGAGTGTATATGAGTGTGTGCGTGTGTTGCAAAAGTGAAAGCAAGTGCAGCTGCAGCATTTCCTTAGAGACTTGATTTATGAGCTCAACTCAACTTGCATTTAAATCAACATTTCATGCCAAGGAATACTTTATCATATCAAAAATAGCTCACATTATCAAGAGAATACAACAGTTGATTGAAATGGCATGTGAAATTTAATTAATTTTCCTTCTCACATATCAAACTCAAACTCCTCCGACTGCTGACAGCAGCAGCAACAAAAAGAAACTTTTCAATTAGAGAAACGCTTATGCGTTTTTCCTGTTACAATTTCCCCACTGAGTGGAAAACAAAGTTCCCCAAAAGATAGCAACTTTTCAAAAACGAAGTGCAGCAATTGTAATGAAAAACCACTTAGTCGGCGACAGTAAGAATTCAACTTGGATGTGGCTGCATTTAGGGCTGTTAAGTTAAATCACGCTGCCTGGGATGCGGGAAGCGTAGATGACTTGTCTAATGGGTAAATAAAAGCCAGAACATGGCAAAGGATCAACTTCTAATGGCTGCACATGCATTTTGTAGCTTGTTTAACGACAGTAAAATAGGTAAAACGACTCGACTAAAGCTTAAAACGTGCTGTCACGTACACAGTTCTACAATTTGATGTGCCTACATAGCGCAAAAAAGGCCATCGGACATTGAAGTGGCTGAAACACTTGTACAAGCATATAATCTTAACTTAACATGTGTAGCGGAACAGAAACTAGCTAGAATGGTTTTATATAATTCAAGCATTAGCAGCTTTTGCTAATTCTATGTTGCATTCAACCACTGTAACTTGTTTGTTTACGTGATTTTACTTTACGATGTTTTTCTATTGCTTGTTCTACATGTTTTGCTTACCTAACTTCGTTGTTCTTTGTTCCATGCGGCACACATGTCGCATGCTTAATGTCTTATCTCAATGTGCAACATGAAACATTAAACCATTTAATTCGATGATCAATTTAATATCAACGAAACGATACAAAAAACATATCTCATACGCCCTGATGTGCACTTCTGTATTGACAGAGCAAACCAAAAAAGCGAAATAATACAAGTGGCGTAATGATTATGCGGGCCACAAACAAGAAGAGGTGAATGCTGTCAGCCATCCAATTGATAAATGACAACCCTTTTATGCTAATAAGCCTTAATTACAAACAAATTTAAATTAGTTTCGCACAAAATGTGGAATAATTTTCAGAGTTTGGCTGCAGGGTATAAAAAAACTCGACTACATTTCATTTTTGTAATTTATGTGGCACTTACTTTTATATCGTTCAGATTGTAAATGCTGGAAAATTGAGAATGTTTTTGGTTAATTCCATGCGGTCGCATTTCCCGTTCGTTAACGAAAGTGCCCCAAGCGTAAATTAATTTATACGAGTCCCCAGGAATACTTTAAAAAAAATTAAATGCCAAATTACGCTGAAGCATGTACTTAATATCTTAACAGGACCGAATATCAAACTTTGACTGCATGCAGCCAAGCAGCAGCTGATGCATTTTTTATGTTAAAACCATTACAGCAGATTTCATGGTGTGCTTCAGTATGCTGCTGTATGTGTGTGTTCGTTTGAGCTTTTATCACTTGTTTGTTTTGCATTTTACGACCATTTAAATATAATGAAAATGTAACGAGACGAACGAGCTGAAAACGAAAAATGAAAAACGTTACCGTTTACTATATTTGCTGTGACCAAATAAATCCTATCAGATATGCTTATGCATCCCAACAACAGATGCTGCTGCCACGCCCCAAAACTAATTAGAGTGCACGCAACTAACGAACAAAACTATATAATTAGCTGAATTGCAATCGGCTTGCCAGCAACTTTTTTGTAACAAATGGCCTCGCCTCGCGTGCACCTTTTGGCAAAAGCATTTGTAATTAAATTAAATACACAGCTCTCGTACGAGATCTCATTATGTTGAATTGGCTTCCTTTTGTTTTTGAGCCAGATGTTGCAGAAATTCCGCAGTGTTGCCTGAATGAGAGAATGCACAAAATGAGTGAAACAAGGAGAAACGAGCCACTCACATAGCAATTACTTAATAAAATAAAGGACTATTTGCAAATTTATAACAGCACACACAGGTCAATATGGCAAACATGACTGCACACAAAAACACATAAAAACACTCACAGACAAACATACTGGTTTGAATATTTTGCGTCCAGCACGTAGCTGGCATAGTTTCACTCTGGTTAAAGTTTTCCATATTTATGCTACAAATAGAATTTATGTGGCATGTGCAACAACGGAAGCCGCAACCAAAAACAACAGCAACTGCCAGAGCAACTGCCACAGGCTATGACGCAATGTGCCATGAAAATGTTTTTAGCAAAATCTGTTGCAAGTTTTTGGCATCAGTAAAGCAGAAATAAATGAATAAATGAAAATGCAAATCTCATAAATTATTTAAACACGCAACTTAGCGTTGACTAAAGTCAACTCAATTAGTCTGTTGATAAACTATATAACTTAAATTGAGAGCTATTTTAAGATATATATTAAGTTTATTTCAAACTCATTTAAAGTAAGTACATATATGGAATGGAAATATTGCGACTGTTTGTCAAACAGTTTAGAAATGTTCTTGAGGGCTATTTTGAATGCTTATGGAATGTGGCATGCAACACTTTTGTGCTTGGCAGCCAGCACTTGCAAATGTCAATCCTTTTCATATACAAGCACATTCCAACATGTACAACAGTTGGTTCATTAAATTTGTGAGCACTTCTTCTGGACTCTCAACTTGCGGCGTCATGACAATACTACTCGCATGGCGTACCAAACCGAAAACACAGACAAAAATCACAAAATGCTTTTGCATACGCTACAGTTTCCTGCCCTGGAGTCAACTACATTTTCAACCACTTTCTATCCTTTGTTTTTCTGCTCAAAGCCCATGAAATGGGTAATAATGGGTATAATGAATTTGCTCAAAATATGTTACAGGCAAAGCTAGCATAGAATCTTGAAGATGAAATTGAGTCAAAATCAAAATCGAGTAAAAATTAAGTTTATAGATTTAAATGCGAAACGAAGTAATGGCTATCGAAAGTTTTGTCCAACTCCCAAATCGAGTTTTTCATATCGCTTATTTTTGGGATGAGTTTAGAGTATCGTCTAGTCGGAATTTCTCAACTACATGTATGTTGTACCTGTCATCTACAATATATTAGTATGGCTTCATTTCGTTTGGTACCTTTTGTTTGGTTTTAATGTAATTGGGTCGTAAGATATCCTGAGACATTTTTGTAGAATGCTTAAAATTGAGCTGCTGGGGTAATGCTGTAGAAAAAAATATTTTAACATACTGAAAAAAAGTATTTAAAAGAAAAATTATGATTTTGCATCGTCCAGTGAAGTGACTTCAATAGAACTTGGAAAATTTAAGTTTTCCATACAATATCAAGGGTATCTCCTAGTCCAAATGCCACAACTTAGCAATAAACTTGCCTCTTTTTATGCTGCTTGTGTACTTAATTTGTGCATATTACGTATACGCCATGCATGCCAATCTCTGCTTCACTCTGCTACACTCTTTTCTTGCTCTTCCCATCGCTCTCTCCCCCTCTCTGTGTCTGTTTGTTTTTGTCTGCCTTTTGGCCCAAAAACAAAAACCACAACAACTTCAACTTGTTTTTTGTGCCCTGGCTCTTGTGGCTGTTGTAGTCAAACATTTTAGAGGCAGCTGCAGCTGATGGTTCTGGGTAGCTTGTATGGGGGGGTGAATCCATTTCGGTTCAGTTGTTTGCTAATTTGAGCTGCATGCCACAGAAGCAAGTAAATATTGATTTTGCTGCTGTCAGTTTTTTTTTTTGGGTGAGGCTGGAGATGAGTAAAAAATATTCGTTTGAGTCTCTAGTTGAGGTTTTGCCCAGGAATGATTAAGAATGAGAGCCGAAAGCGAAACTACTTTTGCAATTGCTGAGATAAATTCCGACTAGCCGCATGCCGGTTCGGAATTGCGATTGGGATTTGTGGCAGGCCAAAGCTGCACAATGTAAAACCAATTCGTTTTCCATTTGTCCTCTGAGTCGCTCACATGACACACACACACACACATATACATGCATAAATAGAGAGTGAGAGACACAACACAATTGAACTGTGCTGACAATGCGAATGACAGGTGAATACAAAAGACGCAGCAATATGCAATGCAGGCAGGCAGTCTGCAGTTGTAAGCGGAAACGGAAATGAAAACGGAAAGCGTTGAACACTCAAACTGATTGCCACACACACACGCCGACACACACTCAAAAGCCGCTGAGCTTGGATTTGTGGCCAGCTTTACATACGTGATCAGCATTTTCACATTTGCGCAATTCCGCCACTCCCATCATTTTCTTTGCGGCCTTTAATTGCCTATTAACACTTTATGGCATCAACTATTCCATGTCCCAGGCGCATTTCTCTTATATTATTTGATTACAAGTAAAAAGGCGCATTTATGACGCAATTGTCGCAGGTCACGAAAGCGTTCGCTTAGCTGTTTGGTCAATACTCAATTACCACACCGGCCTTCAAACATGCGCCTGACACAAAGCCTAAAGGTTAAACTGCAAAATCTGTCACTTCATGCTGACAACTGGCTTTGGTATTTACATTTGGATATCTTGTTTTTCTTTTTATTATTTTTTTGTGTTTATTCATTTTATTTATTCGTTATTTATTCTTATTGCACGTTTGCTGTTCTGTTGCTCTCAAAGCCATAAGGGGGGCTGCGGCGGAGGTCGCGAGTATTAAATGTTGCGTGAAAAGCGCGTGAAAGCAGATGAATGGCAGAAAAATCAACTTGGAAAATGTTTTTTCCCTGACGTTCGCTTTGACAACATCATTTGCACATCTCACTGAACCGCATCAATAATTCAGTCGATAATTTATTATACCCTGTTCAGCGAAGACGTGTGAAAAAGTGTATAAGAAGCGAATGGAAAAGTTTTGTTTTTTTTTTATAAATTAGGTAAAAAGTTAACACGAGTACGAATGACAACAGATTGCAGGTTTCTTAAACTTTTCAATCAAAATCTTTGAAATAAAAAATAAGTATAAAAAATAAGTATATAGAATATATATATGTATAGTAAGTTCTAGGGTACCTGCAATTCCCTTGCATTTTTTTCGTACAAATTCCTTCCGCTCTTTGCGCCGTTTCGCATGGTATCACAGGAAATTGGCTTTTAATTTTCAGCCATTTTTCCTTACTGAAAAAATCAACAAATTATCGGCCAACTACTGAGAAAATCCAATTAAAATGCAAATATGCAATCCCTAGAAAATCCTTAACCGGGTCAAAGAATACAGTAAATAATTTCCTGCATTTCACAGTGAATAACAATTTAGTTAGAATCATAATACAATATAATGTTAACTAGCAGACTACCAAGAATCTAAGGAATTTAGAACTCTTTTAGAGCTCAAAAATAATTGACATAAACGGATTCATGTGAATGCCTCTAGAAAACGTTCTTCATTTCGTTGGAAACTGCAGCTTCAACTGCACCGTATGCATCTTATACTTAAGTTAAGCTAACGGTAAACACAGTTCCGGGAAACAAATTTTTCGAAAGCCCACAGCTGTCTGTCTAATTAGCCCCTGATGGATTCTCAGTACAAATATGAACTTCATAGAACTCAATACAAAACCAATTAGTAAGCAGACTTGATCTTAATTGACTTTTAATGTAGTTGATTGAATTTAAGTTAAGCATTTGGTAGTTTAAGTTGACACAAATGAAATTTTAGATATTTGCAAGTCAGCGACAGTTTTCCCCGGTTGACATTAACATGACAGCTCTTTGGTTACTCGGGTTCGGGCACTCGATAATTGGACATTTGTCGCCCAATAAAACTGTCAACTGCAACATCAACAAAACGAAAGGTTGGCCTTTAAATGCTGTCACATTTCATTAAATTGCTTGCTGCATACCATTGATGAAGAGAGAAGTTTCCCAAACTGCAAATTAAACACTCTCTCAATTCTGGCAAGTGAATGTTACGTGTTTAGCATACAGATTCGATAGGTTCTGACAGGACCTTTGGGTCACCGTATTGAATGAACTTTGATATTGCGACACAAAGAACGTCTAATTAACATATAGATAAAGCTTTGTTGGGCAGCTTAAAAATAGAGATGCAACTTGAACGTGTTTAGAATTAATTTAAAAAATCTAAATTAAGAGTAGACAAAACCTACACTTACGTTAAAAAGAAAAATGTTTCCAAACATTTATTTTTTAATTTAAATTTTAAGGTTACAGATATCTACACTAGGTTTTTGCCTTCGGTTAGGACCATGTAATTTATTTTTATTGCACACACATTTTCAATTACTTGAAGTGGCAAATACTCACACAATCACACACAAAGAAAACCCCAAGCAAGTTTCTATTCGAGCTTTATTTGGCCTATAAAGAAAACAAAAGTTCTTACCCATCGAAATTGGTGACAAATGTTTTTGCGGCGGCATTGAAATAGATTTCCATGGTCGTTTATCAGAAACAATAGGCAGGCGCTGAGCTGGCTGCCAGCGCGAATACCTGAAGCGACAAAGCGATAAGCTGCCTAACCCACCGCCCCTTCGCCCACTATCAAAGGCAAAGGCTTTGTTCAATTTGATGTTGGCATTTTGTAGGGCTCCTTTGTGGTGCTCGGCTTTATTCACGCTTTATGCTGACTACTATGGCGCACACATAGGTCATTTTACTGTCGGAAATCTGTTTCACTTTGCATCCGTGTGTATGTGTGTGTGTGTGTGCTGTGCATATTTAATGTGTTATGCAAATGCTGGAAAGGATACCCAAAATGGCTGCTGTGGCCGGGCAGGCAAAGGCTTATTTATTTATTCACATTTTGTTGTGTTGTACAACACAAGGATGACAATGCCCCATAAAAACCTATACAACAACAACGAAAAAAACGAATATTCTTAACTGCGCATTTTGGTTTATTGCAAGCGGCAGCAGCAGAGTTGAAAGTTCAGCGCTGATTGTGACCATATTTGTGGGTCCCATTACAATACCAAATGTATATTTCAAAAGAAAAGGCAACCTTTTTGACTTTGGCCATTTATTGCACATTGATTAGGGCCCCAACTTAAAGACTTGAGCTTTTGAATCAAATTGCGCTTTTGGGTTGACAGACCAGACGTTGAAACCCTCCTTAGCATTCCCCCTTAAGGCTTGTTAGTGGCCAGTTTGATATGAAAGCAAGTTGGTCGTTACACCCAAGTTACACTAAGTTCAAACTGAGCCCTGGGAATGTTGTGTCATTTAAAATGCTAAAGTGAATTTTCCTGTTGAATTACTATGAGCAGTGCCTGCAGCAATTTACAGTTGTTGCTGTTGATATTTTGGAAACATTCGCATAATTTGACTCACTTGCAATTAAGTCAAGTGTGCTGACGTCTACACAGTAGTCCCAAAAAAAAGAGATGTAAAAATAAACAAAGCGTGAGTGGAAAAATATCCTATAAAAAGATCTTTCAACCGCATTAATATAAAATATTTCTTTATTACAATTTAAAAATAAAAACGAATTATGTTAAAATAAACTTTACAATTTCTAAAATATGTAGAAGCAAACGAATATATTCTGTACAGAACGCTTACGTTCAATTATATCTATGTACGTCACAATAGGCCTATACTTGGACACATCTTCTTCGAACTTTTGCTATTAATATGAAGCATGTTTTGAAAGCATTTTATTGACAATAGAAACGTGTCAATACAATGCTAGCTAGCTCAACATCCTAGTCCACCCACAACATTTCCATATTATTTTTTGACCCAAAATTTTGTGTGTGTCTGCAAAGCATAAAGGCAACACTGAATCACACACACAAGCAAACACACATAGTTTTACTCAGCAAATCAATCGATCTGGATTCAGTACGCCCACTCGAATTTCTCAGTTGAAATTAATTGATTTTTCTTCCACACACTAGTTCAAATACACACATAAATACACTCCCACGCACACCAAACAGTTTCAATTGCATTCAATCTAAAAATTGCACAACTAAAAGTTTGCGTCCTGAGACAAGACACAGAGCGAAGCAGAGCAAAGCAAAATAGAGCAGAAACGGAACCAGAAACTGAGCAAAAGCAAAGTGTGTGCAAAATGCAATTTGAGTGCTTCGATGTTCACTGCAAGTGAGACTTCCCATTTTGCTTGCTGCACCACTTGATGCAATAAATTCTATATTGACATTGACTCTTGTTGCAAGTGCACAGAGTTTTGCTATTTCCGCATGCTGTGCACCTGTTCACAGCCAGCACTCAACAAAAAACTTTAAGTTGTCAGGCATTTTATGCTAAAATTTTCTGGCATATTTGAGACACAATTTCTTAAATTATGCTCTTGATTGGCAGCAGTTTAGTTGAAGCTTTCACATGTTTTGTGCACATTGAAGTCGTATAGATTTTGTGAATAGCTTAAGCCTGTAAGGTTGCTGACGCTTTTAATTACACTTAAAATTAACTGCACTAGTTGCAGGCTTATCCTGTTGGATTTTTTTTTTTTGCGGTTAGGGGTGCCAATCCATTTTGCTGCTGCAAATTGCGCTCGCCGCTGAGCTCTTAAGCAGCTTACAACGTGCACAAAAAATCATAGCATACTTTTTAGCGCACGGCATTTTATGCTCTTCACCGCTGAGCAGGCGCATCGTTGAGTTACGGTAAATTGAAGCTTCAAATGTTTTTTGCTTTAACAACAAAGCGAAATACAAATAATATTATATATGGCATTTGTCTAAGAACTTTGCACTCAACGCAAAATCAAATAAAATATTGTACCAAATATGAAGAAAACCCGAAACAGAAACTGAAATAACACAAATTTTCAAACATAATGTAATATACCTTTATTGTAGCTGTAGCATTGTTATGTGTAAAATGTTTTTATAGCTAGCAGCGTGCAAAGAGAAAGTATTCCCCCTATAGCAAAGGTGGATATATATTTTGTACGTGCGTCCACAACATGAACTCATAAATATGTATTGATTTTCCATTCGCCAATTTCTTTTCATCTGTGACATACACAAATACACACACAGACACACACACTCACCATAAGTGCTTTCACGTGGAGCATATGAAATTGAACACAGCATGAAATGGCAGACAATGGAAAATGCGACAGAGTTATGATTATGAAAACTTTCTCTCGCCAAGATGATGATGAAGAAAACATAACAAGACCAAAATTAAATTGCTTGCATATGTAAATGCAAAACAAATACGAAGGATTTACCGCAATTTACGACGCAGCGCCAAGTCAGTGAACTGTAAAAATGGGTTTTGTTAAATATTTATACGATTTCTCACCAGCTATCGTCTTGGTTTCTTTTACTCGTGGCAAATTGCAGCAAGACATGCAAACCAAAAATTGCAGCGAAACTGCAGACAACTAAATGAAAACTTTTGCCTTAAGGCAGACCAACAACAACAGATGGCGCAGTGTAAGCCAAGATAGATTGCACGTAATCAAAGTGAGGCATGTCTACAGCATGAGTTCATTAATTTAACACTCCACAAAGCATGCTTTATGTACACATAGATATTATGTGCATGTTATCATTACTATGCTTAAATACGGGTTCCACTACATTCCTCGTTTTGAGTAATGAGCAGCAAGCGAGTTATGTGTGTGTGACTATGTGTTCTGTGTGCAACGTGCCAAAAATTTTGTGAAAGCGCTCATAACAAATTTGTTAAATGTGCGGAAATTTGTCAAGCTAACAGAACGAGCTGCGAGCATTGCGGCAGACTGCTACCAAATAACTCAGTATATACCCTATAACCATTAAAATGAGTTAAGAGCTTAGCGTTGAAGAACAGGAAGTCATTTCAAAGCACACGCAGCAGTTATGTTCTCAATCAGCTTACAAAGTCATGTATCCTCAGCCACATGATGACTTTTATCTCATACGTTTATAACGTTTTAGTTGATCAAAAATTTGTATGTCGTGCTAAGCTTAGGCAATTCGTCATTAAGAGGTATCTTAAGCTTCCTATTTAATGAGCTTGTTAAGCCGATTTAGTGAAAAGAATTCCACGAACTTGATTATTCAGAGCTGTTTGCAATTTCAATGTCGCTAATCATCTATGAAATGTACTTTCTAAACACATGACAAAAAATAATTCACTTCAAAAGTTGAGCCCTAATTGGACTCAGTTAATTGGAATTCAGTTGAATCCTTTTCAACTTGTGAATGTGTTGTATTTATTCGTGTGATACTTTGTTAATTATGCACATGGTCTTTACAAATTACTATCTGGATTGTGGCGGGTGCTCGTCCATGCAATTACAAGTGGCCAAAATGAAAGCCACCGCCAAATGCAGCTGCCAATTTAGGGGCTGTCGGTTATAAGCTTTATTTGCCGCAATCTGCGGCCCGTTTCAACCATTAGCGGACTTTGCGAATGGGGTCAGGAGTTGGAGGGGGGGCGTCGACGATTTGGACGAGGGGCCAATTAAAAAAGGCAAGCATTGATTCACAGCATTTGGTTGGGGTGCTGAATTGAAATTTGTAATTTCATAAAGCCGCAGCAGCTGCAACGGCTTAAATGAGCTTAAAAACTTTCGAGCCCGCTAATGCCCAAAGCCTAATTGCAAAAAAAATAAGGAACCCCAACTTCAGAGTCTTTTAATGTTTTTTAATTTGCGACAAGAGACAATGGAGAATTTAAAATTCTCTCTGGGCGTGGACCTGAAACAGACAAAAACAAGTTTAATTACAAACTGTGTAAACACCTCAAAAGAATTTGCATATGTTTAAACCTTTTGGGGTGCAAATAAATACTTTAAGCACTGTTATTAGCTTAGACAAGTAAAGTTAAACTGTAAAGCGTTTATGTAAATTGAATTTATGATAACTAAATGCGCACAAGAGAATTGTCAACATTCAACTCGTGTAATCTGGCATTGTTGAAGGAGTAATAAATTCATCTCTGACTTTACGTATTGTGGTTGGCAAGTATTAAGGGATTATCTAAGCAATAAATCATCAGCAAGCAGAAAGAGAAAACGTATAAAATACTTTATGCAAATAGATAACTCTAAAAGTGCTTAATAATCCTTTTTGGTCTTTAAAAATAATTAAAATATATTTTATTCAGCTACAACAAATTACTTTTTATGTTTTAGTCATTTGATAAATAAATAACCCTGCTAAAAAAATGTTTAAGTCATTTGATAAATAAATAACCCTGCTAAAAAAAGAAAACAAATTTAATAAAGTGCAAATGGCTTGCGCTTCATTTTATTAATGAGATGCAATTTGAAGTGAAATAGGAAAAATTAATTTAAATTCTTAAGCAGGTACATTTAGTGTAAAGGACAACGAAATGTAACCAATTGTTAGCCACTTTTTTTTGCACTTGTGTCCCTTTTAGCCATTTCATTTCGAAATAATTAAGGCAAACAAAAAAGAATTTAGGCACGTGCTGGACTTAAGAAATTGCTTTTTGCCCTCATCCCAACGAACATTCAATACTTCAATCGTCGTTGCCGTCTTTGACCTTTTAGGTTTTTTCTTGCAGTTCCTTCTTATTTTTTCTGTTTTCTGCCTCTTTTTTTCCTGCTGTACATACTTTGTGTAATTTACTCGTGCCGTTTTGACTTTATTTTGTTTCTTTTTTTCTGTCTTGTGTCAAGCGCACAAAAGCCGCACACAAAACGCAAACATTTGCCCCAAAACATGCCAGCCCCTCGAGTATGTTGCATGTGGCACAACAACGTCGAGAGACAATAGTTGCTTGCACGAACTTGTTTCACATCTGCATCACATTCTTTCGTTGTTGTTCTTGCTTAAATGCCGAGCAGAGCCTTTAAAAAATGTTCAACTCGACTCGTTTGGGACCGCTTTGCTTTTGTTCAACAGAACACACAATGCGAACAGCCGGCGGAAAACTTTACAATTAGCTTGTCAACAAATTGGGGCAGCATACGCAACGTATGCGTAATATGCATGCGCCACGTTTGCCGGCTGAAACCCATTTGGCACTTGGTGCCTGGCAATTATGTCAGGCCAGACGATGCATGCAAACCACAATCCTGGCACTGATATCTTCATCAACGCCATCAAAACCCTAATCACAAACCGCAAAAGCTCGCAACCCTTGATAATTACGAAACCATTTTCATTTTTTTTTTTTTTTTTTTGGCTTACTGTCCAAACAGCTGCACAAGTGCAAAGCTGGCAATAAAAAGCGCTTTAAATGCGTTATACATTTTTCATGCTTTTGCACAGCTTCTGCACTTGTCCCGCAACTGGCCGTGGCAACTGCGGTTATGTCAAGCTCGAAAAATGAAACCAAAAATAGTTGAGCGAAAAAATAAGCAGACAAAATGTTGGTTTAAATGTTTACTGGTTACGTTTTTTTTTGCTTTTGTGGATAATTTTACAACACCAAAACATTAAAGTCAGAAAGTTTTCATATTTTCTTTGTGTAACATGAGGCACAAAGCAGTTAACTTTAACAAAGCATTTCATTAAATATGATATGAATACGGTAATCACATTCAAGTTTATGCAAAAGCACTTTAATTAGTCGTTTCTTAACAACAGCAACCACATATTTCAATATATTTTCCTTTGAACTGTTTAGAGTAACCGCAGCAAACTATTACAAACTATTTGCTGAGATTAGCTTTAAATAACTTGCACTTTAAATAGTTTGTATGTACATTGTACATGTAATAGAAATTAATTAATTGTTTCGTGCCAAAATCGGCACGTCAAACGATGCGCAAATAAAAACTATAACTGATTTATCAGCCAAAGCTGATTCACGTGTTTGTCAGGTCCAAATTGCAATTCATTTTGCATAACTTCACAGTGTTTAGACAATTATAAAAGTCAACAAATTGTTGTGCTGGTCGAATATACTATATAATTCTGATATTAAATATTAGATTATATTTTTAGATTAATAACTCTTTCATGGCAAGCAAATTTCTATATATATATCGAGCAGTAGCGTGCGGTAGTTTACTTGCAAAACTACCGATAAAAGTTCCCCCTAAAAAAATCAAAACTCGTTTCGGTATAAAGTTGAACAGATTTACCGGTGCTGGATCATTTCAAAAAGTCAACTTGATCGCTAAGCTAGTTGACGAGCCGCAGTTGAAGCCGGTATTCGTGTCGCATCAGTAAATAATTTCGAGGGCAGTTTTCGAGCAAACTGAGCACGTGAATCAAAGCAGCGAAACGAGCGGATAGAGTTCTAAATAACAATTAAATAAATAACTACAATTACAAAATAGTGAAAAAAATATTTTGCAGATGAGCGCAAAAATCGGACAAGGTCAATGTGAAAATCAATAAAGTTTATCATATGATAAATATATAGCTCATTTATGTGCAAGTTTTGTGATTTTTAATATAAATATAAAGATAACTTCTATATTGAAGCGATGGTTGATAAATCGCCAATTTCTACGGCTGTGCATAAGCTTAAAAGTCTGCCATGGCGTCAATTATTCTATATGTTCTACATAGAACCGGTTGCATTTATGCTAATATTTTCACATCTACTGTCAGGTAATAAATTCAAATTGCATTTTAATCGTGCATTGTGGAAAGTTTCCGTGTTAAATGTTGCATTGCAGGCACTGTGATGCGCAATCAAATTATTTACCAGACATGCAAGGTGATTTTTCATTACAATGAAACCGACTGCAGACAATTGGATAATAAAACAGCTAGCCCAGAAATTCATGTATGTGCACTACTAATAATAAACATGATGAACTATTGAAATGTTATAGGGCTTTGCAGGCCATTGAAACTGAGGTGCAATCGTATGTGGCGGATATGTTTCTGTCACGCACATTGATGGAGAGCATTGTGCCAGCAGTTTGTGGTCTCTTTATTGGTTCCTGGTCGGATCACTATGGACGCAAGCCGTTGTTGGTTGTCTCTATGATTGGTAGGCTGAAATAGCAATTTGTATACTTAATATACTAAACTGCTTGTGCTTAAGGTTTCTCGGGCTCTGCTTTGATAACAACCATTATTTGTGCGCTATCTAGCAATAATGATATTAATCCCTGGTGGTATACCTTGGCTGCAATTCCACACTCCCTGCTTGGTGGCATGTGCGTCTTTTCCGTCGCTGCCTTTTGCTTTATATCGGATATAACAGACATTAAGACAAGGCCTTACAGGTAACTGTAGCCATAACTAGGGCTAACACTTACATAAGTGACTTTAACAGTTGCCTTTCAGAATGATTGCCATTGAGCTGCTGATGTTCGTCGCACTCAGCAGTGGTTCCCTGCTGTCCAGCTATGTGTATGCAGCAACAAGTGCTGCTATTACACAGGCTATCTCGGCTGGATGTGTGATATTTGCCACACTGTTTATTGTCTTTTGCATGCCAGAGAGCTTGCATATACGCCTTGAAAAGGATGCCAAGGAGGCCAAGGAAGCCGCTGAAAAGGCTGAAAAGGATGTGCCCATTCTGGTCTGCGATGCTCAACTAAAATGTGTATCCACTGATTGTATAAATGATGAAAAGAAAGAGAAGGATCCTGTGCCCAAAGAAACTGAAAAGAAGGACAATAATATTGATATATTTGGCACTAAGACTAAAGATGAAAAAGAAAAAGAGGCATCAAAAGAACAGTCTCAGCTACCAGATCCTCTGCCCAAGGACACAAAGCAGCCTACTGAAACGGAAACTGAAACAGAGCCCAAAAGAATGGGACTTTTTAGCTTGACTCATTTGAAGGATATGTTTAGTACCTGCACGAAGCCACGTGAACATAATGCTCGTGAAATTATCTGGCTTGTAACTTTGGCCATGTTTATGACCATGTTTGTAATAGGTAAGCGATTTATTTTTATGCGTTAAGTAATTATATCTAATGATATACCATATACTCTTATAGATGGTGTAATGACAGTTATGTATTTGTTTGTACGCCAAAAGTTTCACTGGTCTGTTCGAGAGTATACGTTCTTTGAAACAATTGGCCAAATGGTGCCCATGTTGGGTGCTTTAGTTGGCGTTTTGATGCTGCGCAAGGTATCTGGTATAAGTATAAAGAAAAATTTTTCAATCTTCCAAAATATTTTAAAATCTTTATTGTGCTTTATTTTGTTTAGGTTTTTGGACTATCTGTCGTAACGCTAGCACTTTTATCTTTACTCTCGGAAATATTCAGTAATTTAACTAAGGGTTTTGCTTCTCTGCCTTGGCACATGTATCTGTCAATTGCATTTGGGGTATTCCGTTCTATCGGTGGACCTATGTTGCGTACCATTATCTCGAATATTGTGCCAGCTTCTGATCTGGGCAAGTTTAGAAAAACATTTGCATACCATTTATTGTTTTTTAATTCTTTTATTTTTCTTTGCAGGTAAAATCTTTGCCATCAAAAATGTTTTGGCATCCTTTGCGCCTTTTGGTACGTGCAATATCTTCCGTCAATGTATAATAAAATATTAATATTTTTTTTTAACAGTCGCCGCACCGCTTTATACGTTGATCTATCAGCACACATTATCTGTTATTCCGGGTCTGTTTAATTTCCTGAGTGCAGCACTCTTTTTGGTTGCTTTTGTGGCCATTGGGTAAGTAACAAGTAAGGAATTATACACAACGTATACAATATATTTACTTTGTTTTCACAGTTTTGTGTGGCGCATAAAATATGTTCACAAACAACATTATGCAGAGCTTCTAAAGTAAAAATTCAAAATGTTCTGACTTAATAAATGTAAATAGAAAATGTGAAGTTTTGTCTTTTATTTGCAAGATATGATTCCAAAACTCAATGCAAAAACAAGCAAGAACGCTAAGTCGAGATATCATAACAATTTGTAAGACATATTTATTTTGGAGTTGGTTAAAACTCTCGCTTCCCGTAACTTTCTCAAAATTAACCCGATTTTCAAATGTTAAACATGTAGTGTCATGGTTTTGGTTCTGAAATAAGATGCATTAAAATCTTGAAACGCGAGAAGTTGTCCAAAATTCATTCCGAAAATGTGTGACTAACAACATGAGTTTCTTTATTGAGGATGCGAACGCTGTGCCAAATTTATTAAAGTGTTAGGTAAAGCTGACATTATAGATTACCAAATTGTGTTATTAATAAAAAACATAAGCTCATTATACTATTATGATTCCACTGTTCCGGTTCTTCCAGTGCCTATAAGCAAACTCTGCCAAAAACGCCATTAAGCTTAGTAATAAACCAGTTACATAAAAAAAAAAGCAGTTAACAAAGAATGTCGGAGGTAATGGTAGTCGAATATGTGATTCGTATGGAGCTTGTACAAGCATTCCAGCCTCCTGCGCCTGACGCAGTCCCATCTGTGTCCACTTCTTGGTGAGTCCCGATTCTTGAGCTTGTTTAATAAAATTGTTTAGTTCGAAAGTAAACTGTAGACCCGGGCGCACGTAAAACTTAAGGTTACTATCAACACCGCACAATGTATCCGAAGCTAATCGAAGCTTAGGCTTGACAAGGCGCCTTTGAATATATTCTATGGCCAACCATCTATGTGATTGCGAGACATACGCATAACTGTCGTTAAGACTTAATAAATGGCGATTCCTTGTCTCCATGTCGACCATAAGAATACGGTCATTAAGTTCAGCTGGTAAATGTGCGTAGAAATAGCTCATCTGCTGAGGAAAGACCATGATGCGTAGTCCACTATCCAAAAACGTCATCACATCCACAATCTTTGGTTTATAAAATCCAGCAATTAGTGCCGATGTTAGGGCACTAGCAACAATGCTAAGAATCAAACTGCTATAAGCCAGCGTTGCCATTGTAATGAACTTCTCTGGCAAACGCAGACGTCGAAATGCTCTGGTTGCCATTGTTTGTCCCAATACAAGTGTAAAACTTCTGTACAGCACATCAACAAACGGCGCATTTGGATTAGCTAAGCGCTTGATCACAGTATTCACAAGAAGGTAAAATGCAGCGAATACAACCAATGAAAACCTTTTGCCACCAGATAATGAATACTGTTTCAAAGGAATCCGACGCTCATCGGGTAGCACCAGACAGGTTCTCGTCGTCATCACCCATGGGCTGAGTGGACTCACACTTACGTTGGATATAAGATTCGCTCCAATATCAATGCACTGCTTACTCTGGCAGCCTTCATTTATTTCCCGTATATAGTCCTCGTAGTGCAGCTCAAGAAAATCCATACTTCCATTTACAATACGCATAAACTCTCCCAATAGCAAACCTGTTTGACCGCCAAGAGTTACTGTTCTTGATGATTTGTCCTGTAAGATTTTTTATTAGAAATTTGCATTCTATAGATTATCACAACTTACTAAGAATGTATCTGGAGAGAAACCGGGGTAAACGGCAATTAAAGATCGATATTGTTCCATATTAATAAATTCGCGAGCTCGTTTTCCTCCGTGTCCGGCTTTAAGTTTGTCAGAAAATTTAAATATTTCCATTTCTGACTTGACTTCATAAGACCACACTTCAAAATTGCCCATTTTCTTATGGTACAGCAAAACTTTAGCAAAATCTTTGCGCCAGCACCAGTCAAAAAATGTTTTTAAATCAGAGTAGGAGAGAGGAGAGACATCATCCAATCTGTATACAAATATTATCCAAGCAGTTTTTAGTTGACTCATTGTGCTATCAACCACATTTAAAATGGGGTCGTGAATACCATTAATTAGAACCACAGCTAAATTCTTATCATTGATTATATTATGAAGAGTTCCAATATGTGCACCAGCCACAATTACCGGACGGCCAAATGTTTCCATCAAACGTTGCTGAAACGAAGCTGTAATTGAATTTTGTTGAGCCAAGTCCTCATTTCTAAGAAATGTGATAAAGTTCTTGATGGGCACATATCGATACAACTGTGAAATACTATTGAGAAGTTGTTCATTATCCTCTTCGTTTTCCATTACGGGCATTAATCGGCCATCAACTAGGACAAAAATGCAGCAGAACCACAGAAAAACTCGAGTACACATTTTAAACTTAAGTTATCGACTGACTTATTAACCGTGTAAAAAACGATTTCAATGCTTGACTTTCATTGTTTGCATAACTAATTTAGCCAATTATTATTGGGCTGCAACATGTAACAAAAGTCCATCAACTCTTATGACATGTTTAATAAACTTATAAAACTCAACTTTAATAGTTTACAATTTTCTAGTTCAGTCAATACTATTATTTTTTACTATTATGACTTTAATGTTGTACAACTTTATTTGATTCGTGGTGCCAAGCCGTGTGACATTTATTAAAGTGGTTTAAGGTGCCTCGTAAACATTCATTCGATACATATCTCTAAATTATGATTACATCATTTCGATTGTTCCATCGCATGTAAGCGAATTCAAATAACAAAGACAGGGAGCTTAGCAAAACTCCGCCTGCATAGAAGGCAAAACAGTTTTTAAAATATTTCATTGATAAGGGCTTTTCAGTAGGTGGATCATAAGGAGCCTGGGATATAAACTTAGCCTGTTGCGCCTGAATCAAACCCATCTGCGTCCACTTGTCTGTAAGGCCTGTCTCTCGTGCCTGGTTCACAAAGTGGTTCAAAACAAAGGTAAAGGATAGTCCCGAACGCACATAAAACATAAGATACATTTCGAATCCGCATAGTTTGTCGGGTGCCAGACGAAGTTTGGGTTTCCGCAACCGCTTTTGTATATATTCATATAATATAAATTTGTGGGTTGGCGTAACATATGCAAAGCTGTCATTGAGGGACAACATATGTTGATTAACTGTCTCCACGTCTGCTATTAAGACACGATCCCGCAACTCTGGTGGAATGTGATCAAAGATATATAGCATCTGGTGTGGGGTTACCATAATACGCAAACCACTTTCCAGAAACGTTTCAGCATCCACAATTTTAGGTTTATTCAATCCCGTTATAAGAGCCGATGCCAAAGTACTGCCAATAAGACTTATAACCAGTATGTTAAACACATGGGTGAACATCTCTATAATCTTTTCAGACAATCGAAGGCGCCGGAAAGCTCTAGTTGCCATGGATTGACCCGTTGCGAGTCGAAAACTTGCAAAGAGCAAATTGGATAGTGGAGTACCAGGATTTGAAATCCGTTTGATCACAGCATTTGCTATGAAGTAAAATGCTACAAACAAAAGCAATGAAAGATCTTGGTTATAAAAAACTGTGTACGCTTCTAGAGTTATCTGACGCTGATGTGGCAGGACCATACACATTCGTGTTGACATCACTCGGGAAGTGTATAGGATCAGTGCATTATTAAACATCATGTTAGCACCAATATCAATTATTACATTGCCTTCATGAACTTCCTCGATGTATTCATTAAATTCCAAATGTAGAATGTCCATACTTCCATTAACAAAGCGCATGAATTCTTTCAACAAAATGCCTGTTTGGCCTCCCAAAGTAATATTGTTGCCAATCGTTTCTGACGAATTGAACTACGAATAAAATTTCACGTTGATTATGAATGTCAATATTAAAGGCTGGCAGAACTTACCACAAATGTATGTGGGATACTTTGACAAACGGCAATAACGGTTTTACGCTGACCCATGTTTCCCAAATTTCGGTAACTTAATTTAATTCTTTTGTCTAATTGTGTATCAGTAAATTTATAAATACTCAATTCTTCTTTCATTTTATATGACCACACTTCGTACTTGTTGTTGCTCTTTAAAGACAAGGATACCCTATGATAGTGGTTGTTCCAACACCAGTTGAAAAACGCTTTTATCTGATCTGTGCTGATATGCTGATATGTATCTGACTGATGCACAAATAAGATCTGAATTGTGTGAATCTTATCAAGTGATTTGTGCAAGACTTCCAGTATGGGATCATCCATGCCTTTAAAGAACACAACTGCCATATTTTTATCATTGATGATATTGTGCAGTGGTCCAATAGAAGCGCCAGCCACAATCACTGGACGATTAAAAGTTTTCATTAGCCGTTGATGAAATGATGCTGTTATACCATCCTTCTGGTCGCCAAAGAATGTTATGAAATTTCTTATGACGGCGTATTGATCAATCACTGATATTATGCCAAGAATATGATGAGTCAGATTATCATCTTCCTGTTCTACTACGGGCATCAACTTGCCATTAACTATGGCCAATATACTCCAGAAATAAACGCACTGTCTAATCCACATCACGACTCTTACTTTCTGACTGAGTTTGACAAAGAGTTGACTATGCTCTGATATCCTTATTTGCAAATATATAAGAACTCATAATCGTAACGCTATATTTGAGCCTTGGGACAAGTAGTGTGGTCAATAATAATAAGAATAATAAATTTGTAGGGCCCTTTTACCGCAACTGTTAGTTGCTATAATAGGTCCATCAACTCTTATGACAATGTTAAATGAACTTTTAAAACTAAACTTAAATAATTTTCTAGTTAAGTCAACACTATTATTTTTTAATATTATGACGATAATGATGAACAACTATATTTGTTTAGTGGTGCAAAGCCGTGTGGGATTTATTAGAGTGCTTTAAGGTGCCTCGTAAACAATTATTCCATACATACATATCTCTAAATTATGATTACATCATTTCGATTGTTCCATCGCATGTAAGCAAATTCAAATAACAAAGACAGGGAGCTTAGCAAAACTCCGCCTGCATAGACGGCAAAACAGTTCTTAAAATATTTCATTGATAAGGGCTTTTCAGTAGGTGGATCATAAGGAGCCTGAGCTATGAGCTTAGCCTGTTGCGCCTGAATCAAACCCATCTGCATCCACTTATCAGAAAGGCCTGCCTCTCGTGCCTGGTTCACAAAGTGGTTAAGAACAAAGGTAAAGGATAGTCCCGAACGCACATAAAACCAAAGATTAATTTCAAATCCGCATAGCTTGTCGGGTGCCAGACGAAGTTTGGGTTTCCGCAACCGCTTTTGTATGTATTCATATAATATCCATCTGTGGGTTGGCGTAACATATGCAAAGCTGTCATTGAGGGACAACATATGTTGATTCACTGTCTTCACGTCTTCTATTAAGACACGATCCCGCAGCTCCGGTGGAATGTGATCAAAGATATACAGCATCTGGTGTGGGGTTACCATAATACACAAACCACTTTCCAGAAACGTTTCAGCATCCACAATTTTAGGTTTATTCAATCCCGTTATAAGAGCCGATGCCAAAGTACTGCCAATAAGACTTATAACCAGTATGTTAAACACATGGGTGAACATCTCTATAATCTTTTCAGACAATCGAAGGCGCCGGAAAGCTCTAGTTGCCATGGATTGACCCGTTGCGAGTCGAAAACTTGCAAAGAGCAAATTGGATAGTGGAGTACCAGGATTTGAAATCCGTTTGATCACAGCATTTGCTATGAAGTAAAATGCTACAAACAAAAGCAATGATAGATCTTGGTTATAAAAAACTGTGTAGGCTTCTAGAGTTATCTGACGCTGATGTGGTAGGATCATACAGATTCGTGTTGACATCACACGGGAAGTGTATAAGATCAGTGCATTATTAAACATCATGTTAGCACCAATATCAACAATTTCATTGCCTTCATGAACTTTTTCGATGTATTCATTAAATTCCAAATGTAGAATGTCCATACTCCCATTAACAAAGCGCATGAATTCTTTTAACAAAATGCCTGTTTGACCGCCCAAAGTAATATTGTTGCCAATTGTTTCCGATGAATTGAACTATAAATAAAATTTCACGTTGATTATGAATCTCAATATTAAAGGCTGGCAGAACTTACCACAAATGTATGTGGGATACTTTCACAAACGGCAATAACGGTTTTACGCTGACCCATGTTTCCCAAATTTCGGTAATTTAATTTAATTCTTTTGTCCAATTTTGTATTAGCAATTCTATAAATACTCAATTCTTCTTTCATTTTATATGACCACACTTCGAACTTGTTGTTGCTCTTGAAAGACAATGACACCCTATGAAAGTGATTGTTCCAACACCAGTTGAAAAATGCTTTTATCTGATCTGTGCTGATATGCTGATATGTATCTGACTGATGCACAAATAAGATCTGAATTGTGTGAATCTTATCAAGTGATTTGTGCAAGACTTCCAGTATGGGATCATCCATGCCTTTAAAGACCACAACTGCCAGATTTTTATCATTGATGATATTGTGCAGTGGTCCAATAGAAGCGCCAGCCACAATCACTGGACGATTAAAAGTTTTCATGAGCCGTTGATGAAATGATGCAGGTATAGCAGAGTCTTTTCCAATCTCCTGGTCGCCAAAGAATGTTATGAAATTTCTTATGACGGCGTATTGATCAATCACTGATATTATTCCAAGAATATGATGAGTCAGATTATCATCATCTTCATGTTCAACTACGGGCATCAACTTGCCATTAACTATGGCCAATATCCACCAGATACAAATACAATGTCTAATCCACATCACGACTCTTACTTTCTGACGGACTTTGACAAAGAGTTGACTAAGCTCTGATATCCTTGTTTGCAAATATATTAGAACTCATAATCGTTACGCTATAAATGAGCCTTGGGACAAGTAGTGTGGTCAATAAATTTGTAGTGCCCTTTTACCGCAACTGTAAGCTGCTATAATGAGTGAGTAAATAATAATCTTTTTTTTGTGATGGCTCGTGGCATTTTAAAAATCAATAATTATATCTAAGGTTAAATTCTTCTATACATAAGCTAAATATATGTTTTTACATATGGAAATAAAGTCAACAGTAAAACATTTTGTTTGATTGGTAATGTGAAAGCCCTTTTTCTTACTATAAATTAAGAAATCAATTTTTTTGTGGTGCGAGCTTAGTGCCAGATTTATTAAAGTGCAGTTAAGTATTGAACATTTGAACATTTAGTATTTAAAAACTTTTGTTTATATAATAACTGGATTATTGCGAACGTAGCATGTATATGCAATCTCCAGACAGAAAGCCAGCAGACTTGCTAATATGCCCATTGCAAATACCATAAATGGTGTTCTATAGAAAACAAGTGGGAGCTTTTGTTGAATAGGTGGATCGTATGGAGCCTGAGCTAGTATTTTAGTCTGCTGCGCCTGAATCAAGCCCGACTGCATCCACTTCTTAACAAGACCTGTCTCTCGTGCTTGGTTCACAAACCGTTCCAATACATTTATAAATGGCAATCCTGAACGCACATAAAACCTGAGATTCATGTTAACGCCACACAACTTGTCGGGAGCCAATCGCATCTTGGGTTTACGTAATCGTTGCTGTATATAATCAAATACCAGCCATTTGTGGGTCAACAAAACATAGGCGTAACTGTCATTCAGGGAGACCATGTGATGATCCCTTGTATCTTTGTCCACCAATAAAACACGATCACTTAGTTCGGATGGAATGTGATCGAATAGATCTGGCATCTGATCAGGAGATACCATAATACGCAATCCACTCTCAAGAAATGTTTCAACATCTACAATTTCTGGCTTTACCAGGCCTGCAGTGAGTGCCATCGAAATGCTGCCCGATATAATGCTGACAAACATAAGGTTATAGACCAATGTTGATATCTCAATAAACCTCTCCGATAGGCCCAGTCGGCGAAACACATTGAATGCAATTGTTTGTCCCAATACGAGCCTTAGACTGCTGTACAAAATATTATACATTGATTGGTGTGGATTAGCTATACGCTTGATGATGGTATTTGCGACAAAGATAAAAGCGGAGAGTGCAAGTATCGAACAATCTTTGCTAAAAGGCGATGGGAATTCCTCAAATGGTATCCGACGTTCATAGGGTAGAACGAGACAGGCTCTCGTTGACATCAACCGAGGACTATATTTGCTTAGACTATCATTTGATATCATATTTGCCCCGATATCAATGCAACGATTGCCATGACATCCCCTTGCAATTTCTTTCGTATAGACTTCATACGGCATTTGCACAATATCCATGCTCCCATTTACATATGACATAAACTCATTTAGTAGAAGGCCAGTACGACCACTTAAAGTTATATTACCGCGATCTGACTCTGATGAATTCATCTAAAAATATTACATAAATTTAGAATATTATTAACTCATAAGGTATCTCGATACCTACCACAAAGGCATCTGTTAGACTCTGATAAACAGCTACCAAAGATTTGGATTGACCCATATCACCGAATTTTCTGTAACTTGTTTCTGCTATTGAGAGATACGCCTTTTCGCTCAATTTAATAATTCTCATCTTTGACTTATTCACATATGAATAATATTCGTACTTGTTATTTTTCTTAGTGAGAAGCAAAACACCATAAAATTGTTTTTCCTTGCACCACTTGAAGAAGTTCTTCAAGTCGACAGTTGTTAATGGCAATTGATTTTTCGGCTTGTACACAAATATTATATGAATCGTTTTGATTTCGTTTAGCGACTCATGAACTGCCGTCAGAACTGGATCATTTATACTATAGAATAAAACCACAGCCAGATTTCTGTCACTAATAATTCTATTAAGTGATCCAATATTAGGACCAGCCACAATCACCGGACGGCCAAATGTTTCCATTAAACGTTTCTGTAATGAGGTTGTTATGGAGTTTCCATGACCCAAATCTTCGTTTCCAAGGAATGTGACAAAGTTCTTAACAGGCCTATATCGATCAACTCCGGATATCAATGAAAGAAGCACATGATTATGCTCTTCACTTTCTACAACAGGCTTTAGCTGGCCATCAACTAAGGCTAACATGCAACAGCACCAGAGACAAAGTATTATCCACCTCATGACTGATATTTCTCGACTGATGTTTCGCTCGTTGGAAATTTCCGTTATAAAGCTCAAAATCCTTGTTTGTTTTGTAATTAGATCCCATTTTCAAAACCCCTTAAGTTTAATGGCATTTTTAAATTGGCTTTTTGAACAAAACTCCTTCTCATATCACTCAAGCATCTGGGGTTATGTGACATTAATTATTATTGTTATGACTTTGTTGCTCATAATAATCAAAAGTTTAAGCGTGTTAAAGTTGTGTGAGGTGAATTAAGCTGCCAAATGGGAATAATATCCATAAATATTGCGTCAATAGCTTAAGCTGCATTTTTACGATTTTTCCAATAATACACATATAGACATTCCAACAAAAAGACCACAAGACTAATTAACAGGCCGATTATTAGCATGACGAAACTTCTTTGAAAGTATGATATTGGCAATGGCATTGGTTTATACGTTTCGAAAGAAGCCTTTTTCATAATGCCTAATAACTCTGCTTGCCGCATGCTCATTTGCTCCCATTTGCGAAGAAGACCTGCCTCGGATGCGTGTGCCACAAAACGTTTCCATTGATAATCAAGATGTAAGCCCTTACGAAAATAGAGCCTCAGATAACTGGTAGCACCACAAAGATCTCCTTTAGCCATTTTTAGCTTGGGTTTGCTTAATCGCTGTTGCATATAATCAAATGCCGGCCATTTGTGGCTCTGAGCTATATACGCATAGCTGTCATTCAGTTGAATGACATGTTTATCCCTTAGCTCCTGATCTACAATCAATAACCGCTCACGTAACACTTTCGGTATATCCTTGGCAAGGGTCTCCATCTGTTTGGGGAATGTCATAATTTGCAATCCACTTTCCAAAAACGTATCCACATTCACAATATCTGGCTTACGGAGCCCGGTTGTAAGAGATGTCGCAATTGCACTGCTAAACAGACTTAAAAGTAGTAAATTATACAGCTGTGTGAATACCTCTATGAACTTATCTGGCAGGCGAAGGCGCCGGAATGCTTTACTTGCTATGGTTTGCCCAACCACAAGCACAAAGCTTGAATAAAGCGTTTCGGAGAGCGGAATGTGGGGATTTGAAATCCGTTTGATGATCGAAATGATGATAAAGCAAACTGCCAGGAACACAACAATTGTAAAGTTTTTATCAAAAGACGAGGAATACTCAGTCATTGCAATTCGACGTTCATAGGGTAAAACCAGGCAAGTTCGAGTAGGTACCATTCCTGTACCCTGATTATCGAATTTAATATGCGCTAAGTTAACGCCTATATCAATGCATCGTTTGCCTGTACAATCTTCTTCGATCGTTTTAACATACTCATTGGATGGTAGGAGTAAAATATCGTAAGTCATGTTGATAAACCGCCTAAGTTCGGACAACATAATGCCAGACACGCCACCAAGAGTATCTTTTCTTCCCATTGTCGTTGAGGTTTTGTACTTTGAATAAAATCAGCATATTCATATATGTTTATTAACATATTTAGATTTAACTTACCACAAAGGCATCTGGAATGCTTTGAAAAACAGCAACTAAAAGTCGATAGTGTTCCGTGGTAAAGAACTTTCGCATTTCTTGGTCTCTTCTTGGACCCAATAAGTCAAACTTATATGTTCTTATGTCTGACATCATTTCATAAGACCAAACCTCGTACATGCTGCTCCTTCTATCTACTAAAAGTGCTTTGTTTAAACCTCCATTCCAACACCATCTAAAAAACTCATTGATTTGAGTTTTTGTAAGAGTTAAATTTGTTTCCGACTTGTAAACAAATATAAACCAAACTGCATCGACCCCTCCCAGTGCACGATGTACAGCTTTAAGCATTGAATCATTCATGCCGCTAAATATTACCACAGCCAAGTTTTTATCTTTGATAATATTTTGCAGTGGCTCACAGCCAATGCCAGCCACAATCACTGGACGACTAAAAGTCTCCATTAAACGTTGTTGAAATGAAGTAGAAACTAAAGGTCCTTTTCCCAGTTCATGATTTCCAAAGAACGTTATAAAATTGTTGAACATTACATATCGAAAACCTTCCGCAATGATATCGAGTACAATCTGATTTTCCTCTTCACTTTTCACAATTGGCTGCAACTGTCCTTTAACTAAGACCAGAATGCAGAATGACCATAAAATGACTCTTTTGCACCTCATGACTGCCATATTGAAACTGTTGTGCTGTCTGTGTTGCTTGGCATTTATAAATCTAGAAAATTGTTGTTTGCATACTAATTATGGCAACTTATATGACAGCTCTGTGACTTGTCCCCAAACAATGCAGGTTTTATAGTCCATCAAGTTTTATTGCTTGTGCAACTGATTATTTAAAATCCAGTGAAAGTAAACAATATTATTCCTTATTGTTTAATAACACTTAATTACGTATGATAACTGACCTTTCCTAGTAAACTTTGTTATGGTAGTGCAGGTTTTGAGTGTGAAAAGAAGTCGTACAAATAAATGTTTCGACTTGTATATGAACTGTATTGACATATGTACTTAAAAGCATAATATTTTAAAAACATTTGTTAGAAAGTCAATGTACAAATCAATAAACTAATCTCAATGTACTTTCAAATTATTTTCTGTTCTGCCTTTATTCTCTGAGTGCTTTCATCTTGTGACCAGCAGTTAAAAGTAAACAAGCAAGAAGACTAGCAAATAGCTTGTCAGATGCGTAAGGTCAAGTGTTAACTGAATTAGGTGGCATCCAGTGTCTGGCAATCCACTTCAGCCTGTCAATGTCGGATGCCAACTTTATCTACAAGCTAATCCACTATTTGAACTCTGTAAAATGCCTTCAAGCTGACCTGTCAATTTATCTAATTACGTTTCCAGTTAGTCCTTGTTGTTTGTGTTGTTTAAATCATAAGCCCTGTTAATACATAATTCATATGACAAACTTTGGACACTGCAGAAGGGCACAGCATAAAAGTTCAAATGCCCGAATCCTCATTTGGTATCGATTACATTTCGCTTGTCTCTTTGACATTGGCACGTGCTAAATGAATATTTAATGCGTCGGATGCCAAAAAGTTCGACATACAATTTGTAGGAATTTGAATTGTTAATTGCTACATCATTGGTTCAATATTAAATGAGCATATTTTATGCGCCAAACTGATTGGTATCCGGACAAATTAGTTTGGACATTACACAAGCGAAAGAATCCTTTTTTTGTAACATTTTATACACAGGAATTATGGAATACAAACTATTTGATTTTTATTGCGTTTTGTTCTAAGAAAAAATGTTTAGTTATTCAAACGTTTAAAATAAAAATACCACATAAACGACAGCACGAATTTTCCACAAGCATCGTCCGGTTATTTAATGTAAATTCTTAGAAATCATAACAATGTTTATTTAGAGGAAACTATGATTTTTCTGAATTGTTAGAGCGTAAGCTGTAACAGTAAAATTCTAGGAAATTAAAAGAAATGCTTATTTCTTGCAGTTTTATTTGGAGCAAGTAAGAAGGCTCCAGTCAAGATATCTCGACGAGAAGCTACCCTGAACTTATCTCACAAATTTTCAACTTGGCAACTTGGTTTTGCTTGTCGATTTCGATTGTGAGTTTTGAATTGCCGTTGACATTGACTCAATTTGCAAATGCAATACCCTAATTGTGTTGGCTTGAGCTCTAAAATAATACTGCATTCAAATCTAGAAGCCATTTTACTTACTCTTAGCGTATACTTAATATATTTAACAGACCACACATTAACCTAATTTAGCACTCTACCGATTATACATACAAGAAAATTCTATTTACGGCTATCTGAAGTATGGATTACATACTGCTTAGAAACCCATCACCCTAAATCCTCAATGAAATTTCTTTGTAGCAATTTATTTAAAGCTCCCCTTGTTATTCATAATGTATTAAAGTCCATTACGCAACTCAACCTACAACTGCTGCTATATATTCTACACTATCGAGTTTCACTCTGTTATTTGGGCGTGGAAAGACAAACAAAATCGCGTAGTTTAAACTGCGAGTGAAAGTTAGCCAAGCGCATTGTTGTAGTTGCGTTTGTTTGTGTCTTTGTGTCCTGCGGCATTAAAAGTCGCAAACACTTAAGCATTTTCAGAGCGCAACTAAAAGGCGACAATTTGCAGGGCATGAACCTTTGTCAATATGTGTGTGCGTGAGAGTGAGTGTAAATGTGTGCGTATAAGTACTTGCACTTGCTCTTGAACCTAATGGCAAATGTTCATGTAAGCACTGAAGAATCCCATTTCGTGTTGCGCGTGCTGCATATGATGCCGGCTGCAGGCTGCTTAGCTTAACAAGATGAGGGGCATGGCATTTTACACTAACAAAAAAGGCAATCCAAGTTGCCTTTATCTGTTTTCTAGTTCTAAAAGCAGAAGCAAATGGGTTTTGATATTTTTTCAAGTGTATAAAGTGCGTGCCGCTTGAAATGTGTGTTTGACAGCTGAGTCGCCATTCCCAACTTCCGGTTTATGATTGATGGGCATTCGTGGTAATAGTTTTGCATACTGTTGGCTCTTTAAGCGCCATTAACTGTTATGTTAACATAACGCAACAAAAGCATTTAAGGCAAATCAGCAAAATAAAATTTCAAAACCGACAGCAGCAAATGCAGCAAATTGTTGACGAAGGTCAAGTTCAGCGTTTAGCATACAAAGTGAAAGCATTTTCAAGTTTGGCAGCAAATGAACAGCTGCAACTGCTATCGTTACGTTACGTGACGCTAACGTATAACGTAACGACAAACAAGGAGCGCTCTCACGCAACTCTCTTAACTTTTAGTGTGCTCTCTCTTGCTTGCTTTTGGGTATAAAATGGCAGTCCGAGTTCGCTTGGCAGTCAGTTAGCTGCAGACAACGCGACGCCACGGAACAAACTGCCTGCCAGCAAGTTAAGCAAAAGCTTTTCATTCTTGTCGCGCGTTCGCTCTCAGTCTCTCCAACAGACTCTCTCTCTCTCTTCCTGTGTCAGTGTGTCGTTGTTATCAGGCGCGACATTTGAAATGCCGTCGCTGAGTTTCGCATAGTTTGTAGCATACTTTTGAGTGCAACATATCAAACAAAAACCAAAAAACACCGATAACAATAGTGAAAAGAAAAGAACAAAAAATTTGAAAAATGTTTTGGATTTTACGTCGAACTGGTGCCGCCAATTTTTTCAACTCGCTCAACAACAATTGCAGCTTCAGCAGCAAGGGCAATGGCAACGGTGGCGCCGCCGGCAGTGGCAACCACAACAACAGCACACAGGGTAAGCTGCTACAATGTAATACTACGGGCTCGGTCCAGGTGGCAATTATATTATTCGATTTCGGCACCCGTCTCTAATTGATTGGACTTGTAGTCTAATTAGTGATACATGACTCAGCGCCGATACATATGTCTCTGTACATGTGTACATGTATGTAATCAAATGAACGCTCGGACAGCAACAAAATATTCCGAACCAAACACCAAACAGATGGCCTGTGGCCGGTTTAACAAAAAGAACAAATTATAACACGAGTACTGCACACTTTTTGATAACAGAGTTTAAGTGAGTGCCTGAATGGAAAAATTCCAACAGTAAAATTTTTCGATTGAGAATTAACTCTTCTACAGAAATGTGAGGTGCATTGTTCATTGTACATTGTTCTGAATAATCTTGAATACAAACTTTACAAAAAAAGCTTGTTTCATAGTTTTACAATGGATTAGTTTTAGTGTGTGCTCCGAAAGTTTTTGCAACGTAGTGTTTGCAAGGACGTTTAGAGTTTTGCCTTTTGCAGTCAATGCACGTATTCTATTTATCCAAAAACAAATAGTTTTGTAGCTTTTCAATGGGGTAAAAGTGTAATGAATTTTTGAGTATGTGTTTCTGAACATAACTGGGATTAAAAGTTTATTCTAATTGCAATACCTTTTTTAAAAATCCATTAGGTTTTTTTTTTTTTTTCTTCGCTAAGCTAAATAGGCTTAATAGTGTTTAAATGAGGGTATTATTTGAAACACGAGTTTTATATAATACTTTTATTAACATTTTTACAAAAAAGTTAGAGTTGAATAGTAGGCATTTACAGACAAAGAATGTGTATGTTTATTTTGTAACTATGATAAGAGTTTTTCTCTTGATGGTACCTTATTATACTTTTAGATATGCGTACTGCAATACAGATAACAAAAACATAAGAGAAAATCCATTATGAAAGAAAAGCAATTTGAAGACTTCACTTAAAATGCTGATGTGCTGCTGCATGACGCCTTAGCTTAAACTCATAAGTCCCAAACGTATCAAAACAAGTTAATTAAAATTCTTGCAATGACTTGAGAAATACATAACAACACACACGCGCACACATATGCGGATGTGAGTATGTTTGTGTGAGCAAGCGTATTGTGCTTAAGTACACACTTGTACCTATTGTTTGCACAAAATCCTCTAGCATATGGCCAGAGTTAAAAGCAAGCCCCCGATGCCTGATGGAAAAATGTGCGCTCGGCCCGTTGAGGCAAAAACAAATGTGGGCCAAAAAAACCTTCGCTTAATAATAAGCTTCTCCTTATGGTTTTACTTACATACGTGCATGGCGGTCTTCTGTATATGAGAAGTTTCGCTGGTGGTTGGAATAGGGTGTGGAAAACGTGCCAAGCGGATATGACTGTCGAAAAAAACACTTCAGGCGTTGTCCCAAGATGCTTTCGTCTAAGCGTTAAGCCTCGCGCCCAAAAAAGGCGCCCCCAAATCGGAAGTTCACGATAAATTCACAAGTTGTGGATGGTGGTAGCAATTACTGATACTTCGAAAGTTGCTGGAAAAGGAAACCTATCTACAGTTTTATCTTGAATTGTAGTTGAATTAAAAAAGCCAGGTTTATATAAGCCACAACAATATTAATTGACCCTTATGATATTTGGCAAACTGAAAAACAAGCCACATCAGTTCAAATGAAAAACAAATTTTAAAATACATTTTATACAACTTTTTCTCAGAAAGAGAAAATTGAGAAGACAGCTACAATTGCATTTAGAAATAAAATAAAACAACGCGTGCAACTTGTTCTTCTTTTTTGCCCTTTGCATTGGTCAAAATAACAGTTAACCGCAATTTTAGTTTTGTTGAGTTTTGGGCAACGTTTAAATTTGATTGACAAATGGAATGCTTGATTTTACAGCCACAACAAACTATGATTTAACGAATCGGATATAAAATAAATATGTTTTGGAAAATTGGATTTTATCAGCATAGAATATTTTGTAATCGAAATGCCAATGGATAAATAAATGCAGTTATTTGAAATATATATTGTTTGTGCTTCCTATCATAAAAAATAAAATTACTATTGATTACCTGAATATTTAAATGCCAAATGCAGATTGATGATTGCATGAATATCAAATTAATGCAGTTCTCAATTAAATATTACTAATTCAATTACACATGCATTTTTTATTTGCATAAACATACATACACATGTCAAAAGCAGAAAGCTGAAATTGATATAAATTACCCAAATCATTTTTACCTTCTCTATTTGTTTGCTTTTTTTTACTGTGCATACATTGGCACTTGAATATTAAATGTAGCATAACATACAAGGACTCTTGAATATTGTAAATATTTAACGAATATTTTCATTTTGCGAAAAACAGCAGGAAACATAAATTCAATTACGAAGCATATTTAACGATGCAACCATTCGACCAAATGAACAAACATATGTTGAACACGCACACACACAGTCCCACACACCCGCACACACATTCGCATACATGCAGGTCATTTATTATGCAAATGCTGGTGAACATATGTCAGCGGCATTAACCGATAATTATGACAAACATTTGTCATTTGCTAGTAATGCTTTCACACACACATATATATACATATATTCGCATTGCATTCAATTTATGGTGAATTGTTGGGCAACAAAAGCAATTATACGCACATTTATGTTTTCTATGTGTGTGTGTGTGTTAGCCAATTAGCTGTGGCATACGCACAAAAACTTGGTAATTTTTGAAGGCCATTTGAGTTTTTGTTTTTGTTTTTTATATATTGGCAGCTAATTTACCGAACTTTGCCAACAGACACCATTAGTTGAACAACAAATGAGCAGTGTGCAAGGGCATGTGCAAGGACTGGTAACGGTGTTGGCAGCCATGCGAAGCAAAATGAATCTAATATGACCATAAATAATGTTGCAGCAATTTTTAGATACCCTATTGCCTGTAAAGTGCTGCGGAAATAAATTGTACAAAGCTATAGAAGTCAGAAAAGTAGCTTGAATGATTCAATTTATAGACTTTTAAGATAATATTTTTTGCTTAAAACTCTATTTAGTATTTGTTTTGTCTTATAGATAACATATTAAATTGTTCAGCATATCTGACATAAACTTTCGTCTTTTTCCATTACTAAGTTCTTTGTTTTTTCTTGTTGGTAAAAGTAAATCAAACAATTTCACACACCATGGCAAATGATTGGGCGTTTATCGGGCGTATTAAGAAAGGCGCCAGCTAAGTTTGCTCCCACTTTTTTTTTGGGGGCCATGATTTATGTTTGGGAAACCAACAAGCTGACAGCCGCCGGCGCATCGTTTGTAATAATTTGTGTTCCGTACGAGATATTTACTAGGTTCGGAAATCACACATGTGAGTCTGATAAAGTGTAAAGGAACGCGGCCTTAAAGTCGAACTATTCGCAAGTTATATGCCATCCTTCCTTCCTTTTTACTTAACGGGTTTCTATTTGTGTCATAAATTTCAATCTGTGCATGGGAAATGCCCACGGCAACAATTCTACCCACACACACACACAGCAAACATGGCGTTAAATGCTTTGGCGCTACACTTGCCGTTGCATACTTTTTAGCACGGTGCACAAACACACACACACATACAAACACACACATTAAAGCAATAAAATTGAGTTTTATTTGGCTTCACGGACTAACGCGTTTCTTCACAGCTGCACAAACAATTTTTGCATTTGCCTCCAGCTTACAGCACCTGCTGTTTGCCTATGTGCGTGCGTATGTGTGTCTGTGTGTGTGTGTGTTAGTGTTTACATGCCACGCTTTTTAATATTCATGCTTGCCTCTATTTGTTTCGCGTTGCCTTTTGGACCACCACGCAAAATCCATGGCATCAACTTTTGACATTTTACTTAGTCCATCAACTTTAAATGTAGTGACGTGATTTAGTCGAACTCTTTGCTGCATGCATAATATACTAAAGACATGGAATGTTTACTTTGTTGTACATTGACATGGTGTTAAATTTAGAACATTATTGACAGTTCATTTTAGCCGCTTGAGGCGTGCTTAGAAATTTAAGTGCTTTTGCACAATGTTCAAATTTAAGTGGTTGAAAAAATGTCTAAAACTTTTGGAAGCGTCTTAAACTCATAAAAGATTTTGTGATAGACTTTTATATCACTTTAAATTATCGTTGGTGTCAACGAACTCAAAAAGATTTTCTTGTCGATTTAAACATTTAACCGGAGTTCATTGTGACAGTTCGTAGATAAAATGTTGCTGTGGCGGCTTAAAGCCGCCAGGCTTTTTAAAATGCTGGGAATACAATATATTTAAAAGAACAAAAAATACTTCACCTTGAGTTATTACTTTGTTGCTCGATAAATTCTAAGAATTTAACACTACTTGAGTGCTTTTAAAAAACAGTGAGAAAAATCTCTAAAAGTTATTAAATAACGCATATAGTACATTTGTGCGGTAATAAAAATAATAAAGACTGCATTATCTAAAGCAATATTGAGTATACGCCTTTGTGAAACTTAAGCCAACTTTTCGTAACGATTTGCTAATGAGCGTTGAGCAACAAAGTTGGTCAAATAAATTGAAGGGCTGGGCTTTGTTGGTGGCGCCATAAATACGGGCCTATAAATAAAGCCAATATAGAAAGTTTTATAGGGCGCTACTATTTATTGTAATCCTTGGAAAAGTCAAACACACACACACACATGACAATGGGCACAATAAATCTCATTTTATCACTTCATGGCTGAAGGACGTACGGCACAAAAGTTTTGTACGGCCCGAACAGGACACACAGAAGACAAAAACCTGAGATCCAAACAAAAGCCAAAGGCACGAATGGAAAAAAATCACACAAAGGCGTTCATAAATTGTCAGCTGCAGTGAAAACTGAAACAAATTTTTAATGTTCAAGCAAAAAAAAGTTTTGTTTCGTGCAACGTTGTTTGTTGCACATACTATAAGAAATTCTTGTTACTTGCAGATAAATATGTGAAGCGACCGCCACGCAAGGCATATGGAAGGCTAAGCGCCGAGGCGGACGATGTCGTGTCATTTGGCCATAAAATCGATGATCCATTTGATGAGCTAGACGATTTTGAAATGCTGGCACCTGGCAGCAGCAGCACCAACAACAGCAACCAAAACCACAACCATAACACCAACAGCAACATCAACACCCACAATACCAACACCAACATCAATGGCAATGCCAACGGCAATGGCAATGACGAGGCTAATGGCAATGAGAAGTCTAACTTGGATCTATTGCCATGTACGAACGCCGATTGCCAGGGCAACTTTATGGTGGAGAGCGCTCTGTGTGAGCTTGGCTTATGCCAGGCCAAAGGCAAATCATCAAAGGACCTGTCAGCGGCTGCCATGTCCATGTCAATGTCCGCATCCAACAAGCAGATTAACGAAAGCACAATAAGCCGCCTTCACGCATTGGCTATGGCTGACGATGACGATGACTACGGTGAGTGGCAAAAACGATTTTTGGCTGAAGCTGTTGTTTCCACAGCTGATTATATAAATGATTTAAGTTGTGACTTGGTTGAATTTAGCTTAAGTTTTTAATTGCATATTTTGTTACAAAGTGTTGAACTCTTTGATGTCGATTATTATTATGACATGATTTAGTTTTTTACTTTTTACTCTAACTAATGGTATCAATTTACAGATGAATCACTTACCTGCAATGTGTGTGATCGCTCCTTCCATTGCCATCGACAGCTGGCTTCACATCAACAGAAGAAACGACACTTTGGGTAATCAAATCAAATGAATTTACCAGCTGTCTCAAGTTAACTCAATTGTTGTTATTGTTGTTACTGCTTTGGTTGTTGTAGCTGCAGTGGCTGCGATAGTTTGTTCCCCTCGCTAATGCTGTTGGAGCATCATAAGGAGGAATTTGAGCATTGGAGTGATGATGAAATCGGTAGACGCGTTTGTTGCCGTCGCAATCGCTGCGATGATGATTATTTCACGGACACCGACTCATACATAAGCGATGCGGAAAGCGAGGACCTCGAAAGGTTGTTGTAAACATACAAACGGCAGCTGCGACAGCTGCTCAATCTCTCTCTCTCCTAACTGTTGAGAACAAAAAACAGCAGCTGTTGCCGTGCAAAGAGAAAAAGCGTGTGATGGTGCGTATACTTAATATTAGGTTTTTTCTACATTTGCTAACGCACAAACGCACTTTTCACCACACTTTCATTTCTTTGAGTGTATTTTAAGATTTTTTTATACTTTAAAAAGTTTTTTTTAACATTCAAATTAACAACTTTTTCTTTCTGTTCTTTAAAAAATAGACATTTTTTCTATTTTGTATTGAATATACATATAACCTCACACTCTCATCTCCTGTTCGGAGCCGTGTCTCTGTCAATGCTCACAGCTAAAATAATATTCGAATGAATTTCTTTTGTTATGTTGCAGTCAAAGGCAAAGCCTTTGGGAGCTGGCATTGTGCGGCGTCGATTGTGTGAGGACTGTGAAAGCTGAGAGAACACGCCGTGCGCCGGAAACGGCCCTGGGTGTACCGGAGCGAATGTGGCCGTAATGAAAATAAATTAAGCCAGCCGACATACAAAGTCCGCAAACAATGAGAAATGCGACCCCAAAAAAAAAAACAAAAAAAAAACCTGCAGTCGATGGAATTTCTTTTCGATCCAGCATGTAGTGTACTATTTTTAGAGTTTAACTGCAGACCAACAGCAAAAAGGTCTTAAAACAAAAAACAAATATACAAATACTATACGATCAAATATGTATAAAAATATCTATAAATGTGTAAAGAGCTAAATGAAAAAATCCCCAAAAATTGAATTCATATCATAAAATGCATATGTGTCAACAAAAAATAAATGAAAACTGAATACTATTTATGTACGTTTATGTATGTGCATAGGAAAAACATACAATATATATATAAAGAAAACTGTATTTTTAAAATAAACCCCCTCAGAATAAATATGTGTCAATCGTAACACAAACTCTTTTGGTTTTCACTTGGGCAAATCGAATTTTCTATTCATTAAAATGCGACGCAATTAAAAGCAATAAATATGTACAAGTGCAGTGAACCGTCATTTAAATTATGCCCTGTGCCCAAAAAGCGAACCTAAATCAATACACAAAAACAAAGAGACACAATCACAAAGATGAAGAGGAGAAATAAGGAGAGCATAGCAAATACTTAATACCCCTGCGGGCATTTGTTAAATTATTCAACGGGGCGAACAACTGATACAACTGTCTCCCCTCATTAAAACTTGATTGACTTCATAAAGTTATCGAAGGGGATGCGTGGGGAGGGGGATGCGAAATCACTGTGAAAACTTTGTGACACTTGAGGCGATATTTTCCTATGAAGGACAAAGCACAGCAATTTTGTTTTGCACTCAAAATTATTTGCATTACTTGAATCAACTTGAAATTTTGCGTGAAATGAGTTCAAGCTCAAGGTAAGATTTAAATTTATTATAAGCTTTAATTTACATACAATTTGCAAACTCATATTTACACATCGCTGTTTATTGTCTATTGCCTGAGGGAAGGTTTCTGTCAAACGCAAAAAAATGCTGTCAACAACCAAACGCTTCGGTAAATTTATTAAATCAAGCCATTTGTTCATATCCTGCTGCTTTCGAATGAACGAAGGTTAAGCGTAAACAACCGGAAGAAGAACAAATCCATATTGCTGTAGTCGTATTAAATATGATATTTACGGTGAATGTAAATAAAATTTTTTGTACACTACTCGGGATGTAAACAAACATCCGTTTTTATGCTGGATTAAGCGAAAGCTTTTGTATTGTCCAAGGACCTGAAGGACTCGCATTCATTTCACGTAATTCATTTCCTGATTGCACAAAGGGGCACTGGCGACATATCTTTGATTGATGCGTGTAGTGTTCGCTTTGGTTGGCATGCAAAAAACACACACACACACGTTCCCATGCGCAGCCATGTACCATATGCGCCGGTCCAACCAAGTGTCCTGCTGCGGACAGCTCATTTGACAATTTGATAGATGCTGGCTGGCGAGAGCAAACTGTGGCTTGCTCAACGTTGTTCGGACATTAAAATTTGATATGATTTTATTATGGCAGTCGTCGTAAAGGCACAAGAAAGAAAAACAAACATCATACGCACTGTTAGCCAGGCCAGACAAGACCATCATCTGCCATTTAACATTTACCATTTACATAAAAGACAACAAACCCCAAAAAAAGAGAGCAGCCAATAGACAATAACGGACATAAGCGAATTGTTTATGCGGTCACGCATCAAAAGCCGCTTTCAAAAAACAATTCAAATGCAAATTTACATAAGCCATTAAATTTTTGGTCCATTGTGTTGGCTAACAGATGTTTTGCGGGAAGGCTAAAGCGAGAGCCGGGGCAACATTTTGTTGAATTTTTTAAAGGTCTTTTGTACTGCAAGCTATCAAATCTTTTGTTAAGGCTTTTTCCTTTCACAACGAAAGGTGTTGCACAAGTGAGTGTATTTTTTCTTAAGAATTTATGTTTCCCTAGTTTCAGCTGGTGCTGCATTTTCCGTCCGAGCGTGTTTTAAAGATTTATTTTTACAAGGTTGTCTTACCTTGATGCTCTTTCTATTTATTTCCTGGAACTTACTTCAACCAGAAATCTTATCGTTTGTTCTTCCAATTCAAATACTCGCTTTTTACTAAGTTTACGTTCAACTCTTTTAGCTTGCTTAATGCTGCTTTGTGCTCAAGTTTATTAACAGTCAGCTGGAATGCTATTCGCTTGACCTAATGAGTTTCCTTTCTTTGCTTTGGCATTTTCTGCTGTTGAAAACGTTAAAAATAAATCCTTTAAAATCATTAACCTTTTCGACATGTTGTTTTTCTGTTCTATATATAGCCCTTGGACTTAAGCACAGCTCTTGGCAACGCCCCAATGTCCGAGCTTGCACCTTTTGGTTGCCACGCGCCACAAACAAAATAATGTAGTACATTAAAAAAGCTCAAAGGAGTGGCTGTCGAGCAGACATGCAAAATGTTGCATTATTAAAATGCAGTTAAGTGAAGTTGATGATTCAAAAGAGGGATGCTTTGAGCCCGCTGACATGCTGCAAACCAATCAAGGCCAATTTGCCGACACACAGTGGCCAATTTGGGCTTGGCTGCACTGGGGCACAATCTAAGGCACGTTTGGCTGCTAGAGCCATTAGCTAATTGAGTGCCCAAGGTTTCTAGGCGCCCGCTCACAAGAATAATAGTTGTGGAAACCGCAGACAAAGGTCTTGCAAGATGCAAACAAAAAAGAAGAAGAGCTATATCAAGGATGCAAACCATTTTACAGATTATACTTAACACTTAGCTGGCAAACGAAAAAGAACAAAGTGAAATTAGTTAAGAACTATTTTTTAAAGCGTTGAAGGTGGTACATTAAAATTTCATTGTGAAACAATTTCAAAAAAAGAAAACTTTGGCTTCAACTTTTGAAAAGAATTTTGTTTTTTTTGTTACTCGTAGAAAAAGTTTGCGAAGAGCATCAGATACTGATTTTTAGCTAATAGGGGCAATTTGTTATGTTAACTGGACTTGCAAATTAGGAAATATTTTTATGAATTCTTTATTTTATGCTTTTTTAAGACTTAATAGACTTAGTTTTCCGAGAATTTCAAAGCATGTTTATTATATATTTTAACAAACCCTTTGATTTACCAGTAGTTACCCGAAATCTATTAAATGTAATCAAGTACATAATTATCCATTCTGTGTAATCTCCCATAGAAGTATGTGTGATACACAGAAACTTTATACAAACGTAATTTGTATTTTAATTAAATTTTGAGGCGCCTCAAGGAGTTAATTAAAAAACTGCTGACTCTTGTCATCGCCATTTTATGAAGACAAAAACCGCAAGACTATTATGTTTATAAATGAGAATATTACAGAAATGATGAATGTCAGCAGAATTCACACAGTTCATAGTTCACTGTTAAATAATTACGCATTGTGAGCTCCTGACACATTTAGTTAAACTTCCAAGAAAATGTGGCAGCAACATGATGAAAGATGAATGAAAAGTGGAATGTGGAAAGGTAAAGCAACAAATGGCTTCATTTAAACTGATGTTTGCTGGCAGCAATTCAATTTGTTCAGTAGGCCTTCAGGGTCTATCGTTTTGATTCCGTTTCATTGACATTGTGAATCTGATTAAATTCTGTTTTGCTAACCAAGCTAACTGAGTAACACATTTACTCACAAACTGTGTTGCCAATGTGTTTTCACATTGCCATTTTGTAAAAGTCAACATTGTCATATAAGTAAATCTTCTACCCTGTGAGTTGAGTAGCAAATGGGGTGTAACGAATCAACATTTCTAAAAAAAAATACTTTCTTCTCATCCAAATGAAGTATCTAGAATGTTGAAAATGATTGCATGCAATGGTCAGATTGAACTACCTTTTACCTTTTCTAGGGCATTTCATAGTCCTTATCATTTCCCCATCCCCTTTCCATCACTCATGAGTGTCAAATGCAAACGTGCTTCAAAGTTAAGTCCCTTCGCAGTCGGGGGATGAGTTAACCCCAGCCATTACAAGCAAAAAGTTACTCAATGTTCATTGATGAGCACCAACACATTCTCACACACACATACACACACATAAGTGTAAAGGAAGCTGTGCGTGCTTCTACGTAGTTGCCGGATAATTGAAAACAAGCTACCAAGGAAGCTGCAAAATGTCGGTCGAGGCAGCTAGGGCTTGCAACCTGCAAATCATCAACATGGGATGCCAAAAATGCGTAAGCATTACAGCTAATGAAAGCGTTCCAAAACGAAAAAAAGGGTTGCCTTATCGCAGTTTTTGAAGGGCTATACTCTGATTCGTTCATGGATAAGAGTAGATTGTTTTTGAGCATCTGATTTTTAAATCTTTATTTTTCTTGCATTTCGTTTGATAACATTAATTCACATGCCTAGCATATCATATTACTTTCAACATTACAATGCATGTCAAATGGTTATTTTATAATTACATATTATCTGTAAAATTCACTCATGCTTAAACTGTTTACAATGCAAACTGTAAGCCTTTCTCCATTCTTGCTCTTTTTTACTATTCCATTATTAACTGCAAATAAATGATATGTTGCCACTAATTAGTTTGACATTTGCGGGCTGTTTGTTCAGCTGGCACCTGGCCCATCTGAAGGACGAGTAAACGGACAATGCAGACACGCATACAATGTTCGCACAATGTCCGCACTTTCATGTGAAATTGTGATTTTTTGGTTTTTTTCTGGCTTCCTTTATTGTTGCCTCTTGCCTGCCACCTGCCATTTCCTCGTATGCAATTTTCATTATGTAATTTCCGGCATCGAGGTAAACTTTTTAATTAGCACGCACTCATTAAAATTACAACAGACTGCACACAACAACAACAACAACAAAAAAAAAACAGCAATAATTATTCTGATGAACATTTAAGCTTTCAGTTTGATTATCGCGTAATTTTTATTACATTACAGCTGTGTTGATTTTTCCACATAAATGTTTTTATAAGCAAATAATATAATGGGAGTTTTTCCAGTGAATTTGTTAATATTTTGATAAGCTTAAATAGATAATGGACGACTAACAAAGCTATAATCTATTATACCTAAATCCTAAAACTCATTAAATGCATTGTTGTTTTTAATCAGCTTTAATTACATTTCAATTTAGACTTAAATATTTGTTCTATGTGTTGTAAACTTTCTATTTATTGGAAATTTTTTATGTCGTGTAACTAAATCCCCAATCCCCACTCATACCCTGCTTTAAACAAACAGAATGTGTACAAAATGTTGTATGTTTTGTAGCCCTGGGTGTTTTGGTTATCTAAGCTCAAAACTAAAGTCTTTTTTTTTTGTTGGTTACTTGTTTTGCATTGCTTGTGGCACAAGCTCAATATATTGAGCAACCGCAACGCATATTTTGTCATTTTGTCATTTTGTCATTTTTTTTATGGCATTTACCGCATGACAGCAAGAATTATTGACAAATAATATCAATTTGAACCATGGCAACAGCCACAAGAGCAACAGCAGCAGCTTAGAGCATGGGATAAGAAGTGTATGCTGACGCTGACTGATGCTGATGGATGGCATTTGTTATAAGTTGACTTAGTTGCCAATCACCTATCTAAAAGCTATTTACAACGTGCTCATCAAAATTTAATATTAAATATGCAAATAGCTTATTCAACATCTTCGATGCGTAAGTCTCAAGGCTTTTATGTCACACTTCCCACGCTTTAAACTTTCTGTTGCATTAACTTCAAGAGAGAGTTGGGTATAAGATTTATGTGTTACGGAACCGAAAAGTTCTATCTTTAGACGCTATCTATGGCGGATGGACACTTGCAAATTACAACAACATTATCTTTTTTTTTGTTAATTTTACTTTTAAACTTTTTCTTTTGCTGCGCTCATTAAATACAAATTATGGTCACTCTGGGCAGCTTTAATGCCGGTGCCTCAAAGTATGCCACAATTATTTTGGCTTAATGAGGGAATTCCGAAAATTTTTTTTTTTTTTTTTTTTTGTCAGTTAATTCCGAAAATCCAAGCGGGAAACTTACTTCTTCATCCCTTGTACAGATTTTTATTGCACATTCCATTATTATGCAATGAGTTACGCTTCGCACACATACACACATACTTATTGCAATGTGTAATTCAGCTGTCTAGAATTGAGCCAAACATTTTTTATATTACCCATTTATGCAGATTCCCGCTCTTAAGCTTTATTATTTGCAGTTTCCCTTTTTGCAGTCATATTAAAAAATGTTAATATAGTATAACTGTAACTGAGTTTTGGACTGTGTTTTGCCTAGCACAGCAGGCGCGAATAATAATCAAATAAAAATGAAAGCTCTGTAGCGAATATCAGATACACTTATCGAAAATTCGGTACTTAATTTTGTCGAATCGATTGTTTATGTCTTCAGATATTTTTTCCAAAGAAAAATCTAAAAAAATTTAGGTTGTTTTCTGAAGTCACGGCTTATGTCATTGTTGACATGCACTCTATTAAAAGGGTATCCTTGAAGCCTAACCGAAAAATTTCAATTTTGCTTCTGCTGCCGTTGAAATGCTGTTGATGCCTTTGCTGCTGCTGTGGCTTTTACATTACATTTAACTTTTCTCGCCTTATATTTTATTCAAATGTTTTCGTTCCCGCAGATAAGTTGGTGGTGGTGGTGCTGCCACTGCCGCTGCTGCTTGAGTGCCTGACGTTTCTCACTTTGTAGCCGTAAAAATGCCAAAGAAAAGAGAAAACACAGATGCCGGAGCTGGGCGAAGCAGATAAAGACCGGAATGTATACCATTATCAAAGACGTCCCAACGCGCCGTCATTGTCCAAGGACCAACTTGACACGCCGACTGGCCACCCCTGCCTGCCACTTCCCCACGGAATCGCAGGCCAACGCAATTGGAATTTTTATTATATCCTGTAGCTGTTCAAGAAATGTTTGACAAAAGGGTCTCATGAACTATAATTGTTTGTTAAGGAAAAACGGAATCAAATGCATTGTAGTTTTTGAAAGAATTCAGGAAATCATCTCGCGATAACAGGGTATTCGCATGTCTAGACTCTCCGATGTTCCTAGGCTTTGGTATTTGTGGGTCAACGAGGTCGAGTAGCGCGTGAAATGTGCAGCTAGCTCAATGACCATTAGCCAGATCTTTTAGGCCCAATTTAAAGAACACATCCTAAGACCTTCAAAGCAGGTGAACCTTAACTTGTCCAGCTTAATGAGAAAGAGAGAGCGTGGGAGACTTTAAAATTTGCAGCAAGTTTTAAACGAATTTTGAAAAGCGGACACCAAGCGAAAATTGGATTTTGGCTCCGTGGTGTGGCCATTAATTGAGTTACAAAAAGCACAAGGCACACAAAATTTCATTACGCATACGAACCGTTGCATGACCAGCTGAAAGTAATGCGGTGAGCTGAACCGAAAGCCAGCCAAACTTTGCCATAAACGTCATTAGTTTTAATAACATTTGCACAACAACCCACATCGTGTGTGATTGTGTTTTTGTCAGCTCCATAAATTAATCCAAGCAAATCATTTGTTTGCCTCGTGCCGCTCTTTAATTAAGATTTAGCGCCACATAATTGCAACGAATATATATGGAATGAACAAAAAATAAATTACATAAATTAGACGTAAATCTTTCATTTAACATTTAAAGCTTATCCACAACATTTTGTCCAATTATTGAGAAAGCAGCAAAACAAAATCGCTTAAATAAATATTGTGCATAAATTATGCGTGTAAATAAACAAGTGGCCAGTAAATGTGTTAATTTGGCTTAGCGACGCTTGTGTTTTTTTGGCAACTTTCTAAATGTGCACAAAATACAAAGTACGTATACGTAATTTTATGTATTTTTTTTGTGCTTGTTTATGTTGAGACTGTGTACACTTGCAAAAAAAAAAAAAACAAATAGATTGAATGGGTTTTTAAATTTATTTATATACTTTTAATGAAAACCAGATTTAACAACTTTTTATTTAAAATGCACTTAACAATTTCAACGGAAAGCGTATTTAAAACTCGTTAACTCATTTACAGCTCTTTTTTTTTAAGTATTACCCTCGGCCATTTTGTGTGTGCTATGGCCATTTGTGATTGGTGCGTTGCGGTTTTTGTGTTTTTTTGTGGTCTGCTAATTCCCGTTTGCATTTGGTTTTCTCGACCTGTTTGCGCTTCAATTAACAACAACTTGTTACATGCGCAAATTGAGCTAAGCTTTGAACAGCAATGGAAAAAACAACGTACAAAAAAAGATAAATAAATAAACGTTGCGCTAAATGAAAAAATATATATCTACATATATGTATCTGCCGGCATCACAATTGAGCCGCGTAAAGTTTTCATTTTAAAGCTTAATTTTTTTTTGTGCCAAAAACAAACTGAAAAAAAATATATATAAAATAAATATTCAAGTAAATGGCCCATTTGGTGGGCGGGTGTTAATTTCATAGGAATTTATTTTGGTTTTACGAAATTTACAGCTGCCGTTGTCGAGCTTGAGTGTTCTCTGTGTCTGTGTGTGTTGTGCATGGGAAAATGTGAGAAGTTTAAATATGCATATTTTGTAAAATGTAGCTAAATTGTGGTTGCGGCTTGTTAGAAAATGCTTTCAAGAAAGTTCATTTTAAAAATGTTTGGTAAGTATGTAAATTTATGTGTGTGTTTGTCTCTTGAGGATTTTGAAATTGATAAATGTTACTAAGGCTTATTATTATTTGATCAACTTATTTTGTTTTACTTACATTTGTGTTTCTTTGATGGCATTTTATTGCCCAAAATGCACCGAACGAAAGGTATAAATTTTTAATATTTTTATTTTATATGTTTTTAAATAGTTTGCATTTAGCAATGTACAATATATTTAACAGTTTTTTATACCAGTATTATATCTATAAATACCTTTAAATACTAACTTATATTATTATAGATATTGCTCCATTTTTATTATTTAAGTTAAGACTCAAATTTATAATAATATTTTGTTTGATAATATTTTTTGACTTAAAGGAATTTTATGCACAGCATCTCAAAATGTTACCCAATTGAAAGCTAAGCAATCGATCTTATAAAAGTCATAATAATAGTAGCAATAATAATCAACTTTATCCCTATTTGGCTATTTGCTTTATTCCTTATATTCCACGGCACAAAGGAGCAAAGATTTGCAAAAGTGGAATTCAAATAGATTGCCATATGAATGTTGAATATGGTTTGTTGCATCATCATTGTTAGCATCAGCTGGTGCATCAATTGACTTGGCTATAAACGAAAATCGTTACGATTAGCTTAAATTGCACAATATCGACGAAAGTGGATGGCTGCAGGACATACGATATGCTCAATGTCTTATTTTTTTCTTTTGGTTGGATTGCGCAGACAATAAACCAATAAACGTTAGCCATCGACAGAGCCATAAAGGTCACGTCATGAAGAGGAAGAACTGTGAGCCATGTGAACAAATGTGCAAATTAAGCAGCTTAGGGATTCACATAAGTGCCCCAAAGATGCTGCTGCTGCTGTTGCTGCGACAGCTGTTGCTGCTCATGTTGCTGCTGCTGCTGTTGCTGTTGAAGTTGATGTTGGTGTTGTTGTTGGTGTGGGGAGTCTGCTGCAACATAGTGCGCATAGTTAGCAGAACCGTTTGGTGTCGTATAGCCCAAGTGCTCATAGTAGCCAGTGGGCGAAGCCATACATTCGACGACTGGTGGCTGTGAACTGGCGCTGGAGCAAGCCGAGGATAGCGAGGCGGATGAGTTCAGCGGCGGTGAATGTGCAACGACTTGGTGGGGCACATGTTGATGTGTAAGGGGCAGCATTTGATCCATGAGATACTGGTCGATTTCCTTGGGATCAATGTCGACCGCCGATGATGTTGCAACCGTTGCCGTTGCCGTTGCTGTCGCTGTTGTTTTCCCTGACGCAGCCGTGCCCAAGTAATTAAGCGCTCCATTGGCGTGTGACGCAGCAGCAGCAGCTGCAACTGTTCCGCCGAAACTCCATTGTAGCCACCGGCATAGCTTGCATAGTTGCCACGCGTACTGTACTGGTTGTTATAGCCACTTATGTTCTCGAGGAAATCCAGCTCCTGCACACCCGTCGCACCATTATAGTTGAGCTCACCCAATGCTATGTATTCGCGGCCGGCATCGAGCAGCACACCATAATCATTGCTGCTGCTGGCAACGGCAACTGTTGCTGCTGCTGTTGCATTGCTGGGTTCACTTAGCTGACGCAGCAGCAGACTGGAGCTGTGCTGTTGTAATTGCTGCTGTTGCTGTTGCTGCTGCTTGCCAACACTATAAGGCGTGGCTGGAGGCGTTAAGGATGAGAGAGAACTGTTTGTGGAACAGGGTGAATCGAGTATGCCACGTTCCGTGTCCAGTTCGTTGCCCAAAGCGAGACCCTGTTCAAGTAAACTTGCCGCACAGGCGCTGTTCAGCGACTTCATGAATGCCTCATTGCTAAAGACATCGGGACTGGAGCTGCTGTTGGTGGTTGTGGTGCTGTTGCTGCTGCTGGTGGTGCACAGATTGTTGCTGCCATTAGTATTGCTGTTGTTGCCTTTGCGACGCTGTGCAATATTGTTGCTCGAACGTCGCACAGCAGCTGTTGTTGACGTTGACGTTCCTGTGGCCGCAGTTGTTGCCGTTGCTGCTGTTGCTGTTGCTGTTGTGGCACCAACTGTTGTTGTTGCCTCCGTTTGCTGCATGATGCGCGCCTTCTTGCGACGCGGCTGATATTTATAATCGGGATGCTCCTGTTTGTGCGTCATACGCAACTTCTCCGCAAATTCCATGAACGGCTTCTTATCGCTATCCTTCAGATTTCTGCGAAGAGAAAGAACAGAGGAGGGGGGGGAGCGCAATCAGCGATTTAATTTATGGCCACTTGCACGTCAAATGTTTTGCTTATTTATTGGTCTACAAATTGGTCGACAAGTGACAAGCCCTGCGGCACGGCCTTCTAATTAACTGAGGCGGATGCTTTTGCCATCGACTTTGCCCTTATCAGCGCGGCACTCTCAAGATGCGAGCTGTTATCGCCGCAACAGCTGAACCGTACAATTTAAATTTTAAAAATCTTTTTTTATTACAAACAATGTGTACGATGACGACAAATTTATGCGGAGTATTTGCTTTTGAAAATTATTGTCAGAAGAATATTTTTGAGTTTAATAATTGTGCGGCAGCCTCTGGGGCTACCTATGAAGTTTGACAGCAAAGTTTACTTTAACTTAAGATCAATGAAAAACTTTGGCAATTTGTTTAAAAGAAAACATTCTAAGCTAAATATTGATATAATAAGATTTTTTTGATAAAACTCAAAGTCAAAATCAATGTTAGTTTACAGATTTTTTGATGACAAGCTATGCTTAAATATTTAATGCAATCTTAATCAAAGTATTCAACGCATACTCACTTCCACAGTTTTCCCAGGGACTTTGCTGAGCTCAGAGTTTTGCAGGTGGGGATATTGTTTGGACATGACACGACGAGCTGCCTGGGCCCAGACCATGAAGGCATTCATTGGACGCTTGATGTGCTCCTTTTTGCGATCGGAGGGTGCTCTGTAAAAAGTTCCAAAAAGCGAAACGAGAAAAAACACCAATGAGATGAGTTAAAATGGCAAATTCAACGCTCCACAACATTCGCTTGACATTAATTACAACGGAACCGAAAAAAAAGAATTGAAAAGAAAAGAGAATATATATAAAAGGCGTCAGGAAAAGTGTTTCCTTCCCAGCCAGCCAGACCCGCTGGCAATGTGAAAATTCGCGAATTATGTCAAACTGAAAATTGCAATTAAAACTTTATATTTGTCAGCGGGGAGCGAAAGAAACAGAGCCAACGAAAGCTTCAGGCTAAAAAAAAGTTGGGAATTGCAACCAGAACTTTATATTGGCCTGCAAAACCAAGCATAACAACAACAACAACAAAGACATCAAAAGCAACCACTTTGATTGCAATGTTTGCAAGTAACTGCTTCAAGCACTTGAAGGCCACAAATCTTTAAAGTCACAAGCGAAAATATTTGTAATTCGTTATTGAAAAAAAATGTTTGTTAAAGATTAAGCTCGATAATCTTCAATTCGGTGAGTTATCTGTATATGTTTGGTATTTGTATTGAGTTTCGATATCTGCTCACAAGCTTTTGGGAAGAAAATAGAGAAAAAAATGGGTTTCCAGCTTAAAATGCAATATTATTCTAGAGCTCAAACCAAGACTTTTGAGGTACTTCATTTAAAAAAAAAGCCAATTTTGATTAAGTAAGCGAAAGTTTTGTTCAACTTCTAAGTCGATTTTTTGTCACAAATTTTTAGGATAAAAACCGAGTAAAAATTACAATTCTAGATTTGAATGCAGTTTCATTTTAGAGATCGAAGCAAAGACTTTTGAGGTATTACATTTGAAAATCAGTGTAGTTCTGACGAAGTTAAGGCAATCGAAAGTTTTGTCCAAATCCCAAGTCGATTTTTTGTCAAAAAGTGGGATAAGTTCAGGATTCGATATAATTATTATTATTTAGTCGAGATTAGCTTTAATAATTGCTATTAATATTGAGCTTAAGAAAATTATCAAATCAAAGGTCTTTAGTTCATATTTAATACCTTAAGACTTTAACAAACTTTAAATTTTCAGGCACTTTTATTTTCTCTGTTTATTTGTAGTACATTGTGTGTTCCGAAACTCAAATAAAATTGACGAGGCGTATGATAACTTCATGGCCACAAGAGCGTACTGCCAAAATGGGTACACAACTTAATTCACTTTTACCAAGGCAAGCATACAATATACTCATACAAACACACACACACAGACACAAGTACACATACGTTTAGGGCCATTGTTATACCCTAGCAGTAGACAGAATATTTTTCATATGAAATATTTTGTTCATTTTTTTGTATAAAGGCCACAAAGGATAATTGTAGAAAATGTGTGCCCATAAAACTTGGTAAAACTGTTTGCTGCTTGGCACTACATAATTCTTAAACGAGTGGAAAAATAGTTAAAGTTTAAGTTTAGATAGTTAACTCAAACCTTTTAAAATATATTTAACTGTATATATGCTTTGATTTCTACTTCATTTATTTATATAAATTAAGTTAAGACCCTTCTCGGCAAGGCTATCTACCAGTCGTGCCAACCCAATTACCCTAATCCCTATTGTGATTTAGCTTTTTTGTGCAAAGAGAAAAAAATCTGTGCGAGACAAATTCAATCAAAGACATGGGCGTGGCATGTGTGGGCGGTTAGATAAAGGTTGAATCTATGCGGATTACTTTTATATGCTCGTTTCATGTATATTGAATTATTTATCCTAAATCAACATGAGCTGGCAAACAGATTTTGCTCAGATAAAGCAATGAATTTCGATTGGTCACAAGTCGTCTACGTGTGAGTGCGTAGGTGTGTTGTTTGGGTGGGTTCCACTTTAATGTACAGGTGCCAATTCTATGCTCAACTAAATTTCTTGCTTGCGTCAGCAACAAAAAAATGATTGTATAAGCAAACAGACATCCCAAGAAATAGTCTTAACTAAGTGGTAAATAAATATTGACTAAACTAGGAGCAAGTACGAAGTACTTTTTCAAGTATTTACAGTTAAATTAAGTTGCTTGTAATGTTGACTGTTGAATAATACAAAAGTCCTATGCAAAAATTCCTGTAAATAAATATTTGTAAAGCAATTGCGTATACTTTATTTTGAAAAGCAAGCACATTAAAGCAACAATTAAACGTATTTTTTTTTTAATAAGCAATCTATAGAAAATATATGATTGACTATGCTTCAATTCTAATTATCTTGTAATAGATACAGTTAATTAGGTAAAGCCTTACTTACACACACAACTTACATAACATTGTAAAATTTTCCACGTCCCTTTTCATGCAAAAGTGCATATTGTTCTCTGCTTTAACTCAACCTCAAATCTATTGTAATTCAAGCATTGTCCTTAACAATAATGCATTTCATGCTTAACACAAGCGATTGTAGCTCAACATTTAACTAATGCTTGTGTGCACAATTTCCTGGAAAATCGCTTAACATCAATGCATGATTATTTTGCAGCCATTGCGTAAACACATTACATACAAGATTTTCAATGCACTTTAAATCTTACTTGACTGCAATGCGTTGATAGAAAATAAAAAATTCTCCGAATTTGCGAAATATTTCCATGAAATGGCGAGCTTTACTCTCGATAATACGATGTGTGTTTTCCTGGAAATCGTTTACGAAAAGTAAGTAAGAACGAAAGTGCTTGATTCTCAAGGCTCCTTAGTAAATACCTGTTTGTATTTAATTCAACTAGTTGATATTAGAACAGAAAGTTACTGAACAGCTATAAATTTAATAATATTTTGTTATCGGTTATCGATTTCCGTCGAAATTTGCAACTCTGCAAAATTTTAGATATGTGGACAGACAAGCTAAGCAGCGAACACTTCCTTTCTCCCTCTCTCTACCTCCTCCTTCCTCCCTCTCTCTACCTCCCACTTTCTCCCTCTCGCACCCTTCGTATCCTCCATACTGCCTGCGCTTAATTACAACAACTCTGGCTCGAGTTGAAGCTTATTAAGCGATTAAAAAACAAAAAATCACAGCGCACAGACCGGAGGCCAAATGGCGGATCGCTTGGTCGGTCGGACTTCAAGTTGGTTACGTTTTGCCAGCGGGCAGGCTGCTTATCTCTCGTTTGGTATCGTCGCGACCAACCCCCAACCATCCTGCCACAACCCGTCAAATATGACGCACAACAAGTGCATATGTGTGTGTAAGTGCATGTGTGTGTGTGTGTAGTCAGCTCTCTCACGCTTGACAGCACGCTAATCAGAATCAAGTGATGTTCGTTTTTGTGCAGCATTCGTTGCAGCAACAGCAGCAACAACAACAACAGTTCCAAGCACTTGGCAACTCGAGCACGTCTTCATTATATTGTTGTTGTGGTTGTTGTTGTTGTTGCATTTGAAGATGCGCAAATCTCATTAAGTGATATCTTCAAGTGCCCCGTTAGCTGCGCTTCGTATATGAAAAATGAGAATTTTTTGCATTTAAACGAAAGTTTTTTTTTGTTGTTGTCGTTTTCGTTCGTTCGTTTCGATCAGCAATGGGCCATTTGGCGCTTTTGTTATTAAAAAAAAAAAAAAAAAACATAATGCACAGCATACACACACACACACAAGCAATTTGTATATTGTATACAAATATTTACAATCGAAGCTGTAAATACGACTAGAAAAGTTTTCAATATTTTTCCCGAATGTGTAAAGTTGACTACAAATGCAGCCAATTAGCAGGCGGCAGTAACGATTTTTCACAAGTTCACAAATATGAAATGTATCTTACAGATACACAATAAATACGACAGCGACGGCGACGGCGACGTCGACGTCGACTGCACTGGCCTTATGTTTATTTAGGCAGCGCTGCCCATCAATTTCCCACGCAGTTGTTGTTGCTACTTTTACGACACTTTTTCCCAATGCATTTTGCGCCACATTCAAATGCCCAACGGATGCTGTCGCCTCCACCCACTCCGCGCGCCCACCACTCTGCTCCAATATTTACACTTTGAGGCTGCTTGTTCCCGAAAAGAATATGTATGAAAAAAAGTTGGTCAAACATTGCGGGTGACGACTGATAAGCCGATAAGGCAACAGTTGTGCCCAGTTGCCCCATGACGCTACCGTGAGAGTTGCATGCGAGATGTGCACTTTGAGTTTGCTCAGCTTTTGTTGTGACAGCAGCAGCAGCAGCAGCAACAACAAAAGAGGCAACCGCAACCGTTGTCAAGGCCTTTGTGGCATGTGGAAGTGGCCTCGCCTCGCCTCTTTTTTTTTTTGTATATTGACATTGCATGGCGTTCTTAGAATAATGTTGTCTGCCACATCTTGATTCGGCTTGAGGCAGGTTGCGGAAGCAATTGCAGGAGGAGCGCAACAGCTGAAGGAGCGCTAATCGAAATTCCTAAGAAATTTAGCATAAGACAAAAGGAAAATGCAATATTGTTAACGCTTTCCACGAACCAAGCGTTAAAGAGCACGGAATTAATTAACAGAGGATAAAATCTCAAATATGTTCACAAAGAATCAGCAGTAAAATTCTTAATAAATACATATTAAGTTGTACAAAAATTTCATAAAAATCTGATGCTTTAAAATTAAATTTAAGTCCTTAAACTGCTCTCAATTTATTTTTAGTTCATACTGTTAATATCGTAAATTTCACAGGAAAATCAAAGTGGCCCTTAACACTCAGCTGTTTCCAAGGAAAAGTCAATAATATTAAAGTGAACAACGGAAAATTTTATAGAGCATTGCAAAAATATTGTCCACATTAAAGGCAACACCAAACTTTAAACTCAGTTCAACTTATGCTCAACAATCTTAAAGTTCAACTGTAAGTAGATTTCCTTAGAAAAATCGAAAAAAGGAAATTTGTTATCCATTACTACAAATTTTCTATGGAAAACGAACATCGTTTTTTTTTCTCTCTTCTTGTAGTTTTCTAACTAAATTTCAAACTTATTTAACGTGTTGGAATAGTGCACGAGTTCTTAGCAAAAACTTTCAATTTCTAGCTAAACAATTTATACCGAAAATGCAGTGCAAAAACTTCGAGTCTTTGGTTAAACACAACAAGTGTTGCATTTTAGCTGAAATTTTGAACTTTTGTGTAAATAATTTCTATGAAAACTAAACTTAACGCTTCAGCAGGCTTAGAGCTGCTTTTGTTTCTCAGTTTCTAAGAAGTTTAGGTTTAGAAAACGGCCAGAAGAGGAAAAGGTTTCGTAGAATAATGTTCAAGGAATATTTAAATATCCACAAAATCACGCAAATCTTGAAAAAATCTTTCCAAAACTAATATTTTTAGCTTAAAGATGTATTATCATCAATCTTCCTATATCATGCAGCTTATATTCAGATTTATATCTTGAATGATTTTCTTTGACTTGCACTTTTCATATATTGTCCAAATGAACCTTGAACTTTCCATATCATTAAATTTGGCCATGCAATATTTTTGTTTTCCCAGAGCCTTATAACGTAAGTCCAAGAGCTTTTATTTTTCATATACGAGCTTAAGCTGCCCCTGCCACATGGCCCCACACCCCCAACACATTTGCAACGCCTCTTTACACTCTTCGAGCACTTGATACGCACTTCATGGCCCGCTTTTTCGCTGCTTGTTTTTCAATTTCCAAGTCAATTTATTTTTACAGCCAGTCGTCGCACTCGAGCCCCAAGCAAAAGCAACAACGAAAGAACCCAAGAACGAGGAGGATGCGCGACCATCAGTGACCACCAGGGCACCTAGGGAGGGACGAGGGAGGGGTGTTTGGAAAGGAGTTGGAGCACTCTCAGTGTGGCACTCTCTGAACCCAAAGCAATGAAGAGCGACACTTTGAGTGCCCGGGGTTTTCAGACCCCAAAACCCAAAGCAAACTTGTTAAATGCTTTCTTTTCATCTTGTTGTCGTTGTTATTGCTTCAATCATTTGAAGGAGTATATGCAATCGATGAAATGCGATATTGCTTGATATGTGTCTCTGACATTGCCGTTTGCCAAAGTGCCATACAAAATTGTTTGACGGCAAGGACAACACTAGACAACAAAACAATCAAAATACATAAGATTGATTGATTGATTGTAGATTTGTAGAATATAAGAAGCGTTGCTTTTGACTTTCAATCATCCAAAGTCTAAGCCATGACTTAAAACACATTTATAAAATGTGGTTTAAGTTTTGATAAAATTTGACTTATTCAACAGTCAATCAATCAATCAACTCTTTAGTTGTTTTACATCAATCAATATTTATTTTTTTTTAAATATATCTACTAATTCTTTATTAATTGATTGATTAATCAAAATTGAAATGATTCCTTAAATTTTTTAAACAAATTGGACTTATTAAATATAAACCTTATACTAAAACATTGTAAAATATCTAAGCATGGGATTTTTATCTGACATCATAATAAATGTTCAACCTTGTAGCTTAGTGTAGCTCTCACATTCATGTGTATTGTCTAGTGTTCCTGAAATTGCTTAAATTAAACTTTGCGTTTCAGTTTTGTCGCTTTGTTGCCTTATTGTTGTTGTTGTTGTTGGCATAGGACATGAAAATTGGGGACTTCACAGCACAAACACACATATGGCCATGTCATATGAAACGGCGACGTGGCCAATATACATATGTGTGCTTTGTTGGCCAAATATTCATCACCCACACACACACACAAGCACACGCTGAGAGCACTTTGGGGCGTTTTGTTTTCTCCTATTTTTTTTGTGTGGGGTTTTCGCCTTTCAAACACCCCGAAAAAAAACCTCAAAGTTGTGCACAATTTTATGAAATGCTAAAAACGAAAAAAAATATACGCTACATAGAGAAATAAATATATATATAAAAAAAAATAAAAAAGCAACAAGCGCTTGTCAACTCGATATTCCACTTCATTTCCGACTGTGCGTGGCAGCTGGATTTAGCTTCAAATCCTGCCAATCTGCGTATGAGACAAAGCGAGTGTGCAAGTGTGTGAGAGTGTTTGAGTGTGTATTAACCAGCTCTTGTTTATACACTCAAAAAAATTTATAGAACCAGAAAAGAATATATAAATATACTAGCTTTTGCCCGCGACTTCGTTCGCGTGGACTTCAGGTTCGTCCCGTCTAGTCTAGTAATAAGTAAGAAATACGGTAACTAAGCACTGCAGAGCCCTAATCATAGGCCTATAGGTAGCTACTGCAGTATTGTGGTAGACAAATGTTTCTTGTCATATGGAAGCATGTATTGTATTTTCTTATGTTTTTTAAAAACGGCGAGACTCATCTGTTTCATTGAAAAAGTTCTTTAAGATGTTCAACAGGCTCGTCTATTGAAGGAAGAACTACTTTCCTCCCGAACAACACATGCCTGCAGCTTCCTTTTCCATTTAAGAGCACCACAAAATCTGCATTCTTTATTCATCGCATCTATTTTTATAGGCTTGGCTTTCGTAATCAAGAGTTTCATCGTACTCAAATGCAGCTTTATTGAATACTCCCCACGCGTTTCTTGTAAATATTAATCGTCGCTGTTGTGCCCTTCAGCAACAGCGCTCTGCACTTCAGCAGCTTCAACAGTTCAGTAGCTCTTGGGACCATATGTAAGTCGCTTGTGAAGACGCCGAGCTTGAGACTGTTCGGGTGTCTCAGAAGCTCGTTGAGATGCCAGATATTCAGCGTTCTGTTGACGTCGAGCTTGAGACTGTTCGGGTGTCTCCGCAGCCCGTTGAGATGCTAGATACTCAGCATGCTGTCGACGTCGATCTGGGACTGTTCGGGTGTCTCAGAAGCCCGTTGAGATGCCAGATATTCAGCGTTCTGTTGACGTCGAGCTTGAGACTGTTCGGGTATCTCCGCAGCCCGTTGAGATGCTAGATACTCAGCATGCTGTCGACGTCTATCTTGGGATGCTCTGGTGTCTCAGCAGCTCTTTGAGCTGCCTCATGCTCTGCTTGTTTAAGCCTTCGCAGTTCGGCTTGTGGAAACGTCTCGTTAAGTCTAGCTACTTTCATAGTTCGAGCTTTATTAGAGCTTTGGGAAAGATTAGACTTACGCTTTCGCGGCATAATTCTTAAGTACGTGTTGATTCTATACTTCAAAAATACAGTACGGACAAACGGTATTGAAATTGCTATGACTCTACATTTTAAATCTGGATATCTTCGAAAATATTTATTTAATTGACATGCTGTAAAAGCCATATTGATCTTTATTAAATGTACAAAAGTTGAAAAAAAGGACTTAAGTGTTCAGGAGGTACTCGAAGGAGTGGTCCAAATTCAAAAAATTGTAGCCTATGTGTTATTCTGATGTATAAGCTATATTGTGGTGAAGTTTCATTCAAATCCATTCAGTAGTTTTTACGTGAAAGAGTAACAAACATCCATACATACAAACTTTCGCCTTTATAATATTAGTAGGATAAAATCTTTCACAAAACTTTTGAAAATTATGAAACTTCATCTTTCAAAGTATAATCAAGTATTTCGCTCAGTGTACACACACGCGTAAATGTCAGTCAGCGCTTATATTGCCTGATCCTGGCCATTGTCACGCACCTGTGACGTGGTATCTGGCAGCAGGCAAATCTGGTGTCTGGTCATAAAACCGCCGTTTCTGGCGGCCATTTTTGGGGGGCGGGCCACCCACGCGGCGACATGACAAAGTGGTTATGGTTTTGATGGTTGGGGGGTGTGGGGAACATGAGCATTTTGTAAATTTAGTGAGACTTGCGATCCCAAACGAAAAAGAGGAAGAACTTTTGTTTGCTGCAGGCTCTGTTTGAGGAGAGGTTGGAGCGGGGATTGGGAATGCAAAATCTAGTCAGACATCCAACATGGATGTGGGGCTCCTAAACTTTGGCTAGCTGTGGTCATAGCGAAGCACCGCAGGGAAGCTAAGAAACCCAGCATCAGCAGGAACCAACAACACGGACAACAATAACAACAAAATCAATATTTGTGTTGTAAACCGCACGTGTGTCTGAAAATGGAGGAGGATGCAGGTGCAGATAGAGAGAGAGGAACAGCGATGAACATGTATCCTGGCTTGTTTGTATCCCAGAACAGGACTAACAGAAACATACACTGGCCCCTAATTGCTAAGGGAGTTGTGATAAAACATAAAACAAAAATGATAGCTAAATGGTGATAAATGTGTTTTTGAAATGTTTTTTAGTACTTTATCAATATTGTCATTAGATTTTCTCTCGTTCATCATTAACTCGTTATTTATTTTACCAAGCTTAAAGTATTTTTAAACTAAATATATATTTTCTAAAAGCAAATTCACTTTTCCCAATTAATTGTGTCAATGTTCTTGGTGTGAATTGATTTAAGTGCTGGACGAGAAATGTTTTTTTGGGACTCGCCCACTTTTTTGGCTCACACACTCGTCCATTCGAATGGGACGAGTGAAGTGGATTTTTAGTTGAGTGTTGATTTAGGCGACCGACCGACCGACCAAACCGATGTTGGGGCATGTAAATTGACTGGGTGGCTCCCAAAGACAACAACTGAGAACACGTTGGATGATATCAGTGCTTTGGCACCCCACCTGGTGATAATAACATATAGCGAGAGAGAGAGAGAGAGAGCGAGAAAGATAAGCAATAAATTATTTATAACGCATACCTAAACATAACCCAAAGTCGCCCAACTTAAGCGTCTTATCTAATCATCGTGTCAAGAAGCAGAAGACGATATTCCCTCAGAAAAAAGGGGTTCTAAATGCCAGAACACATACGAGTTAAACTACAAATTGGGGTGTATATGGGGTGATATGTAATATAGAGCTATGAAGGAGATATAAAATATTGCGCTTCGCCAAATGATAACATAAACAAAATACAATAACAAAATAAGCAAGCGCCACAATCCTCAAGTGGTTGTTCTTACTTTTCTATTATTATTATTATTGATATATACTTTTATGTATTCGTTTTGTTGATGATTCATCAGCATATTATTTAACCAAAAATTGAATAACAATCACTTTTTTTTGCGGTTTTTGCTTCAAGTGCTATAAAAATTGAGTTAAAGCATCTGCGGCAAAGATCACATTGTTATTTTCATAAGAACATTAAAATAAGTTAACCTGTTTTGGAGTTTTTATTAAGTGCAGTGAAATCAATGTTACTTATATCTTAAATATTTATTCTGGGTAGAAAAAATATACTTTGTGGAAAAGGAAAAAGAATATGAGACTATTGAAACTTTTGAATTCTTTTTGGGAAGAATATTTTTTAAAAGTTCCTAAGATTGCTTAGAAGTTAGGAGTTACAAAAAGTTTCCATACTCTGCGTATACATCATATTCTTTAAGCTTAAGCCCTTATGATAAAGAGTAGACCACAACTAGTCCATAAAAGTTTCTTTCAAATCGTGTTGATTGCATTGAATTGTTACTCAAAACTAACTTTATTTACTCCAAAACGCAAAGCAACAAAAAAAAAACTTATTTCAATGACAAATTCGCCTGCAATCTGTATAAATAAAAACAAACTTTATGGACATTACACAAGTTTGTGTGCCTTCAAAATATTTAATTCCCGCCGGATACATAACGTAAGTACAAACACTTCACCCCCACCCCTCCCTCCCTCTCAAACCCTTCCTAGCTGTATAGGAGCATTTTTAAGCGCTTTAAAGCAAAAACAAACAGGCGCATAAAGCGCTAGACAAACAATGTCTAGTATGTGAGGGAGGGCGAAAGGGTGTAGAAAGGGGTCTAAGCAGTCAGCCAGCCGTTATGTTGTACAGATAAAGGGAAATGGCCAGAGTACCTAGTACCTAACGACAACACCCTCCCCCCCGTACACCCCTCTCATCACATATCCTTGTGCAAACACACACGTGTTCTTGACAGCGATTGCGCTTTTGCAACAATAAACAGAAACACCATGAAGCTCCAAGGATGTTGTTCAAGTTGTCGTTGTCGACCTGAGCTGAGCTGAGCGGGGTGATGGGTGATAAGAGATAAAGCTAGCTGGACACCAAATGCATATCAGCATAATTACTAGATTATAATCATTATTCACAAGGGATTATATGGAGAATTGTTAGCTTTAAAGAAAAAACTATTTTTTGGTGTTTATCGAAGATGAGATTTTTTATAACCTTAATAGGAAAACAGATTTATGGGAAGCTTAGCTTAGTTAATCGAGTTTTTGGTTTAATGTTTTTGAAATTTATTTATATAATGTTTTTAAATTTATTTATTATTATTTATTTTTGAAATTTATTTTATTTTTTTTTTTTTTTGTAAAAGTTTTGAGATAATTGATTAATAATTTCTCTTAAATTCTGTAAATTTCTATACAAATATAAAAAATATGTGTTCCTGAAAACTTTTTATTTTAAAATTCCTTCAGATCTTGGTTTTAAAAAAAAGTTTTAAAACTAAGTTTAATATAAAAAAGAAAAGAAGAAGTTTTTCTTAAAAAGTTTCTAATAAACTTAGTTTCGATTGAGGTTAACCATGCAAAAACTAAGACAACTAGTTAAGTTTTCGAAATAAGTTTGGAACTTCGTTAAAGTTTAAAGGAATTTTTAAGTTTTAAGGTTAGTTCTTAAAAACATTTGTTGTTTTTTTCTTCACTAGAATGTGCAATCAACTATTTTTAGTTAAGCGGACTTTAAGGACTTTCTTCATTGAAAAACCAGTTGGAACTTTCACACTAAGTTAATTACTAGATAATCAAAGGGTTTAACCCTTTAGCGTAAGTCAGAGGCAACTGCGTTAATTACTTTGCAAATATGACCAGAGCTGACCGTTTCGCTGGCAAGGATCATAGGGATCACAAAAGCACCGCCCTTCAATCTTTCTCACGACATTCATTTAAGTTGTGTCTGTGGCGCCACAACTTGTTGCCAACTGATTGAAGTGTCAACGTTGTCTGCTGTCTGATATTTTCACACACACACCTCTAAGTCAGCTCCCACACCGCCCTGGCCATATGTTACTCCCCCCGATCTCCCTCTCTCTCGCTCTCTCTCTTGTCTGGGCAGCTTGTTAGCAGTTAACATCTTTATGCTAAAAACATATTTATTCACTTTTTATGCCTGAATTGATTTGTCGTCTTCGCTCTCCGCACATTTATTGTGTTTGTTTTGTTTGTTTTTTTTTTTCAAACCACAACTTAACTGAACCCAACAAATATATATACCATATATACTAGATACAAGATATTGGTGTTAAAATGCCGCCGTTTCGTTTTAGCCTGTTCTTCTCCCACTTCTTTTCCTTCTTTTGCGGTTCGCAAAGTTTGTTTATTCTGTTAAAAAAAAAACAACATCGAATTGTGCTAATCAGCGGTGGGGCAAGAAGGAAAAAAGCGCCACGCTTAGTCATTCATAAATCGCGTGGATAACGTGCCAAATCACCATAGAAAGGTATTACTAAAGAGCGAGAGATGAGGTTTAATTATTCAAGATAAATTTATTATGTGAAACGTGAGTTTTTTAGAATAATTCATAATGAAGAATGCTCTATTAAATCCTTGCTTTACGAAATGAGTTAAAGATTTGTTGGGTTAGGAAGAAACAAAAGGACTTTCGCGGTCGATTATAGCTTTTTTTGAGAAAAATGTGTGATATATATGGAAAAAAACATTGTAACAGTAAGCTCAGATTTCACTGTTATTTTAGGGATTTTTAAGGATTCTTCTAATGGTTGCAAGAGTTTAAAAACCTATTTTGTAGAAACCTGTGTAACATCATTTTAAGAGTATGTGAAAAATGTTTTTTTTTATGAAAATCCTTAGGCTATTAAAAGATTTTTTCGTTTTTGATATAGTTTAAAAACTAATAATTAAACTTTAAAAAAAATAGAAGATACTCGTAACATATAAATTAAATAAATATTCTAGGAATTTTTATTTAAACTTTTCAGTTGTAAAAATTTATAAGAAAATTGTGATTCTTTCAGGCTATTTCTTTCATATGCAACCCTAAAAAATTGTTATCCTAAATTTTCGGTACTTTTTAAGCTCTCGTCTCCTATTTCATTCATTCGATCTTCACTTACTTGGCTGATGCTTGAACTAGATTCCAATCATAGCCCTCCAGGACCTTCATCACTGCACTGGTAATGCGTTCATCCTCCTTCCGGCCACCTTGGCCAGCGGCTCGCTTTTGCTCCGCCTTCAAGGCATAGTTGGCAAGGACTAAAGTCTCCACCGGCTTGGCACGTTCCGCACTTGAATTTGCGCTCATTGTTTTTTTGTGCTTTTTTTTCAAATACCGACGGCTGTACTCAGTTGGCAATATACAGTTATTCGATACAGTAGCCGAGATAAAAAGGTACACTAGATCACACACCCACACACATACACACGCTCAGAGAGGTAGAGAGAGAGTTAGAAAGAGAGCGAGACTAAGTAACGACACGACGCAACTAACAGACAAACAGCGACTGATCTGCGACTCAAATCTCGAAAAGCAATCGGCAACAAAAACTAAGAAGCCTCGTTCGCTACATTCGGTTCGGTTCGTTTGTTTCGTTTGGAACGATCGGCAAGATAAGCTCAAGACGCCGTGCCGTTGGTTGGCTGTCGTCTGTCTGCAACTGGGGCTGAATGTGCCGGCGGCGGGGGCGAGCGATATGTATATACATTTGTATATGAATACACATAAAAATCGCGGTACGCGTGTAAACATTAACATGTTCATGTGAAATTAGATGAGGCCCCCGTCGCCATACGAAGGGGTCACAGAATAGGAGCAGCGGCAGCGGCAGCAGCAGGAGAAATGACAGAAACAGAAATTAGTAACACTTTACAACCACATGTGGATTTATGACACCTCAATCGATGCGATGCGATGCGACAGCGGCGGTGGGTGGAATTGAGAACGAGAAGAAGGAGAAGGAGAACTTTGGATAAACACTTGTTGCAGCTGTATTTATGTAGATCGGGCAATCGATAAGGAAACTTCAAGGTGCGTGATATGATAACGATACGTAATAAGGCGTAATAAGGAAGGGAAAGTTGAAAGGAAGTCGGAAGGGCTAAAAAATGGGTAAATAAACTTTTAGTTGAAGGTGAGGATGAATTATGTGGGAATTTTGGGGGGATAAACTTTACGCTTACCCATAAATTGGCCAGGAAAGGTTATAAGGGATTTGTGAAAAAGTATGTAACAGACAGAATGATGCATCTCTGAACCCATAAAGTATATATATGCTTGTTCAGCGAGTCGATATTGCTATATCCATCTGTCAGTATGTTTAAACGAGCTGGATCTCAGAGGCTATAAAAGCTAGAGACTCCAGATTTGAAAACTTAAACTCGCCTAAGTCCTAGGCAGAACTTTTGAAATATCGATAACTTTTCCGGTGTGATCGATTACAACAAACAATTAAAACTTAAAATTGAGAAAATAAGGTTTGAAACTACATATTTATAAAACAATGAGCATTAAAAAAAATTTGATCAAAATCGGTTAAGGAACACCAAAGATATCGAGGTTTAAAGTTTAGTTGTTACGCAAAAAAACGTCGACAACCGCAAATGACCGCTTACGTTACGTAACGGGCTAATGGTATTCCCTAGTCGGAATATCTTGACTAAAGTCCTCTCAATTGTTCGTTCTATCATTTAGTAGCTCTGATTTGTGTTTTAATAATTTACTAAATTCATTTACTTAATTTAATCATAATTCACAGTTAATAATAGCTTTAAGACATGATTTAATATCTTTTCACATTTTTTGTTTTTAAAGCAAATTAATAGCTCAAAGAAGAATAAAAAGTGACTGAAACTTGACCATAGAATAGAATAAACGTTAGACGACATCATAAAATACCCTCACCCCCCTTAAACAAAAATATTAAAAATGCGAAGAAAAACTCTTAAATCGAAACTAGACGCTATTCATTTCATGGCCATAAAAAGTATTGATGCGTATTTATATGTTGTTGTTGTTGTTGTTCTTAGTGGCTTTTGTTTCGATTTTTGTGTTGTTTTTTTACTCCTGATTTTTTTGTTATATTTCTTTAGCTGGTTTCAACTGGATGTAATTGGAAAACACAAAATGTGACTTTTATCCAACATTTCTTCTTCGTCTTCATCTCGTTTCGGGTTTTGTAGTTTTTACAACTTTATAATTTTTACAACTCAATTAAGTTTTTCAAACGCCGCCGGCCAAAAAAAAAATATTGAACAATAAAACACACAAAAATGCATAAACGAAATCATAAATACCTACTAGATAACAACAACAACAACGAAAACTCTATGCCAGATGAGCGAGAGAGAGAGAGAGAATACAGAACTCTGAAGTGTCATAAAAGGCATCAAAATGGAAATAATACTCAATACATCTTCAATAAAAAAGTTATCCCAGCCTTTTCGGAAAATTGAATCGTGTCTAGCAATTTAATGGCAGCATCTAACAAATTCTATCCGACATCGCCCCAACCACCCGTCTCCCCACCCCCCCACCAACACCCCTCGAGCAACTTGAAAAGGCGCCGCCTTGTTGATAAACAAAAAGCGCAATGCAAAAATATGCAAATACATTAAAAAAAACATACTAAAAAAAAAAACACTTCAGAGCGAAGCTTGGATACCCTTTCGAAACGAATGTCAGCTGCTTAGAAGTAAGCTGTTCCGTAAAGTTAAGAAAAATATAAAACACAAAAAAAAAAAATATTCCAAAACTTAGTATTTGTGATAAAAACTTACAAAGACTTTAAAAAAAAAAGTTTGAAGAATTTTTAATTTTTTGTAAAAATTCCAAAACATAGCATTTGTGATAAAAACTTAAAGATTTAAAAAAAGAAAGAAATAATTTTCATAACTAAAGTTTAAGTTAATAGAAAACCTAGAAGCTAAAAAAGTATCAAGTAAAAAGGATATCAAGTCGAAGACATACCCTTTATCCGTTACGTAACGGTACATCTTTATAGAAAATGGCGTCGCTTTTGCATAACGACGAAAATTCAAACTGCGATATCTCCGATGTATTCTTAGCCGATTTTGATCCATTTTTTGCGAATGTTCATTATTGTATCCATAGATTCAAACACCATCTCCACAAATTATAAAATTCAAGTTTTTTTGTTATCGATTACATAAGTATACTTAAAATCAAGAGTATTATCGATAATTTAAAACAAAATTGTTCTGCTGATGGTAAAGGTGAGCTTAAGTTTCGAACCTGGTGTCAATCTCAAAGATTGGCGCTTTCAAACCAATATTGGGTATATTTATACATATTTTATTCTAAATTCTAAGATTTCCAACCTTCAACATGTTACAAACTGCACTACAAAATCAAGCTACCCTGCCAAAGTGCAAGCCATAGGAAAGAAATCAAATTAATTAAAAAATATTTTTTTCGCATGTTATAGAAAAAAGCCAAATGGCAAATGAAAATTGTTTCTTGCTGAATTTGTCAGCCGTTTTTTTTTTTTTTTTCACTTTTTTGTGTGGTTTCGTAATCAAAGTGGAGCAACGGGCAACAGAAGCGGCAAAAGGTCGCTGAAAAATGCAACGGGAACAGCGGATGCGACGACGACCGCTTGACAATTTGCGACTTGGCATGAAATCAAATTATTTGATCTAAGCCGCCGGCAACAAGAGAGAGAGAGGCTGCAGAAGCTATGTATCTCACTCACCCACTAAACGAAACCAAATGGTGCGTTCGAAGGCGACGATGACGTTGCCAATGTTAGAAAATGAAACAAAACACTGTGCAGCCCTCGTCCTCTTCAGTACAGCGCCAGCCGTGCGACATGTGTTGCGGAAATATTTAGCAAAACATAAGAGAGAGAGTCAGGAAATACATGCATGCTAACAGGGCAGCTCTTCCACTCGAACCCCAACTCTCCCACAACAACAACTCATTTGCATGCACGCGTAAACCAACAACAACAAGTGGGAGAGAGAGAGAGCGGCAAAAAGCAGAAGCAAAAAAAAAACACATTCACTGACTCCGGCATTTTGTTTTTATTGTTTCACACCTGATACTCTGAGTTCGGGTTATGCGTGTGTGTTTCGTTCGTTTGACCATCGGCTCGGGCTGCCATTCGCCAGAGATCGTTAATTGCGTCGCGCTGAGTAAGTATATATGTGCATGCGAGTGTTTGTGTGTAATTTAGCGTAGATCGCAACCACTGACTACTCGTTGTTGTTGTTGTTTTTATTATGCCTCCGTTGATTTGCTTTGTTGTTTGCTCAACCAATCGGCAGTGGCGGGGCGTATATTTCATTAATTAATTTTTAAGTTCACAAACGTTACTTTGAATGATAACTTTATGCAAATATTTTATTGTCATTTTTAATCGTTTCGCAATCAAAAACATCAATGAAATAAGAAAGCAACAATGAATATCGAAAACTTTTGAACACAACATGAATGAACATGTTTGGTACGTGAACCATATAGAGAACTTTGCTAGTGGTTTGTGTCTTCGCTAGTGTTAGCGCGTTCAAGCTGGCTGCTACGAAACTGCAACATGTCGATATAGTCTGAACACATTAAATCGACCAACCGCCACTGTGGAGCAGCCAGGGCCGTCATTTCTGGACTGTGTATTTATGGTTCCGCATGGATACAGACGGACCAAATGTTGGTGTATTTTTGATTTACCTAAACATAAATAATATATTTAAAGTGCTAACCAAAATACAACATAAACAAATTTAATACGTTTTTCTTTCATTTGTTTTTTATGTATGTTTAGTTCGAATAAAAAGTATGTTTATTTGTAAAGTGTAATGAAAAAAATAAGCTGGCAGCAGGCGAAATAAAAATCAAAATAAAAATCACGTGAATACAACACTTCAATTTTGCGAAAATAAACTATTTTATTTTAACACAGTAAGTCAGAGTTTGGTGTACGTGAACACACACACAACATTTCATAATATTGATAGTGGATTTTAATACATTGGCTATATAAGAAGTTTCTTTAACTATTATTAACAAATAAACCGGTGAATACTTTGGAATCGCAATCGTTCAAATTGCTATCGTGTAAACAAAACAGTTCGGCAGCTAGTTCACTCTTTTAAGAACGAGTAGTTCCACATTTGTTCAAACGGCTCTCAAGTGGAACTTCTGATTGAGCCTGTTGTTGGTGTTGTTGTGTTCCCAAGATTTATTCTAGCAAATAATTTTTCAAATAAATTCAATCATTAATGTCAAATCGCAAAGAAATACGATAAAAAGAAGCTCAAAATGTAAGTTGGTGTTGGTTATTGCTATGAATATGCAACGTGCGCGTGCAAATATGTAAAAATTGTGCGTAACAAAAAGCCAAAGAGACTACTTTGGCCACTACCAGTAGTGGTGGCTACGTCTTTTTTCGTCTCGCTTTATGTGTGCTTCGTGGTCGTCGTCGTCGTGTACGTATAGGCTCGAATGTCTGTTGGTATTGGTGTGAAAACGCTGAAACAGTCAGGCTAGCAACGTGCTCGCTGTAAAACAATCAAATGTAAAAGCGAGACAACTATAGATTGCTGCAATCTGAATGCGTGTGAGTGTGTATGAGTGCCAGGGCAAACGACTCGCTTGTATATTTTTTTGTGTGTCGCCGTCGCAGTCGTTGTCGTCTCCGTTGTGTAGTTTTTTGCCTCATCCAAAATCTTAACAAAATCTAAAACATATTTGTGTTTTATTTTGGCGGTTCTCATTGTTGAAAATACACGAATTTCGCTAGTGCTTTGTGCGCGGCTCGAACAAAGCGCGAACAAGATAAAAGGAAATAGATAAAACGCAAAAGAAAAACCATAAAACAATACATAATTGCTAAAAATTGCCAAATGGCTAAACTGGCCCTGGCTTAAGGTGTTAAGAAATGCATTAAACGAATTGTTACTGATATTGTATATGTAGTACATACATACAACATATGTGTGCGTGTCTCTCTCGAAAAGAAAAAAAAAATAACAAAAACAAAGAAAGTTGAAATGATTTTGTTTCCTTCTTTTCTACTCTTCTTATCGTGACGTCGTCGTCGTCGTCGATGTTGTCGTCTTGAGTGTTGTTCTTGTGAAATTGAAATCCAATTAAACGCTGAGCAATTGTAAATATATACATATGTATGTTTCAGCTGAAAATTTAAGCAAAAGTCAAGTGCAAGCAGCAGCAGCGACGGCAGCAGCAGCAGCGGCGCAGCGACTTCCAAAACCCGCCAAGGTAGGACAAGACCCCCATTCCCCATCCCCCTTTCTATATCTGTCTCTCTCCCTTCCTCTAGCACACAGACTAGAGCCAGACAGTTAGCCGTTATAACAGTTCGGGTTGAAAAAAAAGGTAAAAAAAAAAAAAAAAAACAACAAAACGAATGCAGTTTAACGTTAGGTCGCCTCGTCCTCGACTGCGAGGCCATTGACTGCGACTGCAGCAGCAATGTTGACGCTGACGTCGACGTTCAAAATTAATTGCATAGATTGTTTTATTAGCATTTTTCGTTGCTTTTGCTTGTTGTTTGAACAACTGTTTTTTCGAACTCGCTTCTTTTTTTGTATTTTCTTGCACGCTTTGTTCCTCGAGTTTGCTTTTGCTTTTGCGGAAGTCTTATTTTGGCGCCCGCCAACGCAACGTGCCGCTGTTTAGCAATTGTAAAAAGGCTACGCAAATTACCATATGCGACGTACCTAAATATAGACAAAAATACACATGTATACACATTCACATGACGTACATACATACGTTATGATGTCTGCCGGAACAAGGAGCAAGAACAAGACAAGCAACAACAAGAAGCCGTTGTCGCATTGCACTCCCACCACGATCAGCTGTTGCTCTCACACAACAACAACATACACCCACGTACATACATACATACGTACACTTAACGAGTGAGAGCAAGTGGGACTGTCTCACTTGCGCACCTGCCAAACGGCACCGGGGGGGCTGGGGGAGAGAGCAGCAGCAACAAAACTAGAACGTGCATTAAAAGCCAACAAAAACGAACGGTAAACGTTACTTATTCTTTTCTTTTTCGGTAAACGAAACTGGCAACGGCAACAGCGACGACAGACATGAGCAGAGTGTTAAAACATAATTCAGCACAAGCAAAGAAAGCAAACAACAATTTCGAGCGGCTATGTTTGTGTGTGAGTGTGTGTGTGTGTGCATTTATAAAGCTTGACCAGTTTTGAGGTTAGAATTGGCCCAGCTTCATAGGTCAAAAACCATACCCACACATGCTCACATATGCATACATACATAAATACCAACGTGCGTGTGTGTGTTTGTGTTTTTGAACGACATCAAAAGAAAGCGCAGTGCAGAGACAAGTGAAGAATTAGGCAAAGAACTGCAAAGTAACAACAACAACAACAAATAATGTGTACAACAATAATTGTCTTCTATTTGAAGAAAGCAAAACCAAACAATAAAAGCATAATTTTGTCATTTATATTTTCGGGAGCGCTCAAGTCAGCTGAGAAGAGAGAAATTTTGTTGTTTTTTTTTTTTTAGTTCGTTCCGCACTCTGTTGCTGTGTGCGCCTTTTGCCCGCCTAATAACACAAGCTTGAGAGATTTGTCTGTTTGCTGGGCCGCGACTCCATTTTGTGGGCAAGTGTATGTGTGTGTGTTTGTGTTTTGCTTTTCACCACAGAAAGTGTCATTTAAATGGCATTTGTTGTTGTAGTTTTTGTATTTGTTTGTTGCTTCTTTTATATTTTCTTTCAACTGTTAATCTCTAATTGTTTACACACACGAATACAAACACACACACACACGCATGCATATTGTGTCTTTATTGACGCTTATTGTCGACTCTCGACTCTAGTAGCAGGTTATTGTTATTGTTGTTGTTCTTGCTGCCTTTTGCATGGTTTGCGCTGATTCATCGCTTAATGCTAATGTCGTCATGTCGATGCGTTGTCTTAAGTTTTATTTTTAGATAGTACTCTTTACGCAGATTGTTTTTCGGGGTTTCTTTTTACCATGCAGCGCACTGGAAACTGCAACAATTGGCTTCCTTAGTGTTGTTGTTGTTACATAAAAAAAATACAAAAACCGAAGAAAAGACGACGTGAGTGTTGCTCAGTTTCGCTTTTACGTTTGTATTCTTATCTAATTGACACATCGCACGTTGCCAGCTCATATGTGTCCGTCACTATCAGTTATCTTTTTAGCGCTTTTAGCATTGTTTTTTTTTTTTGTGAGTTAAAAAGTTAGGTTTACAGCTGCAGCTGAATCGATAACAAACAGACGACAGACAGTCATACATGCATATTTATCGGAATACGTACGCACAGATTTTCAACGCAATTAACTACGTGTGTGTGTGTGTGTGTGTGAACGTTAACAATTTTCGTGGAAATCTCTGTATGACACATGCATTTACAGCTAGTATTTAAACTAACTGTTATAGTGCTGACATTTTGGCTATTAAAAAGAAAATAGCTAAATTTGTATGCGAATCTACGCATTATTTTTTTGTTACTGGCAACACTAATAAGAACCTTTCTCTCTCTTTTTTTCGCATTACAGCAGCCGCAGCTCCCGCGACTGGCACGAAACGCCGACAACGCCTGAGCGCGCGCCTTAAATACGAAACAACAACAACAACTACAGAACCGTAGTAGTTAAAGATAAGAGAGCGAGAGCAACAATATTTACAGTTTTGCATAAAAGAAAAAATACACACACACACACAGACGAAAGGAGAGAGCGCAAGGTTTTTATACATTATACAACTTTTTTTGCACTTTGTTTTAAACATTTGAACATTGTATTAAAGTTTTGTAATTCCCATCACACAGGCAAACCGTTGGTCGTGGCCGTAATAATAACTTCAAGAAACACACAACAACAACAACAAATAAAGATAGGAGATAAAATGGAACTGCGCGTTGGGAACAAATATCGCTTGGGCCGCAAAATAGGCTCCGGCTCCTTTGGCGACATCTATCTGGGCACAACGATCAATACGGGCGAAGAGGTGGCCATCAAATTAGAATGCATACGCACCAAACATCCACAGCTGCACATCGAATCCAAGTTCTATAAGACAATGCAAGGTGGCATTGGTATACCGCGCATCATCTGGTGCGGCAGCGAGGGTGATTACAATGTCATGGTCATGGAGCTGTTGGGACCATCTCTAGAAGATCTATTTAATTTTTGTTCGCGCCGCTTCTCACTGAAAACGGTGCTGCTGCTCGCCGATCAAATGATATCACGCATCGACTATATACATTCGCGTGATTTTATACATCGTGACATTAAGCCCGACAACTTTCTGATGGGCCTGGGCAAGAAGGGCAATCTGGTGTACATAATTGACTTTGGTTTGGCCAAAAAGTTTCGTGATGCGCGCTCCCTAAAGCACATATCATATCGGGAAAACAAGAATCTGACGGGCACCGCACGCTATGCCTCCATTAATACACATCTGGGCATTGAGCAGTCGCGTCGCGACGATCTCGAATCCCTCGGCTATGTTCTCATGTACTTCAATTTGGGCGCTCTGCCCTGGCAGGGCCTGAAAGCGGCCAACAAGCGACAGAAATACGAACGCATATCCGAAAAGAAACTATCCACATCGATAATGGTTCTGTGCAAGGGCTTCCCCAGCGAATTCGTCAATTATCTCAACTTCTGTCGACAGATGCACTTTGAACAGCGGCCCGACTACTGCCATTTGCGTAAACTGTTTCGCTGTCTGTTCCATCGTTTGGGCTTCACCTATGACTATGTCTTTGACTGGAATTTGCTCAAGTTTGGTGGACCACGTAATCCGCAGGCCATTCAGCAGGCGCAAGATGGCAACGATGGCACTGGCCAGGGTCAGGATGCATCGGCCACAGCGGCAGCCGTTGCCACAGCTACCTCACATCAGCAGCAGCAGCAGCAGCAACAACAACAACAGCACAAGGTTAACACAGCAATGGCCACAGCCGGTGGCAGCACACAACAAATGCTTGGCGGCAGCTCAGCAACGGGCCAAACGTTGGCCATGCTGGGCGGTTGCGGTGTTGGTGGCGCTGGTGGTGCGCAAGTCATTGGCAATGGTGGCTTGAACATGGATGATTCGATGGCGGCAACAAATTCATCGCGACAGCCGTATGATACGCCCGAACGTCGTCCATCGATACGTATGCGTCAGGGCGGTGGATTGCAGGCGGGCGGTGTTGTTGGTGATGTACGAAATGCTAAATAATATTTTATTGTTTAGGATGCAAGCGCAGCAAGGACAACAACAGCAACAACTCCCATACACACCACACCCCCCCCTTCCTTCGCAGCAGCAGCAGCAGCTAACACAAACACTCTTGAATTACACAACTACAACAACATTTAGTATATATATAATACGCTCTTTATATATACATATTATACGTACATAATATGTTATATGTATAGTTAAGTCCTGGTCGACCTGGTCGCCGGCAACATGTTGCAGTAACACACACACACACACACACACAGCTGCGTAGTTATATTAATAATTTTTTTTTTTTGTAAATTTTTGTTTTTGATTTCCATTTTTCTATTGTTTTCTCTTCCACTTAACACACATTTTTGAGTTATGCTTTGATTTTGCTTCTTTACATACATAATATATACATACATATATATATTAATTAACATATGCTAAGTTTAATTTATAATTTTAGTCGATAAACGAATGCAAGTCGGTGGCTAAAAAGCGAAATTATGCAACACAATTGAATCAAGCCCAAAGCAAGATGAGGATTAGCAATGTTTTTGACGACAGATATAAGAGAGACACACACTACTGAATACTCTATCTTAAATGCGCTGGAGAAAATACAAAATTCTAAAAAATAAACTTTGTCTCCCTCTCTCTCAATCTGTGTGTGTTTTTTGTGCATTTACATACTTTTTGCTGAACAAAACAAATTATTTCGTTACATGCATTTTGTTTAGAAGAAAGAAAGAAAAAAAAATAAAGAAACCGCAGCAAACATCTTATCAAAAAGCAAAAACTCAACTGAACAAGAGAAGGCATTAAAACAACAGCAAAATGGCATATACAATTAATATTTAAAATATATTTAAAAACGTATTTTGAATATATTATACATATATATATATATAAGTTGTAAGCTTCGAGTGTAAAGAAAAAACAAACAAACAAAGGACACATTATGCGCCAGTGTCCCTTACTTTTAGTCTAGAAAACTTAGCATTAAATACAAAAATACAAATGCATATATCTATATATATATATATATAAAATAACTAACGAGTAACAAGTGACGAGTAACGAGTAAAACAGCTGACATTTAAGCGTTTTGTGCACCAATCACACACACCACCCACATTAAAAAAAAAAACTTAGCTTTAAGCCTTAAACGCTCTAATTTTGTAAAGCCTTCGTGAATTCATCATTTGTATTTTTGATTTCTTTCGCTTAATTTACAATTTTGATGTGTTCAATATATATAATTTGCAAAAGCTCTGTTTCTCTCTCTCTGTCTCTCTCTTGAACAAACAAACAAGAAAATCGTTTAACTAAAATGTACTTTGCATTATAATATATATTTTCAATTAGTTTGTAAAATCGTTAAGGGGCGTAAGCTTGCGAGCGCGCATTAAAATTATAACGCTAGCTAATAAATTGTAGCTATAATATGAAAATTGTTTATAAGTAATACCAAACAAATAAATACAACAACACACAATGCTATAAAAAACGACAAATCGTAAGTCAAGATTATGAATTATCATATATACATAACAAAAAAAAAACCACAAATGTTTATCTTATGAAAATGCATAAAATACAAAAACAAATTGATGTAAAAGTACACAACTATATATATCAATATAGTATATAGTAAAGAAATCATGAATACAACTTATTAATATTTAAACAAAAAACACAAAAAAAAAAAAAAAAAAACGCAGGCGAGTAAAATCCGAAAGTTAAATAAAAACAACAACAAATCATTACGTGATATTTCTTACAAATTGTTTCATTTTTTATTTTCTTTTTCACATAATTTCATCATTGCTTTAAAAAAATTTTTTTTTTCTTGTGAATCCGATGGGGAAAACTCGAGGACTCGAAGTGCGCACGCCTTGTAACTTGACCAAATAACGAACTAATTTTTAGTAAGAACAACAAAAACAACATCATATTTAAGGAACGGAACAGTAACCCTATAGATAGAGTCCGCAAACACAGTGCCGTTAAAATAAAGTTCGCAAAAAAAACTGAATGTACATAAAAAAAAAAGGAGAAACTTATAAATAACCTTGTGTGATTTTCCTTCTTACTAGCGATTTATTAAACAAAAAAGAAAACCTAACCAAAAAAAAGGTAAAAATAATACTACAAATAAAAGGTAATAATGTATGACAAGTCCATACCGCCATAAGGAAAAAAAAAATACACAAATAGAACACGTAACAAATTCTAATAAAGTAAATGGAAAAAAGTTTTGAAAATTTTGTAAAATTATATGTATAATGTATATTGAGTATAGAAACTTTTTGAATCTAAATAATAAAACAGAACACTAAAATCGAGTATATATATATATGTATGTACTATTGAACATTAACAAACCACCAACAGTGATATGAGATACAAAATAACCAACATAAAGTTCATTATAATAATAATAAAAGTAAATCTTAAACCGCACACAACAACAAAAAAACAAAGTAAGAACAATAACAATTTATAGGAATACAAAAAATGCATAGAAGAACACCAACAAAAATTTCCATAATTACTAAATATATATATAAATGTATATTATAATATTATTATCATTATCAATGATCATATGTCAAAACTAGGAATTCCCGCAGCAACTTTTTAAAACCCAGCTAAACAAATTAGGTGCATATATACAATATATATATATATAAAATTTAAATGTATGTGTGAATATCAAAATGAACTTGGATAGATGTACGATTATCTAGTATATTATTAGCAAACAAACAAACGTTCAACAAAATTTTAACACATTTGAACAAAAAACAAAACTCATAATGATAAAAATACATAAATAAAATTGCAAAATTTAATGTGAAAAATCATACTAAAAGCGAACAGAAGGGTAACATGATTTAATAAATAATAAGTAATCTGAAAAATTAACAAGGAAAAAACACAAAAATTAGATACAAATGTCATGTACTCGTAATTGTATGTAATATTTGTCGACAAAAAGATGCAAAAACAAAAAAGAAAAGAAAAAGGGAAAACACATAAGAAAAAAACGCTAAAATGAATAAAATCTATGATTTTGAAAAATAAACTTCAAAACGATTTTTTACTGCCCCAGATAACGAACATTTCGCAGGACGAACAAATTTTTTTTTCGGAAAAAAGTTTTGCTTAACGAACAACGAAAAAGGTGGAAAGCTGTTAACGAAACAGGGAGAAGCCCGAAAACACATTAGAGTGCTTTCCAGTGTGACCGTGTTAGCATTTTTAAGCGAGGTGTATCGAAAAGTTGTTAATCGTTGTTAGTTCCAGGGATTACTGTATTATTAATGCAATTTGGCCGCAAAATTTTTACTGGAACCAATTGTGTTCGCTTAACCGAGGATCCACTGTACTTCGAACGGAACTTTTTTGCAATTTCCTGCTATCTGCATATTTTATTTGTCCATTTAGCTAATTAATCAAAGCAAAAACTTTTCAGCAAAGTTTAAAAAATAATTACTTTTGTTTTTAAGCCCAAACAAAACGGACAAACTAATTATAATGCCATGAATAATGAAAATATTTATGAAGAACGTCCAGCCTTTATAAAGAAGCTTTAGCTTGACAGTCAATAAAGTCCTAATGATGCGGTATCAACCAAGATTGAAAAACGGAGAGCTCGTTAAAATGAGCTGGCCATTGGCCTTATCGCGTCGAATTAATCCCGTTGGCTGGCCCCTGGATGATAATCCAACAAGGAAAGCGCTTTTCATAGAGAGATCATTGTTCGCTTTTGCATTTATGGTTATGTTGATGCACAATGAAGTGGATATACATTATTTTGTGGTGAATTTGGATGATCTAAAGAAACTATTTGAGGGCATACCAACATTTCTGATACTGGTGGAGATAAATATACGTCTATTTCATTTGGCCATCTATAAGAATCGTTTGAAGAAGCTGCTTCAACGTTTTTATGCTGAAATCTATATGTCGGAGGAATCGGATTCATCGAATTTTAGCATCATCAACTCTCAACTGATGGGAACACGTTGTATAACTTCGTTTTATTTGATGACACTGATGGCATTCTTTGTGGAACCCGTCAAGAATATACTAGAAGGTCGACGTGAGATGCTCTATAAGCAGAAATATTTTTTCGATAATACCAAGCTACCCGTTTATATACCTTTGATTTGTCTGAATCTTTGGGTTGGTGTCTTATGCACCACAGTGATTTTCGGAGATCTGAATATGTTGGGCGAATTTATGATGCATTTGAATGCGCGTTATCTGGAACTGGGCAAAGATTTGAAATTGACAGCAGCTCGATTACTGCAATCGTGTGAAACTTCAAAGATTGCATCCAACTTTCGTCTGGAACTGATTAAAGTACTTCGTCGTAATGCTGCTCTGAATAATTTAGCCGGAGATGTTGAGAATCAATTCACATTTCGTATTTTTATCACTTTCAGTTTCAGTGCCACACTTTTATGTGTCTTGGCTTATTTATGCTATAAGGTTGGTTTGATTGAGAGAAGCCTTATATTTTGTATTAAGAATCTTTTTTCTTTCAACAGAATCCTGCTAATAATATTGTTTATATCATTTGGTTCATAGCCAAATTTATGGAATTATTAGTGTTTGGTTATCTTGGCTCCATTCTCTATGCAACGGTATGTAGAACCTTATGAAATTCATTAAACTTTTGATATTTTCTTTATTGTAGACTGACAAATTGGATGTCATGTACTATTGCTGTGACTGGGAGCAAATCATTTATCATTCGGATAATACCTATGAGAATGTTCGTCTTATGAAATTGATAATTTTATCAATTGAGTTGAATTCAAGACCTTTTGCTCTGACGGGTATGAATTATTTTCGAGTTACATTAACAGCTGTCATTAAGGTAAAAAGTTAATGGATATTCTAGACGTTGCAGTTCATAATTCTATTTTTTCTTGCAGATTTTACAGGGTGCCTTTTCGTATTTTACATTCCTTACCTCGTTTGGTTAAAATACTGTAAAGTCATGATATTTGTATGCTCAAACTGGCTTTAAAATAAAAAATAAATCGTTTGTCTTAGAAAAGAGCAATATTAATCCGTTTTTAAAAACTTTGTTTCCGTTATCTTACACACTTAATTATTGCCTTTTGGTCACACTGAACTGCGTTCACAGTCATGCAATAGTTTGTGCGATAGCAATTTTGTGCTCGTGACAGATATACATTCGCATTGGCGATAGACAGTGAATGCAAATTAATAATAATTATTGATGGTTGTAAGAAAATTAATCATTTTTTAATAAGCAACTAAGCAAACCAAAACTTTCATATTTTCATACATCATAATATTTATCCAAATTCGTAAACAGTGACACGATTCATACACGCACAAATATCGCTCATCACTAGGAGAGCATTTTGCGCATATCGCTCATCTCAATTATAAAACATCGCTCTATATCCCTCATCACTAGCAGCCCAACACAACTTTGCAAACGAAAAGGTATTATTTTGTAACATTTTCGCCTAAAAACACTGCATAACAGTGTAAAATACATAAACAAAGCATATATTAATAACATTTTCGTGATATTACAGGCCACACTAACAAAAGGGCCCGACGACAACAACACAGAACAACAGCAACAACATGGGCGCAAAACAGTCGCGTGAACCACGTTCCGTTTCAATGGAAAATCCAACTCCTGCTGGCGTCCTCGACATATCCGATGATGTGGTTAAGCGCCTGAAGCTTGGCATCTCACAACAGGGTAAAGTTGCCAACATGACAAACAAGCCAAAAGCAAACAAAAACATTTGGCCAAGTGTTATGCAACACATGAAATGGTCAAATGACCGAATTTATTTATATTTTCAATATGAAAACTAACAAAAGTTTGTGTTGCTTGCAGCTCGTGAACATGCCGCCGTTGCGGAGGAATCAAAACCGGCGCCAAAGCCACAACCACCATCGCCCAAGAAGACCCCCGTCAAGGAGAGCTCGCCGGCACCAACAGTTGTCTATCAGAGTCCCACGCCCATCTATGTCCAAGGTGGCGGTCACACAATCAGCGCAGCTGATGTGCAACGCCAAATGAACCAGGAGCTGCAAAAGAACGATGAAATGTGGCGAAAACGTCAAACACAGCTGGAGGAGACGCTGAAGAAGACCAATACCATCATGGAGACAGAGTATGCGAATGCTGTTGAGGGTGTCCATAAGCGTTTCGTGAGCACCGCTGCGTCCCATAAGACGCCACCATGCGGTGACCTCAAGTCACAGCTGCTTGCCTGCTATCGTGCCCATCCCGGCGAGACACTCAAGTGCATCGAAGAGGTCTCCCAGTTCAAGCAGTGCGTCGATGTGCATCGCATCAAGAAACTGGATAGCGATGCGGCTGATCCTAAGCCAGCAGCAGCTGCTAGTAGCAAAGTGGCTGTGCCGCTAGCCAAGGCTGGTTAAAAAGTTGGAGTTAGCCTTTGTTTGAGTTGTTTTCCTGTTTTGGTTGCTCCTGTGCCCCCCAAAAAAGCCTTCAAAGATCTATAGATATATATTAAAGCAGGGAGTATGCGCGAGTCATTGTGAAACATAGTAAATTAACTTTAATATATAAAAACATAACGAAGGTGCGTTTTCACTATTGATTCTAATTTGTTTTGTGTTTAATCTTTGTTTTGGTTAACTATAAAATTGTATCTTCTGCAGGATTTATACGTATTGAAGATTTGGTAAGTTATGATTTGAATTTTAGGTAATGATTCACCTTGGATTAGATTCAATCGATATACTCTAACCGAGGCAGTTGCAATTTTTTCTAGTTGTGGTTAACGTGTGAAAACCCCGTTTTGATTTAATTGGAATTATCTTATTCTCATGCAAACTCTTAACTAAAACAATTAAATTATACCATTTATAATACATTATCGTTGAATCAGTTTGTAAAGCTGCATTTAACATGTTTTGATATGAATTTAATTAGGATCGTGTCATTTAATTAAACTATTCTAGTATTATACAAATAATTACCAGCTTTTGCGGGAATACGTTTATCAATATCTATTTATAGACTTAACAGAATCGTAAGGGAATATCTTGAATTTATTGAAATTTTAAAGATTTTAAGTTGAATTCAAAGTTTATTTTTACTTTATAATAATGTTTCGAAAATTACTAAGGAACCCAATTTTGATAAATATTTTGAAACGCAACGAAGAACATCTTGGAACTTCCAAGGAACAATATGATCTGGATCTTCATCGTATTATCGTTAGGGAATATTTTAAAATATAAATTATAGATTTTGATGCCATTTAAAGAAATTTTAAAGATTTTTAGTTGAATTCAAAGTTTTTACTTTTTCATAATATTTCAAAAGTTACTCAGAAACCCTTATGAAACAATATGATCTGGATCTTTATCATATTACGTCTTCTGACATTGACCTAGGTTACTTTACCCATGGAAACAGTTTACTTGCCCCCCTTACTTTTCACTAAACTTCTCCTCACTTAATCTTCAAATGCAAACAATTTGTACAACTGTTTTATTTCACTAATTAACTTTATTAGCTTGTGCTTTAAAAGTGTTAATCGCGTTAACGACAAGCCCGTAAAAACTATATATAGTACAATAACACATATGTGCATAACACACACACACATACACATAGGACACATGGTAAGTAAGGAATGTGAAGGCTTAAAGCAAACTAGATAAAGCCATAAGACATGTGGCCAGAAGAGGGTAAAAAGCAAGTCTCAAAGCTGCTGCACTGCTTTCTGCCTTGTTGCCATTGCCACCGGACGCTAGATGGCGCTGGCACGAATCATCAAAATTCTTGGCTGGACCCATGCAACCGGCATAGCTCATCACATAGGCCAAATAGTTTTGCTCAAAGGTGCCGCGCACCAAACTGGAGCCAGGTCCACTGGCAAACACAATCACATCCTCGCCACCATGCGTCTCATCCTTGAGTGCCAACGTGGCCATATGGCGATAAGTAGGTGACTCCCTCTGCTCCTGGGTAAACAGTTTCAATGGCATCCAAACATTCGAGCTATTTGCTGGCTTCGTTTCGTTAGCCAGATGATCAAAGTAACCGGGTCCATTGGCATACGTGATCGTCTCGTAGACCATGGGATCCTTGGGCTTGTGCAGATTGGCGGCACCCAGGATATCAGAGCCACGCTGTGGATAACCATTGAAGGTCACGGCATGGGAATGATCCGCTGTGACTATAATGAGTGTTTCATCGAAATCGGTCATCTTGAGGGCTGCCTGTACGGCCAGATCCAGTTCGTAGACCTCATGGAGTGCGGCTCGGGCATAGTTCTGATGATGACCCTGATCGATGCGTCCGCCCTCCACCAGCAGCACATATCCTTTCGAATCCTTGCCACGTTCCAGCACCCCTATGGCTGCCTTTGTCATGTCCTCTAGCGACGGTTCACCCTCCTCCCGGGCAATGGAGTAGGTGATGTGATTGTTGCGGAACAAACCCATCAAATGATCCACTTCCTTCACATCCACATTGAGCAGATCCTCTCGGGTCTTCACCAGCTTGGCATCGGAGCTATCGTTGGCATGCCGTTCCAGCCACTCCTTGGCCAGATCCCTGTTGTCGCCACGCATGCAGATCTTCTCGGTGCCGCCCTCAAACTTAACCGTTTGCACTTCGCTCTCATTGAAGGCGCCCATGGGCTTGAGTCCTCCTCCGAGCACCACATTCAGTTTATTGCCCGGTGCATTCTCCACCAGCTGTCGAGCAATGTCCGTGTGGATGCCAATGGACTCTTGTGGCACCTCTGTATCACATTCCCAATCCCGATGATAGATCCGGGCAAAGGTTGCGGCGGGTGTGGCATGTGTTATCCTTGTGGTTGTCACCACACCCGTACGTTTGCCCTCCCTCTGTGCCCAATCCATGATGGAGTCCAGGCGACCCTGACTGGCATTAACCGTCGATCGTGTGGTATCCATGCCAATGGCTCCATAATCACTCTTCACGCCCGTAAAGATCGCTGTCGCCGTGCCCGCTGAATCCGGCACCTGTTTATCCACATTGTAGGTCTGTAAGACAAAGGATTGTATAGGTTAAGAAAGGCTTTAAAGGCTTTTGCTAAAAGGACTCACCTTGGCTAAGCCCGTATAGGGAAACTCATCAAAGGACAACATCTCCTCTTCGCCATGTCCATGTTTTCAGGTACTGTCCTCTTGTAGATGCGTCCAGCGCTAATGGTGGACAGACCCATGCCATCACCAATAAATATGATAATATTCTTTGCCTTTTGCTGATACGATGTTTCCTTGGCACTCTTTCGCTTTGCCAATGATCTTCTCCAGCTGCTTGATGCCCACGCGACGCCAGAATTGTGCATCTATTCGAATATAAATTGCAAATTGTCTAAGTCACGGTCAAGGCGAATGACAGAGAGAGAGAAAGATATTTATTCACAACATGTCGATGTCGCTTTTTAATTGCGAGTATTTCTGGTGAGACCCACTTGGCACTCGCCACGACTGACGATCATTTCTAGTATCAACCGCAACGACTAATAATTTAGATTTATTTCGGACCATATAAGTAGTCTGGAAGTCGCTCGTTGAGCACACAAGGCCCATTAGAAGCGTCTCAACAATTTGAAGGTCTGGTAAATCCCCCTTTCTATTTGCATTCTGGGGTTTACTTAATATACTTACAAACCTCTAAACTAGCCAGGTTTACGAGTTGTAGCAACAAGCAATTCTAGGGCTTAAATCGTCTCTCAAGTGTTTGCCATCAAATTCAATAATTTGCATTTGCATGGCACACCATTAAAATTTTTATTTATATTTATTTTAATGCCCTGTAAATATTTTATTGGGTAGGAAGGGAGGCTTAACAAGCCATTGATTATATCTTCATACCATCTTCAGATCAATCGATAAAAAAAAAATTTAGTTCACCAAAAGTTGTTAAGTTCCTTTCTGAAAATTTTCCTAATGGGCATTCTTAAGTCTCTCAAAGGTCTTCCTTCTATTTATATTAGTTTTTTCTTCTTTAGTATGCAGTTGGCGTTTGATTCGATTGAAATGCTTCTTCCATGCCCCGAAAACCCCCTTCGAGATGACGCCTACGCCGCCCATGAGCCGTGACACTGACGCACGTTACAGTTAAGCTGTTGCCGTTGACAAGTTGCACAGAATGTTAATTTGAATTGTCAATGGAATCGGAATCGAATTGGATAATTAGAGGCTCTTCCCGTAGTTAGTCGCATTGTCGTAGACAGTGTAATTAACACCATTAATGTTCGTATTGGATATTAGCTTTATCACGTTTATAACACCTGTGACTAACACTGGTAAAGTGTTCTAATTAAATGCTGTTTTGTACAATCGGCTTGTCAAATGTTTGTCATTTGGTTAACACAAGAATTTGGCTTGTTAATAACGTAATTAAAAATTGTTGTTTACTCAGTGTGTCTAATCTTTAAGCAAGGAATTTCCAATGCGAAATACATTTGATTTCTGGTTAAAAGTAGATTTATAGATTTTTTGTGAAGTACAGCTTAAAGAAATTGAAAATCATTCAAATACCATAATAATTGTTAATAGGATAAATGACTTTTTGAATTGATGGCAATAAATCCAAAACTGAAAGTTCTTAAATGACGTTACAATATATATATACCATATAAATAGGTTCATGTCTCTGTTTGCGCAAAGAACCGAAACGTGTTCAAGCAGATATTTAGATATAGTATTTCAGCTGTTTCAACAATTTGTTGTGAACATTTTTTTTCAAAGTTGATAATCAAATAATTTAACATCTGCACTTAAAAAGCGGTTTTTTTTTGTACAAAAGTTTAACTTAATTTTTTTGTTTTTGTGGCTAGAAAAATGTTATTTATTCATAGAACAATTTTAATAATTATATAATCATAGCAATTGTTACTTTTTTGTATTGCATAATTATTCATATCGTAGATGGAGTAATATATATTATTAATTCTTGAATTTACACGTTGTTTGTCATAACAAATTATATTTAAATGATTATAGAATTTTTTAATGGCATTTTTAGCTAAAAACGTAACACAACAATATTTATAGTAAAACTTAAAAAAATTTAAAAAAACGATAATTACGATATTTTTGAGATTAAAGCAAAAATTTTCATTTAACATATTATCACAAATCAAATAATAATATTTTAAGCTTGTTCTTTCACGCTTTTCTTTCCGATTGTCACTTGGCACGTTTCATACAATCGGAAGAATATATTTATTGCAGTTAGGTAAGGTTAAGCACATTAAATATTTATTCTTGTTCTTGTTGCATAACACATATGTAACTGAAACTGTTCGAGTCGAACTAACACGTAGTAGTAAAACGCTTGAATGCGCCATTCGTTCAACTTTGATAAAATGTAAATGTAAACAAACCTTCGACAACGTTGCCCTTATCCTGTTCAGGCACCTTGTCCAGCTTAAACTCGGGTCCAATGCCACCGCCCGCAGCGCTCAATGTTTCTATCAGAGGTGGAGGCTGCACTGTAGCCGCCCACGAACCAATATAAAGACTCGAGATTAGAAAAAGTGTCGTATGCATTTTGTGGAACTTAATTGAGAAGACGCGAGCTTAGTTTATTTATATCACAGCTATGCTTTCAAAATCGCTGGATACGTTTTAATAACCCATTAAATATGCGCAAGATAGTTAAGTATTTTTTTTTTTCCTTTAAGTCCGAACGAGCACGGTTTGAAGAAGCGAGCTCGCGTATAGTTCACAATTAGCGGATTTGCAGCGACTGGCGTCTCGTTGTGCCCTGAAGCTCCGTTATATGGCTGGCACGATTGGCAACGATCATCGGCTGTGCACGAAGCAGTCACACGACCACGAACATTACGAATACCGTACTGTTTTTTTTTTTTTGTCATTGTATGTGTTATACATGCAAAACGTTTACTTTTATTTTCGAATTGCAGCATCTCAGAACTCAGATTAACCCATTAAAAATGTAACTTATTTGTAGTCGTCTGCTGCTGCTGTGTCTGTTGCTGCCCCCATAAAGCAACGTTTACGATCATCATGTGCCAATATGGTGAATTATGACTTTTGATAGCACGTGAATCTATTGCAGACGGCTGCTGTCCACCGACTGATGCCCATGTATCACAATCGTGTCGTGTTCGTATCTCACGTGTCTTGCAGATGAGTTGATAAAAACAAAGTGTGGCGTATACATGGCGTATGCGTATTGTTTGCATTATCTACATAAATTGGGCAATACATTGTTTGACTTCATTTTATCTCTGTCTGCAAACCGAATTCTTAGTACAGATCACCCACTTATAACCTCGCTCAATGTCACACATTTAATATATATCATCCACAATTGGCGCCAAGTACTTCAAAACCGAACAATAAAATACAATAATGTATGTATGATCGCTGACTTTGTTTAGTATCTATTGTCATGTGTGAAAGCTCGTTGACTTAGTGACACTGTACGCTAAATATACGAGCATTATTTGTATCTCTACGAAATGAAACGCAATTCTTTCTTTTATGCAACTCTTTGGCTGAAAATTCTTCTTAACTTAGATTATGCATAAATCGCTCATATGTCGAGCGTTGATGTTTGCTTAGATTGTAGATTGTGTATTTGTTATGCTGGATGAGGTATTCTTCAGTCTTATCTCAGTCCTCGAAGTTAAACATATGATGTAGTACGTGTATTTTTAAAGTGTCATAAATTTCAAGATGTTCTGTTTTAGTACAAATATTATGATAATTTTTTTTCATTTTTGGATTTTGGTTTTAGAAGGTTTCCGTGTTTGTACACATTCTGAAATTTGTTTTACAAGGTGAAGAATTGAGGTACTTAAGATTTTAAGCTTTCATTTCTTATGATTAATGAGACAATTTGAGTTTCTACTTTATGGAAAGTATGTTCCGTATGTGAAAACAATTTACCTATGGTTCCGTAGGCTAAAAAAATATTTGTTGTTCCGCGAAAAACTGTCTTGAAACTTAATACTAGATGCATGAGTGTATGAAAAATAAAATAAAAATAGTTTAATACGAGTTAAACACTCTATATGATGCACACTATGTTAGATGATCATATTAAATGATTTAAGAAAATTGAATAAATCGTTGCACTCAATTGGGTCAAGTTTGCCAGAGTGCACTGTAGTGTGCCCAAGCGTTTAGTATTCTTGACTTTTTTTTATTTATTTATTTATCTGCTGTAACTGCGTTCTGATTGTGCACGTTTTTAACGGGCTCTGTAAACGCTGTAAAAAGAAACATATAGAAGAGCGAAAAAAAGTAGAAAACTTCAATACGAAATGACGTTAAATAATGATTGTTATAATGATTGTCGTTTGCTCTTGGTTAATTATTACATTGCATTGTTTTATGATTTGCGTTTTTTTTGTTGCTGTTATTATTTTTATAGTTTGTTGATCTGTTACGCTTGACTTGAGCAGTTGCTGCTGCTGCTGCAGCTAACTGTAAAGTTTGACAGCTCTATTTGGCATTGGTGGGGGGGCCAACCTTAACCTTCACCCCTTTGCCGAATCGTCCCATTGTAGAACTGTGTAAATATTGTATCACCTTTTTTTTGAGCTATTTACTGTCGGGTTTTTATTAAAAATTATTCATGTCACGTATAAATTTGAGCGTGGGAGGTGTGTTTCTACAATAAATATAGAAATTCCACAAACGAAAAAAAATAAAAAGAGCTAACAATTTTCACTATGCATTACAAACCGAATTGCGTATAAAATTTGTGCTAAGAAAATTATAAATGGCCATAAAAATAATAATTTTAAAAAACTAAATAAAATGACTAGCATATTACAGCAAAACAAAAAGTAAAGTTAAACTAACTGAAAACCATTATTAAACTCTCGATTATGAGAATCTCTTGGATGTGTAACCACTGCGCACATTGCTGGTGGTTGCCGATCTAACGGTGGTTCGGCTTGTTTTCGTCAAGGTGGCATCACTGTCGCCATTGCTGCTATTATTATTCTTAGTTGTTGTATTGTTGTTGTTGTTCGTGGTGGTTGAGGTGGTGCTGCTGCTAATTGTTGTTATGCTGCTGCTGCTGGCACTCATCGACAGCGGTCGACGTGGTGGCATTCGTTCATTGACAGCATCCAAACCCTTTGCTTCAGCAAAGGAGTGAATGTGTGAGCCAACGGTGAGTCCTTGAAGAGCTGTCGTAGCAGAGAGATGTGAGATAAAAGATAGTGTTAGACTCATAGAAAGATCTTACCCTCTGTAAGTGAATCACGACCACCAGAGAGTGCGCCCATTGGCAATGCGCCCGTTGGCGTCAGGCCCTTTAGTTTTAGCACGCTCTCCGACTCTTCCCTGCAAGGTGTACAACAGTTAAAATGCTTTAAAGACGCACACACGTGAATCTAAGCTTACCTCAGAACAGAAAAGACACGCGACATCTTGCCAATGGCACGGATTTTGTTACGGATTATCTCCTTGCGCAGCGCCGACATTGAAGCTGTGAATTTATAGAACTCAATTAACGTTTGTAAGAAAATATTCGCTAAATATTTAGTTGGAATATGTACAAGAAGATTTAAAAAACTCTGGATGCAAATGCTAGCGAGCAGGTAAAGCTTTGCGTGCCAAAGCTGATCAAAGCTGTGCAAAGCTCACGTTAAGCTCATTCTCTTTCTTACGCAGCAGCAACGCCAACGGCAACGGCAATAGCGGCGACGACAGCGGTTCAACACTGAGCTTACCTGGCTTACTGGGCGTATTATTGTTATTATTCACAGTCGCCGGCACGAGCGTAATATTCTTACGCAGCTCTATATACGCCCAACCCCAACACCATCACCATCAACACCGCAATCATCACAGAATGAGGCGTGTTTTAAAAGTGGGTGGGTTTTAGTTTGTTGTGTGTTTCATTGTTGTTGTTGTTGTTGGTTATGTTAATACATATTTTGTGGGCAGATACGTTTGGTTTATTTTTTGGAAATAAGTAGTTTTAATAGAAGATTAGTTTTATATTTGGTATTTTTGTATACTCTTGCAGAAGGATGATGTTTTTTTTTTTTAATTTGTTGAGTATACGACATTTAGACAGATACACAATACATCATTACATCACATATATGTATTTATACATACCTTCCTCCAACTCATCATCAGGTCCAGCTACAAGCTCATCATCCGAGCAAATGTTGAGCACATTTACTAACATCTCAGTGACCTGAACAAAAAAAACTATGGCTTAACAAAAAGTAGAGCTTAAGGAAACTGTTTCAATCTCACCTTCTCGCCCACAAAGGGCAACGACCAGGTAAAGACATCCATGAAGTTTGGCAACCAGTAAGGATGCGGCGAGCAATTGAATTGTCTTATGTTCATCACGTTGTTCTCGTACTTGAGCACAGCTGCCTTTTGTCAAATGTTGACGATGCGTTTTGACAAATACGTGAAAGAATGAAAAAAATGGCAAACAATATTTACGGGAAGGCAGACACAAAAAGCTAGAATCTACATATGTATGTATAAGAAGCGCAGTACGCTGTGCAGCGAGAAAAGATTTTTGTGTAAAATGTATATATAAAAATAGACAAAAATCGCGAGTGCAAACAATATTCAATATACAAATTTGTGGCTGAATAAAGTTGATCGTATTGGCCAAGTCATACCTTGTTGTTGTAAACATCTAAATAATTGGGCGCCGAGAAGATGGTAATTAGTGATGGGAAGCCCGTTACTTGATTCTTTACGATACATGCGATAACTGCAAAAATATACAAGAATACTTATTATCAGTTTCTTATGAGTATAAAATATTTATTTCAAACTTACCCCGCATCCTGCGCCTCGTGAGCACGCACTATGGACAACAGGTTGTTCTTCTGCAGGAACTCACAGCAGGCCGCATAGCTGAAGAAATAGGAACAGCCACGCACCGAGTTGTGGGAGAAGAACTCGTTGGTCTTCTCACTGCCAAAATCTTCCAACGGATCCGACCACAACAGATCACACATGGGCCCATAGGCGGGCGGCTCCCTGAAGCGATTCAGCTGCCGTTTGCAACGAGACCAAAACAAAAATATACACACACATACACACACACACATATATAGAAAATTTTGGACAGAGTGATTGTAAACATTTCAACGAGACAGCCATTTAGCTTGCCAAATTTATTACCGTCTTGATGTCGTCGAGTGTGAAAATCTCTGGCGATAGTCCGCCATGTATGCACAGGAACTGCTGGTTGAGCAGCGCAGCGAGAGGCAGGCAATCGAATGCTTCCATGCACGCATCGTAAATACTTTCCGAATATTTAATAATGCCTGCAACAATGCATGCAACGTATGTGAGAAACAAGTGGCAAGCGAGCAAATTAAAGCCGCAAAAGGTGGTCAAGATTTATGCACTTGTTGCGGCTTTTATGGATATCATTAAAATTGCATTAAAACTGGCAAATAATCTACTTTTGATTGGCCCTTTAAATCACTACACATTTATGGCTGACACATTGAGAAGAAAAATATTTCAGCAGTTGTAAGATTTAACCTGACAGGTTATTGTGCATTCTGCGAGCCTTTCAACTTAAAATTAATTTTGAATACAATGTAGTTTGTTTTTGGTAAAAATAATAAAAAAAAAAAAAATAGAACAAAGACTTAGAATTTGAGTTTCTTTGTATTTTCTTAAAAATTGTATTTTCTTCTGTTAAATATTAGCAATGTAAATTGAATATTCCTACTCAAATGATTCAAGAAGTTTTAGATTATTTTTCATAGCTCGAAAGGATTATACTCTAAAGTATAATATAGTTCCGGCTAACGTCTATGATAACCTTAGTTCTGCCAAAAATTCTTAAAATCCTTGAAAAAATATAAATGAAACCTTTTTCAAAACTCTTTAAATAAATCGTTTTTAAGAAAAAAAAAACATTTTTATATGTTTCTTAAATCGATAAAAACAATCGTTTCTGACCAACTTACACTCCTGTTTGAAGGTAAAGTATTCCGTTAGATGGCGACACTCATGATTGCCGCGCAGCAGATGCAGTGTATCAGGATAGGTGATCTTCAGGGACCATAGATATAGAACACACTAAAAACGAGTATCAAAGAATGTAACTTAAGATCTTTAATGTAATTTATACTCTCATAAACTTACCTCTATGCTGAAGTAGCCTCTGTCCACGTAGTCACCCAGAAAGAGATAACGTGTGGTTGCCGGCGGACCACCGACCTCAAAGAGCTTGACCAGATCAAAGAACTGGCCATGTATGTCGCCGCACACAGTGATGGGTGCCTCGACATCGATCATGTTCTTCTCTTCGCGCAACAGATCAGCGCCCTCGCTGATGATGCGCAGGGCAACCGATTCCTCAACGCGTCCCTCAAGCAGAAAATGCTGACGCAGTGTATCGAAATTGGGTTTGCCGGTCTTGGGATCATCGTATACCTCGGACATGGTCAGTTTGTGTGTGGGTGGCAGAGGCACATCTAAATTGCATTGCAGTGGCGTATTGAATAGATTAGTTTATATAGACATTGCGTATACGCAATCGATGTTTATTTGTGTTTAAGTATTTGAATGTGTGCATGTGGGTTAACGAGCTGCAGCAACTTATCGCTAATACTTATTTGGCTTGGCTACGCTGCCAGATTTACGATGCCCCCCGTACACACACACACACACATGCACACACGTAGACACATCTGCCCCCCATGTGTGGCATCATCTGCCAAGTTGCAATGCACATGCAATTCTTACGCTAATTACGCGATTTTTGAATGAGTGAATATAAAAGTCGGCGAAATTGATTGGCACACACAAAAACAAACACGAGCTGTACACACACACACACACACCTCATGTTTGGATTGTCATAATCTTTGTCGAAATGTTCAAATAGCATCGCATTATGCCAATAAAATAGCAATATATATATTGTATATCCTATAAGACAGATGCTGTTCATAATTGCTGCTTAAATATAATTTAATTTCTATATTTTTATTCGTCTTTAAAGCATTTTTTTTAATGAATGCATAAAAGGCACATGCGGTTTGTCATTCAATAATTTGATTTCAATTGGGTCAAGGTCATGTGATTTGACAAAAAGCAAACGTTATGTTTGTATTCAGACGATAATTATCTGTATAGATATATTGAGTTTATATCATCATTCGAAAAATTTAAAAATTTTTAAGATCTTTACTTAAGATTATTTACTTTGTGTCACCAATCAGCTTAAAATCTTAGAACGTAACATTCCGAGTTTAGTTGTTGCAGCTTTGTATTATCTGTCATAAATAGAATGTTCCACAAATAGCTTCATGCTTGTCACACAATTGGTTCAAGGTCGGAAGTGGTAAAAAAACCACAAAACAATATTTTAGCTTTAAGGATTTAACATTTTAAGTGCAATCAATTTTTAAGACAAATGCAAAGCGATTATGACAATAGATGTTTTTTTTTGTGATAAGCAATAAATAAAGATCACATAATGTTATCTAATATAAAGTTAACTGTACCATCGACCATGCGCTCCTTGGTTTTTGTATATTGCATTTTTTGTTTGCTGCCGCTCCCCGTTGCATCTGTTGCTGCTGCTGTTGTTGCTGTTGAAGTTGCAGATGTGCTGGAAGCCTTTGTTTCTTTTTTCGATGATTTTGTTGTTGATGTTGAAGATTTGGTTGTTGCTTTATCCGTGCTACTACTTTTTGTTAATGACGATTTTCTCGTCAACGAACTTCGCGTCGTTGTCGACATTTTGCTAGCCTACTTTTTTCAAAAAGGCTTTTGTTGTTTATTAATAACTATATTTTTATGTGAAAAATTCACAATATTAATTTGTTGTTTTTTTCTTCTTTATTTCACTTTGGTTTTTTATTTGTGTATAAATTTTATGAGACGAAATTTTGTTTGTGTGTATTTTAGTGCTGAAAAAAGTTAGTAGCGCTAAAAATTTTAAATATTATTTGCCTTTTGGCTGAGACACAAACACAACAACAGCAACAACAACAACACACACATATATTTAAACAAACATGTGTGTAAGTATGTATATTTTGGGCAATAAATAAAATTTGTTGTTATACGGTAGATGTGTGTGTATATATGTTGTTGTTTTTTTTTTTTAAATTTTATTTATTTATTTATAGCCAGGCACTACTCGCGATACTTTTACGAGAGACAGCTCCTCGACAATGTGTTTGAAGCCAGAATATAAATGTCGGGCAATTAATATATCAATTTTGTGCAATTATTCACAAAATTTATTAACTTATCTTTTGGCAAAGGGCTTTGCTTTTTGCACTCAACAATTGAGCCGTATAATCGCGCGACACAAGGCCAGACCGTTAGACGCATAAAACACAATAATTATCAAAAATATGTACTATGTAGAATAGTATTTATAATTGGCTTCGGTCACACTATAATGTGTTTATCCTTGTGGAACTCTTTGTCACACCCAAATCTTAATTAAAACACTTTTATATTATGTATGATATTTATTTTACGTTCAGATCACATCCATTCACACCCAAAAGACACAAAACACAATAGCATTTAAAGTATGTACTAGATATTAAATATACAATATGTGTTCTGGGCACACTTTTTTAGCTTATCCTTTCTTTTATATTCACAATTCTGGCATAGATTTTTATTATATTTGTATATTTTTTTCATTGATTTTTTGGTTTACACTTTTGTCGTTAATCCTTGTGCACTGTAGTTTTGACGCGTTCACGGACTGACATTTCCACCAAATGTTGGCGCGTCGTGATTTCCCTCGGTACTGAGCAAATATTTTCGCGAAAAGCTAAACGACGACGATGGCGGCGGCGGCGGCAACGGCAACGTCGACGACTCGCTAGACAACATCAAAGACACATTAACAAACAACGATCAACGCATCGACAATCGGCGAGCATTCACTGCCTCTCGGCTCTGCCTCTGCCACAGGCGCAGTTGCTGTCTCTGCCTCGCTGTTTCGGTTTCGGTCGCTGCCCTTGACTGCGCTGCCTGTGTAAAAATAAAAAAATATCCTCTCTCAAATCGCTCTTTCTATGGTTGTTTATTTATTGGGTTAATGTGACACACGCTACATAGCGATTCCGCTGCGTTTTCTTAGCGTTTTTTTTTCTTTGGCCTCCATAAACAAATCGGCATCTCCAAAGCCGCCAAAAGCACAAAAAGCCAACATCCGTTCCACGCTCTCAATGTTTTTCAACTTGACCGTGAGTCGACATCGTCGTCCATGATATTGGTTGTGTGTGTGTGTGTGTATTGTCGGCCAGAAATTGGGCGCCTATAGGTGGGTGTCGCTATAATTATACTAGTAGTCTTGACTTTGTGCGCGCCTCGTGCAAAAAACATATATATCCCAAACACATACATACAAACATATATGTCGTTGGCTGATCTTATGGAATATGCTGCTTAATTGCTTGCCGGGTTAAGATACTCTAACGTGTTCTAACGTGTTCCAGTGCACATACAAAATTTACAAAGAAAATCTTTTAAATTTCAAAAAATTGCAATTAAGCTTTAGATCATGAAATCCTTTATTTAACATTCACAAAAACCTAAAAAACAATTAATCAATATATTTCGAAGTTATTTAAAGGGTATTAACAGTTCATGCTGCATTTAGTGAATTGCTTTTATTTCTTAATTTTGTAGCAACATTTTATGAGCAGCGACAAGATAAGCAGAGAAAGCGTGGCGATATTTTAATAACAAATTCGTTGTTGTCTCAGTCATTTGGTTGTTGTCTTTGTTGTTGTTGGTGTTGACAGTTCTTGATGGTCAATTAATATGTATTTATCTTAAACGAATCTCTCTCACTCTCTCACTATCTCTGTTGCCATCATCATCGCAATGTGTGCTGACATATACAGAATATACTAATGAATAAAACTGGCACCTGCTGAGGTATCAATAGCACAAAAAGAATGCAGTTAGACCAATGCATTCCAAGGGTTCGAACCCATGACATTCACAATTGGCAAAGCGTACACCTTGAGTAACAAAAAAAACAAAGAAAAGTCACACGACCAAAGAGCTTAAAGTATAAATAAATATAGTTAATATAGTATACATATAGGCTCCAAAGAGATGCATCGACAAGTTTCTATTCTAGTATTTTTTGTCATATTTTCGCTTTGGTGAATGTTTTCTTTTCTTTGCGGTCTTTGTCTACACATCTGCACTTATTATGACTTGAAGAAACAGACTGTGAGCAAGGGGAGGAGTAGGGTTTTTTGGGTTTTGGCATAGCTCACTGTGTTATATATTTATTTTTAAGTATTTATTTTTATAGCCAACCGAATAACGTTTGCCAGCATTTTCGAAAAAGGGGCCCCCAATGCCGCATTGCTGACCAAAGCATTTGGTCAACCGGCAGCGCAATTGAAGAATCATGTTGAAGTCATCTCGTTTGTGATTAATTTGAACAAGCGCTAAATTGATTAGAAAAATGTTTTGTTTGGTCGCCTGCCATTCTCGCACTGTTGTACTCTCGCGTTTGTTTACATATGCGTATTGGTATTGGTGCTAATTTCGTTGCCTAATTTTGTGCAAAAGTCAAGAAAGATAGAAAGATTTTTGAAATATTCGGTCGTCGGGGTTGAGTCAAGTCGCTCGCATATCAAAGTTGACACTTGTACAATTGTACATTCATTTGGGCACATGTTTTGCATTTCAATTTGTATTTCAATTTGTATATTTTTAAATGTATGTGTGTTTGTTGTTGTTGAGCGAGCGCGCACGCTAAAGTACTAAAATATAGCAGTATGTACTTATTTATAAAACAATGTTTTTTACGGTTCGTTTTTCTTTTTGCTTTTGTTGTTTCCTGGCCTATAAACAAAACAAACAGTCGAAAATGGAAAATAGAGCAACAGAATATTGACAAGTAGCTAAAACAATTCATTCATTGAACTTTTGTTTTGATTTCAATTCTATTTTTATTTAAATTTTTTTGTGTTTCGTGTAGAAAATATGTTTAAATAATCGGTTAAACATTGTGTTAGATTTTTGTTAAATTGTTTCGAGAGATTAGCCTAAAATAAGTTATTAACTGCTAATTACATACGCACTGTAACCGCTCAAGCTTTTACATATGCTTAGCGAGTACAGCAACCATTTTGTAAGCTTTCTGTTAAGTTAATAGAAATACATGTGCGGGCTCTGTTAGTTTAACATTTGGGCATGTGTTTGCTTTGCTTTTTGTTGATTGTCTGTCTTGTGGCCGCCATTTTACAAATTGATAAACTTTGTAGTTATCATTGTTTATGTATCTTTTGGGCCATGTGTATCAACCGCTTTTGACTGGGCTATCATTGCCTTTGCCTTTAAATGTTTTTCCTCTGTTTGTTTGGGATTTGTCCGAAAACAAAAAATACTTTTATATACGAAAAAAAGCCAAGAAAAATTATGTCGAATTGATTTATTGACTTAGTTATTTAGGCCCCTCATAGACGGTCCTTGTAGTTGTTACCCAACCTAGAATATGTTAGGGCCAGAACCTTTTTTTTTTTTATTTTATTCTCATTTTTTTGTTTTTTGCTCTTGTCAGTTTGTTGGCCCCCAAATAGCAGGCAGTGCAAATATTTAGTTTTCATTTATGCGTTTTTTTTTTTTTGGTGTTGTTTTCCCTTGTTTAGACCCATTTGAGTTTAACTCGATTTGCACTGTGAGTAAATAATGTGAAACAAAAAAGCGGCCACTAATTGAAAAGTATTCAAACTCTCAAGGGTCATAAGTACTTACAAAGGGATTGTAGGAATATTTTGGGTTATTGTTGTGATTTGATGGGTTGGCAAAAAAAAGGCAGTCATTTTTATGTTTACTAAGATGATTAGATAGGTTGTTAACAAGTGAGACAATTTGCAAGAAAGTGAAATATATATTAAATAAATTGAACACAATAATTGCACTTATTGAAATGATCATAAAACTCATTCAACAACTCTCGAAATGTCCTTATGCATTACGTTTTGTGCTATTTTAGGGTTCGATTCTAATCGATGCATAGACATTCAAATAGATTATGCACCATCATTAACTGACCAATTTGGATTATGACTGAAAGTTGATGGCTCGATTGTGATTTTGATTTCGTTTTCTGTATGAGCGCGCATCATTATGCGCTGCACGTTGCCACATTAATTGACTCATGCACGATTCATTGGGCATCGCACAGCTTATGCCTATCCCAGCAACCAGGCTTAATCTATCCACCCGCACTTGCCCTCACCGTCCGTCCGCTATCGCTGTAAATTGGTTGAGTATCTTTCTGCTAGATTTGATTTATATGGGCTGCAAATTGACACGCTGCTCGCTGCACGACGCACGTAAACGATTTTCATTTTCCAATCATAATATCATGCGTGTCTGCACTGCCAATCACCGCCAAAACCTTACCTGCTGATAGGTGTAACAGCCCTCGCCTCTTAACAAATCCATAGCCATGTGTTGCGGTCCCTTTTTTTTTGATACAGTTTGCCTTTTATTGCAATCAAACAAATTGAATTAACATATTGGGCTCGTGGGCGATATTATGGGGGCTTGCAGCATGTGACTGGCAGCCAGGATGTTGATTGTATTCATAGTTGTTGTTATTGCTGTTGTTGTCGCTTAAATTTGTGCGCCAGCTGGGCGTGTCCCTTCAATTATTTATGGCCTCATGCGCGACTTGTTTGCCTTTGTTAATGACGATGACAGAGGCAAGAGAGGCGGCGGCAGCAGTAGCAAAAAAAAATGTATAAGCACAAAGTGCCAACAATTGGCAACTGCAGCCGAGAATTGCAGCAGCAGCAACAAGAACAGCAGCCGCTGCCGCCGCTCGCAAAAAAGTTAATTAAAAGTGCAATCAAGCAACGAGTAGAGCCAGAGCCAGAGCCAGAACCAGGACGACAACAACGATGGCATTTTGCTAGCAACGACACAAAAACGACATTTTCAAGGGTGAACTTCAAAATGAGGCTAGCTTGTGTCAGCTCCAATAACCCCCCTCCACATGGCGTATACGTATCAAAAATGGGTTTTGCTGTACGACATAAGCCTTAGCGCAAATACGAACACACCAACACACACACATACATATATATACACTTACAGACACATAAATTGCTGCAATTATAGGCGTCATAAATTATAAACGTCGACGGCGATTGGCGAGGCTGAAGTTGAAGTAGAAGGATGTGGGCAAGGCTGTATAAGATGGGAAATGCTTTTAATTGATTTCCTTGACTGCGCGCTCTTACCCCCTTTCTCACTCTCTTTTGTTCGCGCTCCCCTGACCATTCAACTTTTGTGTCTTTTGTTTCCTTTTGCGTTAAGTATTTTCCATTCTTTGCACCTTTTTCCTTTTTTTTATTTTCATTGCTTCTTACCAATCCATCATTGATTACGTATTGTCTTTTTAATATTTCAAAGTGCAAATTCTCCAAGGCTCCTTAAGGGCAGCTGGAATAAATTAATTTAAAAAAATTCCCATAACTATTTTGCCAATACATAGTTTAACTTTGATTAAGACAGCCTGCTCTACCTGGAATAACTACAGGCAAAACTCTGCTGCTTGATGACTTCAAAGATTTCCTTGCCATGACAAGTTATTAATTGCTCATTTGCTTATTAGATTCGCTGTCCTTAGCAGCTTTCATATTTGTTTAAGTTGTTAAAAGGTCATTGAAGATGTGATTTTCTATGGCATGCAGCTTAGAAAATGTTTATGAAAAATTACATGTTTCATACAGGGCATCTATAAGTCGCGCTCTTTTAAGTATGTTTGGACTTGCTTGTTATCTTGTTAGACATTTAATAGATTTTATTATTCAATAAGCCATAAAGTGGCTTTTATTTATAGCAATAAAAACAGTCAATTGACAATTCTGTTAAACAAGTTTTTTTTTAAATTAATTTACCAATATGAAATTACTTTGAAATCATATACATATATTTTATTCACAAAGCCATCAATTACTCTGAATAATCTATTTACATAAATATTTATTCGTATCGCATAATAAAATTCCATTGACAATCCTTTTATTATTCAATATCGAAGTGTCAGCATAATAATTACTGTTAGTTTCCAGTGCTGTTCAGCTGTCAGCAGTTTAATTGATTACACGTTAGAGTTTTGGGACTTGAAAATTTATTGCTAATTACGTCTGTTGATGATGTTTCAAGTTGTTGATTGTTGCAGCTCGATTGCTGTTTGTGGCCATATCAAATTGGGGCCCGGATACATCACTCAAAATAATAATATCAAAGTGTTCGCCCGCTCGCAATTCAAGCTTGCCGCAAGATGCTTGGCATAAGCGGAATTTGCGGTGACGCAGCCCTTGCCCCCGACCCCGCCCCACCCTAGCAACAATATCGAGTAATTAGAAACTTTGACCTCGGGGCCCTTTTTGACAGTTGGCTCTCTAAGTCCTGCCACTTTGCCACCCATTCATTCCAGGAACCACATCTGCTCAACATTTGATGGCGCGTGCGTTAAGCGGTTTTCAAAAATTTCTGATTTAATTTCACCTCCGGCTGACTTCAAGCCATCCATTTTTTTCGGCTGTCTACCTCCTACAGCCAATTAAATATAACTTAACTGCGCGTTAAACAAAATTTAATTTCAAGTCCTTGGTCCTGGAAAATGTAATCGCCACATTCCCTCACTCCCTGCATCCTGCTGCAACATTCATTTCGTTTGCTCGCAGTTCTATTAGCCGGCCAAATCATATTTATTTATTAATTGTAATTACATTGGACATCTGGAATGGAAGAATATCTTTGGTGAGCGGCACACCAGCTCAACATCCATCCAGCTCGAGTGTAATAGATACTTGTAGTCTGTTGCTAGATGGCAAAATCGCTTGCTCGGCTTGTTTGTAAGTGCCTCATCTCTTATTTCTTCTCTTTCTCTCTCTTACTTTCTATTTCTACTTTTTCAAAATGGGTTCAAATGCCAGCGCAGCTTAAATGCCAGCTAGTAGCTACTATTTCTCCCTTACTTGAACGTTTATTACAAATACTCTTTCTATGAGTAAGATAGTTTATTTGTAGTTGGATATGTTGTGTATATATATTATCTCTTTCGTAAGCTTTGTTTATAATAAATAAATCCATCGGTAAATACCGATCTAAAGGGCTCAACTAATTCCCTACTCCAGAAACATTGAAACAAATTTACTGAAGAAACTTTTAATTTGTTTCATTTATGATGAATGTCCTCCCCCTATACTCATAAATCTATCTAATTAATTGCCACTTGAAAGCGTATCCTGCATTCGTGTTTATGCAATTAGTGATTCATTATTTTTTTCCAATTTCGTTTTGGTATACTTAAGCATATATGTGTGAACGAGTTGTATGCAGCTTATACTTTATCTCTCTCTTCCTCTACCTTTATCTATATCTATCTCTTTCTGTGTGTGTGTGTGTGCTGTGCACTCAAGTAACAGCTGCAGATGAAAATTGCAAATGAAACTCAACTTGGCTTCGGCTTGAAGTGTTGGGCAAGCAGCTGTTGGTCTGCTTGGGTCTGTTTTCTGGTGTGTTCTGGTTTGGTCATGAGGTCCTTTGGTCCTTTGCTCTGATGCACAAATCAACATTAAGTGCATGTAACTCATGTAACTGGGTATAGGGAGGATTTCGCACTCTTCTAACCCCTCTTTGTGTGCCTGTGTGTGTGTGTGTTTGGATGTGGCACTTGGAAGTGTCAAAGTTGCATGTTATTGCATCAACATATTTGCTCTATCTCTATCTCTATTCTTATCCCTATGCATTTCACTTAGCAAAAAAACGTAAGGGATTTTCAAATCAAGTACAGGTGTTGTCAAAATGTAGACAAGTCTGCAAATATTTGTTTAGAGGTGGAAATTTTTGTGTACGGTACACTATAAGTACAGGAAAAAAGTACTTGCAGCAAGTATAAAACAAATGTTTCTAAGTTACAGTAACATTATTCTAACAAATATCTAACTTCAACTCAATCTCTAGCAAGGGTAAGATATATGCTTATATCACGTTTTTAGAATTAAATGCAGAAATAATCTAAAGCATTTAAAATCGGATATAGTTTGACAAAGTTTGGGCAATCAAACATTTTGGCCAATCCCCAAGTCGACTTTTTAAAATGGGCTTAGGGTATCTTCTAGTCAGGATTTCTCTTCTACTTGTTTTGCTATAACAGTGTCAAACTTGAGCTGCGCATATGAGTGTGCATGCGTGTGTGTAAGTATGCGTGTGGGTTTTTGTCTGTTTGTTTGTTTGCTTGTATTTTTGTGGTAGATACGTATTTTGTTATCATGCTGCAAAAACCGTATCCTGCAATTTACACTGATTAATTGCATTTCAAATGCTTTGGCCTTGCAGCTGGCAGCTGCTTTTATGGGTGTGTGTGGGTGGTTGGGTGGGTGTTTTTGATGTATCTTTTGGCTTTTGTGGTTGCACCGCAGAGTGCAAACAAGCAAATTCATTAGCAAAGGCAAAAACCGAAATTATCGACAAACGGAGCGAAACAGTTGCTCAAGTGTTGGAGAGCAGCAGCGCTTCCAACTCGAAATTCGTGGTAAACTTTTTCAATTTGGTATGCGTTGCCCACACACATACTCACACACACTCACCCACATACCAAGTGGTGCAGCTGGTGATGAGGGGAGGGGAGGGTGGAGGCTAGCCAGGTGTAACTTTTGCCACTGTTGGGCCAACACATTGAAACCATTTTATGCGCTATGCGTGCCCTGGCTACATGAAAAGCAAATCGAAGATGAAGCAAACCTAGAAGTCGAAGGACGTACCAAGGGACAGAGCAAAAAAAAAAAAAAAAATATCCAGTTGGGGCCACGCCACAAGTTAAGCACTGGCCACAACCAGCCAGCCCCAATAACATCAACAAACAGCAAAAATAAAGTAAAGTTCCAGCTCAGTGTGGCACCGTGAAAAGTTTGGCGAGCTCTTCACTTTAACTTCCAACTAACACAGAAAAGTCAATTGGGCCAATCTCTGGCACCATCAACATCAAAGTAGGGGGAATGGCGGATGAGCGCTGCACAGTCATTGAAACCGGATTTTTATGTACATTGCAGGTCACAATTTTCAAATTAAAAGTCAAACTTGGATTGTGTTAGGCAAACACTAGATTGTGCTTGAACCCATTGTGAATTACAATGAGCAGTTTTTTTTTCGGGTTAGTATCGAAATGTGTTACTTTTACTCATAGTGGAGTTTGTTAAGGGATTTCCGAATTCCATCAAATTTGACAAGCTTTGTTGTCTAAGCAATATTCTTCATTTTAATTAGTTTCTTATTATTTGCTTAAGACTTAATTGCTTTCTATGGTTGTAATGTGTAGGCATTCCCAAAGGAACGATTACTTGGCATTGTATAATTAAAGTCAATACGTAAAGTTTTTTTCTCAGTGTTTTAGATTTATTTCTAAATTGCTTCATAGCTGATCATGATTGTAGTATTGTAGCAGCTTGTCTGTATGAATATATATAGCCTGATAACCTACTCTCTCTCTCTGTGTGTTTGTGTCTATGTTCATGATTGTGTTTGTATGTGTGTGTGGCAAGTAACCTTAATGCTCTACACCTTTTCTATGTGCCATATCCTGCGCTTTTGATGGGAAAAGTTTAATAGCTTTCGACAATAAAACTTCAACTATTATGTAACAAAGCAGCAACATTTACCCCTCGATCGACTAGGCGGCATCTACCTACTACATATATATAGGTAGGTAGGTGGAACAATTGGTGGAAGGTCGTCGTATACCACATCCCCCATGCCACCCTATATGAACTTTATTGGCAGTCGCAAGGGCTATACAGCTAGTTGGCAATAGACAAGCTAAAGTAAGCAGCAGGAAGCCGAATACACAGGCACATGAGGCACAACGGCCTGTGGCAGTGTGTCTCCTACTTGCCACCCCTCATACTCACTCCTTGGTCTTGTCCTTTTGCCATTCCTTTGGGGGTTTTGGAGCTTTTATTGCGCCCCGGCTCATTGCCTTCCAATATTAAATTTCAGCTTAGCTGTTGCTGGGTTAAGTTCAACGTTCGAGTGTGTGTTGAATGTGCCTATGTGTGTGTGTGTGTGTGCGTGTGGGTATATTGCCATCTACTTATCTGACTTTGCATCTGGTTATGTTTACTTTTGCGCCTCTTTCGATGGCTCTATTTCCCATAATACTGAATGCCCCCATGCATATAATTAAATTTTTGCGCATGTTTATTAAAATTGTTTGCCCAAACTTCCCTAAAAACATTAACAAAAAAAAAAAAAAAACGGAAAAATGCTCAAAGCGAGAAATATACGAAATACTCTTGCAGACTTTGGGCACACCTTCTTACGCCATTTTAATGAGAAAATTGTTCATATTTCTATGTGAAAAATAAAAATAGAAAAATAAGCTAAAAAAAAAAATAGTCTACCAAAAACTTTTATTGCAGCGTCACTAAAGCAACTTTCTTTTCTTTCGCTTGTAGCATGAAAATACTTTTGCATGACTTTTTTTGCTTTTGTTTTCTGACTGCTGGCAAACAGCAACAAATTTAAAATGCAAAGTAAAATAAGTCGAATTGATTATAATTGTAAATTGTTGAAAAACTGTTATTCCCCAATCTTACTTTGTATTCATTTTGTTTTATTTCAACAACATTTTACATGAATTCAATGTAATTCGTAAGAAAACCGAATTTAATGTCAGTTATTAAATCATGTTCAATTCAGCATTCGAATTTCAAATAGAATTTGTATGAATTTAATATTTAATATGAACATAGCCTTAGTTAAATTTATCTGGATAAGAAATTCTCTTAAGTCTATTAACTAATATAGAAATATTTAAATACAGTTGGCTGAAGAATTTATTCCTCGCTTAAATTTCTATAGCTTTAAACAGCAATAAACTAAATCAAATGCAAGCAATAAATTTTTTTGTCTATGTCCTTATTCCAGGTGAATTGCTATTCAGGAACATTCACACACACATACACACTATTAAAACTTTTTGTGTCCCAAGGCACTTTATTTTTTTTTTTCGTGTAGTTTGTTGAGCCTGTTTTTGTTGTTGCTTTTGTTTCAGTGTGCTGGGATGATGGGAGTTGAGTGTCATTTCAATTTTGCTGTCACTTTGAGTCGAGCATTGTTGTTGACATCAAATATGCAGCGAGCGTAGCCCGAATCCTCCGCAAGCAGCCAGAAAATCACACAAAAGCACTGCTGCAGCAGCAGCAGCAGCAAGAGCAGCATCCAAAGCAGTTGAAGGAGCAACAGTGGCAACAATAAAAACAACAACAATAACAGTGGGAGTCATCCGGACGTATCCGTTTAACCCATTTAAGGTATCCATGGCTCGCAGCTGTCACAGTCTAGCAATTTGGTGCCTTTGTCTTTGTCATCATTCTCCACACACACAAGACCCCGCACATCCTCACCCCACTGCTCATCCCTCCTCCTTACCTAACACTGTAAATGTCGAAGGTCATTTACTGTTGGACGTGCACCGAGTGTGAGAGACTTGTGGGTGAGAGAGAAAGGGAGGGTCATACACATTGCTGTAAAATTTATTGTTTCCCAATATATGCAAAAATTTTTTGGCAGCTTCCACAGTGCCCCCAGTTACGAATGAATTGCGGTTGCCGCAATTGAATATGTCTGTGTGTGTGTTTGCTTTAGTTGTTGCTATTGTTGTTGCCACATTTGTTGCCTGATCGTCTGTCAGTCACTGGGGAAATTTCACTTGTGTTGTTGCTGTTGTTGTTCCCACAAACAGTCGTAACAGCTTCACTCTCTCACTCTGACATACACACACGTGTGGTGCTTTCTGTCGAATGCTGATGTCAGTGGATACTGTTTGCCGCAGTGCTCCTGCTTCTCTAACAATGACAAGCATATTCAAAACGATACGAAAACACACACACGCACACCCAGACAGAATGGTGTAGAGCCACAAAATTGCGGACAGGGTGCGAGTAAACTTTACACATTTTGCCGCTTTATTTATTGCGTTTGCATACGTAACGTAGCAGTATGAGAAATATTCTCTGATTTCAGCTACGTTCATGCGTAGAAGTTCTGATTTTAGAAAGGTTTAAAATTTTCTATTTGAAGAAGGATAATAATCAAAACAAAATGTGCTGCGATGGCTAATGGATGGCAAGTTTTGTTTTTTGAGAATTCTTTAAATGGGAAATTTTATTGAGAAAGTTCTTTCTGAAAGGTTGTGTTCTAAGAAAAAGTTTTCAATATCCAGTTTTATCATGATTTCTATAATTTTCACGAAAAGTCCGGAAGTGTAACCCTGTACAAAAATACTTTATACATTTTTCGCAACGAGTCCAAATTTTGTTGTTGTTGTTGTTGTTGTTGCTTGGGTATGTGCAATGCAGATAATAGAGAACGATGGCAAATGATGGGGAATGTGATATGATTAGAGACGAATGAAATTACTTTTGCTTTGTTGTTGTGCTGTCATTTTAACTGTTCTCTGTGCTGCTATTGCTGCTGCTGCTGCTTCTATAAGTGTTACATTTACATTCATTCTATACTATATTCGAGTGAACTCAGATAAAGTGTCAATCGTTTTATGTAAATGGCAATGAAAATATCACAAAAAGAAAAGACGGAGAGAAATGCTAGCGAGTGCTAAAATGGCCATTGACACGGTGCGTGTGTCTCGTATTGGCTTACTAATTGTTTGGCCAACAGCAGTCTGCCCGAGAGCTGCGTCAGTCTCATGCAGATTTTGTTAATAAAATGGATATATAGGACAGGATATGTCTGACAAACAGACAAACAGTCAGATCGAACACACAATTGGGAAGCCTTTTTGTCTTGAGCAAGTTTTAAAGCATTTTGCCAGAAATTGACAAAGTCCCAGGCAGGAAAATTGAAATCCAATTTATTTGCAGACCATTGTAAGCTGGTCAAAGGGATCAATATACCATGTGTGTGTGTGTGTCCGTGTCCGTGTGTAGGGTTAAAATTGCAGCTGTGTCTTGTGCTTTCAATAGTTGGTTTCTGTTTATTTTAAATTTGGCTAGCGTCCTTTGAGACTGCAGTTCATTTTACGCTTTGCCAATTACAATTTGGCCATCAATTTGGCTCATTCAATGCAGCTTTTCAATTTGGCCAAACTAAATATAGATATACATATATATGTATGTATTGTTATTTTGTTGCTCGATTTAAACGCTGCTCACTTAAAAGTTAAAATCATTCGCTATTATCCGACCATTTTTATTATTGTTAGCGCACATTTCACTAAGCGGCTTAAATGAATTTTCCAACACTTTGAGCACACTCCCTGTCACCAGCTCGAACCCCCCTTCTGCTATACAAAAACAAATTTCAAACTATGTATTTACTTATGGGCATCAGAGGGCGGCATTCATTGTTATTGTGTTAGCCCCGGTCTCGACCAAAGAAATAAGTTGACACATTTTCTGATTGTTTACAAATTTGGGCAGTCATGCAGGCCGTGCCCTAACCTGCCTCTGACCGGGGCCCCAGCTTGGCAACAGGAGCGCTAAAACTTAATCCAAACTTTGCATAAAAGGCATTTGGATGGGATTTATATACCTAGCATGTAGGTTCTTTTTGTCCTATTTCGGGTAAACTTTGGGCTCTGAGTTTGGCCTCTAAGTTTAGTTTTTATTCAGCTTCTTCTAGCCTGCTTACACGTTGCTGCCAACACACACACAAAACGCCAACATGAAAGCAAAGATTTAGTACTTGCCTTGCCTTGTGTCTGGGCTTAGCATTGTTGCAACACATCTACAGATTTGGGCCATGATATTTTTTGGCCGACGCCAAGTCAACGAGTTTACCCAAACAAAGCGTCTTAGCTTTGGGGCGCCCCCGAATATTAAAGTCAACGCTAAAGAGTTGTTGGCCCAAAAGATTGTAAACGAAAGGCATTGTACAGAGAGCAATGAATAGTGATAATTATTATATTTTTTAGCTTGATTAAAGTTGCTTAAAGCTTTAATGAGATTATTTATTCCTTACCTTCAATCTAAGCTATATCAGCTTGCAATTCCTTAAACCGTCTGACACTCGCCTTAATCTTTGTAAATTGCTATGCCAAAAAAAAAAAAAAAACAAAGTAACAGGCTGTTTCAAAATTAGATTAACTTATGCTAAATATGCGCATGGGGCGTTGCCTCAATCAAATATCAATTTGGATTTAATTGCAAATTGAATGCGGCTCCCACAGCACAAAAAAGTAGGCAGATCCCCATTTTCGGGCGCATAGAAAACTTTGAGGCACATGCGAAAACGCAATCAACGCATGCCATTTTCACACCTACGTTTATGACATTGATTGCCAGCACGCACAAAGCACACACACACATTCACATACGCATAGAATATACTTGTGTTTGTGTCTGAAGTGTGTGCAGCCAATAAACCCCAAAAGGGATTAATTAAATAATTTATATGAGCTTTTGTTTAGTCGTAAGTTGATTAAGCAGTGCTGCTGAACGCACAAACACACACACACACACATGCACAATCTCTCACACACACTCAAAAGCGCATTAAACGTGCGTGTGACATATCCCCTCCTTCCCCGCCTCAGCCGTTCATTCGTTATGCTGGATGCCCTTTATAGCGTTACGGGCACAAATTGTTTAGCTCCTAATGATAGACAAACGTTGACGCTTCGGCTTTTGACAGCAACGGCAACAAAGTGTGTGTGGGTTGATGGTGGTTTTGGCAACACTTTTGAGCTGCTGACAGACAGCATATACGCTTGATTTGATGTGATAACACACACCAATTAGCTGATCACAACACCTGTGCGCCCAATTGTGAGTGGGTTTTTGGGACCAACTAACAATTTACTGACTCTGCACTTGGCCAACAGTTAAATTTAAATTATTTTCGTTTAATTAACAGCCATTTGATTTGTCTATGATTTCCAACTGTTCCAAACATTTGCCTCCTGTTGCATGCGACTGCTGCCTAACTAATTGCTGCCTAATTTATGGCACTGTAACATTGGGGTAACATTGCGGTCCTCCCAAAACCCGTTTGAGCTCTGAGAGTGCCAGTCAACATATATTAACCACTATCAGAGCACATCAATTAACTGGCAATTTGGTCCTTTGCAGGTGGTAAATTTATTGAGAATACCAAATGTGCATTTTGTGTTTGTGGCAGCTTGTTTTAAGCGTTTACAATTTAATTGAAAAATCTATTTAACATGATTTATGTATTTTATTTTATTAGTTGTGAGGCATAAAGTGCTATTAAATATTAAAAATTGCAAACATAATATAATTTTGTGTGCTCAATTGCATTTTATATTGCGACAGTCTGGTTAGCCAATTCATTGAAAAATTCGTTTGATTTTTTGACACAAAGTTTGTGATAAAAATCGTGTATAAATTAAATTTCTAGCCTAATTAACATTATTTTATGTGAAAGCGCTTTAAACCGTTTTTCATTTTTTTTACCGCAAAAATATTGAAAGAAAAAATTCTAACTTTTTAACAGCTTCTTGTCATAAATAAATACCTCAAAATAGTCAATTGTTTTAGTCAAATCAATTGTTTTAATTTGTTTACTTTGCTTGATAAACAGACTATAAGAATATCTCCTTTTGTTGGCTTTCACTTGTCACCTTACTTGTTCAACTGCCTTTGTCTGCACATCAGTGAAATCTTGTTGTTCATCCAAATTTAATCAGTGGAAATGTAGTGGAATCACAGATGGCATGGCATCAGCTTAAGCAACGTACTCCAGGGGTGTCAACGACCTAATTGAGTGGCATTAAAATGCTTGAAAATAGTCGAAGCGAATTGGTAAAACAATTGTGACAATACAACAGTAGGCCGTTGATAAGTGCGACAAGCGGATATCCGCTTCAGTGTATTCAATGGCTGAATCAGCAGCGGAAGATGAAGAAGGCAAACAATAACACAACAAATACAAACACAAACGGCTGGGAGGGGAGGGGAGGATAGAAGCATGCCTGAGCTGAGCTAAATGGAAATGACAAAACACGTTTGGAAAATTGTTGCAGCCTCCGCCATCGTTCTTTTTCCTGGCCAGCAAGAATCCCGCGCGGTGGCAACATTGTTTTTAATATCCGCTAAAAATTGTTGTTTATACAATGTCGCTTCGAATGAGCTGCATAGTTGCCAGACCATCCCCTTCCCCGCCCCTGCCACACCCTCTAAAGCACCAAACCATAGCTATTTGTTGTTGTTGGTAACTAGCTGTGGCTTTGGGGTTTTGTGGCAACTTTGGATGCTGCTGTTGTTGCAGCTCCTTGCTATTTGGTAGCTATTTTATTTGCTTAGTTGCCATAAAGTAAATTGTTGTTTATTGCTTGGCCAGCTGATTGTAACTTAAAACATTGCATTTGTCTTTGTCGGTGGTGATTACAATTTTGCATATGCCATTCACAGGTGCAGCGTGCAACATATTTGTGTCCATTTAATGACGCATGATTTATGTTCATTTGCAGTCCAAAAATAAATTAAATAAATCTTGTTCAAGAGTTTAATTAAGACAGAGTATGTATTTTTTGTGAACTTTTATGGAATGCAATAAAAGTTTATTTGTTTATTTTCTTGACTTATCCATTTAATACTTTCTTTAAACAACATTTCAGCAGCTTAGCTTCGAGATTTGTTAAATTTTACTTGTCATATTTCACATTAAAACGAAATTTACACATCAAATTGCAGGAAACTGTATAAATCATCCAATCAAAAAAAGTCACTTTAAATGCATTTTTAAAGGCAAACCACATAACTTGCTCCTTTCGTGCAGTCCGGTCACAATTGAGGCAACTTGTAGTCTGACTTTTGGCCGGCACTGTTTGCTAAAACTCAAACTCTTTCATCAGCCGTTGTCGACCCCCCTTAAAAATAAGTTCCTTGAACAGCTGTTAGTTAGTGAAACTTTTGATTTTCGGTTTTCACTTTTTGCCTGATGTTGAGTGCTGCTTTTTTGCTTTAGCTTGTTTGTTGGTTTTGTTTGTCGGAAAGCTTTCGACGGACAGATTTATATGCAAGTTGGTCGGTAATTGAGTATAATGTTGCATTAATTATTTACAGTTGTTTTCAATTCAAGAGCAAGAGTGAGAGCAAGAGCAGAGAGAAAGAGAAAGTAACAACTACAAACAAAAGTTGTAAATACTTTGAAGATTAATTAGAAGCTGCCGCATCATCAGAGGCGGCCAACTGGAACTCTTATTGGCACGCTCCCCTCTACCTTGTTGGCGCTTCGACAGCTGACTTTAAAAGTTGCCAAAAAAGTTTCCGTGCTATGAAAGTGATTTTTCACAGCGTCAAAGAAGGCAATGAGAGCTTTTCTCGCTTGAAATTGACTTCGATTGTAATAATAAAATAATTTAATGAAATTTTTATGGGCGTTAATGAGTTTTACACAGTTGCTACTCATTAAATATCTATCATTTGTTTGCCGCTTGGCTTGTCCAGAATTTATTGTTAACAAAACAAAGAGAATTTGGCTTACGTATAGAATATCGCTCAACAGAATAAAGTCCTTTTTGTGAGTTTACTTTTAGTTGAGCTTACTGAATGCTTTGTTGCCTCTCTTAACTCTAATCATATATGCACATGCATCCCCTTTGCTCTCGTCTGCATGCTACTCTAAAAATATGCTGCAAACTCTGTCTGCCATAAACTCAAAAAAGCCCCCAAAATTAAGGCAAATTTATTACATTTATTTACACAGGCTGAGCTAGTAAAATAGTGCTTGCGTTATACCCTAAGACACTGGTATGGAAAAAGGGTATATATAAAGGGTATCAAGATCTTTAAACTTACCATAACAGATTCCATTACAAAAATCAAAAAAGATTTTTATAGTAAAATATATTTTGCTAATTTCTTTTAAACCAATTACAGGATATCTTCTATCTAACAGCCTTATCAAGCTGCTCCATTGTATTTTTGGGCAACCACTTTGATATTTTCGAAACGAAGAAGAAGAGGAGCCGAAAAAATACTTTTAAATGTAATTTACATATGCCGGCAAACTCATTTTGGCCATTTCGTTAACTGGTATTTAACTTGAAATATTTTATGGACAGCAACTAAGAATAGAAGATGCGCAAATAAGGCGGAAAGCAAAAAGCCAAGGCTATTTGCAGGAGGCAATTTATGCAAAGTCAGCAAAAACTAAACGTAGCTGCCCCAAATTTGCGTGTAAAGTAGAGCGGTCACAGTGCGTATACTTAATTAACAACAAGCAAAACATGTGTACAACAAAAAAGAGAGCCCAAAAAATGTTGGGTCTTCTCCGAAATGGCTAACAGCATTTTGCAAATATTTAATTAGCACGAAAATTGAATTGAGCTGGAAGTTTTACATATGTATATGTATACATTTGAGGCCTGATTTCCAAAGAACAAATTCAATATTCTGTTTGGAAATTTGTCAAATATTTAAACAGGACATTCAAATGCAATTTGTATATATATATATATTTAGATGTGGTTGTTGTTGGCCACATCCTTGGTGAGTGCAAAAGCGCAATGCATAAGCACACAAATAGAAGAGAGCAAGAAACTTAAATGCAAAAGGAGCAGAAGCCCACAATTGATTTCACCTGTGTTCCCTCTGGGCAAATAATGCTTGAGACCGCCCACAAAGTAATCAAATTTTACAGCCAGCCAAGTTTCCCTCTCTTTCTGTGTATGTGTGTGTCGTGCTTGTCACTTGTCAGCCCAAAGGGCTCAACTTTAAGTATTTCAATAGACTACTTTCTTCCTAGCTGTATGTTTAAGTTGAACCAACAGCATACTACGTATACGCAATATTGATTAGATGCAAATATTAACAACATTTTATTGCCATTGAATGTGCATTGACTGGCTACGCTTTGTGGCTTACTGCTATTTCAATTTATATGCCATTCGGATGCAACTTTTAATTGCGCCCAGCATCCTGTGAGGTCCTCTCTAATTAATATTGATTATAAAACAGCATTGATTGCAACGTTTTTAAATGTTCATTTACATACTTTTTGCACTTCCTCTTTGCCCATTCAATATGCTAATGCATTTTATGAAGATAAATTACCAGCGACACATTCAGCAAGATAGCAGAAGTCCAACACTGAATTTATTGCTGGCAAAAACGTTTGCCTACAAAAATTACCACACAGAAATGCAATAATAGTCGAAACAATGCATATCTGACATTTTCAGTTCTATCCTTAGTTCTTTTTTTGTGTCTCTTTAAGAACTAGGGCAATCAAATTTGTGGTACTTTATTCAACATTTAAGTTTTTAGTTTGAAACTTGTTGTCATGGAGGACAAACTTTTTCATGGCTTTGGAAAAACTTAATCGATTTTCATGCCTGATCAACGTTTTTTTGATATCGTGTAATAAATTGATTTTGCATTTAGAAACTTATTAGTTATTTATGAGACTTGTTTTAAGAGACTTTGATGCGGTTGCTTAGCTTTAATTAAGCAATTTAAGCCCAATAGAAATAAGTTATATACAAGATTGAATAAATAAAGTTCTTTACTGTCTTTTAAGTCATTCAAATTTACTGCTTAGAACTTTTTGTCAGCACATTCTGTGCGCAGTTTAATTAAATATCTTCAGCTTGATTAACATTCGCAGCTGTTGCTAAGCATTTTTTAAGAATGACTAATAAAGTGACTCAGCTCAGCTTCACTAGACAAACTACTTTGACCTTGTTCAGTTGGCTTAAAAGGCTGGTCTCAAAAGGATTGTGCAATTTCGTTGTGTGCAGTTCGTTTGGAATTGCTCGGCTGTTGGACACGGCTGGGCCAATATTCTACTATTTTTCAAAAGACTCAAATACATGTCTGTGCTTCGGTGTGTGTGAGTGTGTTGACTGACTTTCGGCATCATGTTGCCATCTGTCCAATGACTCATTTTTCATGATTTGCAGCTACGTTTGAATGGCTGGCCATTTGGGTTTCTTTTTCAGTTGTTCGATTTGTGAAAAAGAAACTCATGTAGCCGCAGCGTTGTATCCTTGGCCTGTCATTTGTTCAAATAACGTATACGACATGTTGCTCTCTTTCCATGTGGCCAATTCAATAAAACGCTTCTCTCTTTGCATTTGATTGCCTGTATTTTGGGCTAAGCATGGCTCGAGCTCCATTTAAAAGATTGAACAGTGCCGCCTGCTGGTGCTCTAAGCGAATGGCCCGCAATTTGCCACAGGATACAGGATACAATTTACATCGATGGCCAGCAGCAGAAGCAGCAGCACAGTAGCCAGTAAATCGGCTGGCTAATTAACTTGCTCATTAAAGCTGTAAATTGGCAAACTCAGCATGACACGACAGAACAACATCTGACTTTTTGTGCCAGCAAGATCAAAAATGCCAAAAAATACTACCCGAGCCATCACAAAGCTGATACACAACAACGGGACACATTTTGGCCGTAAATGAGAGACATTTGTGCTGGTAGGCAGGCAGGCAGGCAGGTGCTGATGCTTTCTGTGAACATTGTCGATTTGGTATACCCTGTAATCTGGCCATGAAGAAGTGTTGAAAGGAGATATCACACTACAAACTAAAAAGAAGAACGATTTACACACAGGGTATTTTATAGTCTGACTAAGCTTTAGTTCCATTTTGATTTCTCGACTTTTGTTTTGCTTTGCATGGTGCTGCAATCGAGTGCAAATTTGTACGCTTGTTCACAAATAGCCATAAATCGACACGTTTGCAATTGTGGCCAATGTGGAACAGCAAAAAATTAAAGCATACTTTTTGGCAGCGCTCGAAAAAGAAATGAAAAAACGTTGTTTTTAAATACCAACAATTGATGTCATTTCGATTTGCCATCTGAACTTTTGCTGTTGAGGCGCCAGCAAAAAGCAAACCAATTTCACAATATTTGCTGGAATGTTGCTTTCGTTCCTTTTATGGGCTGTCATTATGATTGTTTTTGTTGTTGTAGGCGTAGTCCTCGTTGTTGTTGTTGTTGTGACTATTGATGCGTGAAAATTCAATCACTATGCGGCTTGTTGCTGCTTTGCCTGTGCCTCTGCTTTGATGGCGGCTGGAATTTGTGTTTTCTTTTGCTGTTTAGTTACAGTTTTTTCTTAATATAGCTTGAATATTTATTTTCAATACACTAGGCGCACAAATTGTTCACTGAAAGTACTTTTGCTAATGTAAAAAGTTAAGAAATTATTCATTTTGAATTTATTAAAAAATTAATTTGAGAAGTTAAGCAGGATCAAAATCTTTAATCACAAAAATTCATTGAAGCCAAAATTTATGATTAAAAATCTTGCTTGTCTTCATATTTGCTCAAAACAAATTTATAAAATGCGTAAAAATTTTTAAGTTGAACAAAAAGTTATTGATTTAGTTTAAGCACTACGGAGTTAAAAGCTTAACATAGTGTTTACAATAAAGGTTAGAGCATAACTATTTCGATCATGTAATCAGATTATTTATATTTGCTCGATTTGCTGTCAATTTGCGTCTGTTCCACTCCGATAGTAACATACTCTTTCAAAAACTGGACATAATACTGAGACTTACAAAGTTTGCAGTGTAAATTTGGAATTATAAATTTGTGAAAAAATAAATCCAAATAAATTTTAAGACTCAATATTAACGAATTTACATCGTTTGTCAAAGACTTTTTAGAGTATTAAGCGCGTCTGTGTTGCAATTTACCAATATTTGCTTAAAGTTTTTTCTTTCTTTTCTGTATTTGTACTACTGTCGCAATTTTCTACGTTTCAGCCACTGGCGATTTGTGGTTGTGGCGAACGTTATGAATGTTTTTTATTCAATTTGCGCATATTTCGTTATGCTTTTTTTTCTCCAGCTCTTGCTCCATTCCCACCTCCTGCTCCTCACTTTGGCCTTGACGAGAGTATGGGTGTTGGCGGTTAGTCTGCTCGCCCACAAGTTGGTTTAGCTTTTTTTTTTTAGGAATTTAAGGCCGTAAATTAACTTGTGCAGCGTTCAACCAGCGACTAACTAGATACGTGGCACGCAGCCACGTGCCATGTGGCACATGCCACATAGTCGCAGGCAGCAAGCGTTGCTGTTTCAACTTAAACACAACTCGAAAGTTTTTTATGGCCAACGAATGAGGATGTAAACAGCAAAGAGTGAAGCAAGTGCAAGGTAAGCGCGAAGCGTACGGCACATAAAAGGCGTCATTCAAATTCAAGCCATTATATTTTTGAGAGCACTTCACACAGACTCAAACGTAACACAGCACCAAAAAACCATACTCCCTTTGACATCTAAGTGCCGCCGACCAGTGTTGTGAAATGCACAGCGCTTTGGCTACCTGGCGGCTTTCATTTAATCCCCCCATCTCACGGTTTGGTTGACGGCTGCTTTAATTGTCTTTACTTGGCAGCTTTCATTTATACGCATGTGTGTGTGAGTGTGTGTGTTTGAGTGTGCTAATACGATTTTGCATTTGGCACTTTAACTTATTTTTTATGCGAGCTATTTATGCAATTCCTTCTTCATTTTCATTCATCGCCAACCTTTTTGTATGCTAAATACGAATTTGTCATTTGCATTTCACATTTCGTGTTTTGCGTTTTCACATGTTTTTGCTGTATTTTTTTTTTTCGATGCTCTTTATTACAAAAAGAATGAAGTATTTTGACAAAGAGTATTGTACTGTAATTTTTAAAGCAAAAGCTAAAATTTCATTTCGTTAATCACATTTTATTGAACAAAAAACTTAGTCACATTTAAAGCATATTCTGCCTAATAACAGGGTGTTTCGAAGTCCGCAAACTTTTCAAAATCCAAGTTTCAACTTCATTTTATTTTTTTCCGCGAAGCTGTCACGTTTGTTTTGCATACTTTTGAGCGCTGACAGACACACACACGGTGTATGCGTAATGTTAAGCATACGCTGCTGTCGTTACCTTTCATTTTTGGCCCCGAGCCGCATTTGTTTAATTGAATTGACGTGAGTTGACACATTTGCCAGCTACTGCCACTACTACTACTACTACTACACTCGAACTCATGACTTGAGAAGGTGTTTAAAAGTACGAGTCAAATGCTTTGATCTCCCACAGGCAATGCTGTCAGTCAGTCAGCAGCTTGCCCCCCATTCGCCCTGTCCACTTGTAGTTGTTGCTGCCGCTGCCTGTTTTTCTTATCAATTTGCAGCAATCAAGACGGCAAAACATTTCAACATTTCAAACATTTAAAAGGGAGTTTGAGGGCCAAAAGTCGCAGCTCGTTGCGTGAAATTTAATCAAATAAATTAGCTATAAAGTTTTATTTTGACGCTGTCAACAGCACGAGGCGCCACACGCAACGTGTCTCTTCTTACTTTTTTGTTGGTTTTTTATTGCTGTCAGCCTTTAGGGCCGGTTTTATAGGCGCTTCACGGTGCTTATTTTGATACTCTCTGCTGCGCATCAATTAACATTGACAGCTTGACTAACTAAAAGGGAATAGAATTGATTTAAAAGGGAGCAGATAATGCACCGAAAGCTAAATCAAATCAAAATGAAATAAACTAGATATTCGACATTTTTCTGTACCCAATCAGGGTCATTTCTATGCGGATTAGGTATTTTAAATCCCAACATGTGTGTGAGTGTGTGTGTTTTGTACTCATTTTAGAGGGCTTAATTAAAGGGCTGCCCTTTGACCCCGCTGCTGTTTCATGCTGGCAACGATGCGAATAGCTCAAGTTAATTAAAATTTTGTTTTGCTTTACTTTTGGGCTTAGGCTGCGGGCTGCTCCACCTAAACAGCTCCAGTTTGTTTAGTCTACAGTCAGACTTTAATCCTTATTGAGTTGATTCTAGTTATTGGTATAAGTTAATTAAGATACTTAAATTCTTGGCAGCTCTATTGACAATGGATCATAAGCCAGAGCAGCTGTCGCAACAAGTTTCAATTGCGGCTTTACAAACCAATCGACGGGACACTTGATAGTCAATTGTAAAGTCCTTGAACAAGTTGACAAGTCTCATCGAGAAATGAAAAGTGTCGAGCTTTTATTTTATATATTTTATTGTCCGCTGAAAGGAATTGATATCGATAAAAGCAACATTAATAAAGTTAACTGAATTTAAAACAATATATATATAGATAAAATAGTTTGTCCTGACCCACAGCCTAAACGATAAGAGCTAGAAGGCAGAATTTATTTTTATTTTGCAAGAAAGATTTTGAAAGATTTTTTTCTTTATGTAAATATCGGACTCGGATAAGTTTGCATTGGTTTGGCTCACAAATGTCTTAGGAATAAGTTTAAGCAACCTTCAAACTGGCAGCATATTTATGATTCTATCAGATTTGTAAAAACTAACAAGCACAAATATGCCAAGTATAAATACTTTTCTTTTCTTATTTTCCTCATGCATATACAAACAAAACCCAAATCAAAATAAAACTGAAAGGGCAGGCCAAAAAAAATCTGGCATCATCAAATGAAGCCCACGAAAGTAGGCAACAGATTTTCAAACTCCTGACGCCAGCAATTTATATGCTTGAAAACGTAAAAAGGGGGAAAAATATCGAAACGAATCGACGTCAAATTGAATAGACCCCGCTAACGGCAGCAACCCACAAATGTTTTAGTCGAATGAAAAAAAAAATTGAATAATGCGAAAATGCGATTTTTGTTTCTTTTTGCGGTTGCCCCGATCGGCTTAGACTCTGGACACCGTGAAAAAAATGTGCGCTCAAAGGGCATAAATCATTGTGAATTTATCATAAATCAAATTCAATTTTGTGTGTAGCTGCCGTTGCCACGCCCCACGCCAACGCCCATCGTTTGGGTTTTGCGGATGCTGCTGAATATTTTCTTTGCGTATATACATTTGTATATTCATTCATATATATAGATTTGTTTGTATTTATATTGTATTTATTTATGATTGTTTCCAGTTAACTCTGTCATTGACATTTTTTTGTCCGCATTTTGTTGCATTTTCGTAGGCGAAGAAACTCAAACACGCAGAAAAACACTTTGATTTCTTATGGGAAATAAACAATTTCTTGCACTGAGCTATTAATAGGCAAGGCGATAAAAAGAGTTGAGAAATTTAAAAATTGTGTGGTGAAAATAAAATGTGCTATCATTAGACTTTGAGGCTATTACGTGGGCGGAGGTCAGAAGGTTAACCGGAAACTACATTTTGAGAAACGAAGTGACATTAAGTATGCGTACAGTAAAACCAAAATAAGCTGACTAAGCAGGAGGACATTCAGCCAACATATTCATCATACTGTTTTTACTTGTTCTTGATTGACAACTTGGAGATTTGCAACTCATAAAACGAACTTCGCATTGCACATTGGCAATACCTACTGTACGCGTATACTTAATCGCTTATCTACTCATTTCAGCCATCACCAGCTACGTGCAAATGGTTCAGAGTGGTATGAAGCGTGGGTAGGTGTGACAATTTGATCACTCTTCTGGTAAGCCCACAATATGTCATTTTGGCTATTGGCCATTTCCATTTCTCTATATCCATCGTGCCCCAAAAACCAAGTGACAAGCTTCTGACATCATAAAAATGTTTTATGCGCCATTTCGCTGTTTTGCTGTTTTTGCTTTCGTCTTGTTTTTTGGTTTTGCTTTCGCATATCTGCTAATTGAATCGCCACACTCAGAGACTCGTAAAATGTAGTATGGACAAGTGCTACAGCATATATAATTCTTTAGTCCCCAAAGATGAACATGAATAAGTTGATGTCATTCATTGACTACAAGCTATAGGCATCAATATATATATATATATATTTGTGTTTGTACATAAATTTCTATCAATACTTTTGCAGCCCACACATTTTGCATTGCTTGTTCACAATTTTTTCTTAACTGTTTTGCTCTATTTCCTTTCATACCATAGCTTAATGCCAAATGCACCCAAGGGGTATATTTCTTTAGATTTGAAAAAAATAGTTTGCTTGGAAAAAGGATAAATAACATTTACAGAAAAAAATTAATTAGTTATCGGTAGTAATTCGTATATATAGCCGATTATTTCAATTCAAGCTTATAATTCATCTAAGTCTTGTCACCTAAGGATGTCTTTCTCTCTTGTATACCCCATTTTGTAATAATTGCCGTTGCTTCTTTATTTTTCTCCCTACATATTTTTACTTGTGGCACTTTCATTGAACACGATGCTGCATTAAAAAAACATATTTTATCGCACCAAGTGTGCTTGTTTTGAGTCGCAGTTGCACTTGTTGTTGTTTATTGTTTTTTGAAAATAAACATTTATGAAATATGTATGAGTGTTCACACATACTGTGTGTACACATACACCCAGGACTGCAGTCTGTCTGTGGCCTTTGGGGCCAGTTGGTTCTTTCAGATCGTTTGTCTATTCAATGAAAATTTTCTTTTTAATGAATGAACAACATTTTTCCGTTGGCTCTTTTATTATTTTTTACTACTGCCGCTTGTTTTGCGCGGGGTGGAGGAGGGTGTTGGCGCTTTGCAGGGTCCGCGATGTTCGCATATGAGTTTTTATTAGTTTCTGTTTGCCAATTGATTGGAAATATTTCTTTTCATGTTATTTTGTACACACACTCACTCTCTCCCTCTCTCTCTTACTCTCTCACCCGCCTCACTTTGAAAAAAAGCCGCAAATAAAAACAAAGAAAATATGTTCAATATATATGTGCCGTGGGTACACCCTACTTTGTACACCTTACTGTACGTTTACAGCTGCCAGCTCTTCTTCAAGTGCTCTTGAGCGATGGCATATGAATTACCCTCTGTTTAGATAATAATAATTCCCGGCATTTTATTTGAGTACAGAGCTTGTGTGTGTGCGTTTTGTATTTTATCCGGAAGATTTATGTATGAGCTGCTTTGCACAACTGACAGCTGATGTTTAGCTTATAAATCTTTAATTTATTTTGTTTTGATTATCGGTTATTATTATGCACAATTCCATATGGAATAAACGTTTGAGTACCACACAAATATTTCGGCAAATCTTTAATAATTGAAAAGCAAAGTTTCTTCAAACAATGTGCCAGGCATAATTTGTGTACAAATACACTTGGCAAGTTGTGTTAACTTGATTATTTGATTGGATAGCAAACTATTATGTGCGTTCATGCGTTAGCCAAACTTTAATAAAGTTGTTAATAACATGAAATATAATTTGCTTCGCTTGTCTTTCTTCTTCTAGCCCTTGTTTAAGCACCCATTAAAATAAAGTTGACCCTTTTGTTATCTTGATTTTTTGTATCCATATTTATTTAATGCTTTTAACATTATCCGTTAAGCTATTAGTTTTATGCATATTTAATCTAGTGTTTTATTTGAATTCCTTTGAGCTGTTAACAAAAGTCATCACTGTTAGCATTTGGCTCTCTCCTTGGCACTGTTATCCCTATTGGCTTAACGTACGTTACCAATTGCTCTCAGTCTGTAACATAAATCAGCAGAATGCTTGCAATGTTTAGGCGCCAGTTTTGAATGGCATTAAAAGAAATTGTTGAATTCGTTGCAAAAGCAATATAAATTATATTTTTATTTTTAAAATGTCAAAACATTGTTTATTGCTTTGCTTTAACCGATAAAAGATATTTAAAAAAAAGTTCTAAGCAAGTTCCTAAAATATTGTTGATTTTCTCGCATGCGATAATTTAACACCCAACGCTGAATCATGCACAGAGCATGAGAGAGTGTGCACGCGAGCGAGTACGAAAAATACGAAGCTTGCTCTCTTACAATTTAACAGAGCTATAGTTGAGACCCGAGCGACCCACTGACACACTGATACTGTTACACACACACACGATGATAATATTGTGTCTTCGTGCAGCTGATAACGGCGCGCAACTGTATGCGTGTGAGAGAGGGAGAGTGAACAGCAAAGAGTTGCTGGTAATGTTAGGCGACTGTTACTGGAGCGACGGCTACTGTTACGCCCTGAAACACACAGGTACGAGGCGTATTGGCGCCTCTGCTGTTGCTGTTGCTGCTGGTGCTGGTGCTGCTCCCCATCTTCTTGGCTGCTGCTTGCTCGCCTGCTGTTGGCTGCCGACGTCGTTGTTGTCGCCTGCTATCTGCTCGCTGCTGCTGCTGGTGCTGTTGGCTGCTCGCAGCTCGCTCCGTCGTTCGCAGTGTGTTCCGAATTTACAGTTAAACTTTCAACGTGCGCGCATCAGGGCAGCGACAAGTGAATAGGCGGACGGGAAAAACAAGTGACAGCGACGCGTCCGCAATTTCCATACGCGTTGTGTTTTGAAATCATTTTTTGGGGCTGCGCGTAACGGTCAGCAAAAAAGGCAAACAAGCAACAACAAATATATGTATAAAAAAAATACTTAACAAATTGAATAACAACAACAACAACCATAGAACGGCAACTAAGTGCGTGAGAAATACAAATTGCCGAATTAAATAAATAAGTGTGGAGAATTAAAAAAACCAAAACACCAGAATTCGAAACGAAACAAAATTAAACGGAAATTATTGAAATCAAAAACTATTTCTGCTCGATGTGTGCGTGTATGTGTGTGTGCTCTGAATAACAAAAAGTATTTAAATAGTGTAATTGTTGTTGTTGGTGCGCGTAACAATACAAAATATTGAAAAAAAAAAAACAACAAATGATGTTTAATGGAAAAGTGCTCTCAAGAAATTGAACAGAAAAACACGAAAACAAAAATATATTTTCGATGCTATTGCTCAACATTTAATTGAAAACATTAAGCCAAAGAAAGCGCAAACAAATAGTATACAAAATTCGAAATATTCAAATATATTAATAAAGCTTAAACGCTTGGAAAAATTAACTAACTCAATTTTTTTTTTTAGTTTATTTCGTTTTTCTTTTTGAAATACTTCGTTCATTATTTGTGCGTTAAGCGCAACACGACATTTGGCACCTGTTCAGCAAGTTTTCAAAAATCGTTTAAGAAAAAAAAAACAAAATCATCTCAAGCTATTTATGCAAACGACTAAGCCAGAGAGGCGGGGCAGAGAGGTTTACCTAAGCAGCCGTTGACCTAATGTAAGTTGTTTTTCCTATGCTTGTTGTTAGATTAAGATTTGCTTGTTTAGCACTTAAGCGTAGCCAGTTTTTTTTTTTTGCTTTTATTATTTTCTAATTTATTTTAAGAACTGCCTCTGCTCGTTATCGTTGCTTTAAGCACATAAACACAAATTGTTTGACAACCCAAGATCTCTAACTGTAAAACCATATACATGTGTGTGTTTGCAGTGACACTTGGGGAAAAATGTCAACACCTCTTCAGCTTATCGCCTAGGAAAAGAACATTAATTATACCATGTGAAAAACACTTGCAGAGAACTCTTGACAAAATGACGCACTGTATTTTGTTGCTGTTGTTGACCTACCCGAATGCAGTTAAAGTCAAATCGGGAATTTATGACTGCGGAGATTTTTTTGCGAAGTGTTTTCTTAAGCCCTGTGTGCTAAGGGTAAATATTTTTATTTGTTTTGACAATATTCGTCTATATTGAAACTACTGAATTCCATATATTATACACTAATGGCCAAAATACTAGCATCATTTATTATTGCCTTTTAACATCTTTAAAAAATAATAATACAAAATTGCTTGAATTTTTGAATCACTTGACAAGTGCACGTTGAGATTTATTGCTCAAAGTTTCGCGAAAATAGCTTGAAAATCATTTTTATTACATTTCAAAGTATATTTTTCCTTCCACAAGTTACTAAAATCTACGCATTCGCAATCTTCAGCCTCTCAAGCACTGGCCTAAGATGAGTGGGCTGGAGATAGTTTTATAGTGCTCCTTAAGTAACAAGTCTCAAGTATGAGAAACAATCAAAACGTTGCAGTTTTTTTAAGCATCTTCAACAAGTTCGTAAAAGCTAAACTCCTAGATTCGAGATAAGACATCCGAAACAGTTAATAAACCAACAGCTAATATTCTTAGCTTATGGATTTTTGAGTTATGTATTAAATTTGAGGCAAATGGAAAACATTTAACATGCTACGCTGACGCTAACAAGTGCAGCAGCAGCTACTTAAGTATCTTTGAAGTAGCACACATAACATATAAACACACACATGCTTACACACACACACTCGTAAATAGCATGTGCGTGGATGTGTGTTTGTGTAAATTAACACTTAACTGCAAAACAACAAACTTAATTGCCCAAAAAAAAAGAAATTCTGAATAAAACTCAACATGGCGTCAACTGCACCTCGCACACAGTCAGACAGATTGAGAGACAGGTTGGCTGGCTGGTTGAATGAATGAATGACTAAGTGACAGACGGACGGACATACAGACAGACTGTGGACTGAACAAATATTGTCGTGCTGAAATGATGCCAAACAACAGGAACAATAATAACAACAGCAACAACAACAACAAGCGACCGACCTTGAACATGAAAAGTGAAAAGAACGTTGCCAAGAGATGTAAAACAATTCAAATGCGGCACTTACACTAATTGCAGCTGATGTGCAGATAATTATAGCCAGGAGTGCCTGTCATCTGCATATATGAAACTCTTTTCTCTTCTCGCAGGGCGTGTGTGCAAAGGGTAGAAAGATTTCATGCGTCACGACATGTGTGCTTAAGTGCATGGCATGTGTGCGTAATACTCCTCAAAATGCCACTTGAACGACAATTTTGGCTCAGGTAGAATAGCTTTTACTTTCTTTAATATGTATATGTATATATATCACAAAGAATGCTTTTTATTGAGTTTTGGAAGCCAAGCAAATGGCCCGCAGCTGTGTGACAAGATAAATGTTATTTGCAGGCCAAGACCAAGAAACCAAAAGAGAAAGGATAACTCAGCTCAGGTTTGACAAAAGCTAACGATGCAGTTTGTGAATATTTAATGAAATTCCACTCGCAGCAATAAAGAAGAAGAAAAAAGCTTGAATAAACAAAATTGAAAGAAATCAGGTAAAGTTTAGACAAGATAAGTCAAATCTAAACCAATGCTTACTCTAACGTTTTCGTCATGATAAGAGTAAAATTTATTTGAAAAGTTTGCATGCAGTATATTGAAAGATTAGTAAATGCAAAGTCTGTAGTTCATTACAAAGTTCTTGATGACAAGGAAGTTGTATATCAACTAAGATTTAAAAAGTGAATAAAGTTGATAAGAAAGAAATCAATACTTTTCAAATGTGGCTTTTGTTAAAATTTCCAATTAAATGCTGTTTAAATAACTTGATTTTTTTTCTTTTTATAATCTAACATTTTTGACCAGCAGCATTTAAATAATTAAAAATTTTGCAATTACTATAAAAGCAAACATTTATTTGATGCGGGCTCAGATTGAAAATTCTCTATTTTAAATGAAAATACATTTTTATTGAAAAACTTTCTAAATAAACAATACCGAGATTATGTGAAATTGTAATTTTGCCTTTGACACAATCCAGTGTTTGAAATGAAATCCAACTGCAATTGCCATGCGATATCATCTACAACTGTGCTAGCAATTGTTGTTTTTGTTTGTGGCTGCTATAGGAACACTACCTGACTATGACCCTATGGCAATTGTAAATTGAACGCGCACACACACAATGAATCAAAAGGTAAAAGGACAACAGGGTGTATGCGTAATAAAGTTGACAGAGACCGACAAAAATAAAAGAACACACAGACAAAGGCTGACAAACAAACACATACTAGAACGAACATTCGTATCGCATTGTTTTCTGTGTTCTGCGATTTCAACGTTCATATGGCTGCCCCACCATTACCTATCCCTCAATTAACACACTTGGCCGAGAGCTTAGGTGTGCAATAGTAGAACAAGCAGAAAGAAAAACTAAAAAAAGAAAAATCATGCGAGTTAGGAATTCTTTGTTGCAAGTTGAAAAACAGTTTTTCTCATTTTTCATCAGTTTAAACATTGCGTATTGAATATACTCTTTTAGCCTCATTTCGAACAGTGTATTTGACAACAAAAGCATTGCATGAAGTGTGACGGAAATGGAATTGATGTGTGGGTGGTTTAATGGTGATGGTGGTGGGCCTGTCTCTTCATTGTTTGGCCAACTAGGCGCGTTTGTTATGGGCAAATATTGCGCATACGCCGGAGCAGCCAAGCGGTTTGCCTTAGCTCAACGCTTGTGCCAAATGAACGAAGGCAAACTAAGCTCCCAAAAAGCTCTTAATTAATTAATAATTAATCACAGAAAAGCCGCCACCGAAACAAAAAAAGAGATATCGAAAATCGTTACAAATTCTTTACTTCAAAAAAAAAAAAAAAAAAAAAGCGAATGAACTGCACGTACATATGTATTTGAAAGGTCACACGACTCCATATAATTGTACTCGTGCTCATAATCATTCGCATTGTCATTCGCCCACTCATTGTCATTGTCAATGTCCAGACGTTTGGCTGTTTTCTTTTTTTGGTTTCATGCGCCTTATCATAATGACCGAAATGCTCTAATCGGGGGCAATTAACGTGACCAAATTTAATTTCCGCCCAGGTCGCTATCACTGCGAACAGCACAGCAGGCTGAGAAACTTTGCTTCACGTCGCTTTATTATTATTTACAAAATATCATTTGGCCTGGTCTGGGCATCTAATGCCATTGAAAATCCATCATGTAAGCCATGCTCTTTGTTTGTGCTTGCTTGCCATCTTTTTCTACTGTGCGCTTTGTTTGTTGTTTGCGGCTTGCCTTTTTTGTTTGTTGTATATTTATTCGCGTGCAAAGATAAATGAGCGCACCACCCAATCACCCAACCACCTTCGCATTAACCACCCACGCGACTGTGATTAGCTGTCTGCCAGGTATTGCGGTTGCTGTTGCCTCATGTTTCACGGTTTTAAACTTGCGGCATCTGTGTTAGGGACGTTTCCGACGTGTCCGGGTCGTGCCTTCGCCTGAAATGTGCGTCTTGGGCGCAATTTTTGTCAGAGCTGCTTCACAAGCAAATTACTTATGTTAATTAGTTAAGGTACTCGGCTAATGAGAAATCGCACGCAGCAGATCTTTAGACCTCAATAAAATGATTGCCTGCAGTCATAACCTCACTTTAAGCTTAAGGCCAATACCCTTGATTACATATTTACACATTAAGCCCAATTCTGCTGCAATGTTTCGAAAGTCCTGCAATTTCGGCGTAAATCTCATTAAGAGCCTAAGTAAGTGGAAACAATTTTCAATATTCGAGCACTTTGGCAATTAATTCGTTGAAATGAATTCCTGCATTCACATGCATTTATGTATGTGTGTATAAATATATTATACGATTATTGGAATTGAGATTCAAGTCTAATGTGCTTTGTATTTGTTGGTTGCTTGCTTTGGAATCGTGAATTGCAATTCATGTTATTAATTAATAATGGCCATTGTACTGTTAAGTCTAAAATGCATTTCCTATGCATTTCTCATTAACTTACGTTTTAATTAAAGATGATGTCAGAGCAATTGAATTATTCTACAAACATTTCGATATTGGACTTTCATTTGATTTTGATGAGCTTAAGTCAGACGTAATTGCTTTTTTCGAAATGTAATATTAAAAGAGGAGCTTTTGTTTAGCAAACCGAACTGGTTATACCCTTTAACACGATCAATCTTTATTTTTTGGCAATTTCTCGTCTCTCAATGAAAGTCGAATATCCTTTGCAAGGGTATTCAACAGGCTGACCTTGCAAATATGGCTCAGATTCAAGGGCTAAATTGCTTTTGCAAATAAACATGTACATTCCTATTACAATTTCTTGGTATCTGAGCCGAGTCAGTTTCAAATTTCGAAACGGACTTAATTAGAAGTTAATTATATAGCAGGAGATTCCAAGTAGGCACGACCTAAGTCCAAGTGACTAAGGGAAGCTTTAAAGCAAACAATGTTTTAATATTCATTTCCTTGTATGCTGTTCAATTGTGGTCAAGATTACAGTTAAACTGATTCAGACTGATGAGCTCGAGTTAATCGTCTGAAAAGTTCAACGTAATTTCATATTCAAGTTAATTTGTTGAATGGAACAGCTTGAATTGCATTTTAACTGGCAAATGATTAAGTTTTAATGTGCTTTATGCAATATCCATCACTAATTAATAAAAACAAAAAAATATATATAGCACACAGACAATATGAATATGTATTATTAATAACCAGAAGGCCAAAAAAATATATGTACTTAAATTGATTGACTGATGCTGCAGCTGTGAATGGCCAGAGGTGGGGCGTGGTTGGATTTAACTGCCGCCCCAATACCGAAGGCCAGATTAAGAATGACTTTGCATCAGTTGCATCAGTTAACGGGCAGCTTAATTGAAATCGCCGCAATTTTATTTATAATTTAATATTGACATAATGAGCGTAGCGTGCACACAAAAAAAAAAATTAAAATAAAAATAAAATCCGCTTAATACTTTTTATGAAAAACTAATTAAGCGCGCACTGTCAACTTTTGCTTCTTTTTTTTTTGGTTTTTTGTTTAATGTGGTGCTGAAACTTTTTTCAATTGATTAATTCAAATTGCAACGCAACGAGCTGAGGCACTTTGTGCCACGGGCATATAATAAACTTGGGCCTGCATAATATATCTTAATTTTGTGCATAATTAATGCCTGCCATTAAGCTTCATTTCGCACGCCTAGCTAAGACATGGGGGACTCCTTTTGAGGCTAACTTTCTGGCCTGAAGACAGTTTGCCTCACAATGGGCATAATTAAAACACCACACGCACACGCGAGCAGACACACACACACATATGCGCTCACTCGGAAAAGAAGCAGAGAGTTTCTTTTCTATATATAATTAAGTGCATATGCTGAACTTTGGTAAAAGTTAAAAAAAAAAAAAATGTAAGTTCTTGAAAGTGCAGTAAAATTAATTAAACAGAAACCAAATGCAAATATGGTAACAACCAAGTATAGTTTTCACTTTTATCCTGACTATTTATATCTAAATGCAGAATGTGTTTCGTGCAGTGCAGCCACAACGACAGAGGCACACACGTAAACATTGCCACTTAACATGCTGCGATATACCATTTGATCCTGCTATCAATCTCAAGAACCCGAGACGTATGCCTTTAGACCACATTGCGTATACGCAGCGTACGAGAGAAAGTGCTCATCGCGCGTTGCGTATACGTAGCGTGCACGTGTTTGCCAACAATGTGTCACATACACTCCATACCACTTACACAAACACACATTATTGATGGCTTGCCACAATTTTGAATCCACTAGTGAAAACTCTGGCATCTCGAGCCAGAAGCAGCCTTTGAATTGCCAATTACGTCTCGTCAGTGTATTAAAATGCCATAATTGCGAATTTAAGCGCTTGTACTCTGCGGTTACCCTGACAGCAACTGGCAGCGGCTGCTCTTGCTGCTCATCATCAGTCTTTTTCGCTGCTCGGCAGCTGACAAAGTTGATCATTCTCTGCTGCGGTTGACAACAATCCCTAAGCGATTTCCTAGCACACCACCCACTACGCAACCCGAGCCGACTGTCGCTCGGCAAAGAGTAAAGTGTTTGGCAAAAACTTTACTTCAAGCCGCACTGCAAAATCAGCTTTAAAAGTTTTTGCTTTTTAAGCTGGCATCTGCTTCTTGTTTGTGACAGACAGCCAACCAGGAAGTTGACTATACGAGCAGCATTTCGGTCAAAAGTAGCGGTCAGTTGGAAAGGGGTGTAAAACTTTAACAAATTAACGGCAAGAATTCGCAATCAATTATGTTTAATTACCCATAATTAAAAGGCATCAACTATAAATTGAGCCTTTACTGATTTCCTTTACGTTTTTCAACATTTCCCCACAGACTTAAATTCTATTAAACGTAATCAGTATATTTTGTTGTAATTAAGTTTTGCTTGTTATTCTTATTTGGTGCGCCTTTCACATTTAAATCTTGTTATCAGCTCATCAAAATTATGCAATTTGTCACGCGTTTTGTTATTAAAGATTATTAAATTTAATATTTAAAGTAAAATTTCAATAGACACTAAGTCTGTTAACCAGCTTTAAAGTTTTGATATAGTAAAAAATATATTGATTATTATTATTATTTGGAAGTAACTCGGTAACATTATACAAATTGTTTTAGTATCAGGTCAACTAAACAAAGATACTTATAAAGAGCGCCTTTTGTTATGTACTTAGCAGCAAAACAATAGACACATTAGCTTGCGTTCAAGAGTCGCCTTTTATATGTTGATATAAATTATGTGAAAAGCCTTTAACTGTAATGATTATAGAGGCAGTTTGCTATGCATGCTGGTCAAGTGCTTTGGCTTTTCATTAATTAAATTGCAAATTGGTAGAACACAAGCTTAGCTAGGAGATTGTTGTTGCTGTTAGTGGTCGGGTGCTCTTGTTATGTTTTGATTAGGCATTAGCACAGAGACCAAAACCGAACCAAACCGAAACATGTTGGAATTAAGTGCCCTAGAATCCCTGGCTGCACTTATCAGCCCTTCTAGTCGCCTTCAATTCAATGACTTGGCCAAACTCTCAAGGGTGCATTATGTATATGTATATAGTATAATCTTGTGTCTATGTGTGTGCGTGTGTCGGGCTTTTAATGTACACCTGACTGCTTGAGTGGCCATACATTGTACATGTTTGCAGGTGTTTGTGTGGCCGGCTGTTTTAGGGGCTGTATATGTTGCTCAGCTCCTGCTTGCCATTAATCAAAGCGAATGTCTGGCCAGACAGCCGCGAGTGGCGCTACTTCACTTTATTCGCTAATTGCATGTGAGTATGTGTGTATGTTTGCATGTGTCTAAAGAGGGGGCGTTCTTGCCAACTAATTGTAGACATCTTTCAACTGATTGTATAATTGCTGGCCTAATGCAAAAGTTAGCAACGCCGCCCGCTAATTGAAATGTAATCTGCTTAAGCTCGTAATTAAATAGGTTTGTACATAGAACGACGGCCTGTCAAAGCCTTTGATATATAATTCATAAAACATACTTTGCGAAAGCTCTAAACTGTTGCTCATCTCTGTGCATGTGTGCATGTGCTTTTCTGTTATGTATATGTTTGCTTAGTTTCACACATTGTATTTACCTGCACCCAGCTATTCAGACTTAATGCATGTTATGATTGATATAGTCTAATTTCCTATATATTTAAGTTTTTTCTCTCAATTGCAGCTTTGCAAATACTCATTAATTGTATTTATTGATATGTGTAAACAACGAACTAATCAAACGCAGCTAGCAATTAAATGCTCTCTACCGTTATTATAATGATTAGCAATTATTGTTATTGTTGTTATTGCTATAACGCTGACCACCTGTGCATACATAATGACCCCAACGGGGATTACAGTTCCATAACAATCCATTCTAGGCAAACAATTGTTGCATGAATACACATCTAGCTGCTTTCTGTTTCTGCTGCTGCTGTGTTCGCCTGGCATTGACATTCGCCGAATGCAATTTGAATATGAACTCGAATTCGAAAATTCACATAGCCACACACTGTGAATGTAAACGTGCAACAGCAAAAACAATAATTAAGTGCCGAGTTGGAATTCCATTAGACAGCAACAGTGTGTGACATTTTGAACAGGGAATTGCTTGAAGCATTAGTTTTGGCTCACTTTAGGGACCTAACATAGGCGCATTCACTTGAACATGGCTTATGTGTGTGTTTGTCCGTACGTATACGTAATCCACACTGCACATGGCTCATTTAATTAGGGGCAGCTGTACAAATGCTAGTTGCACCATGCAAATTGGCCAAGTTTGAATGTGTTGGCCAATGGATTGAACATCTCAATGTCTTGTACCTTAACGACCTAGCCTATTGTTTGTCTGCATTTGACATTTAATCGATTCGTTGCAGCTCAATTTACGCAGCTAAAAGGTTTCAGTTTCTGTTTTCAGTTTGAGTTACTTGTCTACTCAACTAGCTTAAGTTGAACAGTTTTCTGTTCAATTGATATTTTCATAAGCTCTTAAGCTTTTATCAACTGTTTGGCTGTGTTTCTTCAAACTGGCATACTTTTTCTGTTCGTTTCCTTATGCATTTTTGTTCTCCTTGGCGCAGTGGGTTACAAATGAACATAAATATATATAAGAATATATATTTATTTATGTATATTTCCGCTTTTGTCTGGATGCATTTGACAGTCAAGAAGTTTGAGTCAACAGGACACCTGCTGACCTGCTTCTGGCCAGAAAAAGATAAGCAAACAACTCTTCTCGTTAGGGACGAAAGTATCCCATTGTTTTCCCAGAATAAAACAAGGCAAACTACTTCCGTCCTTCCTATATTCTTGGTACATGATTATGATTTAGTTCTATAAACAGAATAGCTTATATGAAATCCAAGAATTTATGTTGCGACAACAGTTTTTACTCTAAATTTTAAACTCATTATTTATAAAATATTTATTACATTTTGGCTTAACAAGTTTTAGTTGAATTTTCTTTTCCCACAGTTGCTATTATAGCTTTAACTTTATCATAGACAAACAATTTATTTATAGTTTCTAATTATTTTCGTTGCTTTTTCTGGGTCTTTAAACTCAGTTCTTGTTTGTCTTCTGTTGCCCTTCTTTGTTCATCAACGAAATATTTTATCTATATGAAATTATCGCTTTCGTATCGGTTCAGTTGAGTGTTGAGTTCAACAGCTGTTTGTTTGGTCACCTTCTCAATGGTTGAATCATTTTAAAACTTGTTCAATGAGTCGCCGCCTTAAATAAACATTTAGTCCGTCTCATATATATTTGGTAGTGTAAATAAATTAAATTCAAATCTAAATTGATATTACCAACGGGCATATCATACTACAAACACACGCACACACATACGTACATAAAGTAGGCTTGTGCTTATCAGTTGCCTCGGCGCCATTTGCCGGTCAACGGTATGCTGTGGTGGGTGTTGCGGAGCGTTGGCTTAGGGGGGTGGGTTGAGGGGTGTGTCTGCGACTTTTTATCACTGCTTAATTACGTTACTGATAAGCTGATTTTACTTTTGCTTTCGTTACGCTGGCCGTTTGCTTCATATCAGAAGTTAACGGTTTCTATTTGCTGGTTTTTCTTCTTTTTTTTGTGTGTTTTTTGCTCTTCGGTCTCTTGAAGTGCTCGGTTGAGATTTAGTTAATAAAAATTAATAGCTATGTGATTTGTTTGGCCTTTAGTGCCAAAAGAAAACAACATACACATACACACACACATGCTAAAATTTTTTATGAGCAGCTGCCAGCGATAGTGTTTATTTCTGTGGCTTGACTATAAATTGATGTGTTATCCCACTTTGATTGAGAATGTATATAAAAGTACGAACATATATACGTATCCCGCAGGTGCTGAAGTTCGTAGGCTGAACAGCAACATTTGGAATGGCGTTTGGAATGTTTGTCTAATTATTTATTTGACGCTTTAATTACGTATTTATTGCCTGCGGCAAGCGTTGCGTATACGTATTATGAACATTGCCTGCCAAGCGCCAGCAAGCGACCGCAATTCATACAAGTCATTGACATGGCAAACAAAATGATAAAAATAGTAAATGGCATAAATATTTATATGTACGTATATCTAGTAATTCAAATATTTTTTATTGCTGCATAAGACAATTTGAATTGCAAGAGTGAGTGTGTGGTTTGCAGTGTTGCCAAATAACAAGCATTCTGTATATTAGTTAGTGATTTTACTGACCTAACCGTAGCTTATTTCAACCTGACCTGTAATCTTAGGTTTTTTTTTAGATATTTTTTGACTATCGCTTGTCGCAACTGATAAAAAATCAAATTGTTGTTGCTCGTTTATAAGTATTTGGTTGCTCAAGGCCGTCCTTGGTCTGTACTGCTTATAGATAGATCGAACAGTTATAGATCAATCAATTTAATGTCAAATTTTCAAAATGAATTTTATATTAAACAGTTCAAATTATGTTGCGGCTGTTTGTTTTGGTTAGTTTCACTTATTAAAATATTGATTGCTTTTGTTTGCATTTCTGATATCATACATATAATTGAAACATTTAATTATTCGTATTTACCAAATATCAAATGACGTTGCGTTTGCTTTTATTTGTGATGTTAGTCAAGCTGCACTTATAATATACCTTTTAATAGAATGTATCAAAAATTTAATTAAAACTTGTATATGCAAAGTTAATATATTACTTTATCCAGTTTATTGATTTTATAAATGTATCTACTGTATTAATTGAAAACTTTTCCATTAGTTATGAAATGATTTTTAGGTAGAGTGCTAAATAGTATTCGTTATACATTCATTCACAGATTTTCCAAATGTTTTCATTAGTCTTTGTCAGTGTTTGCTGTTTGTTAGTGAAAATTGATTGTCTGGTGAATGCAGCGTCGGTTTTGGCATTCCATTTTCCATTCAACTATGAAAATTATGGTTTTGGTCAAACGCATAAATCCATTTGTTCCTAATGGCACACGTGTGTCTGTTATGTGGGAAAGATACTTAAACAATGTCTGTGATTTATTAATATTCGCAAACAATTGTGATTTAGTGTGGTTTTATGCGCTCTCTTTTTGTTAGTCAAATTTTAATTGTTTTAATCGCCTTTTATCGCTATGGTTATTAATAAATATTGATAAGTCGACTGAAAGTTTTCGTATTCATTCTGTTTCAAAATTAATCAAAGGGTTTCTTAACTTTTACTGTACAACAAGCAAACAACAGCAAAAGTTTAATGAATTGTCAACTAACTAAAACTAAACATTTATCCATGCGATAGTTCATCATGATGGTATTTGTGTACACATGCAGTAACAAATGCAAATGTTATGTTTCTAGTCTCATGCATGATTGATATACAAAACCAATGGGCATTGTCAAAATATGAAAAAATAAACCCTTTAATCAATTCAACTATGCATGCAATGCTCAATATTATTTTTGGGAATTTGTAATTTTAATTTGCATTATACAATATTAAACAATATTTGTTTAAAGCTCGTGCAATATGAATTTTAAATTTCAGCTTATGTGGTTTAATATGAATTTATAAATTTATTTTAAGAATAGATAAGGTTTCTTTAAGATTTGTTGGCCTCATTGCATGGCAGTTGTCTAATTTAAAAGTCTTTTAATTGGATTTTGCGATGCTGACAGAAAAAGCTGCGAGCGGCGCTAGTTTTTTGGCACCTCCAGCGACGAGTCGCAGCTGGAGATGCACTTGTGGCACCACACACCGTCAACACCAAGCAAACATACACCCACACACACAGAAGCAAGCAGCAATGCATGAGTGCAAATGTTTTGGGCGCTGCCAACGCCTGTCACATAAATCTCATAGCGAATTTTGTTTCAGATTTGCATTCAAGCGCACATGTGTATGTGTGTGTGTGTTTGTTTGTTATGCTGCACCAGCACTGAACTATAGAACCTCGGCTATTGTCGGCTTGTGGCATGCCATAAATTCGGTAGCTAAATTTTTTTTTTGTTGTGAGCGGCATTTGTCCTCGACCTTGTTAAAGTGGCACGCGCTGCGTTCTGGCATCGATTAGGAAACTAAACAACGATTTACTGTTGGTTCCAATTGTGCCTTGAATTCTATTTATGGTTGCCCAGGGTGCGAGGAGAGGTCACTGCAGCGCCTAAACATAACCAAGTGCTGCACGCAACGTAAGGTCCTATTAAGTTGCTCGGCAACCTTGCTGCTTGAACTTAACATTAACTTGGCACCGTCGCCAGCCTTCAATGCAACCACCGTTTAGTACAACCATTCTTTTTCTGCATTTTAATGGTCTTTATTGATTTTAAGTCTTTGTCCCAAGCTGCACAGACGTAGCGGACCCTTCCTTCAACTCTGCTCTCCCCTGCTCAAACCCCTTTTGGGCCATTACCTCACATGCAGCCTGGCTTGCTGGCTGGCTGGCTGGCTGCTTGACTGGCAGTGCTTGTTATGAGCAGCTCGCATCAATTCACGCGTGCTAATGGCTTCAGACCATGGCATATCCACCTGGCAAACACTGGCACTAGGTAAAACACGGCGTATACTTTACTTGCGCTGACATTTAACCCGCGGCATCTTCCATTTTTCCGAGTTTGTCACTTTCTCGCATTCTCCACTTACATTCAATTTCAAATTGTGCACAGTCCATGGTGTTTGCTTCAATTTGATGCTCTTGTAAAAAATTAAAAGTCTAATTACAAGATAAGTTGAAAAAAATTCATGCTGAAGCCGTCTGAACGTTGGCAAATTCTTGTTTACTTACAGTTAAGCAAACTAAGTACAAAACTTTGACTGGCTTTACAACTTTAACAAAACAATAAGAATTGTAGTATTAAAGTTATGGGACTTCATGTCCTTCAAGTCATGGTACACATAAATAAAAAATCAATAATATTTAAACTTCATTATTTGATTGCATGACTTAACAGTCTTCTAAGTAGAATTCCTTCTTAAGGAATCTTAACATTTACATGGCCAAATTTAAAGGTTGTTTTAAAGCAAGCAGGCTTTCTTTATCATGTGATTTTTTATTGCTAGCTGTTACGTCTGTGAAAACTATTTAACTTTTTTACTAACTTTAAACTTAGCATTTTCTTCGAATAAAAGAAAATATTTGTATGTAAATATATAGGGAAAACAGTTTGTCCTTACTGAGTTGTTAAAAGCCAAACAGTTTGTGTAACTCTTAAGGAAAAAACACTCAAATGGGGTAGTCCTTAATACATTCAGCACTATACGCTTTGAGGAAACTAAAGCCACATCAGCGTTTGTTTGTTTCGACCATCAGCACATGTTTAATAGAGTTTTCAAACCAGTTGGAAGTTTTTAAATTTTCCAACTATAAACAATCTATTGGCATTGACGCAACACCATCGATTCCAGGGTACTTTTTATTCGGATATTTTGTTGTACTGCCAACATTCAACCTGCTCTTTTCACTCAGGTTTCTCGCGTTGGTGTGCCACATTTTCTTTATGCCTGGGTTGGGTTTTTTGCTTCCGGTGTGCACGCCTCGCTTATCAGCGCATTTTCAGTTTGTTGTGTGGCGCTCTGGAGCTGGCGCTGGCACTGGCTCTGTCTCAGACTGTGACTAAAGCTAAGACTCGAATACAGACCAAGACTTGGGTTTATACAGCACACTGCTTACTGCTTACTGTTGTTGTTGTGGTTGTTTTGGTTCTGTGTTTTGCATGTCATGCGCTTGTTTGCTTTGTGTTTCCTTCCGTTTTCAATTTCTTGTTACTTGCTGACTAGTACAACACTATACTCCGTATTTTATATATTTTCTTTGTATGTATTTTTTTTATATTTTATTTTTTATTCTATGCTTGCGCATTATGTGCATATTCTTCATGTGACATTTTTGCCGAACACACAAGCCACATGCAATGTGACAAAAGACGGGGGGAAGCTTACAAACTGAATAGGTCTTGGCTGGTAGATGGCAGAGGCTTCAGTTTCTCTAGCCCTTTTATGTGTGCCAAGGCTTTTGTCTTTTGTTGGTTGCTGCTGCTGCTGCTCTTCTTCCAATTACTTTTTACACTAGCACAAGAAATTAATTTCTTAGTGATCTCCTTTGTTGCAGCTATTTGTCAAATTGCAACGCCAAGCGCAACAAGCTTACATATTGTCTTTAAAATTCAAGAGGCTGGGGCTTTATCCCAGACACACACACACCATGACATGTTGCTTGATTTAATGCCTTTGTTTATTTGTGGTACATTTGTTATGCCACGACTTAATTGAAATCTAATTTAATTTATGGCCATAACACAAACATACACAAACACACACAAACATTTACAAACTTATTGTGGCTGCCTCACCTCAATAACCAGACACAAAACAAATATTTGCACATTGCCCATACATTTGATATTGAATATGGCACATAGGCATATACATTTGGTATTTTAATTGAAATACCAAGGCGCAATTTCTTGCTAAAGAGCCGAGGGGCTGAGCCAAGTTAGCACAAGTCACGCGGAAGTAACATGCAATCATTAAGTCATACACATTAAATACATTAATTTATTGATTTTCCATACACAAACATACGAGAAAATATGCCACACAGAGAGAGAGAGAGAAAGAAGCACACAGGCTACGTAAAGCCCAACTGCTGCTCATCTTTCATATAAATGTCTCAGTGACTTCCGCTTTGTTTGCGCTGTTTGCCTGCCCAGATCCTATCAATAAAAGATATGCATGGGACCAGCTCGTCTTGTACCCAACAAGCAATCGCACACACACACACAAACGTATATATACACACGCACGCAACACAAATTCATAATAATTGGAACGACCATCATAAACAGAGCTCACACTGAGAAGGAGAGAGAGAAAGAGAGAGAGAGAGCAAGGGAAACGAACGAGCCTGTTGGCAGCAGGAAATAGAAATGGATGCGTGATTTGCTCCTAAAAATAAATCAGCCTAAAATAACGATATTTACTCGTAACAAACAACAATAGATTCACATTATTTGTTGTTTGTTGAAAATAAAATAATGTGTTTAAAGATAAAAAGAGTATCGGGTATAAATATATAGGCCCCAATTGTTTTGTATTTTACACAAATAAATAAATCTTTTTAATGGACAAAAAAATATATATTTTTAAAAGTACCTTCATAAATTTAACAGTAAAAATCATTAGAGAGCAATTAAAACTAATTTAAGCTTTATTTTTTTCACAAATCTAAACAATAATAAAATATATTTCAAAATATAATTTTGATGTCTTGTTATCACGTGGTCATCTCGAAAGCCAATACTGCTGTGTTGGGTCAGCTCAAGTGATTGACACAACCACAGGCGGCATTTCTTATTAGACTCCTTGACAGGGGATATCAAACGGTGCCCTAATGGACCATTGACAATTATAAGGCTACTAAATCCTGTCACTAGGCTATATGAAATAGGGGATAAGTAAAACAAACAGGAGAATGTCATGTGCACACAAATTGGATACCGTACAGCATAGTTAAAGCTGCCAAACAGCTGCATGCAAGTCCTCAGGGGTTGATGTAATAGTAAAAGGTGATGAGAGGGTAGTTTCAATTAAAATCGCACTATCACGAGTATTAAATTCGTTGGGACAACTGTCAGACACACGCACACGCAATCAATGTCAACACAGAAACACACACATGCTCAGAAGGACCTGCAGCTGTAGCCAAGAGAATTTGCACATTTATTCAGTGAATGGTTGGTGGTGTGTGTTTGTGTGCTTGGGGAAAGGGGGGATAGCATACTTTGTTGGATCCTTGTTCTTGGCTTGGACATTAATACTTGGCAGCCATAGCCAAAGCTGTTGCTGTATTAAGACGCACATAAATGTCAGCTACAAGATTTGATAGCCTCGGGTTAAGACTAAGCACTAAGCGTATGCGTGTCAAAGCTCTAGGCAAGCGGGGGCCCCTATGTGTATACATGCATATATGTGTGTGTGTGCCGTGTTTGTGTGTCAATGTGTGTTTATGTAGTTAAGTGTATGCACTGTTAGCTTTGCCTGACATCTTGCTTGAGCTGCTCTCAACTCCTTCTTCCCCTGAAAGTATGCAACAAAATGTGTTAACTTAAACCGTCGATGAGAATTTGTTCTCAATTAGAAAATATTGATGCTAAACTTTAATTGTGGTATGAAAACCTTTAAATACTCTGAATATTTTCAAAAGCCTATAAAGTTTAGGAACAGCTTTAAGCTGAACAGCCTGCAATGTGTGTTAGAGCCATCGTTAGAATGTGTATGTATATATCTTAGTTTAACAATCTTACCCAAAACATTTACGTAGGTATTGCATAGTTTGGTGAGTTTAGCGTTGCTTGGCTAAGCTCTCTCAGTAGATTTAACAACAGCAGCAGCTGAATTGCTAGGCCGCGTCATGTGCTCGACTGTTAGGTTGCAAATTAGGCAACTGTGCAGCAAGAACACGAAATATAAATGCCACAGAGTGTGCTCTTAATAGCAGTTACCCCATGTTGCTGCCACATCTGGCAGCATTTTAAGAGGTTGCCCAAGAACAACAACAACCAAAAAAATACCAATCTGCTGCTGCTGTTGCTGCTACCCCAAAGTGAACTTTTGCACAGAATGTACAGCTTGGTTCTGGTGCTGCTGTTGCAGCTGTGTGCCGGTGGCGCTAAGTGGCGCCCAGCCAGGGCACAGCATCAGCAGCAGCCAGTCGCTCGCAATGTCCTTTCCTTTCCCCCGCCTCCACATCACCTCCTGGGTGGATTGTCTGTCGTATCTGGGCTGCCTGCTGAGTGCTGATATTATATGTATGTATGTAAGTGTGTATGTATGTAGGATGCTTGTGCCTACCCCAAGTTGCCTTCTTCTTGCCTCACTTTTTACGGCAATCGCTTCAAATTTTATGGCTCAAGTTGCTGGAAATTTAGGTTCGAAGCTGCCGTTGCTTGCTTTGTATTTCTGCTTGCCGTGTGTCGCATGTCCTGTAATCGATATTCTCACCAGCTCTTCGTGTTTTTCCGCTGTTTATTAGCCTACCCATTGACCAGCTCCACCAGTAAATTCAATATCTTTTATTTGCACAATTTTCCAGCTGTCTGCAGCTTTTGCACCTGTCCATTTCCGCTGGCTCCATTTAAAGTTACGTAATGTTTGCATTAATGCTTTTTCAATAGTTACCGTCTGCCTTTACCCTACCTATTCTATACCAATGCCCACTCTTTTCTGTTGTCTGGCTCTTTCTATTTGAACCGCAGGCCGCAATTCCATTCACACTTTGTCGCTGGGTGGTGTGAAAAATACGGCTTAACAGTACATTTACTCAAGAATTTATGTGTTTATAAAGAGTGTGTTTGTGCGTGTGCGTGTGTGTGTGTGTGTGTGTGTTTGGGTTTGTGTGATTGTGTTTTTGTGTTGTTTGGCCAGCAAAGCAGCTGAAATGCTGTGGAAATGGTTGCCAAGTGCCGAGCGTTTTCCTGGTATGCGCACAATGCGATTAGAGCGTCCATACATTATTCAATTTGCGCAGCAAATAACTGAAATTTTGAGATGCGATATAACCCAACAAAGTCAAAGCTGTCAGCCCAAATGCCATTTTCATTTTAAACAAAAACAAAGTTTGTTTAGCATACATAGCGCTGGTTCGGAGTTTTGCTTTAACCAAATTGATTGAATGTGATAAATGAAATGAGAGAAAATCTCCAAACAATTCTCAGAAGCTAATCTGTTAAAATGTACAGGTTTCAATGTGAACTAAAAAATACGAAACATAAAACTCGCATTAAAGCGCACTAAACTGACTTTTTTATGTCTGCTTGAATCCATTTATTTGTTCAACGCATGCACACACACAGTTAATCGGAATTCAATGGTTTAATCTGACTCTTCGTTAAATAAATGTTCTCAAATATGTGTTATCGGTTTTCGTGTTCGCTACGTTTGGCAACATTTGTTTAAGCGATTTTATCTACTCGTATTTGGCTGCGGCATCAATTATTGAAAAATTCACGCTGCTGTGTGCTGCGGCAACACCCCTTTCTTTTTTCACTGCGTTCCCGCCATCGCGCATAAAAACTCATTTATTTTGCACTTTTTGTGAACTAAACTCAGTGTGGGGAGACGGAGGTTGGTTGGGGTTGCTGCCAGTGAGAGTGTGGGCCAAGCAATTTATGCAAAATCACGTATGCAATGACATAAAAAACTATAAATAATTCAACAGCCGAAATGCATTTGGGGTTGTAAGTGGGTGTGTGATAGTGTGTCAGAGTATCTATATGTGTGGGTGACTGAGATGCATTGAGATGCATTACACATGGTGCGATGGGTAAAAAAAATATACAAAATAAAAATGCAATTCAATGTGGCTTGTGGTAGGGGAACTTTGCTTATGCAAAGGCATATCAGTTTGTTCAGCTCTCTAAAAGAATGAGATACAAATGTGTGCGCATGTGAGTGTAAATGTATTTGCTGTAAATGGGGCTCAATGTCATTGACTGCTGTTACTCGAAGCACACTTTATATTGTATACACACTTACATCCATACTTTGACCCATTACTTGGGTCTGCGCTAATCTTTTATATGTTATGCTCCACCCTTAGCCCCAAGCTTCTCTAGTCTTGAGTTACGAGTTACTCGCTGCTTGTCGCTTGCCTGTCGTCTTTTTGGGCAACCGAGATTCAATAAAAGATATTTTTGAATGGTTGGCAATGGCAAAGACAGCAACGGCTTTGGGCCACGAATGTCTGTTTGGTGCTTCAATTTTATTTAACATTTTTGGCTGGCAGCTGAGCAGTGAGAAAAAAACTGAGTGGCACTTTGCTCAAAGTTTATTAGGTTCATCAAATGCTGTCAGCAGTCAACATATGCGACTTTATTTGGGTCGTTCTCATAGTAACCAAGTGGCACACACGCCCACGCAAAAGTCCCTAGCTTACCCAAAAAAAATATCTCCAAACATTATCATTGGAATTGTTGCTTTGACCTTGCCACAGAATGTTAAATGCTAGTTTAGATTTTATAAAAGTACTTCTGAGCAATGAGCTTGCTTTAAAAATTTAAGTGCAGCTTTAAATTCTTGAATCTATTAAATTTCATTAACATAAATCTATTGTGAAATTTTAATGCGCAGATATTGAAAAAAAAGTTGACTAATATGCAAATGTGTTAATTAAAAGCCGATAAAACGATATAAAAAATATTGACAATTAGAGTATATTTAAAATCTATACCAAAATCCATGAGTAAATATTTTTGACTTAATTATCGACAAAAAGTTAAATGAATATTTTTAAAATATTAAATTTCCCAATACATAAAAACATTCAATATTTAAGTTATTTTAATTGCAATAAAATTGTTAAATTATTCAATTTCAATATGATATATAAAACTAAGTCTTTCCTGCAGCATGTGACTCAAATATTGAATTTCAATTCAATAATCCTTTTTTTTTCGATATTCTTTTATTGCAGTCTGTAAAACTCAACTCAAGCAGAAAGCCACTAGAGACTTTGGGTAAGTGCAGAAAAAGAAAGTTTGGCTATGAATTATTTGTTACTCATATTTGTGGATCGATTGAGATATTTGTAAGAATTCAACTTGCTGGAAATTTGACTCTAGATTAGGCCATAAAAATGCGCATTAAGCTGTCTGGAAGAGATAACTTCATATGAATTTATTGACATTTGGACGCTGACTGTTGGTCAGCACTGTGGTTCTCAGGGGTTCTATATTTCCATCTCTTTCATATATATTTATACAAAAATATATATATATTATTTCTTTTGCCTGTCGGCCAAGTGGGCGTGCAGTCAGCCATGAAAAGGCCAACATCCGCTGCGGCTAATGTGCTGTCATTTGTATGGACAGCTTAAAGGGGGAGAAGAGTGGCAGCGTATGGGTGTGGCAACTGGATTTGCTACCTTTGTGGCATAAATAAATGAGCTACGTGCAGGGTATTCCAAATCACTGGCTGGCCTTTTTCTTTCTTCTGTCATAATCAATCCTCGGCCAATGATTTATGCAAAACAACAATTTTTGTCTTTCAACAGCAATGGAAGGAACCAAAAACTGTGTTGAATTTAAATCAAAGTCAGCCAACGGGGCTGGAGAGCGCTTAAACCCTTGCGGTTGCGCTTCATAAATTTGTTTATTCATTTGTTCGAATATCCTAGAAACTGAATGTGCGTAAAAACGGGGTAGTATCATTTTTCAAAGTTAGCTAAAATTTTATAAGCCAATAGATTGTAGCTTCAATTATTTCTAATTTAATTAATGACTTAAGGAGCCAACACATTATTTTTCTACTAATTACAAGGTAACCTGTTAGTTGAGCACTCTCTCAAGTAAACCACAGAAACGTGTTGTTGTTGCTTTGTTAGCCCTTTTGCTGCTGCTGTTGCTTTGCTGTGGTCAGACGCCGTTTTTTTGGTCAATTATTCAAACCGAAGCGAGTGCTGCCGGTTTTCAAGCGGTTGCGGTTAATGCAACACAAATAGACGATAGCAACGCAACCGATGGACGGGGTTTTTGGGTGGGCCTGTGAAGCAGCATAGGACAGCATTTAAATGGCTTACAATATGTGGTAATGCTGCTGCTGCATAAAGCTGTGCGAGTAAATGTAAATGTATAAAAAGTGTTGCTCGCTTTTTTGGGTTAAACGCTGCGCGCCTCAACAGGTCCTGTAAGCTAAGACGTGGCTCTGTGAGTTCATTATGCGAGTAGGGTTTGTTTACACTGGACCATCATTCTATTCACAGTTCGTGTATGCGTGTGTGTGTGTGATTGTGCGTCCTGTGGCTGTTTGCAAAGGTGTCTGCCAGTCAGTCAGTCAGTCAGTCAGACGGTCGTTTGGTCTGTCGTTGTTGGTCAGTTGACTGCAGCAGCAGCTTCGTGGATAAGCCATTCGCATCCTGTGACCGCATCCTGTCGCCGGCAGCCCGCTTGTTTGCCCACTGCTTGCCGCTTGCCGCCTGTCTACCTTCTTCTATCATGTCAAACGTACTTTACAGCCTTTGCTTGGAGCTTAGTGTGCTGGCTTCCTCCCCATTTCCTGGCCCTTATGGTTCCTATTGTTCGTTGATGACGCGCCGAAGCATTCATATGACTGCTCATGCTCTCAGACAAGGCATTTTGACGCCAGGACGAAGCCATGGCCGACGTCCAAGCTGCCTAACGAAGCATAAACTAAGCGCTCTTTTAATGTTACTTCCAAGTGTCTGTGTGAGTGTGTGTGTGTGTGTCAGTTCACAAGAAATCAAGCGTAATGAAGCCCACCAGCAGCAAAATTACAAAACTGGCACAAGTTCATGTTTATGTTCTCATCCTTTCATCCTTTTCAGCTTACCTCTCTACCACATCCTTTCCACAACTAGCTGCTGTTGTTGTTGTATCCATAGAATACTCAAGCGGATGATAATGGATACGCATGTATGTGCTCCTGTTGGCACCACTCTTGGGCACACTCTCGGCTTCGTGGTGTTCGAGACATTGCCAATTGGGTCCTTCAAAATGGGTAAATGAGATACGCTAAGTAATCCACTCGATGTCCAATTAGCGCCCGAGAATCCTTTGCCTCACCCACTTCACAAAAGCGCTGTGGGCTCTTTATTAGCTTGGCAAAAAAGGAATTCGAGTGCCAAATAGCATGGCGATTAAATTGATGTTCCGTTTCTAATTGATTTTTGAATTGACTGCCAAGTATGGCAGTAAAGGGCGTGAAAACGTATGTCGGTAAAGGGTGCAAGTAAAATCGATAAAAATAAACTGCTCACTAAAGCTTTTTTATTTGTGGTGAATTTGGAAGTCTATTCAAATTCGAATAAATATTCTCTTAAGCAAGTGGTATGTATGTATGTTCCATTCCCTTTTAGTATCTTCCAATAAGCTTAAGCTGTGGCTTAACTTGACTTTCATAATCATAAATCAATTAGTCTGTGTATTTTATCTCCTTAATAAACCGCCAACATATGGATTAATTTGACCACAGACTTAAGCATATTCATATGCCATGTGGTGCTCTGCATTTGGTATATTTCCACTTTAATATTAACAATGTTTACATACATAGCTGCCTTGAATGAATTGCACACGTGAGCCATTAAATAAAAGTACCACGGGGCGTATGTGGTTTATTATTATTGTTATGCGTGCAATATTGCGGTGCCGCAATAACAACAACAAGAAAAGCAATACCATTAAAAATCAATGTCTAATTGCCATAAAAGTATAAAAAACAAAAAAAAAAAAATTTATAAAACTTTACCTTGCGGAGTGGGAGAATAAGAGAGCATTATAAGTAGCAGCATACTAAACTGAAACAAGCAAGCAAAAATCAAAGGCAAGACATAAAATGGCTGCAGGAAATGATGTGACGTGACGCGCGGCTTTTGTTTATTTTAGCTGCTGCTGCCCTTTGCTGTCCACAGCAGAGACAACCGCAATAATAACAACAGTACGAGCAACCCTAATGGCAATAACAACATAACTTGTACAACAAACATCAACAAAAAGCAGAGCAAGCCCGTAAGAGTAGGAAGGAGGAGGCATGGAGCATTGAAATTGTCTTCATTATTATTTTATAACCTTCAGAAGTTGCCTCAACTTGACTCGCTTCGCCTCGCTCTGTCTTTAGTTTCTGCTTGCCTTTTGCCTCTGAACTTTTTTTTATTCTTTATTTTTTGTTATCAAATCTTACAATGCGGTGCTTCTGGCACGTTTTCAAATGCTGTGCTCCTGCAAGCAGCGTCTTCACTGACTATCTACGGATAACTCAGCACTGCTGACTGACTGCTTATTAAAACCAAGCCTGTGGCAGTTTAAATATCTATATGATTCTCTTTATTGTAAAGTCCTTATATAATATACACATTGTACTTTATAATGTGCATCACAATATATCTGTAATGATATGCAAATGCAGTCAGTTTTAAGATGCATTTGCTTGACAATAAACTTAAGCGGTTAAGTGAAGTGCAGCATATCAAATAAGACAGCAATTTTTCAACTCGGTTATCAAACGTTTATGGCAAAAGTATTTTTATTATTTATTAGAGCTGAAGATTATAAGATTGGTAAGGGGTAAAGCTAAAATCCCCCAATGAGTTCACATTTAAAATAAATAAACGACTCAACTGATTTTTATCTCATGATTAAGATTATGAGTCAAACAGAAGCCATGACTTCAGCCCCATAATCTTAAGCACTTGGCTTATCTTAATAATAATTGTTATCAGCTTATTGCACATTAGGAAAAATGAGCCACAAAATGTTATCAATTCTTTGATTTTTTGAATGAAACATTGTTTTTGATTTTTGATGAGCTCAATGTGGTAAGCAAAGAAATGAAAAGACGCCATGCAAAAAACAAAGATATAAACATTTATGCGCTTTCTGTTTTGTTTACCAAGTATTTTGTTTCAGTAGCATTCCATTTGGTGTTTTGAGATCTTTTAAGAGCGCGTGCTTAAGTGTCTTTTGTGCTCAATATTGGCACACATTTTGATTCCCTTTCCTTTGTGGCATTACTTATGTGCATTACTTTATCAGTATTCTGTTTGTGGGTATTAGGCTTACAAGTAGACAGCTTATATTTAGTGCCTTTTGCATTTTCATGGCACTCATCAAGCGACAACCACATTTGTTTTTTTGGGTCAATTTCGCAGCACTCGACAATTTGAAGTGATTTTAATACGTACTCGAAATAAATTTCGTGAAAATTTCGTGTGTGCTCGACAAATTTTTGTGTGTGAGTGTGTGTGGGCTTATGTGTGAGTGTTATCAAAGCGATTGAAAAACAATTACACTTCTGACATTAATGGCGCATGCTTTTGACGCCGGCAACGTCAACGACAAGCACAAAATGTGTCTAGACATGAGTGTGCCGAACGGGAAAATACCCTTGGCAAGACCTTTTGTATATGCTTTAACAATAAATTTATATTTTTTTGAAAAAAAAGAAGAGCCAGAAAAGATAGCTGCATCCTTTTTTTATTGTACAGAAATTTCATTTACCTGAAATGAATCCTTTGAATATAATATTATATACAATGTATCTTCAAAGATTCCATCGCAGTTTTCCTGTTAAATAAGCTTACCTTTAATAACCTTTTTTTTGTTTTGTACACAGTTGATTGAAACAGGGTATAAAAGAAAAAATTTAAATCCGCATATCAGCTTTTTTCTGCCCAAAAAAAACTTTTGCACTTTTTAACCCACACACACACAGGTACACACAGACAAAAAAAAGGGTGGAAAATATTCGCATCTGTTGATGGCCGTGGCGAAAAAGTTTCATTTGTTTATACGATACGGCTGCCTGCTGCCTGGCTAACCACATCAAAAATAAAGAAGATCAACATCGACCGAAAAAAAATTGTAAATTGATTTTCAAAAATTGTTAAATAAACAAAACGCTGTACAGCTCGTATTTACTTAGCATACAATAAATTTGTGTTTTATGCTTTTTCAATATTCAAAATGCTTTAATATCAGCTAACTTAAAGCTCAAAGGGAAGATAAAAGGTGGAGAGTAATGGAGAAGGGACAGGGCGTATGGGCTAATGGTCGGCTTTATTAACATGATTGCCACGCCCAGGCAGTAGCTATGTAGTGGGAGGTGCCAGCTTATCAATGAATCACCAAAGCATGTGATTGATGATTGAATGTGATGAGTGTGCGAATGTGTTTTTGTGTGAGTGTATGTGGCAGTAAGTAAGCATATACTTAACTGAGTGTGTTTGTGTGCGTGTGTGTGTGTGTGTGTGTGTGTGTGTACCGCACACTCGAAATGTGGCTTCCGTAGCAGGGATTAGGCGCCAGGAGCCTGCATAACAAGCTGACAGCAGCCATATGTGTGTGTGTCCCCTCATCAGCCGACAGAAGACAGATTAAAAGTGAAGAGCTTGCAAAAATGCTGCCAACTTGAAGAAGGCTCAAGTTTTGCCTCACATACAAACAATCCCATATACCCTTACATATAAGAGTTGTCTTAGCATCAATGTTGTGTTTGGGTGGAAAATAATACATGTTAGAAAGTTTCGTACTAAAGTTTAAACTCATAGCTCTAACATGAATGCTTTTTGAACTGGAAAGTGTATTTGATCTATTCAAATTTATTGTTATCATTTGCTATGATGACAAGCATTTGATGTGATCATCCCAACACAATCGCTTATAATATCAAAACATTAAATGGATTGTAATTCCAGTTAACAAGAGAGTTTCCGCTTCGTTGGCTTTAACTCGCGTTATGTTTGCCATTGTTGTTGTTGTTGCTTGTTTGTTGTACCTGTTTGCACACACTCACACACGCGGGGCATCATCAGCAGCAGCTGCTTCACAGGCCGCGTCCCCCCTCTGCCATGGCACGATTTCCCTTTTGCTTTTGCGGCATAGACCAAAATGTTTACACATACGCGCGATTTTCTTTTAACAATTCATCAAATGCGCTAAGCGGGCACAAAAAACTTTGACACTCGACGTTTCTGTTTGAATATGTGTGTGCGTGTGTGTATTTTTGTGGGTGTTGAAGGCATGTGCAAAGTTTGACAAAGCAGGCAGCACACTTCACCATCCCGCTCGACACCCACCAATGCCATATCAATCATCGGCAAAACTGTGTGAATTTTTGCCCGTTCCATTCCACCCCGTCTTACCAAGCATATGTGCTTTAAATTATTTATTTTTCTTTACGCTTTTGGTCGAGCCATATTGAACGCTAAATACAATAACTCAAATTGATTTTGCAGGTTGTGAGAACAGCAATATCCACATACAAACATTCTATACATATGCATGTATGTGTACATCATTTGCATGCCTCGACACGCATTATTTATGTGTTTGGTTCAGAGTGGGCTGGGTTAAGGGATGGCAATTAGTTAAAGCTCTTTATACACATCCATTTGCTTGTCAGTATGGCATTTCATTGGCGTATGCATGTGGTATGTGGGCAGAGCAGCAAAAGAAAATATACATTTGAGTGATGCTGATTATATATAATATAATTTGTTTAGATATGCATACAAATATAATAGGCTTATTTGGAAGGACAAAAATAGATTTTTTCTTTTAAAGAATCATGCCAAGTCTCATGGCATTTAAGCTAACTATCATGGGAATTGCTAATATTTTGCTTGTTGAATATTTAATATCTACTTTTAATAAGCTCATCATTCGCAGATTATCCACATTTTAGTCTGCAGAACTCTATAAAGCTGTGTTGTTACACATATTCATATATGCATAAGCAATAATCAGTATTTGTTTGTTGCACATCACGTATACGCAATGCGGCACAGATTGAAATAGACCGCAACGGACGTAATTTAATTACGACTATAGAGTATATATGCATATAATTATGTCTGAACAACATAACACCAAATGCATTCATTTAATTAGGGAAGTCATAAACATTTTGTGTGCGTGGAGTTGAAGCTGATTATAAATTCTAGATATTTACTTATTAAATGCCTGCAGCAGGCAATAAATATACAAAAGGTGGCTTATGGTTTTAGTTTTGTTTATGCAAATTAATTGAATGAACACCTGTGGCCACCGCTCACCTGTTGACTCAGGGGTTAAAACATACATATTGAAATAATAGAATTAAGCTGTAGAACAATGGCTCGGGCTATAGTTCAATTTCACAAAACGTGGCGCTAATTTAAGCTCAAGTGTCAGATGGCACTGATTTATATAGTTGAAATGCTTGTGCCATAAATTTACACTGGCTGAGTGGGCAATCTAAATGCGTGTTGGGATCTAAGTTTTTTTCTAGCCTACTCCATTGAGAGTTCTTGTCAGTTAGCATAGGCGAAGAAAGAGAAAAAGAGAGAGAGAGAGTGAAGTGTATCCATGATTTATTTTCATTCGAAACTTCTACTTAAACACACACAATTTGTGCATAGACGCCGCAAAACTTTCCACGCACACACACATTTTATAAAAAGTAGCTAAAGAAGCTAAAGTTGAAGACGAAGACGGAACAGAGCAGAAAGTAGCAAACTCAGCGCAAAAATTTTAATCTGCGCATTACAAAGTTGTTTTTCTTTCTTTTTTGCTTGCAAAATGAGAAAGTGAACAAAGAGGCTGCGCTGCGGCTGCTGCTGTTGTTATTGTTGCTGTTGTTACTCCTGCCTGCATTCATCCTTTTGGCGCCTCACTCGAAAATGCAGTCATTAATTTGCAGCTTACAGCAGCAGCAATAGCAACAGTAGCCAAGCAACCTCGAGGCTTGGCTAGCGCGTAATATGCAAAAAATGTAAATATAATTAAGACGCCGCTTTAATGGCCAACGCTAAGCTTAAAAAATGACTTGGCTTCATGTTGGCGCAAACCATTTTTTATGCCAACCCCCCAAAAAACTTAAAATCCAAAACAATTTCATTTGTTTGCCTGCCCGGTGACAGTTAGTTTGCCGCTTCAACAAACGTTTCGCTGCTGCTGCTGCTGTCCAAATGGTAGTTTGCCATTGCATTGGCACGCGATCATTAGTCAAAAGAAACTACAACTACTGCAGACATACGACCACTAACATCAGCTGCAGCAGGAGTGGAAGAATGGGAAAGGGACAGCAACAAAGAAAAGTTACAGAAGTAACAGCTTCGTATGACACTTGATGAAAACTGGACGTGGCAAATGAAATCGCCACCTGCCTTCAGAGAAATACCAAGGCTTTAAGTGTACAAGCTTAATTTCTAAAGTGTGCAATTCATTTTCAGCAAAAACAAAACTTGTAAGTTTATGCATAAAACGTAAATATTAAAATGAACTTAAAAGTTTTGCCGAAAAATAATATGCTTCTGCATAACAATAAATATTTATTTTATTCATAAGTTTATAATTAAAAAATTCTAAAAACTACATTTCTAACTTTCCGAAAAATAAAGTGCTTGCTATCACTTGGTCTGTTTGTTTGAATTTCGAAAGTGCTTACACTTCAGAGCTTTAGAAAACTTGCACACAACAATGAATAATTATGAGTAAATTACATATATTAATTATAAAATTCATAAAAGCATCTCTAACCAATTCCGAGAAGTGTGCTCAAGCGTATTGCACAGCTAACAATTTTCATAAATACACTTTATACTTTGGCTATCTCTGGAATGTTGTTTGTTGTTCTGGTTCCTTTTAGTTGTCTGGTTGCATGTTTTGTCATGGCGTTAGCAAATTAAAACTTTCTTCCTATTCTACTTTATACAGTCAGTCGTGATAAATTTGTTGTTGTTCGAGCGACAGTTTGCTAATTAGACAGGTAAAACTTTCAGACACACACACAACTTTTGGTCAGAGCCAATGCAAATTCAAAGCAAATTCAAAATACCAACACCAAATACCAAGCGAAAAAAAGTTGACTTCTCCTGGCAAAAGGGAACCGAAATACGACTACCAAGTTATTGTAAACCCACTCGTTTTCTATTCTATTATTCGCGTATTGTGTAGTCGCAGTCGTGCCAGCGACATAATTATGTGCCGCCAATTTGCATTGCGCCCACAACACAATCGCCATAAAAGGCCATAACAATTGAAGCACACGCCAACGCAACGCAAACGGTAATGGCATAGCAGCTACCTATGAATGAGGCATTGTAACGAATACATAATACTCTTTGTTGATTTGATTGGATATGGAGATAAATATATTCTCATTCAGGAAGAGAGTTATTGTACTTTTAGCTAGGCCTAAGGCTTACTCTCGATGTCGATTTATTGTGTAAGCGGTGGGTGGAAAGCTGATACAAATTCGAATTTGAGGATAGCATTGGGTGACCCTAGATGCTTATCTTAATGTAAGGAATATTATTTGAGCTTTCTGTATATCTTGACCTAACTTGCGTAACATAACACCTAACTTAATCAAAGCACCTTTAAGTTTAGAAAGTGCATTAAAAAAAAAAAAATAGAGAAAGAATTGTGCAGCAGTTATTTCAACACCTTTATGGTGCTGCAACGTTTGTGGGCCACCACTACACTGGCTAAAACATACAGACACACGTAGACAAACACATAAAGGCTCATGTTACTGACCACAATGGCTTTGGCCAATGACCAAAGGCTGGTGTTTGGGGCCATGGCTGGTGGCTTGTGTGGCACGGAAGGTTGCACCGAGGTGCCAGAGTGGCATGCAAAACAAACCGACACAAACGCCGACGCCACATTTACAAAAGCCATAGATAGAAATCTAAAGATAAAGCAAATTGCTGTGCTACAAAATCGTTAACTGTAATTTACCGCATTTCAAACGCGGCCCATTCTTCTTCGTCTTTTGGCACACTTCGTCCCCTCTGCCACCTGCCTGCATGCAGCAGTTATGAATGCAGGCAGTAGTAGAAAGAGCCTTTAGTTCTGGCACAATGGGGCCGCAATGTAAATTTAATTGCGTTTCTCTGCCTCAATTCGTTTCGTTTCGTTTCATTTTGTTTGCATTCACCGCCAGTTAAACATATTTACAATTGCACCAACCGCAAACTTGGCACAAATTGCACACATACACACACACAATAAAAATGTTAAATAATTGAGGCATTGAATTATGCAGAATGTTGTGCCACGGAAGTGTTCAAAGATTGGCCAATTGCTAAATCACAATGCTTGACACTGATTCACAGGGTATATTACATGCTGATTATCCCAAAGTTCAATAATCTAACTATTTTCGAGGGAAGTTGAGTGTTGCGGCTGTGAATACTGCGAAATTCCAAATAGTTGAAACGTTTTGCTGCATTTGAGTAAGCTCATTAAAATTAATAATACGCCCTGTGGCGACACGTTGTTGAACCCAAGATGCAATTATGTACGTACGTAGTATATATGTAAAAGCTTGTCGTTCACCCTAAAAATGCATAGATAGGTATCTTAAGTGTGCAATTTTAAGCTGTGCTCAAGTGCCAAATTTTAATTGAAATTGTGTCACTTTCTTAAACACACAAATACAGGAATGCAAGAAGCTGTTCAAGTGGCTATCAAAAATAATGTTAATGCAAGCGAAAATTCCTTCATTGACACAAAGTGAAAGCCACTTAAGGCAAAAATATTTTTCTTTATATTGATTTATATGATTTTAAAACGAGATACTTACACAAATATTACTTACCAGCGGGGTCAATGTGTTCTAAAGGCCATAGTCAAGCATAAACAACAATAAGGGATAAACAACGCCGAAAAGCAATATCGATAGCTCATACTCGTATATCTTTCTTAGCCTGTTTTATTTTGGTATTTAGCATTATTTTTTTGTATTTTATCACATCAATTGTCTATGTACAATAACAACAAAAGCATTCCTTACCCTCTTGCTAGTATTCATCATACGCAGCGTGGGCCTGCTCAATAGCACTGTAAATTAGCGCCTATACGAGTTTATTTTAGCATATTGCCTCGATGCCGCAGCACTTAAGTTGAAGTCTATCCATCTTTTGGGGTCGGATCTGCTATTTGGAAAGTGTGTTTTTGTTTTTGGCCGCGGTTATTGATGTTGATTGATTTATAAACATTTCAGCGCCACAGACAGGCAAATTAAGTTGTAGCCAAAACAATAAACAAAATGAAATTAGCATTAGAGACTCAGTTGCGGTCTTTTTTGGCCACTCTATAAGACCAGCTGCTGCCTGTGCCTATTGTGGTTGTTGTTGTTGCTGCTGTCACAACGTTGAATCGTTGCCATTTGCAGCTAGGAGCATCAACAGCCAACAGCCAAGTTGTGCGGAATATAATTTACTTAAATATTCATGGTACAGTGAGTGCAAATTGTCTTCGTATATCCCCTGATTAACTTTGCCCATGTCTTCTTTTTTTCTGCGGTGAGCGTATAACAACTTCAGTCAAGTGGCATTTTCCTTATAATTTAATGAAATATTCTGTTTGCCACATTGGCTCATATATCATGGCTTTTTCTTGCCACACACAGCTACAACGTGCAACTTATGCGTGTGGCTGCCACATAAGAACTGCGCTTATTTGAATTATACTTTCCATTTTTGGCTAACTGTTTGGCTAATTTCAGTCATGTATTTTCATTTCTCGCAAAGCTGCAACAACAAGAAGGCTAAAGAAATTAGTGGCTTTGACTTTTGCATGCGCCGCGGCAATTAAAGCATTTCCGTTGCAATTGAACGTGCCGCTAAAAAATTTCCCAGAATGAATTTGGTAACACATATGACTACGAAATGCTCTGCACTAAATAAAAGCCACATTCTACATGCAACATAATGAAATCTTGAGAACAGCAATTATTTTGAGTTATGACTTTTGAGATAATCAAGTTGTTTTAAAGCAAACTTGAGGTTAATTAAAATGTATGTGGTTCTTGATGCTCTTAGCAGGGTTTTCAGACACGACTTTAATTGTTTCTTGTCAACATAAAAAAAACTCAGGCTTTATGTGTACAAATCGCTTTCGTGTTGAAATGCATACCTAATAGAATTCCACAATAACACGAATGGGCATATATCAGGATTTTGTATACCCTTCATGCATAAAAATGGTCCAAAAAAAAAGAGTATTTAGTAGTTTGGAGCAAAAGAACGTACAGACACAAGAAAGCACTTTTTCACCAAACGTAATTGAGTTTTTAAATTTAAATGCTGTAATATTCTAAAATAAATCAAACACTTTTTGATATACGTATTGCATTTGAAAAACGAGCTCTGGAATGGGCTCAGAATATCTCCTAGTCGGTTTTCCTTGTTGTTCCTGACTCACGTGACTTTTTGTCGACAAATTCATTATTGCATCTGTTTGTATGCATGTGGGTGTGTGTGTAAGCCCTCATAATTAGTGTTGAATATACATTGGCAAAAAAAAAAATACAGCTTTGAATTCCATTCTGTTTGCTGGCCAGCGACAGCAGCTGTTGACGCTTGTGGCTGCCAGGTGGCGCCTTGGGGCGTGCACATTGGCAATTAACCGGCTTTGAGTTTTTAGCCCCACTTGATGCCCTCTGCCAATGTTGTATAAATTAGTTTGTTGGCTAAAAAAAAGGAAAGAAAAAAAGAAATGCTGACAAAGGCCAAATGTATGGTCCTTGGGGAAATTTCAAAACACTCACGTTTATTCATGTGGGTTTTATGTGTGAATTTTAAATTAGCTAGGTAAGCTTTCGCTTTAAATTCAAAATTGAGTTTTACTTACAATTTTGTTAACACAAAAATTGTTTCAAAATTAGCTCCAAATACATTTGGAACATACAAAAATATTTCAACTTAACTTTATATACTCACTCGAGATGCCACGTCAGCGTTCGGCTAGCCCACCACCGAAGCCAGCACGTGGGGGCACCACCCGGAATAGCAGCAGCAGCAGCAACGCCAGCCGAAGCGTCTTCTCAAACGGCTCGTACGGCCGAAATACGCCAGCTGTACAGCCCTGTACAGCCCAAGCCAGCACCAGCAGCAACTCCTGCTGCTGCAGCGCCAGCTCCGGCTGGACGTTCCACAAGCGATGTCATGAAGGACATGGCAGCCACTGCAGCTGGTGTTGCCGTGGGCTCCGCTGTGGGTCATGCCGTCGGCGCAGGCATTACAAACGCATTTAGTGGCGGTGGTAGCTCCAATGCAGCAGCTCCAGCTGCTGTTGCTGAGCAGCCGGCGGCTGTAGGGAGTCGACCACGCAGCGAACTGGTTGAGGATGGTCCTTGTGCCTTTGAGATCCGACAGTTTTTGAAGTGCAGCGAAGAGAGCAGCGATCTAAACGCTTGTCATGATTTTAATGAGGCTATGAAAAGATGTCGCGAGCACTATAAGCTTTAAAGCTCATGTTTAATTCAAGTGCAGATATGGATAAATTACAAAAAACAATAGTTAATTATAGTTAGAAATTTTCATATAGTTTGTCAGTTGCCAATCAATAAAAATGCATGATTTTAAAGCTTCAGTTAACTTAAACATTTTCATTCACTTTAATTGACCCTAAATGAGGTCCGCTTAGTTCCTAGCTCAAAGCTTTGTCCTACTTGTTTTATTTAAGAGACAACAGCTAGCAATTTAAATAATTTATGTGTCGCACATGCGAATGCCCTTTTCACTGTCATATCCTATTGCCCCAACCCATATTTCTCACCGTTTCTCGTCATCCCAATTTATTTTTAACACTCTCAAAGTGAATGCTGCACAATGCTTGATGCCTTTTGTTTAACTTCCATATGCGCATCCGGTTCTACCGGTTTCACTCTACTCTTTCTCCTTACGGATGGGGTATTTAAATGTTAATGCGTATACTGCCCTACAATAAAATCAGCAATTAACTTCAGACATTTCGAATTAATTTTAATAATTGTCCTAGCAACAACATTATTCAATGGTTATTACATTTACTTAAAACTTAGAGTATTTATTATTCGGCTTTACAGACAAAGTTGTACTCGGCACCGGCATTTTTTTTGTCATTTCCAGTTAATTGTGATTTTGTTTACTGCCAACCCTGACGTTTACTTCTCACCCCTGGTTGTTTGGGGCCCTTTGTTTGTGTTGTTACTTTGTCTGTGCTTTGGCGCATATTTACTTAAATTGTGTTGTTGTTTCGCCTTTGCTAACGATTTTCGCATTCAACGCGCTTTTCACGGCCCGTTCCTCAATGCTTGTTCGTTCGTTCTTTTGCAAAGCAAAACTTTTTCATTAGGTTTTGCTTTCGTTCTTTCATTCTTTCTGTATATATTTGGCGTTTCTGGTTGTTTTTGTAGTATTATTTTTTTTATCTGCTTGGCTTGCGCGCAATTAAGCCCGTGAAATGTTTTGGCGGTGGCTTCGTGCCCCAAACCAGAAACCAACACTCTCCCCAGAGGCGATACCCTTTTTAATTTTGAGCACAGTTTCGCGTATGCTTTAGAAACAACCAAAAACAATAGAGGGGACAAAGTAAGGATTGCTAAAGCATATATTTGCCTGTTTGCCCTAAACGCTTTGTCTGCGCTAATGAAAACAAATTAAACTTTCTTTTTTGGCAAGCGCCAGCGACTAATAAATATTTATTATATTCTCTGCAAATCCCCAACTTTGCCCCTGGCTCTCCCTTACTAAGATTAAGCAGAGACTGGCAATGCACCTGCCACAAACAGTAGCAGCAGCAACAGCCGCACTTCATTGCGGCTGCCCAAAATGTCCAAAATTTGGGCGTGTGTGTGGATTAAGCAGTCAAGCAGCAGCTGAGCTTGTCAGGGCATCATTAAGCTATATCCTATTTGTGCAAGAGATTTATTAATTAATTACTGTAGTTTATTGAAAATAAATTTACCAGAGTGGGTGTGACTTTAATAAGGGAGTAAGTAATGAAAGGAGGTTTAAAAAAGACTCAAGATATCATCAAAGCTATTAAGTTCACTTAACATTCAATATATATTCAAAAGCAATAAAAATGTTGTAAAGCACTTAAATCGCGACAAATGAAATTCCATAGAAATTCCATTTTCTTTTGTCAAGTGAAATGTAAACCTTTGAGCAGCGTAACGTATTTTATACATTAACAAGGGCCAAAAGATTGTTTCACAAGCTTAAAGCAATTTATGCTCTTCATGGCGGCGGGAAAAACGTTTGTAAATCCAATATGAGAAACTCTCAGCACTTCAGGTGCAATAACTTCGCCATTAATAGCCTCGAAAGTGTGTTGGCAACATTGCCAGTCAACGCTATCGAGTGAAGCGTTCGTTGGCTGAAAATTTTTAAACGTGCTCACTTCAGGGGTAGAAAAAGGCATATAAATGCACGAGAGCACACTGATGAAAAATATCACCAAAAAACAAGAAAATGGGAAAGACCAAAACTCGTACACAGTATAAAAGGCAATCAGGCGCATACATTTTTATTTTTTTGGTGTTGAGTGTGAAATATGATATGACAAACACAACGCAATCAAAGGACATTGAGGATGCACTTTTTTTATGGATGGCGGCAAGTGTTGGGCGTGGCAGGCACCGACAGAAGAAAATGACGCTACCGGCGATGCAGAATGTTGAAAGTTTAATTGTTCTTGAACTCAGTTGCTTTTTCGGTATTAAATGTCATTTAATGTTGGGTTCTATTTGCATTTGTACCTTCAATTTTTTTTTTTTTTTGTGTTTTGCTTTGCGGTCTGCCATGCACTTTATAATCAATCAGTCATGAATATGCTAATGAAAATCAAATCAAATCAAATCCAATAAATTTTCAAGTTGGCAAACCAATTGAGGCGTGCAATGCAATAAATTGCATCAAAATTGTGTAACCAAATTGGTTGAATGGCCAATAAGTGCATTTGACGTGCAGACGGATGTGTTTATGTGTCGGTGTGTAAGTGTTTGTGTACAAATGTGTGTGAGTGTGTGTGTACTGTGGGCGTGTTAGTTTGGCATTTTAGTCAAGCTGAAAATTTATGTGCGGCAAAAGTTTGCTGTTGCTGTTGCACAACTTTGTCAGAGCGCTGACGGCGGAAACGGAAATGCATTTCCGAAAACCGGAAATGTACTTGCATTTTGAATTGCATTTGCTCATGCCATGCTGGCTGCCACCCACAACCAAAAAAATAAAGGCAGTAAAACATAATAATGAAAGAAAAAAATGGTTGACCACCTTAAAAATGTATGCACAATGGCCACATCTGAGCTGCCCAAACTCCAGGCCAGCCATATGTCATCATCACTGAATGTGACACAGATAAAAACAAAAAGAAAGAGAGAGCAGCAGAATGTGCGAGCACTTAATAAATATGTGCATACATATGCCAAAGTGCAGGAGAGCAAGCAAACAGGACGTGGCTGGACAAGATTCCAGCTCACTTCCTTATTTTCTCTTTGCTGGCGGCCATTTTATAATTTCTTCTGCTTTTGGTCAGAGTGTCAGTCAGTCCGTTGCGTCGTCTCAAAAGGAAAAAAGTTGAAAACTGGCAAAAATGAATATGGAAATATGGAAAAAGTCTTTGGCATTTCTACGCCACAGCAAATTGTTGTGGCATCTCCAAAGGCGACAAAGAGCAAAGTTAAATATTCTATAAATATTTTATAAATTCTCTCCTGCAGTTTGTTATTTGCGCAACTTTTTAAACATCAACTGGTCAGGGGTAGAAACAAGTATTTTTAATTTGTTGCCAACACGCATACGCAGTGTACGCCCGCCCAGTTAGTTAAAACAGCAGCAGAAGTAGTAGCAGTCGTTAGAGTAGTTAATTTCAGTTCGCAATAAAGCGTCTTAATTAAACAAGTGTAAACTAAACTCAACTAAGCAAAACCCTTAAACCCACAAACCGCTTCGTTGCCTTTGCCGTGTTGAAAAGCATTTACATATTAATTAAACCTTTTGGCCAAAGAGCAGCTAAAGCAGCAACAAAGTGGCAAGCCCTAAAGCCAAAAGGTCAAATACCAGACGCCCTTCGCCACAAGCATTAGCTGACCAAATACATAGAGGAATACTTCATTAGATGTTTTAAGAGCGGTTAAAACAATGCAACTTTATCTTTGAACAGCACGTAAAAGTTGCCTTTTGCCTCATAAAGCAGCCTTTAAGCTCGTTAAATTTTCAATAGAACCACACAATTTGCCATTCACATTGTCTTGTGGGCCTGAAATTTATCCGTGTCACTTAAATATCAATTTAATTTCCATAATAGGCCCCCGAAACTCTCACGTACACACACTCGCGCACACTGACAAACAATAGCTGCCAACCAATTTATTTGTTATCGGGCAAGTGACAGGGCGCATTCTCTAAGGATTTAGCTTGTGATTGACACTTCCCAAAAAATACGCATAAACCCATTTCACATACCCACTCACACACACACACACACAAAGTACAAGGTACGTGGGAGCGACAAACGTTTATCGCTTTAGATCAAATATTGTTTTAACAGCCACAAAACAAATTCGGCACTAAGAACTCGTGGAACTCGCAGAACTCGCCGTAGAACAATCAAATCTAAGAAGACTTGTGCTAAGTGCAACTATTGTTAATTTTATTTGCCCAGCACTCGCCCCATGAAAGTTCGTAACAAAAGTGCTGCTAAAACAAAACCAAATACTAAACAAAGATAGTTAAGGGAAACTTTTGTGCCAGCACCGAAACTTAACTACCCTCCATTAGCTCAATAAACTGAAGATGTTTGAACTTTGTTTCGCAACGGCGATTAAGTTTCAGCTTTTAAACATATATATGTGGCTTGTGAGACCAATTCACCAAAAGGAATGATTTCAATATCTAAATTCTCCGGTCCTTTTTTTTTTTTTTTTATATTTTTTTTTTTTTTTTTAAAATTTAATTTTTTTTTTTATTACATCCATTTCTTTTTTTTTTTTTTTTTTTTTTTTAAGGTTTATTTTTATTTTTTTTTTTTTTTTTTTTTTTTGGTTTTTTTTTTTTTTTGGGGATATTTCGTTTTTTGTTTTTTAGGGGGGGTCGGGCGTTCTTTCTTTGTCAATAAAAAAAATTAAAAATTTTTTTTTTATTTTTTTTTTTTTTTTTTTTTTAGTTAAATTTTTTTTCCCCAAATTTAAAAGGTGTTTTAAAAACCCCTTCCCAAAAAGGGGGGTTTATTTTTATTTGATTTTTCGATTTCCCAAATAAAGAATTGGCTGGCGGTGTTTAACAAATCTACAATTGGTTCCAAAGCCGAGTTAATAGCGCGCCTAAGGGAGACTTCGCCAGGTTTCGACGAAGACAGCGATAATGATGCGGACCCATTTTTGCAAGTGGATCAGGAATCTTGGCCAGAAATCATAGGCAACGATCAGCAAAACGCACAAAACGACATGAGTGACGCCGCAGAGTCGCGACAGCAAGCGATGGCGCAGCAGCAGTTGGCTGAAGTTCTCAACGCTATACACAAATTGCAAGCTGAAGTCAACGCAGTGAAACAGCAGCAAGCGACAAACACCGTTATAAACGAAACAAGAACAAACGAAGACAACTACGCAGTAATGCAGCTGCAAGCGACAAACGCCGTTATAGACGAAACACGAACAAACGAAGACAACAACGCAATTATTCAGCAGCTAGCAACAAGCGACAATATAAACGCAGCGAACACAGACGGCGCTGACAACGGCATCACCAGCAACGGTATATTTAAGGAAGAGAGCAAAAGAGACGCACAAATGAAAAACAACGGTGCAACTACGGCGCTCGTTTTCGCAAAAGAAGCAATGACTGAGTACAGTGGGCAAACATGCGCACGCAACTGGATAAAACATCTGAACAACATCGCACAAATTTTTGGACTAGATAATGAAAGCGCACGCATGCTGTTGGTATCAAAACTCAAAGGAAAAGCTCAACGCTGGCTGCATGGCAATTCAGCGCGGATGTTAGAGCCACTACCGAAATTATGCGACCATTTGATACTAGCTTTTGGAGAAAAAGTTTCCAAGGCTGAAATGAGACGTAAGTTTGAGCAACACAAATGGCAACCTGGAGAGAAGTTCGCAATGTACTTCGAAGAGAAGATGATGCTAGCCCAGGACATCAATGTTGACGATGACGAGCTTCTGGAACAAATAATTGAGGGAATATCTTCGACGGCTTTGCGCGATCAAGCGCGTATTCAACGTTTTAGCGGTCCAGAAGAAATAATGCTAGCATTTAGAGACATTTCATTGCCGGAACAAACATCAACGGTGGTAAACGAGAAGACATCGACAACAGCCAAAAACGCCAATGATCTACGATGCCGCAATTGCAACTCGAGAGGTCATTTCTATAAGGAGTGCCGAAAGCCGAAAAGAGAGCCTGGTTCATGTTTCGCATGTGGCGAAATGGGGCATTTTGTTGCGCAATGTCCTCAGAGGATAAACGCAAACAACAACAACGAAAATTATGTAAGGTATTTAAAAATTTATTTTAAGGGTTATTCTAATTTATCCATTATTGCGGAGTGCATCATAGATTCAGGCAGCGCCATTTCATTTATTAAAAAATCGCTTATGCCGATTGCGATTTCTCTTAATTTTGTCAACAATTTTTACTTTGGACTAAATAGAAGTCGACTTAACGTTTTTGGAAAAACTTTATGTTTTATAAAAAAGAATTAATAAATGTTTATTTTGAATTAATTGCGGTTTCTGATGAATCTATGTGTCACGATGTAGTACTGGGTAGAGATTTTATGGCCGCATGCAATTTGAGTATAAATCTGGATACCCTAAAGATTGTTGAACTAATAAACATTAATGAAGGTAAAGAAGTTAGGTCAAACAAAGTACATAGCCAAACAAACGATCAATTCAAACCAAAAGAAGCAACAAAGGTACATGATATAAATAATATATGCAGTGAAGAGCGAATATGTGATGCAACTGTAAATGCCAACACTACTACAGAGCCAATGTTAAGTACAACTGTTAGTGATCAATTGTTAGAGAGTAAAACTGTTAATGGGAAAAGCAAAATCAATAGTACAAGTGTTAAGCAATTTTTACAAAAGGAAAATGTTAGTGACCAAATATTAAAAGACAAAAAAATTTTTGAACGACAAAAAAATATCAGAAATAGAAACAGCCAATATTCGAATAACATTACGGAAAGGAATGGTAAATCCATTAGAGAGCAACGCAAGAGAAATGACAGGACACAGTTATCAAATTATGAAACCATTACTGAACCAAATTCAAACGGTAAAATCTTGACCAAAAACATAGGTATCGAAGAGCAGTTGAAGAACAAATTGCCAACAGGTAACAATGTTAGAAACAAACAATCGGATGAAAAGGTTATTGTTAAGCATAACATAAACAATGAAGACTTTAATGAGCAACGGTTAAGCAGTGAGGATTCAAGCGGAAAATTGTTAGGTTTTGATAGCGAACAACTTTTATTTGATGCACATAATGGGGAATCAAAGCCAGAGGCCGAAAACAGTTACGACACAAGTTATAGCGATTTTGACAAGTCGATGCTGAGCATAAATCTGGTAGACAGCGAAAAGTTAGACTACAATTGTGGGGAAAATGTACCGTATAGGATAAAATGTTATTTTATTGAAATGTTTGAGAAAACGTATTTAAATGCGGAAAAACCAATTGATCCATTTATTAGATGTGAAATGAAAATATCGTTAGAAAAAAATAAACCGTTTAGCTGTTCACCTAGACGACTGTCGTATGATGAAAAAGAAAAATTACAAAAAATGTTAGACGATTATCTAAAGGACGGAATAATACGGAATAGTGACTCAGAATACGCATCACCAATTGTGCTCGTTAAAAAGAAGAGTGGTGATCTAAGGTTATGCATCGATTTTAGGAAGTTAAACAAAGTTTTAATAAAAGACAATTACCCTTTACCTTTAATCGAAGATCTTTTGGATAAGCTAGTTAACAAAACAGTATTCACTAAATTAGATCTAAAAAATGGGTATTTCCATGTCTATGTCAACGAGGATTCAGTAAAGTACACGTCATTTGTAACCCCGCTAGGACAGTTTGAATTTTTAAGAATGCCAATGGGCATTAAAAATGCATCAGCTGTGTTCCAAAGATTCGTAAACAAAATTTTTGAAGACTTGATAAGACAGAACAAGGTTATTGTATATATGGACGACATAATGGTAGCGAGCAAAGACATGACAGAACATTTAATGGTATTAAAAGAAGTATGCGCCAGATTAGTTCAAAACAAACTGGAGTTGCGTTTGGACAAATGTGAGTTTTTACAGTCGAGCATCAAATATTTAGGCTTTCTCATAACAGACAAAGGTATAAGAGCAGATGACAAAGGTATAGAAGCAGTAAAAAATTTTCCTGTTCCAGATAGGACTATAGCTGTACAAAGATTTTTAGGTTTATGTTCGTACTTTAGGCGATTTATTAAAGATTTTTCAATACAAGCCAAACCACTTTATGACCTTTTGAGGAAAGAAAAGCAATTTGAGTTTAACGAAAAAGAATTAGAATGTTTCCTCTCTCTTAAGGAAAAGCTTATTCAATCGCCAGTGTTAGCTATTTATGATTACAAGGATGAAATTGAATTACATTGCGATGCAAGTTCGTTTGGTTTTGGAGCTGTTTTAATGCAAACGAAAAAAGATGGAAAATCACATCCCATCTTTTATTTCTCGAAGCGAACAACCGAAACAGAGTCCAAGTACCACAGTTTCGAACTTGAGACACTGGCTATAATTTACGCGCTTCGAAGATTTAGAATTTATTTACAAGGGAAAAAATTTAAGATAATTACAGACTGCAACTCTCTTACCCTAACGTTGAACAAAGTAGATTTAAATCCGAGAATTGCTAGATGGGCTTTAGAGCTACAAAATTATGACTATGAGTTGGTGCATAGAGCGGGAAACAAAATGCAGCACGTCGACGCTTTAAGTAGATGTACAAACATATTAATTATAGACACAAACAGTTTTGAAGACAATTTAATTATTTGTCAGGGAAAAGACAGGCAGGTCCAAAAAATTAAAATGATGTTAGAAAAGAATGAACACAAACTGTTTGAAATGAGAAACGGAGTTGTTTACAGAAAAACAAATGACGGCAGATTACTCTTTTTACGTACCAGAAGACATGGAAAACCATGTGCTTCACAAATATCACAATGAATTGGGGCACATAGGCAGGGATAAGATGATGGACAGTATATTAAAAAGTTATTGGTTTGCAAATTTAAAAGAAAAGTGTATAAGTCATATAGGGAATTGTTTAAAATGTGTAGCATTTTCTCCAACAACTGGCAAGTCTGAAGGGTTTTTAAACAGTATTCCTAAGGGAAATAAGCCATTCGAGATGATACATATAGACCATTATGGACCGGTAGCTACAGGAAGGGCAAATAAGCACATATTTTTGATTGTCGACGGTTTTACCAAGTTTGTTCGATTATATACAACAAGGTCAACGACGACAAAGGAGGTGATCAAAGCATTAAAAGATTATTTTAGGGCATACAGTAGACCGAAATGCATAGTGTCGGATAAAGGCAGTTGTTTCACGTCCAAAGATTTTGAATTATTTATGTCAGAGTCCAACATAAAACACATAAAAATTGCAACAGGATGTCCACAGGCAAACGGACAAGTAGAACGGATAAACAGGAGTCTGGGTCCAATGATAGCAAAGCTTACAGAAGCGGAAAAGGGGAAACATTGGGATACAGTTATAGAACAAGTTGAATACTCTCTAAACAACACATTACATCGGAGCGTCAGACAAACTCCAAGTAAACTACTTTTTGGCGTAGATCAAAAGGGAGAAGTCGTCGACGATTTAAGAGAAAAGTTAGAAGATATACTGAATATGGAAGGTACTAGAAATTTAAGTGAATTAAGAACAAAAGCAGAAGAGAATCAGTTAAAAGCTCAGTTGAAAAATGAATTAACTTATAATAAGAAGAAACGGAAAGCCAAATCTTACGAAAAAGGTGACTACGTAATGGTAAACAACTTCGATAGCACAGTCGGAGCAGCTAGAAAATTAATTCCAAGAAATAAGGGACCCTATGTCATTGAAAAAGTATTACGAAATGACAGGTACCTTTTAAAAGACGTTGAAGGATTTCAAGTGTCGAGAAATCCATACAGGGGTATCTGGAGTGCTCAAAACATGCGGCATTGGGTTGCAAACAAAAAATAATTAAATCTAGAAATATGAATTACATATAGCATTTATATTAGCAATAAGTTTTTAGGTTAAGCAATAATTATAAATTGTATCTTTTAAATAACTTTTGTAACACAAAAAAAAAAAAAAAAATTAGTAATTTTAAGACTTTATAAGACAATTGTAAACACCAAAGATCAGGGGATCTAATTCGTCAGGATGGCCGAGTTGTAGCCGGACCGGTACATACACACTGTGTATCACACAGTATACATAGATTAACATAACATAAACTGTAACATTACATACACGCGATCCCTCTATCTTTATGTCTGTTAACGCAAGATGTAAGCGCAAGTTCTGTTAACGCAAGTTGTAAGCGCAAGTTCTGTTAACGCAGAGAATGCGCGTCGTAGTTGGTAAGCGAGAGTCGGGCGATCAGTCTTCGTCGAGCAATGAAATAAAGTAGACATATGTGTGTGAAACCTTTTGCGTTTGATTATTTGAGAGTAACATTTGTCTACCACAAATATTCTTAGATCTGTATCTTCATGTGAAAACTGCCTATGCTTTATCTCAAATACCCTTGGCAAAGTGTATAAAAATAAATAGCGCAAACATTTACATTACATTTATATAGATGGCGAAATAGTGGGACAAACACAACTAAAACTAAGCTCCCATATGTACTACTTAAATGTATATACATACGTATATAAAGATGTTTATATATATATACTTAATGTAGGGAGAGTATGCAAACAAATAACAATAAAAGAAAACTTAAAAGTCCATTAAAAATGCTTGAGCGACATTGTGAAATTGGCGGTCCGCGTCGAGTTAGTCACGTACCCTAACCGCCTCCGCTTCGTCCTTTTCCTTCCCCACCAACGCAGTCTGGCAGATATTTGAGCCAGAGATGGGCACTTGTTCCATGCCGCACTGTTGCTGCTGCCACATCACCAAAGTCCCTGACAATAAATAGAAATCTCAATTTACGACGCGTTAGTCGCCTCCCTCTACGAGCCGCCAGCAGAACCCATAGTTACTAAACATAGTTGTTGGTGGGTGATGTGAATCCTGCGGCTGCTTTTGCTGCTCCTACTGCTGCTGTTGCTGCTGCTGCTGATGTCCCCGGCATGACTGCCTTTCTCTAATGGCATTTGTGATGGCTGCGGTTATAGTCGCCATTGCCATTGGCGTCGCATTTGACGATGATGTTGATGTGTAATAATAATAATACTCTTTGATTTGTTCTAGTAATCTTGTAATAATAAGAACACTCTTTGATTTGTTCTAGTAATCTTTTATTTGTAATGGAAGCAGCGAAGGTGCCGCTTCCAATGTTCAGTTCAATCTGTTTTAACAATTTGGTTTTTCTTATAACTAAACCTAAGGCTGCGCAGTTCGCAGGGACAGCGCTGCCCTTTGTATATAAGTAAAACGAATATATATATATGATTATATGTAAGCGGCGAAGACGTCGCTGGTAAGACGGAGCGTGTTATGCACATATGCAAGCGGTCACTGCATGGGACACATGCTGACGCGGCTTGTTTGTTGTCAAGGCCTTAGTGGCCGATCATATTTCGGGCACTTGAACTGCACTTGATTGTGACTTATGTTTAGGCAACAAAGACTAAGTGTCGTTGCCTTCTTGTATGTATGTTTATAAGTATTTGCTAGACATAGTGCTGAGCACAGTAAGCTCTCGATATGTGCATACCACATCTCCCTCCTTTTGAAAAATAACGTAATTATATGAAGTTATTTTTAACTTATGTATGTAAATATATATTCAAGTTTAAAAATTTTTTTTGAATTGAGTGTATTTCAATAATAAAATTTTATGTTTGTTAAAAAATTTTTTTTTTTTTTTTTTTTTTTTTTTTTATTAACTTTTGAATAACTTTAGCCTATTCTTATTAACTGTCTGTGGTTTCTTTTTACCTATATCTATTACGATATTGTTTCTATCTTCTATTTTTATTACTTTATAGGGTCCTAAATATTGATTTTCTAGTTTGTGACCTGAATCATTTTTGAGTAGTACTAAATTTCCTATTTCTAACTTTAAGTCATTAACTTTTTTATCATATTCTATTTTACGTTTTTGTTTTTCTATTTCTATCATTGTTATTGCTCTTTTATGTGCTATCTGTAACTTAAACTTAAACTCTTTTGCATAGTCCTCTAAATTGTATATAGGGTCTATTTTTGATAAAGTGTTAAATTCTGTGAATTGTCTTGGTGATCTACCGTATACGAGTTCATATGGACAGTAGTCATGTACTGTTGATGGAGTGGTATTAAAACAATATGTGAAGTAATTCAACCATTCGTCCCAATCATCTCTGTCGACTGAGATGTATGAACGAATGTATTCGTTGAATGTTCGATGACTTCTTTCCACTGTTCCTAAAGTCTGGTGATGATGTGCTGTTGATAGTATATTACTGATTTTCATATATTTGCACAAGTCATTAATAAGTGAATTTTTATACTCAGTACCCATGTCCGTTATGAACGTCTTCATAGGACCGTACTTTAGTATGAACGATTCAAATATTGCTTTGGCTACTGTTTTTGCGCTTTTATCTGCTACAGGTATTGTAACAAGATATTTAGTAAGGTCGCATATTATAGTTATTGCATACTCATTGCCATTCTCTGTTCGAGGTAGTGGGCCGATGGTGTCAATTAAAACAGTGTCAAAAGCTGTGTTTGGGGTGTTTGTTATAATCATTGGGGCCTTTGTATGTGTTGTAGTTTTAGCTCTTTGGCAGTCTACACACGTTTGAACATGATTTTTTATAGTTTGTGTCATTTTAGGCCAATAGTATAATTTCTTTATTTTTGATAGGGTACGCGTAATCCCTGTATGGCCTCCTTCTATTGGATCGTTATGATATCTTAACAGGATTGCATTAATTTGACTTTCGTCATTTTTGTCTACTTGTGTCACTTTTTGTAATAGCGCTATTTTTATATTTATTAACTGTTTATTGCCCTTATTTTTAAATTCATTTAATGTGACAAATTGAAAAATTTGTTCACTTGGTGACATCTGTAAGTTAAAGATTTTGTGTATCCCGGCTTCTGAAATAAGCCTTTGAAAAAATGATCTAAATCGTATTTTTCATTAGAATATAAATCTCTAACTGAAAATTGTGAAATTATCTGTTTTCCTCTTTTGAGTAAACATTTGAAATTATTCATTTTTATTTTTACAAATTTCTTTACGTCGCTATTGCTAACGACTTCGTAGACATTGGGCTCATATATTTTATTTGCATGCATTTTAATTTTTTCATCTGCGCAGATGTTTTCCTGTCTTTTTGATGATCTTGTTTGTACCATCAGAATATTTCTATTAATTTGTATTAAATCTTCTACGTTTATGCGAGATAATGCATCCGCAACGTGGTTGTCCTTCCCCTTGAGATACTCAACTGTAAATTGATACTCTTCTAAATCTAATCTCATTCTTGTCAGCTTTGATGTAGGATTTTTCATTGAAAATAAATAAACTAGGGGTCTATGATCTGTTTTTACTAAGAAATGCCTTCCATAGATATAAGGTCTGAAATGAATTATTGCCCAGTGTATAGCTGCTAGTTCCTGTTCTGTAGTAGATTTATTACTTTCTCCCTGTGTGAAAGATCTTGATGCATATGCAATTGGTAGATGCGCACCGTTGCAGTCTTGTGAAAGTACTGCGCCACATGCATGTTTACTTGCATCTGTGGTTATGCAAAATTCTTTGCTAAAATCAGGGTATTGCAATAATGTTGGCTTCATTAATGCCTTTTTAAGATATTTGAATGATTCTTCACACTCTTTAGTCCATTTAAATTGGACATTTTTCTTGCACAGATTTGTTAAGTTACGTGAGTATTGTGCGAAATTATTAATGAATCTTCTATAATAATTGCAAAAAGCGACGAAACGTCGTGCACTATCTCCATCTGTTGGAGTTGGATAGTTTTTTATTACATCATACTTTTTATCATCCGGAAGAATACCATGGTCTGTACATTTATGGCCAAGGAATGTTACCTCGTGCATAAAGAATGAACATTTCTCTGGGTTTAGCTTAAGGTTGTGTTTTCTACAAAGTTCAAATATGCTCGTAAGATTTTTGAGCATGTGCTGTTCGGAACAGCCGATAACAACTAAATCATCCATGTAGAGAAATGCTTGTGATGGTTCTAGACCGGAAAAAGCAAGTTGCATCATTCTCATAAATGAGTTTGGTGCTACTTTTTAGACCATATGGTAATCGCGTGAAGCGATATGAGCCAGTGCTCGTAGAAAATGATGTTATATTTCTAGATTTATTTTCTAGTTCTATTTGATGGAATCCGGACATAAGGTCCAAACACGAAAAATATTTTGCTCTTCCTAACTGATCTAGTATTTCTTCTATTCTAGGTAATGGATATTTATCTGCTAGAAGTTTTTTATTTATTTGCCGATAATCCACTACTAGACGCCATTTTTTTCTTTTGAATTTGGGAGTGATTTCTTCGGAACTAAGAGAAGTGGGCTATTGTATTCGGATATAGATGGTTCGACTATACCATCTTTTATTAATTTTTCTACCTGTCTATTTATTTCTGGCTTTTCTGTTTCTGCACTTCTATAGTTTTTTATGTAGACTGGGGTTTTGTCTGCTAACCTTAATTTTTGTTTGTAGAAATTATTACTTGAAATTGCTTCTGATTCTAGACCAAATATGTCACTGTATTTGGTACATAAATCAGTTAGTTCTGTTTTTGCATGGTCTGGGAACTTTAATTTATTTAAGACTTCATTTGTTCTATTGATTTTGTTATTACTAAATGATTGAATTTCGTAATTTTCTATTGATTCAAATTTAATTTTTGGATTTTTGATACTTATATTTTCATTTGTTGTATTTAAAATGCGAACTATTGCACTATTACCTGTTACGATACTGTTCGGTATTAATACGCCAGGATAAATTTCCTGATTTGGTATTAACACAGTATCTTCATTTGTCTGAAGTGGGATTTTTCTCATTACTTCTGACCTTGCGGGTAATAATATTGAGTTATCAATATCATTGTGTAATAGAGGTACATGTATTTGGTATTTGAGCGATTGCGGTTTTAGTATTAATTCATCGTTGTGATAATCTACTATGCAATTGAATTTTCGGATGAAGTCAAGTCCCAGAATTCCGTCACATGGTACCGGAAATTCATTATGAACTATTTGGAAGTCGTGACTGATTATGAAATAATCGAAAAGTAAATCAATTGAAGCTAGTCCAATTGATTGTATTGTTCCCTGACCTATTCCTGTTATATTTGTTTTGAAATTTTGGTTTATTTCTGAACATAAGCTATTATCTTTTAAAATTGATATGTTAGCTCCAGTATCTACTAGTAGTGTTATTGGTTTATTATTTTTTTGGTTGTGTATTTTTATTATACTACTGAGACTTAGATTTATGTTGAAAACTTTTATGTTTGGTTGCTCAAGGGGTTTGAGTGTTTTCCGAGTTGCTTTGTGTAACTCGTACTTGATTGTTATTTCTATTGCCTCTATTTGAGCCGCCTCTGTTCGAACCGCCTCTAGAGTTGGTATTGTTATAATAATTATTATTATTATTATTGTACCTTTGGCCGCCTCTGTTATTGTTACGACCTCTATTATAATAACCACGTCCACGATTTCCACCGCGTTGTGGGTATTTTTGGTAGTACATAATAGTGTGGGTTTCTTCAGCTACTTCATTAGCTGTTTCGATAAATGCAGCTGTTGCTTCGTCTATATTATTGAATAGACGCGAACGCATAACTGCTTTAATATCTTTATTTAAACAATTTTTCTTCATTGCAAAAACTGCTTGTTTTGTGCTTAGCGATTTAGCTTGCTCTGAGGTGTATTCTTTTTCGATATACGCTCCTTCTAGAGACTTAGCCAATTTTTCAATTTCCATAGTATAGACATTGGGTGTTTTATTTTTCTGTGAAAGATTCAATAATCTTGCAGAAATGTTATCTATTGATTCGCCCTTTACGTTTGATTTAAGTTTATTTATTATTTCATCTATACTACTTTCATTGCTTATTAAATTCCTAGCTGGTCCTTTTAGTTTTGTTTTTATTAAAGACACGGCTAGTGTTTCGTGTGCGCCCTGTATTGACTTTATAATTTCCAATGCATCTAGGAAACTACGCAGGTTTTCAGCTTTACCGCTGAAATCCGGTAATATTCTCGATGCAGTGTTCATAAACTCAATATTAGTTTGCGCCATGATTACTAATTTCTGTTCTGCAATGCTGGAAATAGTTTCTGGTTCCGAATAGTAATTTTCTTCTTCAGTTTCGGGTAAATTTATTGTTGCTGGTATTGTCAAGTCTTGTAAGTCCTTTTCTTTAAATTCTTGTTCAGTAAGATTTTCTGATTCGTCTTCTGAATCTATATATTCTTGGTCTGTTGGATTTAGTTCTTCACTACGTCCAACTGTCAAAGAGGTATTCAAGATCGTCGGTATCGATATATCTAGATTATACTTTCTTTGAACTGATGCTAAATTAGATCGAAATTTGACCAATAATTTAGATACTAACGACCAGTGTGTTTGAGTTAACCTTTCCCTGTTGTTATGTATTAGTATTCGTGCTTCATTAAAACACTCTACTAATATCTTTGCATGTTTATTTATGGTGTCGGGGAGGATGATTCTATTCTGTGTGAGACATTTGTTTGATTTGTCAAATTTTATTTTAATTTCTTTTAGGGTGGCCTCTATTTGTTGCCATTCCATATCTAATCTTTAATTTCCTGATTATCCTGTCTTCATACTGCTTTCGTTATTCTTAAGTTATCATTTGTTAAAAAAAATTTTTTTTTTTTTTCAGTTTTCTTTATTATTATATTTTTTTTTTTGATATTATATTTGATCTGCTTTTGCATCAATCGTTACTGATCATAATTATTATTGTCTCTCTTTTTCATTTAGATCTTATCTAGATCATTTGCTTTGCTTAAATATTTTTTCTTTAAGCACCTATTGTGTATTTTATAAATTTTGAATAGGAGACTGGCAATCATTATTATAACTATTATAATGAGTAACGTTGTTATAATTGTCAGATCTTGATTTTCTACTGCTACTTTATTTATTACATTGGCAGTGGAGTCCACTGCTTTTACGTCTAATAAACCCATTTTTGTGGGTGCTTTATAAATTATATATTCAAAATTTTTAATTGAATCTAAATTTTCAACAGACTTACTAATTCTGTTGTCGTTCATTCATGCATTTAACTTTTTAATTTACTTTATTAAAAATTTTTTTTTCAAAATTTTTTTTTTCGTTAAATTTTTAATTGTATCGTATTATTGATATTTTTTTTTTTTTTAAAAATTTTTTTTTTATATTTTTAACATTTTAGTTTTACAGATCCTACCTAATTGTTCGTATAGCTTTACAGGCTATACTTCTAATCGGGCGGAAAAGGTTCCGCTCAATTTTACAATTGTTTTTTAAAAAATAAAAAAAATATGCATCGTAGTGCAATCAAAAAAATTGTGCAACACAGTGCTATTAAAAAAATTTGCGCCCTTGGAAGCGCTGTCGGTTCGCTTCTCCGTGGTCTGGCTTGGTGCGCCAGACGGTGCCGGTGCTGGCTGCACAGGCTGTTAATTCTTTGTTGTTGTTGTTGCTGCTGCTGTTGGGGCACCGGTGCTGGCACAGGTGTAGTTGCAATGCGGGCTGTCCAATGGTCCAGGGCAGTCTGCGGGGCAGATTTTTGGTCGTTTCGGCAGTGGCTTGGGAATATTCGGTTTTATTAATATTTTTTGATTTATAACTTTTATATTCGCTGAGTGAGTTGCGGTATTAGGCTTTCTTTGCTGGAGGTTTGCTTTAAGAAAATCGAGTTCGGCAGTTAATTTCTGCGCCGTTGCCCATGGGGGCGGCGTTTTACTCGTATATAATAGCCACTTAATGTGTGCTATTCTTTTAGTTATTTTATTTTTTTGACCTCCGCGTTTGCCCATGACCGCACTCTACTCACTCAGTATATTTTTTTTTTTGTTTTCTCCAGTCTCCAATCTCCAATCCCGCGCTGTTGTTGCTGTTGTTAAGTTGATGTTCATCAGGATGCAGGATTCGCTGCCGTGTTATGCTGCCATGTAATGTTTAACGATCCAGCTATCCTACTGCTCCTGCAGTCTTCGTGAACATGTCACGGTCGCCATGTAATAATAATAATACTCTTTGATTTGTTCTAGTAATCTTGTAATAATAAGAACACTCTTTGATTTGTTCTAGTAATCTTTTATTTGTAATGGAAGCAGCGAAGGTGCCGCTTCCAAGGTTCAGTTCAATCTGTTTTAACAATTTGGTTTTTCTTATAACTAAACCTAAGGCTGCGCAGTTCGCAGGGACAGCGCTGCCCTTTGTATATAAGTAAAACGAATATATATATATGATTATATGTAAGCGGCGAAGACGTCGCTGGTAAGACGGAGCGTGTTATGCACATATGCAAGCGGTCACTGCATGGGACACATGCTGACGCGGCTTGTTTGTTGTCAAGGCCTTAGTGGCCGATCATATTTCGGGCACTTGAACTGCACTTGATTGTGACTTATGTTTAGGCAACAAAGACTAAGTGTCGTTGCCTTCTTGTATGTATGTTTATAAGTTTTCTTTTTTTGTTTTATGTTTATTTGCTAGACATAGTGCTGAGCACAGTAAGCTCTCGATATGTGCATACCACAGATGTTGATTGGCACACCTTCTGAATGCCTTTTTTAAATCTCGCGTTGCTTTGTTAGCATAGAAAAAGCAGCAGTCGAAGTGCAAAGTCCAACTTTTTCTTTTGCCATTTGCCATTTGCTTGATCCAAACCAAACCAAGCAAAAACTCTAAATGGGATGAGTGAAACGGTACGTAATGGAATGAAACACAGAGGGCGCAAAGGTTTTAGTCTGACGCAAAAAAGTGCGCTATATGTTGAGCCATTTTCAAAACTTTCCGACTAACTTGCGACGTGACATAATTTGCGCTAATGCCAAATGACTGACAGTCAACACGTGTGTATATATGTATGTCTGTGTGTCTGTGTCAACAGTAAACTACAAGAGGGGGTAATAGTGCATAGCTTCTTCATATTAGAAAGCGAATACGGTATACGTGACTTTTTTGCCTGCATTTGCATATGAGCTCAAGTATGTTAAAATGTAAAACGCGCGTGTGTTACATAATGCAACTAATTTGAATAGTTTATTCTTATCAATCTTAAAGTTAGCCATGACTTATAACGATTAAAAGGAGGAAATATGAGCCATCTCAATATTTTTCAAGCTGATTACAGATAGTATCATGATTGTAAATCCAAGCCAAAACTCAACACACAAGACCAAAAGGGTAAAAATCCTGCAGTTCGTAGGAAAGTGTACATCAGCTTAGGTCAGAGAGGAGGCAGCAGGCTAGAGAAGACCCATGTGGTGTGTAGGGAGCACAGTAAACAAATCGAATTGCAGGTGTTTCAATTAGACAGCTTTGCCACCCACTTGCCACACTTCCGGGGTACACATAGAGGCAGCTGTACAAATTAGCCAGGCAGAACGCACAAACCAATACGGATTCACTTACAACTGAAGAGAGAGAGAGAGAGAGAAAAAGATACAGATACATTTGCATTTTGCTGCTGGTTGCGGTTATGTTATGTTATGTTATGAGCAGCGGAAATTGTGTGAGTAGATAACCAAGAGGGGAGCGGGAAAAAATACATAACAGCAAGGATTGCACTTTTGGATTCTGGTATCCATGGCTGTTGGGTCTGGGTCAATTGGGATTAAGTGAACTAAATTCATGCTGGCATTGTTTTGGCCAAGATGAGTGCTTTGTGCTTTGCGTTTGGTTAGTCAGTCAACCATTAAGGCTGCCAGCGAGATACACTTCCACCCAGTGTAAGTGGGCTGATGATGTACAAGTAACGAGAACAAAACGCGGCTCCACTCAGCCAGCTGGGCCAAAGGGCCAAATGAAACCTCAGCTAATTGGCACTTGAATGGCAAATACTAACTCAATTGGCTGTAGCCAAGTGGGCGAGTGCTCTCTTCTCTTCTCTTCTCTTCTCACTCAGTGGCTCCAGTCGCGGCTCAGCTAACGGTTTAATTTGGCTTGCCACTCTATTTACGCAACCATTGTAATTTCGGGGGCAACCCGCAGCAACAACCTCTTAAGCCCCATCCAACGATGCTGCCGTTGCTGCTGCTGTTGCCATTTCAAGTGCCATTTGCTATACACATAAAAAAAAAAGAGCTGAACAGAGCAAAGCACTAATCTAAAAGTAATTTGTAGGTCATTACCAAGTAGCTATTGTACTTTCTTTCAGTGTAACTGATGCGAACAGCCCCCCTGCCATGCGCATTTCTGCTATTAACCTTTATTGTTCAACGTGCTGCCTCTTGTCAATAGATTGGCGACTGCTGTCGCCAGCAGCTATTATTATTGAAAACTGCCAATGCGGCGTATACGCATTACATGGCAAGTTTTGTGTGTGCTCAATATTTCATGAGGATTCGGGGTTCAACAAAGTGCAGTAGTTGCTGCTCAAGTGCCCCGTCTTTCATAACTTTCATAAACTGCAACGTCACTTTGTAACGGATTCGAAATTGCGCAAAACTTGGCGTAGTAAAACCAACCAAATTTACATGCCACATAGAATAGTCACAACTTTTCCATGCTACCAGAAAGTTTTATTCACCAAAAAGGACATACGGATAACGACATAGGCACAAATGCAAACACACACACACACAAATACTCACCACTAGGTACATAGATCGTTGTTGTGGTTGCTGCCATTTGGTGGAGCGCAAAGAAAGTTTTAATTAAATTCCCGCAGCAGCAGCACCAACAACAAATGTTTTTGTTGTCTTTTTATGAACTCTCTTCCCAGGCAGTTGGCCGAATAATTCCAAAGCAGTCAAGATTTGCGTAAAAGGCTATTTTAAAGCTGTTTAAGAGTTGTTTGCTGAAATGAGCTGACAAATATGCACAGCATAGTTATGTTTCAGAAAGAACTTTCATTTACAAGTATGGTATACTGATAAAAGTTGTGTTGTAAGTGCAATTTCCATGTAGCGTATACTTAATTTATTCTTTGCATTTATACGTGCGTGCTGCAGGGCATCTGATAGTAACGCACTATAGACCATTATCGTTGAAAAACTTCTTAACGCAAATGAAATTGCGTACTTCGGTGGTAAAAACAGTTTTGCATATTTTTTGCCACTGCTGCCGCACAGAGAAGAAATCAAACTGTTGCTCCTTCGATTGTTCCTTGTTGTTTCGTGGACGTAAAATGCAAATTTTCCACAACCGTCTCGATCTCTTTCTCACTTTCTCACTTGGCCATCCGTTGGTTGGCAGCAACAGGCAGTCAACAGGTAAATATTTACACCTTAACCCTCTGGGTTGTATGCGAGAATTTTTGCTGCAGCTGCAGCCATAGTTCCCAGAACCAGAGGCAACCCGTCTGCGAGTCTCGACATCCACTTCTGACAGCTATCGCGCTGAAAACTTTTCATGCTCTTTGCATATGTATAATGCTGTGGGCTGCTTTTTGTGGGCGGCATGGCAAATGCATTTGTGTGCTTAAATCAATTAAAACGGCAAATGCAAAAGTGAAAATATTAACTTTTTAACGGGCTTAAATCTATTTGAAAGTCAGTGCAGCGCGATAATTAGACGTGGATGTTTTTTGCCCTGCTTACATTCTATTTGTATCGCATTACTGAATAATTAATCAGAAAAACCAGCTGGCTAACAATTTAGCTTTTGCTTGCTGCTCGCAAAGTGGCTTCTTTCAGCGTTTATTTATAGCTTGAACCCACGACGCGTCGACGGCGACGACCGCATGACTAGTTGAAAAGTTTTTTTGTGCTTGGCGTTGGAATTACGAAAGTGCTCATAAACTAAGCCCCACCCATCAAAAATGGGCCAGCGAGAAGCCTTAATGTACCGTAGCAAAACTTTTACGCCAAATTGCGTGACCCTAAAACGACATTTGCACCTGTCGCTGATTGTTCTGCCTACGTCCCCATCTCCAACAGCCGCAAGTTAGAGAAACCAAGACCACGCTAACTATACAAACATCAATGAGCTGTGCACGCATTTGGCCACATCGACCAAATGTTTATTCACAAAGCAAAAGGCGCAAAAACTGTCTTTCATGTGTTTCATGATTTTACCCTTGAGCGAGAGAGTGCTTTAGCTATGTTAGGTAGCTTAAAAAGTTTGGTACTAAAAAAATCTATCAAAGTTTCGAAGCTCAGCTGGGAATATAAAAAAAAAAAAAATCTTTTTAATTACGAACTAAAAAATGTAAATACATTACGACAAAAGTTTTTAATGTATTTTTTTTTCAAGACTTAGTCGCATCGGCTAAAAATATATTATTCAAGCAACTTTGTATAATATTCGGTTTATTTTATTTTTATTTTTATGAAATTTTGGTCTTAACGAGAATTTTTTTTGGAAAATACAATTTTGGCCTTTTCTATAAATAGACCAGATTTGGTTTTATTTGTCATGACACAAAGTAATATGTGCGATCCAAATTTCAGTGAACGCAAGCACTAAATGTGTTATAAGCATGCTACAAATCCAAAATTCAATCTAAACGTCACATTTGCGCGTCACAAAAGCAAAAAAAAAAATCATATAATTTTGCCTTAAATCTCACTTCCAGTGCGTGCTTTGATGTGTGTGCGTTGTCTGATATTCAATGCAAGAAACGTGTCTGTTAGCATTCGGGAAATTTGGCAAATGTCAGACAGCTTGTCAGAGTGCCAACGTGAGGTACTATTGTGAATCTTATGAATGAAAACGCAAGCAGTTTATAGCACCTTGAGTCACTCCAAGAAGCAAACCAAACTGCATCAAACTTTTGTCAGCTGTCATTGATTGTATGCCTTGTAAGAGTGCAGCCAAATTGTCACGTTCTTGTAGAGTTTGCGCAAAGAATAGGTCAATTCAAACATTGCTGTTCGTTTCGTGCTGTATAAAAGAGATTGTCAGATAGCTGATTGATTTATTGCTGAATTTCGTTGCTTCATTTTTGTGCTTATGATGGCTCATTATAAAATGTCTTCAGGTTTCACCCTTTTGAAGCAGGAAATAGACGTCGCAACGCCTTTGAGTTTCCCTTAACCAATTTGTTAACAATTTCATTACTTTCTGCTTTGCTAAACCAATTGATCATGTTGCCATTTGCTTGGCTCAACTGCATGTCTCAAATTTCAATCAAAAACCAATATTTACATTTTTTTCACAACGGGGGAATAAAAGTAGCCAAGGGAACACGCTGGTTGCCAAAGCAATAAAGCAAAGCGAAATACATTAACAATGGCATACATGTAAAGAAAATGGGCTGAGAATACCCTGTGAAATTCATTTTGTGAAAAGAATGTCATTGAAACAAACTTTTTGGAAATAGAAAATTTGGTATACCTTTCAACATAAATTACGGTTACAGGGTATACCCGAAGAAAAGAAGGGACGAAAACAAATACAAATGTAATAAGAAACGTTTGGGATGTGGGGTCGGTCTTGCAAATGTCCTTGGGAGTGCTCCTTGGTGCTCTGTCCGCCAGCTGCAAAAAAAAGGAATTAAACTAATATTTATCAAAGAGATGAGCGAGACGTGCTTCAGCTGAACAAAAGCATTGGCAGGGCATGGCCGGCGCCAAAGCAAAGTGGCCGGAAAGCATGAAGTGAAAGCCAGAAATATGAGACAACGAATGGGAATGAAAAGAAACAAAAGAAATGTGGCACACAGACAAAAGACAGGGAGCGTCGATGGAGAGCCAAAACTAAGAACAGAACTAAACTGCAGTGTCATGAAACCTGAACAAAACAGAACGTAGAACCAAGAACAGTGACGCAGTCAAGTTTGCCAAAGCCGTCATGCCAAAATGAATGAACACATCCATTTATGCTCTTCATGCCCTTCTGGCTGCTTGCATCTGGTAGGGGAAGAACTCTCTGCATGTTAATGTTTGATGCGTGGCTCAAAAGTTGATGCAAACTTTATGCTAATTAGCAGCTGCTAACGAGTGAAAGATATGGCATAACTTTACGAGCAGACCAGGCCAGACCAGACCTAAACAGGCCCATTGTCCTAATGCCTAGCACCTGCAGACTGAAGGACCTCTCCTGCATTCGAGCAGTATCTTATAGCGCAGCTGCTTGCATAGATAAGCTGCCATAAGTGGCTGACTTTGCCACACGTCTCTTAGTCAGAGACATATGTGTGTATGTATGCCAGTTTCTCTAGTCTTTTCTTGCAGTGCCTGCCATTTTCATTCTTTTTTCGTTTTTGTGTGTGTGCATTCATCGCTATCGTTTTTGTGCTGGCTGCCAAGTTTTCTGCTGGTGTCGAGTGCATTTCGCATTTTCGCATTTCAAAATTTCGTATTTTTTGTTTGTTGGCTTAGCAACAGGAGTAGCCCATTGTTGATAACTGAATTCTATAATATATATGCATAGCTTTATAACACTTTGCATTGTACTCTGGCGACTACGTTGATTTCTCTCCCACTTCTCATTCCGTTTTTCTTTGGAAATTGCGCTAAAATCGCCAAATAAAGCGACAATAAATACGGGCCATTGTGCTGCTTGGTCGACTCGCAGCTTCACTGCCGAACCGAACAATGCTTGCCCATAAATTACCTAAATTGAAAACCATTTTGCCTCTTCCCATCCTGACTCTGCTTTTTCTACGTTTACAAACGCAAACCATTTCGCCGACGCGCGCCACACTTTTATATTCATTTCACATCATACAGTGCCAGGTAGTTTTTTATACACTTCACTAATGAAATTTTTAAAAATTACGAGTCGATTAGCTACGTGAACTTGGAGGAAATAATTTAAGGTTATGTATACATAGAATATTTTTTCAAAAGTTTAAGTAAATCAACTTGATTGATTCTTGCTTCTGCCATCAATGTTAGTTTGCAAACAACTTACAGCTTCAATAAAACAAACTTTACTAATTCTTTCAAACAACCAAAATGTTCTTAACTAGTTTTCACATTCAGACAACCCGTCTACCGATAACAAATAACACGCAACAATATCAATAAAAATATTATTGCCGGCCACTTGAAGTGTATTTTATATTCGATGAATATGACTTTTTGGCTATGCATAGCAATAACATTTTTTTTTCGCAATGGTTCTTGTACGGTGCGCACATAAATATGCAATAGAAACTTTTCTCACGTTTTTGATTGCACTATTTTCTTTCTTTTTTGTGCAGCGTCATAAATATTTAATGTTTACTTTCGCCAGGAGTTGTTACACTAACTAAAAGTGAAATGAATGAATGCGGCAGCAGTATTTGTGGCGCCTTTTTAGCTGTTGAAGAGCCGAGATCTTTGCTCATTTATCTCTGTAATATTTGTGCGAAAAAAAGGCGCTTTTATTGCTTTTCCATTTAACTGCATACAAAAATGGCAAAGCAACAGCTGCCGTTTTGAAAAAAGTCAGGCTCAACTCAACTCAACTCGATGCGATTCGATTCGACTCGTTACGAATCGATTCAATTGAATGGAATGGAATGTCTATCGTGCCCTGGTATCAGTTAACTTTGACTGCAATTTTCAATAACCCACAGCAGCGAGGTGGAGCTTGAGGGTCGGACGTGGTGCTGGTGGTTGCATCAAATTGATGTCATCGAGAGTAAGATGATTGCTCTCTGGTTGCACGTTTGCACCCAACCGAAAAAAAGTAGAAAAAACCCACATGATGCACTTCATTAACTTAATTAAAAATCTTTGTGTCATGCGGCAGCTTGCCAGCAAATATTACATACAACAACATCAACATCATCATCATCATCTCCAGCATCAACGCCATCATTATCATTACAGCTATAATGCCCCATTGTCGTGGTCGCGGGCTCTCAGCTAGTCGGGAATGTGTTGGGGTATGTGAGTAAGCGGTGGAAGGAACCGCAAAGCGACTCACTTCCAGCTGAGTTCATTCGCGAGTATGTGTGTGTTCACGGTGAGTAATAAGCGAATCCTGCCAGCAGTTGCCATTCCTGTTCACACATTCATAACGCTCATGTTGCATGCTGTCGCTGTCGCTGCCGCTGCCGCTGCCGCTATTGCTGTTGCAGTTGCTGATGCTGCCACTATTGCTGCTGCTGTCTCACACGAAGCGTAAACTCAATTAAAAACTGTCGAGCTCACTGCATACACACACACACACACACACTCACTCACTCACACAAACAAACATGACAGAGCTTGATTATCCTTATCCAGTGTCTGGGTCTGTTACACATCCTGCCACAAATTTGCTGCCGCTGACGCTGCTGCCACTGCCACTGCCACTACTGTTTGTTTGTTTTATTTTTCTATTCCATTTTCTATCTTAACACCCGCATATCAAGCATTTTATCACAGGAGCTTTTCATCAGCTGCATTTGCGGTCTGTGTTTTTGCATGTTTGTGTTATGCACATGCAGAGATTATACATTTCTTTTTGGTCTGTTGGAGCAAATAATTTTATACTAACTTTGCAAAAATTAGCTACATAAATACTTCATACTATTTTCTGTGGCTTAAAAGCAATTTATTTTCTGTTGCTCAAAGTATTTCAATGCATTAAGAATTTTTCCCAAAAGGCAATTGTTCTTACTGTCAAAACAGTAAGGCGATAAAGTTAGTTGTTAGACATATGTAAACCCTTGATTATTGTCTAACAAGGATGTTGCAAACTGAGTAGGAGAAAATCGTGAGGGGACACATAAACGACTATTAAGCATGTGCAATTGTTAGGATGTGGGGAGGTAGATTGAAAATCAACTGTTAATCGAGAGATTGTTTAGCGAGGCGTTTTGTAATGCAAAGGAATTGAGCATGTTGATGTTGCTGCTGACAGTTGTTGTAGCTGTAATTGCAACAGTTGTTGCAACTGTTGACAGTGCGACAGGCATTTTTGTTGCATGTGTTGTGGGTGCAGAGTATAGTAAGCCCTTCCCTCCCTTCCCATCCAGCACTCTGTTCGAATTGGTTGCCTTCATACATATATCCTGTGCCTACAAAGTCTCAAATGCGGCTAAGCGTGACGTTGACGAAGCGCATGCAACAGCTCAACTTGTTAGAGGGTGACGAAAGAGGGAGGGGTGGTTGGGCTGGGGATCGGGTATGTGTGTGTGTAGCACAGTGGACGATGACATGGCGGTTTGACGTTGTTGCATTTGCAATTGTTGCCGTTGTTGTTGCTGCTGTTGTTCGTAGCAAATTTGTTGCTGACAATTTCTTGTTAGCGCTGCTCATGTTGTGGTTTCGCTCTGCATGTGCCATTTCACTATGTGTGTGTGTAAGTGTGTGTGCGTTCTAGTCGATAAATTTTCAATTTTGTAACTTACAAAGTTATGCGCAGCTTTGTGTGTGTGTTGGCTTTAACGTTTCCGCATTTTAGCCACACTTCAGCGCAGCACAACATGGCGTATGATTGATGCCGTCTATGCTCACACACACACACAGAGCAGTTTGCGCTTAAAGACAGCAGACAACTTATTATGTTTACATAACAAAAACAAAATCATTGCTGGTTGCCATATACACAAGAGTCTACAGAGAATGTAAGATTTAGAGAGGGAGAGAAAGCGAGATTCAGGTAAACAGTGTGTGTGTGCGAGTTTTACGCTAAATTATGCTCTAAGCAAGCACGTATGTTTGTTCTTGATGGATTGTGTGTTATGTTGCTTTAATTATATTATTTACTCTCTTTTCATTTCAGCCGTCTTAACATTGAAGCAAACGAAGCAAAGGAAAAGGCAAACAAGAAAGTATAATAAACAGGTAAGTTTTTCTGATGCTAAGGCAAATGTTGGATGTTTTTGGGAAATATATTTGAGATTAAACATAGCTAACATTGAATAAATACAAGCATATTTTCCATATTTTAGTTGAATATTGGCCCTAAAAATGACTTTTATTTGCATAATAAATTCAATTTGTTCGTTATGTTGTATTTTATTTCACGTTTTAAAAACTTTAGTTATGACACGGACACAGACGCACACTTGTCGCAAAACTTTTGCAATTCAACACCAACTGCAAAACACATAAAATGATGAATTGCTACAAGTCTGACTGAACTTTAACAATAGCCACAACAATGCAATTAGTGATGTGAATTTGATGTGGCAATCATATAAAAATATTTTATGACTCACTCTCAGATCATGGACAACATTGCATTGGTGGGGGACTCGCTTCATATATCTTTCTGCCAAACCCCTTTCTCTCGCTCCCCTTCTCATGAAATTCCCTAAAGTTTATTGAGTGAAAAATTGCTGGCAGCAAAAAATAAAAAAATGCTATTTGTGCAGCTGCAGCTCAAAATTGCATTATATATACATATATCTCGACATATGACAGTAGAAGCTGCAGAGCTTTAAGTGAAATTCCTTGCAAAAGGATCTAAAGATGTTGCAATAAGTAAAAAATGGAATGCTACAGCTTTTGGCAGCAATGACAAGCCAGATATGTGCACACAAATATAAAAGCCGTTTTGACTGATGAAAATATGTGAATGAAATAAAATCACATAAAGAGAAATTCACTGTAAATTCACTCAGTTTTTGAATTGATGAAAAAACATTTAAATAGTCCGAATTTAAGCAAGGCACGCATATTGAAGCCACACGCAATGATGATGTCACAGCGTGCAACAACAAACAAATAAATTAAATTCAAATAAATATGTCTTATGGTCATATATGTATTCGGCAAGCATGCGTACCATAAAACCATGGCAATCTTTTGCTCTTGACTTGTGTAAAATTAACATTTATGCGAAGATGGAGGAAACATAAATTTGCTATAAAGAAAAAGCAGGACAAGTGAAAAGAAAGGCAAAATCATCATCATAGTCGCGATTTTCTTCTTTTCGGCTTTGCCATAAGTCGCCATCATAAATAATCACATAAAACAACAATATGCACAACATGTTAGTATTTGCTGCTGCCTCCCGAAAACCCTCCTGTTATCCCAACAAAAGGAAACCAAAAATGCGAATACATAAATACAATTTTTTTTTTTTTTTGTGGAACAGGAAGCTGCCAAACTGTACACGCAATTTATGTAAAATTTAATGCTTTATTACGACACACGCATACACACACACACCCAGGTTCGTTTGTGTATGTGTGTTTATATGAATACATATGCAAATCATATCACTCATATACGCCTACCCAATGCCAAGCAAAAAGGGACGCGACTCGACTGTATGTAAAGCATTATCAAACATGAAACATGAAACACCAATGAAAATGTCAGGCAAAGAAACAAACACAGCAACAAAGATAACAGTAAAGATAAGCAATTCCCTCCTTTCCCAATGTTTTTCACCGTTTCACTCTCATTCGCTCTACACATGTTTTGTGCACACATTTTATTATGCACACAAAACTCAACACACACACACATGCGTAAACCCAAACCCAGGCATACTAACAAACATACAAAATGCTCACATATGTCACCGTGTAGGCATTTAATGCCAAAATTTGTACACTCACAACAAAAAGAAGGGACAGAAAATAAATATTTAATTGTTAAATAATCTAAGAATAAAAATGAATTTTAGACACAAAATGCGGTACAAACAAAAAAAAATAAAATAAAATTTTTTTTTTTTTAAATTTCAATTATTTATATAAATAAAGATATCATAGAAGCAAGACGAAATCATAATTTATTTAAAAGCATTTGAAATAAATGATTTGCTGCTCGAAACACATTATTTTTTTTGACGTTAGATTATTAGAATAAAAGAACCTGTTGCCCATTGCATACGTCTTATCTAGACAGATCATTCTCCCAACACATGCTACGGCAGCTATGAATAATTCGTTTGCCACTGAAGACTCTTTAAAGCATTAAGCCATAGTAAGTTGCTTGGTAGCTTGGTGTAAGTGGGCTGGCATTAATATATGATTCAAAATAAACGCATTCATTATTTACGGGGATGCGAAACAGGAAAACAAAATAAACCAGCAGCAGCTTGACACATAAACATCAAGTGCGCAACACGCTCTCAACCCAAAATATAAAAAAAATAAAATAAAATTGGTAAAAAAAGAGAAAATTTTGACGTCTGTTCAACCAGCACCATAAGAGGGAGAGAAGCGGGGTCATGGCAGCAAAACCTTCATGTGAAAAGGGCACCAACGTCGACAGCGTCAATTTGAAATTGCTGGCTTTTTAACTCGCATCCATTTACAGCAATTTTGCGTGTACCCGCCGCCTTCATATCAGCTCCCCCTACGCGCTGTCGGAGTGTATGACGTGTCAGATTGAAATTACATCAGGCACTTGGTGAATGGCGAATGGCAAATGGCAGGAATGCCTTACAAGGATAACGAATTTCATAAATAAGCAACATACCGAAACAAAATAAAAGAATAAAAAAAGAAATTGAAAAAAAGGTTGGCAGACATGTTAAAGAAATCAAATTTGATGACTCAATAATTGAAATGCTCGCACAAGCATACGCAATGAAACGATCTACCCCTAACTCAGTCTTAAGCGCATATTGCGCATACGTGGCATTGGCCATTCACAAAGATATTGCTGTGATTTTGGGTCATAGCTGTCCATTAGGCAAGTGGCATTGGCCACTCGCCACTCGCAACTCTTGGCCAGATAGAAACACCCTACAGATTGCACTTTATCTGTTTTTGTTTATTTTTTTTTTGTTGCCCCTGCTTGGCTTTTCCCTCGCCTAAGTCAAAGTCACTTATTTCATGCATTTTGCACTGCAGCCACAAAGCCGCGCGGACTTAAAAAGCTTTTTACAACAACAGGACAACAACAAGCGGTTTAATGCGCCAAGCGTAGGGCAAGTCGTAGAGCGGCAGCGGGTGAAAATGGTTCTGCGGAATGCCTTAAAAAGAAGCAATCCGCAGCAGACCATGAAGTAAAACCCACATAAAAACCACCAAACCAACTGCAGCAGTGCATTCCTCTACAATTCCTTCACAGTATTGGCTTGCCTGCTGCTTAATCTTCTTCATTTTGTTGGGGGGATGTGTGTGTGTGTGCTTGTGTTATTATTGCAATTGTTGTTGGAAGAACAATTGCTTGCCATATCGGGAAAAATTAAGTTTACGCTTACTGATTTTAAATGCAGTTGATGGACGACGCTAAGCTCATTTACTTGGCTTTAACTAAAGTGCACAATGTAAATGGTATTGAAGATATTTACCAACGTCAGCAAAGATAAACAATTGACTGGGTTTATTATGTTGGGATTGTTGTGGATTTGTATTAACTTTTACCATAAGCAATATGAGGATTGAAATAATAAATCACATAATTTACTTAATATTTTTTTTTTGTTTTTCCTAGCATTGGAACAAGTTATTTTGGGATACCGAAGAGAAGTGTTTAAAGAAAAGTTACCAAAACTTAAAATAAACAAAATAAAAGTTTTCGTCCTTGAGAGCAAAGCATGTTTCTGAATCAAAGTTTAAGTTTAAGCCCACTTTGCACTTGGCTGCAACAAATAGTTAACAAACCAATAACAAAACTCTTACATTTCCACTATCTTTTGCCTGCTAAAACCAGTAGCTAACGACAAATCTTGGCTAGAACGAAACTTATCCGCTTAGACTTCGTTGCCTCCCCTCTCCTGACGTGGCTGCGTGTTTGCTTGCAGTAAAGCAGACAGACAGACGCAACCAACTTTGGAAGCGACTGCGGCAAACCACAAGACGCTGCAACGTCTTGGGCTTTGGAGCAACACTGGCAAAACTGCTAAATATTTGAAAAGTTGTGCAATGCCGCACTGAGAGTTTCCAGCCAAAAATGTCAACTAGTGTAAAACTTGCGGTAAATTGCCCAGGGCGTGGTCGCAAAGCCAAATTTGCAGACAGCCACGTAAGAGCGACATCGAAATAAGTACACGCTCACACACACGCACACACATAAACAGCGAACCAAAAAATAGCTCATACGCCGCACTGGCGACGCACAGAAACGTGAAAGCCATATTATTTACGACCCACCATCGGCTTAGAAGCTTTTTAATACGAGCTGCAGAGAATAATCGTTTGGCGGGGGAGCGAGAATAATGATATAATCGTTTGCAGCAATAATTGGATATGCTTGGCTTTTCGGCAACTCTGCGAGACGCATAATTAAATTCAATTATTTATGTCCCACTGTCAGCGCTGGGCAGATTCTCCAGATGAGCGAGAACATTTGGGACAGGGACTTACGAGCTGTCCACAAATGCTTAAAGCGGCTTACAGTTTGTTTGTTTGTTGACCAAATAATTGCGCCATTTTCCGGCTTGCCACTGACTGCCACTTGTCTAGTCCTCCCCTATCCTTCCGAACAATGCCATCCCCTGCTGATGTTTGTCTGTTTGCCAGTTGATTAGCATAATCAACTAGCAAAATTAGTTGAGCGCTTTTCACATGCTCGAATGCAAAATAGTTTCATGCACAAACACATACATACACACAGACATACATACATGGTATGTGTAGACATCTTGTTTGGAATTCAGCTCTTCGTATAAAACACAAATTTAATTTGCAGCACACGCCTCAAACAGAAAGATGTGCAAAAGCAAATTACTAAACTAATCTCAAATGAGAAAGTTCATCGAGATCTAATAATAATAAACAGCGCAAAATAATTGCATCTACAATCCAAATAAGTAAATATTCATGTTTGTGTACATTTTATAATCATATCAAAACATACACTCACAATTCTCTTTACGTGTCGATATTCTTGTTTTTCATACAGTGCATATGTACTTTGTGATTCGATTTATACTCAAAAGTCCAAAAATCTTTTATAGCAATATATTTTTATAATGCTATTTTTATCCGTTTGTAATTTTTACAACCAATAAATTCAAATTGCATAAAAGAACATTCAAATGTCGTCTAATTAAAATGATAATTTTCAACTGTTTGTAATTGATTTTACTCGGAAATTGCGTTTTATTTTGAACAAATATTTCTACAGTTTAATTGAATTCCGTGCTTAGCGCATTAACCTCTAGTTTTTCGCTCATTTGAATTCAAATCGTTTGCCATTTAATTTTTTTTTTTTCGTAACTTATGGAATTTTCAATTTCAATTGGCTGCCGTATTTACCTAATGCGAGTTTAAAAGTCCTTGCACGCTCAGGTAGTTGAGTGCTTAGAGGGTTAGTTGAAGTGGTAGGGGTTTCGGTTATTTGCGGGCCGCTGCAGCTGTGACATCGTCTGGCCGTCTAGACTCGCTTTTGAGCTTTAATAAATTTACACAATGAGAGACACGTTAGGCCAAATGTGGCATTGCCGCAATTGGTGGCAACGTAGCCACATTTTACAACAAAAGCGTAATGGAATTCAATTCAGAGCACAATGTGTATAAATTTAATTCTGACTCGCGGTTTTCAGGCCGGATCCCCTGGCCGCAAATAGCCGAGAAAATATATGAAAAAATTCCAAACGGAAGCTGCAAACCGACAACAACAACAACAACAACAAAGGCAGCCATTTTAAGTGTCTTTTGTTTATTTGTTACGCATTTTAAAGTGAGGCGTGGTTGTAGGCGTAACTGTAGGCAAACAATTCAATAATGAGAAGAAGTATGAAAATTAATACAAAAGGACGAAACGGCAACAACTTTGGTCTTCACCATCAGCTTCTCTTGTTTTTTTCTTTGTTTCATGCTTTGCATCAAGAAGATGAAGACAGACTCAATGATGATGTTCTGAATGATGATGTTGTTGCTGCGAAGAACCACATCTGCGTTTTGGCCTGCGGGGGTCAAAGAAACTCAAGCGGCTCTTAAGTTTTTTTCTTATTGTTTGAAAATTTCTTTGGAAATTGTAACAACTGCGGCCACTAACACAATCGCATGTGTGAGTTGGTTTTAGGGCGGGGTGGAATAAACTTAAAGAACATTACGGATCACGCAATATTTAAAGATATATGAAAAATTGTCTAATTTTATTTCTTTATTTTCGTTTCATTGCAGCGCGACAATCAGAGAACAGACAGGCGGTTTCAAGCAACACCCCAACGGATTCAACATACCATCTATCTATAGATAGAGATACAACTACAAAGCTATAAAATACATATATCAAATATATATCTTCAAGTACAGCAGCACTAACGACACAACAACAGAAACATCAACAATCAGTAGCAGCCGCCGTGAGCACAAAACATTATTTATTAGGCAGACCGCAAATATCGCTTTATTAAGCATACAACACAACGTTAGGTAGCAGTCGAACAGAGACAGACGGAGGCAGATAGACAGAGCGCACATCAAATTAGTAATCAAGCTTGACAAAAGCAAACGCCGAGGGGTACAGCAAACAGTTCACGCCATAAGCTGAAGCTGAGCCTGAGGTCTGGACGACTGGCGACTGTCGACGGGGACCTCAACAAAAACTAATAAGACGACTTTATTTTTATTGAAATTATGATTAATGACGGGAATATTGCACGACGGCAAACGAAGAATCAGAGCGCTTCAAGCATTGCAACGAATTAAGGGCAAAGCCCATGACAATGATGATGATCATTAAAATAATGATGATGATATTGCGGACAAGGCGCGATTTTAGCAACGATTGCCGTCGGTCCATCTAAACACGAGCCATGGAGCTGCTGGAGATGATAAACATTGTGAAAATAATGATGATGATGAAATTAAACATTGGCAGGTCAGTGGGTGTCCAAGCTGTCGCCGCTGTTGATTGCCGGTGTAAAAGCAACATCAATTGAAACGACATTGCGCATACGACACGTTCTACAAGAAAAGAATTAACTAACAAAGGAGAAAGAGAGTAACAGAAAAGTGTAAGGTTATTGTAAAGGCATTAAAAAAATTAGTAATTTGATGGCTTCGTTCGGGCAGCATTGCGCAACAGCCGCAGCCCGTAGACGACGCCATCAGCAGCAGCAGCAACAGCAGCAGCCAACCATAACAAAGCACAACAGCAGCAGCAACAGCCATAACAACACTAACAACATTAACAAACTGATCTCGACAGCAACACTGACGCTACTCATACTCTGCCTGAGTAGCTGCATAGCAGCAACAGCAACCACAACGACAACATCAACAACAGCATCAGCAGCAACACATACAGCAACAACGGAACAGCCAGCAACCAGCGAGGATTTCAATAGCAGCAGCGCATTTTTGGGCGCCATTGCTGCGGCTGCCGCTGCGGCGGCTGCTGCTGCTGCAAATGGTGAGGCTGGCGATGTAGTTAATGTCGCTGTTAACAGCAGTCCCATTGCAATTGTCACCATTCAGGGGATAACGAGCAGCACACCAAATGGCAGCAGCAGCAGCACCCTCATCTCAATGTCTGATCCCCCGCTATTGTTCGAGGAGCTCGCCGTGGGCGAGGAAGAGTTCGAGCTGCCGCCACTGCAATCGGTCATTGTGAGCATTATCCTGCTGATTGTCATATTGGGCACTGTGGTGGGCAATGTGCTCGTCTGCATTGCCGTTTGCATGGTGCGTAAACTGCGAAGACCCTGCAATTATCTGCTTGTGTCGCTGGCATTATCCGATCTCTGTGTGGCGCTGCTTGTCATGCCCATGGCACTGCTCTATGAGGTGCTAGAGCGCTGGAGTTTTGGCACACTACTCTGTGACATTTGGGTGTCGTTTGATGTGCTCTGCTGCACTGCGTCCATACTGAATCTGTGCGCCATTTCGGTGGATCGCTATTTGGCCATCACAAAGCCATTGGAGTATGGAGTAAAGCGCACGCCCAGACGCATGATGCTGTGCGTGGGCGTTGTGTGGTTGGCAGCGGCCTGCATCTCACTGCCACCACTGCTCATACTGGGCAATGAGCATGAGGATGAGGATGGACAGCCCATATGCACGGTGTGCCAGAACTTTGCATATCAGATCTATGCCACACTTGGGTCCTTCTACATCCCATTGTCCGTGATGCTGTTCGTCTACTATCAAATCTTCAAGGCCGCCCGTCGCATTGTGCTGGAAGAGAAGCGCGCCCAGACGCATCTGCAGCAGGCCATGAATGGTGGCGCCAATTCACCACAGACAGCCACTGCTCCGCCCTTGGGCCACACGGAGCTGGGCAGTGGTAATGGTGCCGGCCATGGACATCGGCACAGCAGTGTGGGCAACACATCCTTGACTTACTCCACATGCGGCGGCTTGAGCACCAGTGGTGGTGGTTGCACTGGCGGTGGTGGCGTTAGCATACCACATGGCCATCATGGTAGCGGTGGTGGTGTGAGTGGTTCCACGGGACTGCTTGGTTCACCGCATCACAAGAAGCTGCGCTTCCAGCTGGCCAAGGAGAAGAAGGCCTCCACAACGCTTGGCATCATCATGTCCGCATTCACCATTTGCTGGCTGCCATTCTTTATCCTAGCACTGATTCGACCTTTCGAGACAATGCATGTGCCGCCTTCACTCTCTTCGCTCTTCCTATGGCTGGGCTATGCCAACTCATTGCTGAATCCAATCATCTATGCCACGTTGAATCGCGATTTTCGCAAACCCTTCCAGGAGATTCTCTACTTCCGCTGCTCCAGCCTGAACACTATGATGCGTGAGAACTACTATCAGGATCAGTATGGTGAGCCGCCATCGCAGCGTGTCATGCTGGGCGATGAGCGACATGGCGCTCGGGAGAGCTTCCTGTGAAGTCATGGGTACAATGGATCCTTGGCTCCTTGAATTTCTATATAAGTGTACTTTAACTTCTACAGTAAATGGATAAACGATTTCTCTCTATGACGGATCTAAGCTAAATCTATACAAACACATCTTACCTATGTTTACCTATGAGTATTTTTTGTATGTAGTAGTGTTGCACAACGTTGCAAAAACCCTAAGTACATGACGACAAATGATAAACCATAAATGATTATGATAATGATGTAGATGAAAACTCTAAATGTAACTGAACGTTGTAATTAAAAAAATGTAACGCTAAGCAATGAAGTGGGCTAAAAGCTACAGCCACACACAAGCACACACCCACACACACACAACCAATTAAACATACACATAGAAGAGAAAGACGGTTGTACAACTGTAAACCCAAAACAGGTTTAAACACACGGTTCCTTTTTTTTAATATCCATGCAGAAGTTATTATTATATAAGAACATTTTTTGTATATGTCTGTTTGTCTGAAGCCTCTTCTACTAAATACGTCCTTAAACTACATCTTTTATAATCATACATTTACCATAGGTCTGCAAGGTTATTTAAGCTTCGGCCAACCCGAACGTTAGTGTTTTCTTTATGTTTCCAACAATGCAAAAGAAACCAGTCAAAATCACAATCGATATCGAATCTATTGAGCCCACAGCGAGCGTTGTTCATTTGCGATACTCAAAACTGAGCCAAAAATTATATATTAAAGCACACTTAAGATAAGATGTGTCAGCTAATTATACTTAATATACGTCACATTAGTTAAATAAATATCATCAAGCATGACAAGGCAACAAAAAAATGGGCTCTATAAACTGTCAAACTGTAAATAGTTAAGCGCGATACCAAAAACCAAAACAAAAACAAAAAATCACAAATCAAAGATTAATATAAATGTATGTATGAATGTATGTTTGCAGCTACCAACTGTCTCGTATAGCTAAAGCTCAATACTAAATATACTTTAAATGTGTGTATATGTATTTATTGAAACAAAACTTTCTGCATTATTTTTACTGTATTGTTATTATATATATACTATTTTTTTGTGTATTTGTATAAAAGTCACGCCTCTCTGTGATACCAAACATTAAGCATTAACTTTTATGTTTAGATCAACAAACTGCATTATGATATAAAATACTAAAACTAATATAATAATTAATAGCATATACAAATATTACCTAAAGAAAACATAAAGATAAAGATACTTTATATATAAAATATATATTATATACTAATGTATATCTAGTCGGGCTAAGTCTATTAAGTGTGCGTGTTTTTATTGTACGTATTGTCTACGTTAAGCACATGATATTCGAAAAACAAACTAAATACTGAGTTACATATGTGTAATGAATGTGTAATTTAATGTTGAACAAATGGGAGATAAGGAATTACAAATATATCTAATCCTCCTAAAACAAAACACACAGCAACAAAAACACATCCTACAAAACAAAGAAAAGAGCATGACAAACTAAGCGCATCTAATGCTATGCAACATAGAACTAAAGTTCAGTAAACAAAAAAAAAAATAAGTACTACAAAAAAGTATTTGAAACTCGTCCGAGTAAAGCTTACAAAACTGTAAAACTGCATTTGAATTCTGTTTTCCACAGCTGCAAGTGCAAAATATACACAAACTACAAAAACCAAAAAAAAATATAGTAACAAAAAAAAAAAAACTAAAAACAACAAAAAATGAGAGCAAAAATTAAAGCATCAAATAAAAGGCAAACCATATAAATGTATTTCCAACAGATTTTGTTGTTTATTTACTTGGCTTTTAACCATACACCCACACAGTCACACTGTGCCACCCAACCACAACAAAATGTGCAACAAATTATCACAGCAGCAGCATATCATGTGTAAGTTTTCCCAAAAAACTTTTCACAACTCGCTTCTAAATTATGTATTTGGGTTGCAAAATGTCAGCGCAGGCAAGCTAATAGAATATTTTCAGGGAAAACTATAGAAAGTCAGTGTCTTGAACCACTTAACTTTGAGTTGAAATGTGTCAATTTATTTCAGCTGAAAATGATTTAACCATTGACAAAATGACACTCAAGTTTCAATTATGCCCCGAAAGACCTTAAATTGTTGTTTTGTTCTTCAGATTTGAGCAGCTGCAGAAATAAACTGGGAAAATAATGTTGATTAAACTGTCATTAATATTTAAGTTCACTTGTTCATTCATTATGCAGCTCTTATTGCAACACAAACGGAAACTGTAATTCCACAACAAATTGACAGTTGACCAACAGTTGCCAACGCCATTCCACCAGCCACCAGTTGCTAATTAAAAGGGCCAACTAATTGCAACGCAATGCTGCAGGTTAAATACTCTTAAGATATAGAAATCAGGGATGCATATCTTGGCAATTAGAGTTTGTTAAGTGAACTCAATCTAAAAGCAATTATAAAAGTTGCTCTCAATTTTATGCTTGAAGAGCTTAACAATCTAATCATTGTAAGAGTAAAACAACAACTGAGAAAGATGGAAATTAATACTCGAATAATTTATTTGCTCAGGTGTTTAGTTAAATCGATTAATTAAAAATAGATAAATAAACGTAATTGATTTGAGCATCTGTTACGCTATTTAAACTAAAATTAAATTGTTTCCCTCAAGGGTATACTGTTACGATTAATGGAATATTCTTGTACAGCTGGCAAAAAGTGAGATACGAGCAACATGGAATGCAGCAGCTGCCAAGTGTTGCAAACAGTGCTGTAAAATGTCAACACAACGAACAGTTTAACAGACTGCGAAAATTAAAAAGAAAAAAATCGTTATGTACAAATAAACTATTCTATATATAAATATATATGTAGTTACATGTATATAGGTGGAACATGTAGAGCTTATTTGTTAGTCAGACTGACAAGTTGTGCAAACGTGCGAAAATGCGCGGAAACGGAAGCAAAACCAAGTGAAACATGGTGAAAAATATCAAATTGCAAACAGCAACCGGCAAGCGGCAAGCAGCAAATGCCAAATGGCAAAAAACAGCAGCACCAGCAACAACAAAACAGTTGGGCCGGAAACACACAAAGGCGTGTGGCATGCAAATGCGCGTTTATATAGTATATATGTATATGTATCTGTATCTGTGCATGTTTTTGAGCTATAGTTTTGGGTAGCCAACAAAAAACACGTAAAGCAAAGCTGAAGGAGCTTCAACAGCAGCAGCAGCCACTTGACAGAGTATCGAGAGTATGTGTGTGCATTGCTCAGTTTAAGGAGGCGCACTCTAAAAGGGTATGACAATGACAAAGTGATCTTCCGGCGCCAGCTAGTAGCTCCTGGCTATTGCTACTCCTGCTGGCTGCTGCTTTGCTGATAAATGATGATTTTACGCTCGCTCGTTGCTAGTTGCCCATTTTGCCAGTTACAATGCCACTTTATGAGGTATGCCGCCTGTGCAGACTGAATGGCGGCGGTGCCAAGGACAAACTGCGCACACCACATCAAACCTAGCTAACCAATGCTGGGCACCCCTGGCGTATGTGTGTTATATTTTTTTTGTTATTTTCGCTGTTTTTCGGCTATTTCACCCTGCACCTAAGCGGATTTTATATTCAAATAGCTGTGCGCGAGACCAGTCACGAAAAAAGACAAGCATACCAAACGAGAGGAACGGACGAGCATCAGCAACAACAAAAAATGAGCTGACGATTGCAGTGAAATTACCATTGTTGCTGTTTCTATCGTTTCGTATCGTAAGCAGTAAAGTCTGCAGTTTTATGAGCACTTTGGAGATTTTTCTTTTATTATTTCTCCCAACCTTTCTTTTTTTTTTGTGTGTGACACTAATGCGACGTTTATGAAACATTGGCAACAGCGATTCATCGTCAAGTGATTGTAACGAAAAAATAAATTGAAATACCAAAAGAAGAAAAATAGCTTGGCAGTTTAGAAAAATGCGCTTTTGAAAATGTCTGCAATTGTCAGCCCTCCCAACTGGGTGGACAAAAAGTGCTAACAACTATTGAATCATAAATCAGTAGAACGCAACGATTGCTTGATAAAAATAATAGCAAATACCTAGGACGTGTGTATAGGCAAACTGCCAAATAAAAACCGGCAGACTAACAAAAACATTCGCAAGAAAATACAATTCAAAACTGCTAAAAAGAATTATATCCTGCACAACGTGTGACCCAATCAGTTTGGGAGAAATCAAATAATTGGTTTGAAGTATCTGCAGTTTTCCAAAAAAATGCCGGCAGCTGTAATCGAATTTTCCAGAACCATTGCCTTACAAATGTAATACCAAAGTGAAGAGCATCAAGAACTTGCATACCAAATGGGCTATCTGTAGCTGTAACAGTTACTGGGATTGATGATTTCATGCATACAAATGAATGCAGAGGCGTATACTTAATTTGTTCAGAGAATCTTACCCACAGTTTTATGGGCGCAGGGTATAGAAGGCCCCAGTGTCACGTAACAAAAGCCCAATTGAGCTAAATGTTCGACCAGTTTCATTTTAGTTTTTGTAGTTCAAGCGAAGGCCATGTGTGTGTTCGTGTATATGTGTGTGGAATTGACTGCAGTATATTGTAGGAGCAAGGGGAGCACTTAAATAACTGATAACACAGTCGATAATCGATAGAGTGTTGAAAGTGGCAACTGTATTAAGCTTTATGTTGAACAAATTGGCAGCTCTTTGATGTGCGAAATGACCCAAATCGAGATGAGCTCATATTTCAGCATTAGGTAAGTAGAGCAATTTGGGGCTCCATCCTCTCAACTGTATCCCATTTATTAAAGGCCAAATCTCTCAAGTTACATCTTAAATTCAATAAATATAAGAGCAGCAATTTACTTAGCTCAAATGCAATTTGATATTTTTTTGTTGTTCTGAAATTTAATAACTCAGTGCCAAAGTAACTTTTTAAGTACTTGAGCTTAAGAACTGAGAATAAACACAAAATATGTCTTTGATTGAATCCATTTCTATTTGTCTTTTGGAGAAATTGCCGTAAGTATTTTGTTTTCAAATATTTTATAAAGTTAGTAGCTTGGAAAATTAACTATATTGTATAACACAATTCTAGTTTCGAAAGGCACGTAATAAATATTGATGTTCAAATGCCATTGTTTTTGGAATTTGATAAGGTGTTGTGCAGAATTGAAAACTGTTATCCAATTAGTCGAATTAGAGCTACAATACATTTGTCTGTCAATTACAAAGCATGCCAAAAATTCAAATTCAACATATGTAAAATGGAAATTTTTCATTGTTTCCATGTGAAATTGTAACCAAATATTGCGAACAGCACAACCCAACAATACCCCAAAAAGTATGCAGCATTTAAATGGTAAACCGAGTTCGCCCAACCAACAAACACATACACACAAATACCCAGTCACGCACATATTAAAATGTATTCAAAACCATGTTATGTAAAGTATTTGAAAGCGTGGAAAACTCTTTTTCAACAGCGATTGAAATCCACCTGTCCGCACAACCCGCTCAATTCACCACATATAGCTGTAAAAATATTTTAATAAATGTTCTGTCAGCCCACGGGGCTTGCGTCACCCAACAACATCTAAACATACACCAAAAAAAACCTGAAATATCTGAGAATTTGTACAAAATTAAGTTGATTAAATGGACTTAGCAGCGCGATTACACGCAAGGCTGCATGAGAGCAGCCTAAAGGAACACAGCGGGGGGTGGCAAGGGAGCTGGCTGTTCGGGTCTGTTAGGTCGGAACCACTATGCGTGTTGTCTGGCCTGTATGAGTATTCTTTTCATGGGCAAAATCCCAAAAGTACAGCAGCAAAATGAAAACGAAAATAAAGCAGAAAAATACAACATATTTTTCATTTCATTCCTTTCACACGGCTCTGGCCATTGACAGGCGGGCGGGCAGGCAGCGTAGGCGGCCAAGTGAACAACCGACAGCAACGAGCCCGAAACTTTGACCATAGAAATCTTTGTCTCGTGGGAGCCAGTGTTGCCTTAAAGCCATTAAATGGCGCATGATTAACGCTTTGCTCTACAAGACAATTGATAAAGAATAGAACAGCCTCGGCAGCTGTCAGTCGACCCAAATGAAACAAAGTCCGTTTTAAGCTCCCTTCTTCTTCTTTCCACTCGAAAGCGCACAACAAAAGTCAATGCAGCTCTTCAAATACCAGTGCAAAGGGAAAAGTTATTTCTTAATGAAGTTCGTAACATATAGCAAGATTAATGTTGGCCAATAATTCTGTACAAACTTACAAAGTGATATACTTATTATTAAATAGTGTCCTTTAATATCCAAGCTTTTACAGTCCTATGTTCAAAGAAAAATTAATAAAAGTAGCACAATTATACTTTCTTTAGACGTATGTGAAAAGCACACTTAGAAGTGATAATAACAAAGCCGTAAAGAGCATTTCAAATTCCAACAGCATCAAAGACAGCTTGCTTCTCGCTTCTTCAGTTGACAATTGAGCGGTGACGGAAACGGAAACTCTCGAGCAGCCATGGAATGAAAAAAAGAGTATTTAATGCAGCGTTTACATTGTTTTTGCGCTTTTTTGTTGTTGTTTCTTTTGTTGGTCGGCAGCTTTGGCATTGTTTTGAGCCAGTTCACAAAATATGCTGCGGCATTTTTTTCACTCCCCGCTTGTCTCGTCTTGCGCCCACTTTTCTGGGTGCTGCAGCAGGCGTGCAGAATGATTAATGTGAAGCTGGCGCAAAACACAGGCATTAATGGGCGGTCAGTGGAATGCGCTTCAGTGGGCAAGAATACCCTTACTCGGATCCAGCTACATTTTTTACGTGCTGACTTTACGCGAGGACTTTCAAAACTCTAGCAAATTGCGGCACTTAACGCGTGTGCCCAAAAAGAATACATATATATATTGAGATGCCTGCACGTTCAGTGCAACAATCAGCGAGCGGCGGAGACACATAAATTAATAGAGGGAGAAAGCATGTTTGTGTACAACACGGCGTATGATTAATCTGTTGTATTACACAATCTAATGGGCAGCTCGTGCGGCACTCGAAGTGAGCTGTCAGCTGGCTGTAGCGTGAAGCTTGAAGGTTGAAGCTTGGCCAACTTAATTTTAAGGTTGCCAAGCTCCTTTGCTTAAATCTTTATTAATATGCATTGGAGCTGTAGCTCGTCCTGTTCGTCAGCGAGGCACCATGAAAAATGGCCGCCATTTGAGCCAGCAAATTTGCTGCCTTGTGCCACAGAAACTGAAGCAGCAGCAACTGCATTGATTTTGCAGCACGTTGCCCTAGTGTGTCAGTCTGTGTGTGTGTGCTCTGGAAATTCCCCAACCACATTCCATTTATGTTAATGATCTGGGCATTGCGAACCGCATTAGAATTTCATGTTGCCAAGCAAATTGAGGCGCATCTCGTGAATGAGAAACCATAAATTGTACGCTGATTGACACGACTCGATTTGCTACCAACCAGCAATGAAGCTAATTGCATACACTGATTGTTATGATAAATGAATGTAGCCCAGGTCTGCAATATGCAAATGTTGCATATGAGTCTAGTTACATGCCACATATATGGTGGTTTTGTAACTAATGATGCCACATTTGAATGCAGATTGATTTATGATACGTGTAGTAGACTGAAACAGAGTTTCGTTTCATCAAAGAAGGCGTATTAACAAAAACTATCAAGTAGTGTACGTATTATTTGTTTTTTATTTTTATTTCTTAATACTGTCATCACAAATTACTAAAATGTTTTAAATACTCTGTTCAATGTCGTATCTATTAGGCATGCCCCTGACGTAACATGGATATGGATTTTAATAATGTCCAATTGCAGAGAGCATTTGTACGTCAGCCACGGCATCATGAGCATCATGATCATCATGAGCATCACCATGAGGAGCACGTGGATCCATCCGCTGTAGATGCAGCCACCGGCACAAGGCAGCAAACAGGTGAACATACTAGGGGACACGATGACCACGGCCACGGATCTATGATCTTTCATTTTGGCGCCACTGAAACAATACTGTTTGGATTCTGGCGAACAAACTCAACGGGCCTAATGGTTGTATCCTGCATAGTTGTCTTCTTCATTGCCGTGATGTATGAGGGTCTTAAAAGCTATCGGGAGTGGCTGAAGAAGTGTGACAAGAAACGTCTGGAAGGCGGTGCACTTACTCGAATCGTACACTCCTCTGCTGATCCCAGCTCAAAGTCAGCTACGGAACAGATGTTCACGGTACCACTAGGACTATCAGCAGCACCGGCAGCACAATCACCAGGCGCGGAGCCTCCACCACGTCCGCCACTTGGCGAACGTTGTCCTTGGCTATCCCTGTCACACTTGTATCAAACGTTTCTGCATGTGGTTCAGGTGACCATCTCGTTTTTGCTGATGCTCATCTTTATGACTTATAATGTGAATCTTTGCATCGCTGTTGTCCTGGGTGCCGGATTCGGTTATTTCATATTCTTTGCTCGCCGCGAGAACATTTCCGACCATTGCAATTGAGATGGATGCTGCTGCTCCTCTGGCGTGTGTTCATTCTGTCTTCTATTCTTGTGTGCTCTGTGCTAATGTATTTTTCTAATTAAACCAAGCTATAAAAATTTCATAACAAAAAGGCCTAATTGTTCATGTTTATGGCTCATAAAACAATGACTGCAGCCACCGGCAAAAAGACAAAACAAAACAAAATAAAAACATCTGCAAATTGGTCAAAAAGGATGCTATGCTCTTTGGCTTAATAGGCGTATGCGTTATCTACGCACAATATACAAGAGCTCCGTCAAAGCTGCAACCACTTGCTGTTATATCCATATAATTACTTAAGTCCAACCGTAGCGCAGCATCTGTTGCCATCCATGGAGAGTGTATGCTGAATTCGTTCAACTTATATCTGTGTGGCTTTACGGCCGTTTTACGAGCACGCCCACAGCTGTACATACATACATACATATACGGAAACACAGGTAAGCGACTGAGCGTTTATTTCTGTTTGTGTCTGGCGTTTTCATAATGCCGTAATTATGAGGGTGATAAACCTTGGACCCAGGTTTAACTTAACTTTACTTCACTTATGCGCGCGCTTCCACATTGGTCAGCGCTAAAATCGGCGTTGGCCAACATTCAATTAATATTTTAATAAGCTGCCTTTATGCCATTTGGCGAACGGATAACGCAATTTGGCTTTAATACGCCACGTTGCACATGAAAGCATGAAAATCGCATTCGGATTCGCATTCGCATACGCGGTCGCAGTCACAGTCGACGTCACAGTCAAACCACATTGCAAACTGAAGGCAAATTCAGCTTTAATAATTTACACACACACGTGGCTTATACGTACATACATATGGGTATTAGTGTGCGTGTGGGTCGTAAAACTTGACCCACGTGTAGTACGTCCCGGAGCCAAAGCGGAAGCGGAAATGCGTTCATGCATAGCAATTTCACTCGTCATCGAGGCGAGCAGGCAAACCTGGCAAACAGGCAACGTCAGCCAGACATTGGCATAGGCATCATCATCATCGTCCTTATCGAGGCCAACTAATGAGCATACACATAAATAACTCTATAAGACTATTATGATGAACCATTGCGATAATGAGTTATGAGTGTTTAATGAATGTGAAACATGACTCGTGTTCTCCACGGTACTAAATGAAAATGTTTCTGTAGAGTGAACGTGTAAATGAGTTCATAAAATAAACATGTTCATATTGAATAAAATGCGCTTTATTATTTCTGGAACGATGAGACTTAATCAAAGTATCGGAAATTCTGGAATATAAAAAAAAATTATAGAAAATTTTATTGGTTAACTTAAATGAAGACTTCTCGCCTAAAGGCTTCTTACTTGAATTTAGTATTACAACTTTTTTAACATTTAATATTTATTTCACTAAACTACAAAAATGTGTTCAAATTGTATATTATTTTATTTATAATTTGTATAGCAATCATCTCTGGTTGAGTGTCTTTTACTGCTGCGTCGAAAACAACGCGGCTTTGTGTAGCTTAATTCTATATCTCCCAAGTGGGCTGGCATATAAGCGTAATATGTCGAGCTAGTCTTACAATTCTGATGGGCACGCATGGCATAATGGAATATGCGACCAATCTCCAAAAGGGATACCGTAAAGTTTTTCGTATACTGATCCCAAAACTGTGCAATCTCGGAACGTTTTTCGTTGTGTGCAGCAAAGGTGGATGTGGGGCTTTTTGAGCACGAAACTGCAGTTTGGCGTGGAACTCGTACAAAATCGTGGCCCAATATGAGAATAAGATGATTCATAAGAATTTTGGATTCATCAAAGCTTTTCTTGCGCTCGGCTTGTGTGTAACGTTTGCCATACCGACAACGAATCCAGTCCTGAAGCATGGGCATACAATGTACGTCTGGAAGCGTGGGCAAAACATAACATCGATCTTGGGCCACATATTCGAGGCCCAGGCGCAACATTTCCTTCATCAATTCCAGATCATCAGCATCGTAAAAAAGTTGACCAAAGTTCAAACGACCTGTTTTCCTTCTTTGAAGCTCATTTGCTTCCGTCTGCTTATAAATTTCCTCAAACATTTCCGTGCTTGATTTAAATATTTTATTTGCTGCACGATCTACAAGTCCATCTATTGAACCACTCTCTTTCGCTTCCAGCACTGCATTTAGATACTCTACATCATCGTCCAACGCTTTAATAAATTCAGCCTTAAGGCGAAGCTGTTGATTATTGAGCAACTTCTCTTGCTTCTCTTCTTCAAAGAGTTTACGATAGTTAAAGTTGTAACTTTGAGCATTTTGGTTGCCTGCATGAAAGTAGCTGCTGCTAGTACGGTACTGAGATGGAGAAGACTCCATAGTTGACTCAGTTTCCTCCTCCATTTCAGTGGCACCGACTGGCAAAGGCTGAACAGGCCTACTCATTTGTTTCTGTTTCAATAGTGGGGACGACTGTCGCTTTTTACGCTCTGGAGAGCTGACCACCCATGGATCATGTCCCTTTAGTAGCTTAAAGCACGTGCGAGAGTTATCAACAAACTCTGCAAGTTCCTCATCACTTTTACAATCGCCCAGATATATGAAGCCCGGATCCAAAGGATTTGCAGAAAGACTTTTTCTCATTGAAGAGATTCGCGCTTTAACTGCCATTTTATGAAATTGCTCCTGATATTTTTCTGTCAAACGATCCAAGTGCTCTAACGCAAGACGACGCTTTTTCTCTTGTTTGGGGTAACTTAAATCCAAAAGCCGCTTGCGTTGCTCCTGCTTAATCACCTCCAGATTCCAATGCAGCGACTGTTCCACTGACCGAATCTGTTTGTGGCTTGCACACATGGCCTCTACTTGGCAGGGACTTAGATTGGCCGCTTCCATTGAGGACATAATGTTATTAAATTCTTTATTCAGCAGACACTGGACTACATTTTCGCTACTATTGAATTCGAAGTCAGCGAACCAGCGGGACCAGAGCGACTCATCCGGGTTAACTTCTGGTTGCGGCAATTTCACAGCTTCCTTTGGAGGAAAAGCATGCAAACGCTGCTGACTAGGATAAATCACCACTGGTTTTTGGAAATATGGTGAAATGGGAAGCTGTGAAGGCTTTCGTTTCAAACGTTTTTGCTCTTGCCGCAATTGAAAAGCTTCTGCCTCCTCCTCTTTCAGTCGATCCTCTGCGGAGGCATGGGGCAGTGGCAGCACACGATCCAGTTCACTCAGCGTGGGATAAAGATCCAGCCAAAAAATGGCTGACATGATTATTTGTTCGTTGAACTCATACATTATCTTATGGTCATCCGTCTTGTAAAACATTTCCATCAGAAACCAAAGAAAGGCCACTTCATTACCCTGACTCATCTGGAGTAGCAGACGCAGTACACTTCTCGGCGGCCTAGGGCTTAATCCAAGCTGACATAGCTGTCGATATGTGCGATGTGCACTGCCCTGAAAAATGTCATCGTTGATGGCAAGCTTCAGGCCATGTGCACCGGCCAGTTGGCTATTAGAGAGTCCACGATACCACAATGGCTGCAGACTTCTTCTCATGGCACTCTGGCCAATCCTTCGCTCGATGAGTTTATGTATGTGCTGCACCTGCTGTATTGTCTGCTCATTATGATTCAACTCCATAAATCTTAATTTTGCTCAAGAAAAATCAACTTTTCAAATCACAGAAATTTTATTTTAGTGTCACAGTTGATTAAATCCAAAAAGCCAAGATTGTTAAAATATTTCAAAGCATGAATCACCAAACAGCAGAAATTAGTTTGAAATGTTTTAAACATTCGTTGCATTTTTGTGGTTTATTGAAGTAAATAATAAATAACTTTCTTATCTAATAAATAACTCTGAGAATTTCTTTTCTTTTGCACACATAAATTGTGTTTATCTACAAAAACTATCTGATATCTCGCAAACGACTTTCTTTTTGTAAAACTTCGTAATTGACCACAAATACCAACAATTTGGAGCATTGAGTTGACATTCAGAGTTCATTTGTTAGTTTCCCCCGTACAATTGACGCTCAGACTAACAAATGCCTCGACTTGCTATTAATGGGCTTTCCCCCTTCAACAAACTATCTGTCACATGTGTGAGTGTTTGCGTATGGGGCAAAAATAGCCCGTTTGTCTGCGAGTGTTTGTGACAATTTGCTGGTCCTTTGCAAGCCCGTAGAAGTACATCATTAATTTATTAGCAAACCAAATAGGCGACAACAACAATCAGGTCTCTGACACAAGCACTCAGACTCAGCAGTTTTGTTTTGCAGGACACACGTGTCGGCCCCCGATATGCTTTTAGTTTTCCTTTTTGTCTGTGTGTGTGTGTGTGTGTGTGTGTGTGTGTGTTGTGCTTTGTTTTGTCAGCAACCAGCCTTAGGTTATTTCTGTGCCCTGCTTGTGAGCGTGAACAAGAGTTTACAATTAGGTTGGCTTTAAGCAATGCCCCCATAATATATTTGGTCCAATAATTTATGACTTTCCACATTCGACTGTCAATTAAATTCTTTAGAAAACTGACAGCATTACCATTCGCTGACATTACGGCCAGCCTCATCAGGCGGCCCACAAAATGATTTATGCGATGACAACTGACAGTTTTTTTCTTTGGCCAAACAACATTCATACACATGTCTCCGTCTGTGTGCAGTCAAAGAAAATATCTGGAAACAAAAATTATAGTTATAGTTTCAGTTTAAATAAAATAGTTGAATAAACGCAAATAAAATTCGCAGTTAAGTCGGAGTTGGAAATATTCCAGCAATAGCTTTAAATTTTCCCTCTGTGTATTTTGCTCGCCTCTTCTATGTGTGTGTGTGAAGTGCTTTTGCTAGTTTCCTTTTTCCTGTCACTTTCTGCGAGCGACACGTGCCTAACGCCTGCAGAGCTGCTTATGTTAATGACCCCGAAAAACCCTTACGTAGTTGTAGTTGCCCGTTTCCCGATGCCCAGCTCGATGTCTATCTAAATCCGGACCGGGCTTATGCTCGCTTCCACTATTTGACAATTGGCATGTGTTTACTGGCCATTTTCATGCATTTGGCCGTGTTTGAGATTTTTATGTTGGATACGCTCGGTTCGCATTTTCAGGTGAAGTTTATCACCGTTGCCATTTATCAAGGAAATTCAAGTGGAAAACACGGTTGTGGGCGTTACACCTCAGGCACTTTAAATTTTTTTATGCTACTGCTTCTGATGTGTGTTTTTTTGTGATCCCAGCTTTTTTGCAGTTTATACGCTTGATATGTGGCTAAGAGCATCAGTTCAGCGCTCAATATAAATACCGCAGTTTTTCTTCTTTTTTTGTTGTCAGTTTATCGGTTATTAATGTCAGTTCCATGGAAGAAACCGAAAAAAAAAAAAAACAGAAAAAATTTGATGCAAAGAAATTTTAATAACGATGAGCATTAAATAAAATGATGGAGTTCACTATAAAAAGCCGATCAAATAAATTGGTTTAAGTATTGATTAAAATTCCATTTAATGATACTTATTAAATTTACATGGAAAGTTAATATAACAGTATTATGATACTTATTAAATTTACATGGAAAGTTTTTAAAACAGTTCGAAATTTGTTAAGAAATTCCTGAAGCAATTTCCTTTGAATCCGATTGCAAAATGTTTGTAGATTTTTTTCTTTATCAGCTTAAGTCTAGATTTTGTTGAAAAGCAATCAAAGTGTTGCAAAGTGATTTGTATCGCATTTAAAATACTTTTGAGAAGCACAACTTTTATGCGATTTGCAGCATTTAAAACTTCTTTTACGTAACTTTTTTAATGCCTTAACCGCTTGAATATGTTGAGCACACACTCTATCTCTCTGTATGTAATGAAATGAGAGCCTAGAGGTTTTAGCTATGTACAAGTTAATTAAAAAATGTTTTTGCAAATGTACATCGTTCATATCCATATATATGTGTATGTTGTGTTTTATGCCTGACCGAGGTAACAAATGCAATGGCAACAGGCCAAGGACAGCAATGAATACCAAAATAAAAGCAAAGAGTGGGCAGGACACATGTCCTTACCTACTGACTGACTGTCACTTCCAGTTACAAATCTGTCCACCTACTTCTAGGTTTCTACTCCTCTATGACAAACTCTTACTGTTGTTGTTGCTGTTGTTGTTTGAGTTCGTGTTGCTGTTTGCCTGTTTCAGTTATCCCTTCTTGTCGTTTGCGCCTGAACGCCTTCGTTTGTTTTCCCTGTTTGTTGGCCCTTAACGATTCGCGCTCCACTGAGTCAGCAACATTGGCACACACACACATGCACACACGCATACACATACTCAATCTGCAGGATATACTTTGTTTATATACCAAATAGGCGCTGCTGCTTGGATTTGCATTTGACTTTGCCAACAAAATGGAAATGGGAAATGGAAAATGCCGCAAGCCAGGCTTATGCCATGGCTCACCACTCGACAATTTATGAAGTCACGTGCGACCACACAGTTGAGTCGGGATTATAAAGTATACACACTTATCTGCCAGACATATATAACATTCAGCTAGGCCGAAAAAACCACCCAAGACTCAACCAGTAACTGTTGCTTGACAATTTTTCGAAACACACACACACACACATACTAACTCAGACATAAGCTAAAAGTAAAAGCATGTTGCCCATATCCAGATACCTGTTCATATTATTTGGTTGCATCTTTCTTGTCTTTTACCTTTTACCCCATCGGCGAAATTTAACGAGCTCCTCTAACTTTATGTTTGCTTGTCATGTACACATTTTGTTTTTATTGGAGACTCAGCAAGTCGGCGGGCAACAACTACCACGTTGATGCCTCTTCCACCCTAACCACTTTCAATGTCGGTCTTATTTTAAGTGAAACATTTTTTAAAGCCGTCTGAGGCCGTTCGGAGGCGTGCGTAGGGCTCAAATACACATAAATACACCAACACATACAGCGAGCGCTATTCAACAGTTTTTTTCGGTTAATGTTAATATGTATATACAAGAGTGCACATGTTTTATTGGACATAAAAAATATTAGATACCCTTACCCTTGTGAATCATTTAACCATTTAATTTTATACAAATTCCTGTTAATTAAAATCGCATAAATTGTTTATTGAGTAAATTTTGTTTATAATACCTCTTACAACAAATGTTACACATCCAACAACAAAATCTAATCACCCTTTTGTAAGTTTTACTCGAAATAAACCCCAAATACAAATGCGAAAAGGACTGACATGTGCTCCCGAGCTGCCATTTGTCGTTGTTGCTGTTGTTGCTTCGTTGGTTGCTTGTTGATAAGTACGACGCCCAGGGGGGCCTCAGGCGAATGCAAAAGCCAAAACGAAAGTAAACTTTGTTACTTGGCTTCGTCTTATTCTGCTTCTGCTTCTGCTTGTGTTGGCTGAACGCCATTTGTTTATAAATTTAATTTGTCTTAGGCAAAAAGTCTGTTGACTTGTTTTTGCTTTTGACTTGCAGAGCTCAACTTTTTTCTACAACATTTATTTAGCATATTTAGTTTATCTTGCAAGGCCTGGTGAATCTGGCAGAGCAGATAAACCAAGGACTTAAGTGCTTACCGAAACGATTATATTTTAGAAAAAAACAAAACCAATTAAAAGCTTAAATGCTAGCAAATTGCCTGCACCAAAGTTCAAATCACAATGGAAATGTTGTCACGAACTAAACGTTGTTGCTGCAACACAAATTGTTGAAATGGTAACCAAATATTCCTGAGAAAATGCCAAGCAATCAGTGAATTCTTACAAACTAACAAATTGTAGCAAAGTTTCTCATGCTCCAAGATAATTTAATATATGTATGTATGTAAATGCTGACATACTTATAAACCTTTGTATGCATGAGACGCACTTACTTATGTACTTATGTATGCGCATTTATATGTATACGTATATGTGCCTGTGTGTATGTATGTGAATACAATGTATGAGTATATGAAATTTACTTACCAAACTCTCCTTTGCCTTTGTCCTGAAGCGTGGGTTTTGTGACTTGCTATTTTATGCGTTATTGAATTTCACTTAACAGCAACTGCGCCCAACTACACACAAGTGTAAGTATATGTGTGTGTGTGTGTATGCATGGGTGTGTAGATGTGTGTATTGCCCCACACTTGAGTGCCCACAACTGTAAAATGCCACTTGAGTTAAGCTCTGAGCTTTGGCTGTTTTTGTGGCTTAGTTTTTTTGTTATTGCTGCCCTTTTTTTCAGATACCCTAACTAAAAACAAGCAAAAAGGTATTACAAATTCATGTTAACTAAAACATAAACTAAAATTTATAATAACTGCATAAAATGTGCATCATTTCGATATTTAATACTGAAAGTGAACCAAAATTAATTTTCATAGCATACTTGTTGGCTGCTGTTAAATTTTAAAAGGGTATCGTTCGTGAGTTTCCTTCTTTTGGTTTTTGCGCGCAAAATATTATGAACAAATATTTTTGCATGTGTTTCGCATACGAAGAGGAAAAAAAGAAAACAAAATGCGCTCGATGAGAAAGTTGCCAAGCAAAAATGTTGCGCAGCGCCAAGATAAACTAAGCGAAAGCGTACATAAAACAGAAAGAATGAGAGTTGCACACTACACAAATTTGAATAAGTTTGCTCACCGTTGACTTTGTTTATCTCTAGCAGAAAGCAAATGTATATGAAAGTCAATGCTGTTGCAAAAGGATAAGAATTTGTCAGTCTGGAAAAGGACTTTATCTAGCCGTTTAGATACTAACGAATCTAACTACGCGCAAGTCTTGTTATTAGTTGCCGTATGATATCAACTAATTTGTTGCACAGAGCAATTGGAATGTGTACATAGCTGTTGCACAGAAACCCAATTTATTAGCATCACTCAAAAACCCCAAAAGTTGTTTTGCTTTGATATTTCAAAACACTTTATATAGTTACAAACAGCAAACTGTGAATTGACGGACAAGTTTAGCATTGGAGCTGTGAAACCAACAAACATGCAACAACAACAACAATGACAGAAACTTGTCTCCCTAGAGAGAGCACTGAAGGCACATCTACACGACTTAAAAAAAAAAAAAAAAGCAAAGACAGCAAGAGCAAACTGTAAACAAAAAGCATACGCAATGTTGGCCCGAATTGACAGAAGCAACTACTAACTGACACGGCCAAAGGGGGCCAAGGGGCAACAATTGCCAAACAAACTGCATCGCAACTCACCTCTTGCCTCACACATATGTACACACACACACACACACACATGTATACTGACAGTGGGCGCGAAAAGTTATGCCGGCAGCGACACGAGCTGCGCACTAACTGAAATTAAACATGAAAAATGCAGCAGCTGGCTGTAGTTGCTGCCGCTTACTGATTGTTGTTGTTGTTGCTGGCGATGCTAGGGCAGCTGCACTCACAATTGGCAATGGCAACTGGCCAAAAACTAAACATGCGAGAACAGGGAACAGAGTGCAAGAGAACCATTGGCATGGACCATTCAGCTTACCAGCTCACCAGGTGCATATCTGAAATATGCAACGAGCCAAATTTGAAATGCAAACAAAACCTAAAAGATTCAACACGCCCCGTTGCCCAGTGCATTAGATGGGTAGCAAGGAAGGCATCGCCAATTTTTGTCCGATGGGCATGTGGCCTCGCCTCATGCCTCATGTGTTTCCGGAAGTGGCAAACGTGTCTAATTTTTCCGCTATTGTTTAACTATCGCATAGAGCAGCTCAAAAGATGAACCGAGTTTAAGATATTATAATGCTAAGCTTAATCATAATTCATTCAAGGCTTAACTTTTAAAGAGTATATGATTAAAGTTGAATAAAAGAACAAAGCCATGAGTAAAGTTTTTCTTTTTGCACTAAAGTTTAGCTCAACTTATGACAGCATTATGAAATTGCTTTGAAATCATAGTTTGGAACGTTACGCTTGAAGACTAAATGGTATTAAAGGAGCGCTGTGCAAGATAAAATACGGCGGGCGGACACAATGGCTGCGTGCAACAGCAACAGCAACTGCAGCAGCAGCAGCATCAAGCAGCAGGTGTACGAGTACCAGATACCCGAGTAACTCCTCCATTTCAATGTATGTGCACTGATGCGCACATAATTGCCAGCCAAAAAGCACATTAATGCTTTTTCCTCTTAACTATCTACAGCGAAAAGTGAAAACCTTTCCACCCACACACACACACACACACACAATCGTTTAGTTTGGCTGCTTTTGTCACATTTCCGTTGGCCAAAGCGAGTTGCATTTGAGCCATATAATCCGGCAAAGTGGAACGTTGTTGTCAACGGAATTAGCATTATAAATTGGCAAAAGTTAGATAAAACGTCGTTTTGTTGCTGAGGTCATCCAAGTGGCTCATTAGTGGCAAGTGGGGCACTTAATTAGCTCGAAGGGATTGTTAGAGAGCCACTGTTGCAGCTGCGTTACAAAATGCATGCCACAGAGAATTGAGTCGAAACAACTTTAGTCGTAAATAGTTCAACTGCCACATTAAAAAAACCAATCACTAATGCTCAAACTGGAGCATGTTCGACTAGAAGATGTTCTATAAAAGATACGCAGAAAACGAGTTCAACATTCCTATCAAAACTATCTCCATTTGCCTTTTTCTTAAGCTCATTCCATTGTTAAAGGACTATATAGAAGAGAAGTGTGACAGCTGGCTTTGTCGCTTTTCCAACTAAATAAAAAAAACTTAAAGCTTAAAGCTAAAAAAAATGCTGTTGAGCAGCTGCTGCTGGTGCTGCCCATGCGGCAGTCAGAAACTAAAAACAAAATTAGAAACTAAAAGGAAGCTCAAATGGAAACTGTGCAACAATGTTAAACGGAAGTCGGCACAAAGCATAGCAAAATAACAAAGTTAAAAACACTATGGCAAGCACACACATAGAGAAATAGAGAGAGAACATAAATATGATAGCCATTATGTAAGAAGAAACCAAATGCTCAAGCTTTGTGATTTATAACGTCTAAAGGCCCAGTCAAAGAGGCGAAATAAATACCTGTAAAAACTGCAGTCAAAAGAAAAATGAAACTATGCAAGAAAAAAGCAAGCATCAAAAAGGCCAAATGATATTGTGGCAAAAACATTCACACGAACACACTCACACACACACATGCTTGCACGACAGCAAAAAATGGCATAAGAGTAAAAACGATTACTGTATACACTTTAAGGAGGCATAGTACCCTAGGCTGTTTAGTAAGAAACTTTTACGATTAAGCTGATTTTTACCTTTAGCAGATAAACTGAAAATTTGCTCCTGGCAATATATCGATCAAGAATATATAAACCTACTTCATAGTGTCCTTAAAATCTTAACTACAAAAAATGCTGATGCTTTTTGCAAGGGCAGCAAGCAAAAAAAAACAAGATGTTACAAGGAAAATGCCAGCAGTTGCGAGAATGCAGTCGAAAGAGGCAAAGAACCAAAGCGACAAAGCGTCAAAGAGTCAGAAAATTGCTATGGTAGCACACATACATCAGCACTTGTCCACTGATGCTTGCAACTGATAGAGAGAGAGAGAGGCTGGCGGGGAAAGAACATTGAGATTGTGGTTGGTTTTACGGATAAAACTAGAAATAGAATATGTTGAGTCGACTGTCTTTGATGCAGCGTTCGAAAAGTGGTGTTGAGTTAGTTAGTTAGCGGCAGTGGCAGCTGCAACGGCGACAATTGACAGCTGTACACACGAAAACACTTGAGTGCTCGCGTATACGTAACGTTGACAAAATCTTTGTCTTGAGGCTATTAAAGTCAGAGAGTAAAATGTCGCTGTTTAATGCATTTCATTTCAAGTTATTTTGGGGGCTGTTGCAAAAATATTTAACACATCCGCAAAACTTTTGTGGCACGCAGGCAACAAAAGTGGCCCGGGCCACAGCAACAATAAAAGCAACAATGTTGTTCACAATGAAATGTCCTGTCACACATACACAAACACACACACACACACAGTGAAACAGACTGCTTGTACGTGAGAGTGAAACACAACAAAAGTGGGCAACTTGAGAGTATGTTGACCGCCTGCTCCGTTGTCCAAGTGTAAACAACATTTTGTGTGGCATGGGTGGTACCGTCGTCCATCGCCCCAGTAACCATCCATCTTGTTTTCAGTGCCCTTGTGTCCATTTTCCCCCCATTTCCCCTTCTTGCTCTTTTATTTGGTTTGCTTTGTCGGCTCTTGTGGAAATCCCAGCTAAATCGAAAGTAGCTGCTTCTACACATAAAAGGACACATGTCCTTTGGCAAAATGCTTCGCTTTTAAAAGCATTTGTCTTCCAGCACAAACACAACAACAAATCTCAAGTTAATTTTTAAACAAAATTTTATGTCGTTGTGCTTTTAATTCTCTTCCGTCACTCAAATGATCAAATTACTGAAATGGTGCAGCGTTGAGTCAAGATTACTTGCTTTAATGATACTTGAAGGTGTTTGGATTTCAAGTTTAATAAGTTGTTTAAGTAGAGTAAAGAATGGCTATTAATCACTCATATAACATGTTTAATATAAATATTCAATGCACTTTTTTGTAATATTTAAAGTTGTTTGTTAAAGCTGAAAAACAAAAAGTTTACGAGTATTTAAAACCAACTCAATATGTTTGTAAAGCAATTATCTTGTTAACGTTTAACAAAAAAACTGCAAAAAAAGTTTTACAATGTATATATGACAACTAATAGATACCCTAGACTTTCCAATTAAACATGTCTTATGTTAAAAAAAAAAGCTTTCTTCTTTATCGATATCCTGTTATGATCAAACTATACATATTTTGTTCGACCCATCGCCTTAAATAATGCTCGTGTCAAGATACCCCATCGCAAACTATTTTTTTCGACTTGCTGAGCAGAACAAAAGTTGCTCTTCGACGCGTCCATTCAATTGGCTAATTGAATTATGAATTTTTCAATACAACACTTTGCAATTTTATCCGCTTGTTAAATGGAATTAATGGCAAAGAAAAGGAAGCAAATTACATATATATTGAATACTGAAGAGAAAGAGAGAGAGAAAGAGGATTGTTGCACACCAGCTCTCGAGTCCTGTGGCATGCAGGCAAGTTAACTAGTTGTGTAAACTGCCAGCTGCAGCCGAAAAAGGACCTAAAAACAAACAAGAAACAAACGTTGTTTTGCGTACTGAATACGTAATGAAGCCTGGCTGCAGGTGAGAAGAGAACGTATTGTGTGGCTTGCGTTGCCCAAGTAGTGGAGTTGGACAAGTCAATGCCATCAATTCAATGGATCTACGTCAAGTGCTGTTCGTCTCCCATGCCATGCATATAGGGCTAGCTGTTTCGCTTTGTGGCTTAATGCGTTGAGAGGGCCAACAACAACAACAACATGAAGTGAACAACAAAAGTCCAGGCGCTTAAATTTGCTATAAATGCGGAAGTGAGCTCGCTGCCTCAAACTTTCTCCATGCACACATCCTGTGTACCTCTCCCTCCCTCTCTGTCTTTCTCATGTCCTGACACTCATGTTTGCTGTTTTGTTGGAAAAGTTTTGGCTTTTAAATGGCTTTTACTTTTTTGCCGTATGGCTCCCAGTGGCATCATAAAAAAACAAAGGTAAATCGAAGTAGAAACAGCCACAACAACAACAAGAACATTTACTGCTACTGTTATAAAACATTAAATTTCATGGCTTGATGAGAAGGTGCGTCCGGGCATCATCATAAGGATCTGTGACTCAGGTGTGCGCATTACAGCAGCTAAAGCTGCTCGAAGGAGTCCTTTATATTGACAGTAAATAGGACAAACTTTTTCCTTACCAAATTGTTATTAATTGAGCTTTATAGTTTTTCGAATTGTTCATTAAGCAATGTGTCCCTCGATGCGATTCTAAACGGTGCAGCGATCAGAAATGTACACAGTGAGAAAAGGCATAATACTTGGTTTAAGTTTGAGTTTGTTGTTAATCATTAGTTTCGGGCACCCTGAAAAAGCTCATTAAACTGTTTGGAAAAGGTAGAAGGATAAAGAAGGCTTTGCGTGTTTTTTTGCCCTGGATTTGAGATTGCCAAACATCGTGTTTTTTTTTTTTTTTGGCCACATTGTGATGTTTAACAATGAACATTGGATGACAAAAGCCGGGAGCTCTCTCTATATATATTTTAACCAGATGAAGGTTAGTTATTTCATTTGCTTTTCATTTAGTTCAGGCAACGATTAAGAAGCACACACACACACACACACACACACAACAATCAGTAAAGGCTACCCAGAGATATCCTTTTGTGGGTCCTGAACGAAAGCTTTCAAAACCTGTTGCTGCAACCTGTTTGTTTGGCTTAGAACGTAATCCTTTTTGATTTCTTAAGACCTGTCCCACAACCACACACACACACACACATACTTACTAATTTTTTAATACAATAACACACACACACACACACACATATAGGACACAAATTGTATTTTGTGAACAACTCTTCCAAAGAGTGTGGTGAATTTGTTTGGTTGTGCCAAATTGTGCACAACTCATTAGTTGAAATGCGAACACAATGGACATGAAGTTGTTGCCCAAGCTGCTTACGCGTGTAACAATGGTTAGCCATTGGCCATGGAGAGTGTGCCTAATTAGGGGCACCAATGAAACTTCTAGGATATCCGGGCGCACGGAGAAATTAAGACATTGTGTTCGACTGTATTATGTACAATACAATTGCAATACTCATGAATCATTTGGCTTGATTTAAGCCATTAATAGCTAGCAGTTAACTTAAGAGCACGATTCGTAGGTCGTAAAATGTTATTATATATTTTCGTTTAAGTATGGTTATTATTAATAATTGCATTAATAGCTGAGAGAACGAAAAATCCAACTTAAAATAAATAAATAATAAAAATAAATAAAATAATAATAATAATAATAATAATAATAATAATAATAATAATAATATTTATGTTAAAACTAATAAAAATAAATAAAATTAGCTTAAAACAAAAAAAAAAGCCTCCTGAACTTTTCTCCTATCTAGCCTTCTTCTACTTTCCCTCAAACTCAAGCTCCATCAAATAAACAGCCTTTAGCCATTATTTGCCAATCATTACATAGCCGCTAAAAAGTCTACTTATTTCCTCGTAAGTACTTCATGCTTCTTCTTAAGCAATTCGTTCCATTGAGGCTTTTTTTTCTTCATTCAAAGCGCACGAAATTTTTGAAGTGGCAAACAGTGTCGATAATCAATCAGCGGCCATGTTCCCAATTCAGTGGAATTCATTTGCCAACAACCCCTTAGACACCATCCCATTTTCCCTTGAGCAAAATCATATTAAATTGGCACGCGGCTGTAAAATTGGTTTAAAATGGTAAACTCATGAAGAATTTTTATTACAAATTTTTGTGGGTTTCTAAAATGGAAATAAGAGTTTGATTATCCCCAAGAACATTTTTACAGATAAATCTGAGCTTAAAATGAGATCAAAGCTCTATAAAAACTATCAAAGAGTAATAGTCAGTAATCATATTTGATGTTAAGGTCAAGAAGGTTTAAGTAGGAGTTTAGATCTAATGAAATCTTTAGTAAACACTCTTTAAAAGCATTGGAAGTATCTTTGAGATGGATTGGATGATGGATTTATTAACCTTTTCTTCCGCACAATTCTAAAAAAAAAATATTAAAAAAATATTTTATTGCACAAAACAGAAATAGATTAAAAACACTTACTTTCAACATAACTGCCATAACAAAGTTGCAGACACCACACAAACACACACACACACACACACACACCCGAGCAAAATAGCACACAAAGTTGCGGTATAAAAACAAACTCGCAACTTGCCACTTGAGATAATAACTTGGCTGCTTGTGATCCTTGCTGTTGCGCTCCAAAACAGTGTTGCATTTGTATTCGGGGAATAACGTGGCTCATAAAACATGGCAACGACATTTGGACAATTGGCTAGCATTCGGATCCTTTGCTGGCATGGAGTCGAGTCAACATTTTGGCACATTTTATTATGATTATTGCAAATAATTCAAGGTAAATCCAACAAAGCAGTTTTACTCCTTGGAGTGTATTAAGGAATGTAAAAAGGATTCACACATATGTTGTGTCCTGGCTGTCCAGTGTCCTTTTGTCGGCATTCGCATGACATGTTAAGCCACCAAGGACCAATATCACTTTTGCCAGCAGCAGCAGCAAAAAAAACTGTTGTTGTAAATGGAACAAGTAGCAGCATCAGAATCAACTTTTGCTGGAAAGCAAGAATGAGAAACAACAACAAGATATGTAACTAAATTTGTGCCAAAACCAACATACACAGTTGTGTGTGTGTGTGTGTCTGCAGTGTATATGTATGTGGTTGCAACTCTTTTATACCACGCGTTCCTGAAGCGAAAAAAGCCAGGTATTTAAGTAGCTATAAAATATTTATAACTGACAATGGTTGAAGTTTTTTTTATTTTTTTATTTGGTGTATTTTTTGTTGAAGGTCGTCTATTTATTTAGACCTTTGTCTGTTTATTATGCCTTTGGGGCTATTCGGTTACCTTAAGAGCAGACAATTGAAATTTATTATAAATATAATGGGTTGATTATTATTATACTAAAATGTTTATTTATTTATTTATTTGCTTGTTGTCAACTAATGGCAGTCGACATAAAATTAAAATGAACTCAAATTAAAAAATAGAGCTTAAGCTATAAAAATGTGTAAGATTAATGAACAATATTTAAATGAAATGAAAAAAAAAAAATTTTAATTAAAATATGTATTTAAATATTCTGGAAAATTCAACAAGAAATTAATGATCCAACATTTGTTGCAAGGATAAGGAGAAAACCCAGAAAAAACATAGGGTATCTACATATCGTATAGCAGTCGACATAAAATTACAATTAAATCAAATTAAAAAATAGAGCTTAAGCTATAAAAATGTTTTAGATTAATGAACAATATTTAAATGCAATGAAAAAAAAAATTTTAAAAAAATATATTATTAAAATATTCTGGGAAATTCAAAAAAAATTTTATGATCCAACAAGGTTTGGGAAAAACCCAGAAAAAACATAGAGTATCTTTATATCGTATACACCCCGTTCAACACTGCCACACATCATATTCAATTTGAGGATTTATGATGAAGATGCTTTTAAAATGTTTCGACTGCGTTGCGTTGCGCTGCGTTGGATTGCGTTTTTGGGTTATTTTCGGTATTTTTTTATTTTTATTTGTGTTTTGGGTTTTGGGTCTTGGTTTTTTGTTTCTTGTTTACTGGGTCTGGCGATGTCACCTTGGATTTGGGACATGGCTTTACTTGTCTCTCCTTGCGTTTCACGTTTCACGTTTTTGCCGTGTTCCTTTTTGTGTATTTTCTGTGGTTCTTTCTCTCCATGTAAGGACACTTCTCATCCTCTGGCGTTGTTTGGCCGCAAAAACCCGAAATGAAAACTGCGCTGAAATCTAATTTGCTGCCAGCAGTAGTATCTCCAGGACGGCTGCAGTCTCAAGGGGGGTGGAAATGGGGACGAAAGTCAAAAATGGGTTTTGAGCGAACGATTTGTGGCCAGGATGTACTCCAAGCAATGGCCCGATGCTGGAGCCAACAGCAAATAAAGTAGTTAACCGCATGCCACCCCTACCCCCCACCCCACCCACTTCATACCCTCTTGACCCAGGAGGCTCGAAATTCGCTGCCAGTTTTATGGAACGTTGCTTCTGTCGAAGTTGATTGTGCAACAGCTGTTGTTGTTGTTGTTGGCATTTTGGCAAGCGGATTATGACCCTGATCTGGTCAGGTGCCATCGCACACGTGTGCAACTGCGCGTATTTATATGTATATATGTGTGTGTGTTTGTGTCGTTGTGTGGCTTAAGTTTCACTTTGCCAACTGCATGCCAATGCGTTGCTGCATAGCGATGGCTGCGTATTGGCATTCTTGACGAAAAAAATATATAATATCTGATGACAAATTTGTTGTTTGCATATCGATTAAATGGTATTTATCGGTTTTTGTTATCGTTATACATCAAGAATGCAACCGAAAAAGGTTTTTGGATAAATAAACTAAAACATTTTTACTTATTTTTGTTATTTATTAACTTATAATTTCCGTTAAGAATTATTCTCTATTCAACTTATACTCTAATCGTGTCACGACACGAGCTAAACTCTAGCTTTCCCTCATTATATTTTCTCTCTCTCTCTCTCTCTTAACGTCTCTCCACTCCTTAGGATGCGTGTGTGTTTGCCAACTTTTTGGTTTGCCTTGTTATTGGGGTTTTGGGTCGGGTTAAGTTGGGACGCCATCCCCCACCTCTTTTCGTATGTCGATGGGTGTGTCATTAATTTTAGAAATTGTTTTATTCGTTTTTTTGAGCATAGCTTTTGGCATACGCCACAACAAAAAGCTACTCTTAAAGTTATCTTCTCTTTAAGTTTAGTCTCTTCTTTCTTTTTGACATTCGCTTTAATGCATAATGCAACTTTATGAGTACTCAAGCTCTTCAAAAATATAATTACCATTTAAAAGTCCCTTTATTCAACTGATCTTTAAGCTTTTAAGCATATAAACCAATTAAAACACAACAGCTTTCATGTATCGAAAAAAGCTTTGCTTCAACAGTGGTTGTTGTTGTTGTTGTTGTTGATATCTCGTGCGTTCTTCGTTCGAATGATTAAGCCGAACCATTCCTCGCATACTGATGTGGGCGTGTCTGTGTGCGTGTCTGTATGTGTGTGTGTGTGGGCGTAACAAGCCTCTCAGCAACTTCAGTTCAGTTCGCGCTTATCTGATTATAACGGCTCAGCACAAGGCGAATGGCAAAGGCAAAGCAAAGGCGACGACAGCTGTGGGCGAGAGTGGGACAGCGCTAGCGGCCGACTTGCGGTTTGTGTGTAAGCAGTGCAAAAAAAAAAACAACAACTGTTTACCATGTCTTTTGTTGTTGCTGTGCTTAGAAAGTTTGTATGCAAATACTTTATGTACTTGGTACATGTGCTTGTGTGTGTGTGAGTGTGTTTGTGTGTGTGTGTGTCTGTTTGTAATGACATAAAAAGGTGCGCTGTTGTGAAAACTAATTAAAATTGCATAACAAAACAGTGTTGAGAAGTGCGGAAGCCTTAATTTCAAATAAAAGAAACATTGTGTTGGTCACAAGAACAACAACTACAACAACAACAACAACAGCAACAACAAAGAGCAACACACAAAAGAAACTTGAAAGTTGGCTTCATTATTCGTGTGGCGTTTGTCGGCTTAACCTTTTCTCTTCTCTCTCTTTCTGGTTTGTTCGACGTGTTCCCCTTTCTTGTTATTGTTTCACGTGTGCTTTGTTTGCTTTTGTTGTTCTATCAAGTGTTCGCTTTGAAAGTGCACAAAAAGCGGCATCTTTGATTATGTGTCAAAGGGACACCATGAACAAAACAAATGCAGGGTATCAACTAGTCGCCTTAATACAAACAAAAACTTAGTTCTAAACGTCAGATACAGATGGAGCTGCTACAAAACTCATGATTGTAGAAAACAAGTGGCGCTCTCATTGGTTCATTAAGTGAAACAAAACTCTACACTTGCTCCTCGCTTAACGAAAAATGTTAAGTTTCCACTTTACTCCACACATAACAGATAACACTCCACGCGCAAATATCTGCAATTAATGTATTAAGCGCTGTGCATTTTACGGTTGTTATAAACTTTATTAATATTTATCAAAAGAAAAATGTCACCGTTTACTTTATTTTGCAAATCCTAATAAGAAAAAATTAAATACATGGCATCTACAGTGCCATTTTGAGCTTAACAGCTCAAATGAGCACAATGTTAACATAACATTCCTCTGTTAACGCTTAAGTGTTCCCATGTACACTGTTGAGCAACATCGTTTTTGTTATTGTAGAATTGAATGTTGAAGCGTGCGGTCGGCTGTGCGGTTCATTAAAACTCTAAAGATCTTTTTAAGTGCAAAAAATAATCGTAAAGAAATTGATGCAGCAGTTTGAAGCATGTGTCCATAACAAATAATTGCAAGAAACACAATAAGTTTAATACTCGCCGATCGCTATATTGATATAAATCGGTTTATCAACTAGCTGCCGCGTTTCGAACTCGAAATATTAAACGCTGAAATATTTTTTAATTAGTTTCAATTAAGCATTAAATGCAAATGCAAATATATAAACACAATTTTCAATTGCACTCATTTTTTCTGTGACTTGTGAGTGAAGAAGAAGCAGCGAAAAACACCAGCAGCAAACAACAGCAATAACAACAACAGCAGCAGCAGCAGCAGCAGCAGCAACGACAACGACAACTATAACATCCAGCAACAAAGTGCGCGTCGTGCGCGAGAGTTTTTGTCAGCGTATGTGTGTGTGACTTGTGTACTGTGTGCGCGCGCGTATATATGTGTCTGTGTGTGTGCTGGAATGGAATGCAGTTATGAAAAAAAAAATAAATAAATAATTGAGAGCGCGCGCCCGCGCCTTCGTAGCTGCCTCTCCCCCGTTTCGCTCTCTCTGTCTCTCTCTCGCGTGGTAACATGTCATTGTATGTAGTACATTGCACAAGGCAAAGCAAAGCAAAGTTGTAAAAAAAAGAAACCGAAAAGCCAAAATCAAAATATAAAAAAATCGCGCGCCAAGTGACTGACAAGTTTTTTTTTGTTGCCAAAATGTCGAATCAACAGCAACAACAGCATCAGCAGCAGCAGCAGCAGCGACAGCATCCACTTCCACATCATCATCATCATCATCAGATACATCATCATCATCACAGTGAATTCCCACTGCCTGACGGCTGGGACATTGCCAGGGATTTTGATGGCAAGACCTACTACATAGATCATATCAACAAAAAGACCACATGGCTTGATCCCCGAGATCGGTAAGTGTACAAAAATATTTATATATAAACATAGTTTATAAAGATGTCTGTCTTGTCAAGGAAGAGAGAGAGACAAAAAAAAAAAAAAAAAACAACTTATAAATTCCAACTCCAACCGGAAAGAAAAGGTGCGTCGTAAGTGTAAGTGCGTGTGAATGCCTCTGCTTGTGTGTATGTGTGTGCATTGGAATGCGGGAAGAAGAAGACTCAGTCGAGAGTCAGAGAGCGACAGCTGCAGTCGCCGCAACAGCAAAAAGCAAAAAGCGACCACAATAAAAGCAAAATACTTTTAACAGGGTTGCAATACGAAATCCAAAAAATAAAACATTTCCAAGCATGTAAACATTCCAATGCGATGATTAAGACTCCAAGTATAACTGAACCGAAATGAGTGGCGAGCAACGGCAACAGAGCAACAGCAACAAACAAAAACTGAAATGTAAAACAAAAACAACGAACACAAAAAAAATGTACAGCAAAGCGAACGGCACAGCGACAGACACCAAGGCATTTCAGCAGGGGGTAACCGGGGAGTGGAAATATATATAGTGGGGGCCAAACAGAGAGAGCAAAAGTTAAATAAAGCTCAGCGAATGATCTGCAAAAAAACTTAAAAAAAACTAAATAAAAGCCGAGCAAAACTAAAAATCCCTCATACGTAATGTGCGCGAGAATGTGTGTGTGTGTGTGCAGAGAGAGAGCCGCACAGAGCAAGAAAGAGAAAGAGAGCGCATGTGAGCGCTGCAATAGGCACATTTGTGTGTGATCAACAGCAAGTGACTGGGCAAAGGGGGGAGGGCGGTGGGACGACTACGACGACGACGAGTTCCACATCAGGCCATCGCATAGATATATATTTTAGTTGGCCCCACGAGCATTTTGCCGTACGCTCACATTTTTGTCTTGTTTGCTGCGACAGAGGGAGAGGGTACAAGAGAGAGAGAACAAGCCCGCTCGCGTTGACTCTCCAGCTGAATGTCTGTTGCTTGCTCGCTCGCTCGCTCGCTTGCGCTGTGTCCGTCTGTCTTTTTTTTTACCATAAACAATTGCAAATGTATGTAGGAATTTTGCAGTTTCGAAATAATTGATTTCTCAAATTCTTTTGCTCTATGCTTGTGTGCCTGTGTGCGTTTGTGTGTGTGTGTGTGTGTGTGTGTAGTTTTGTGTGTGCGCTTCACGCTTTCAATTAACACAAACATTCCCTTTGTTTGTTTCAAATTGCAATTGGACATTGTTCAAAATGTTTCACTGAATTAAACAAACACACATATACACAGACCGAAAGCGTTGAGGAATTTTTGTTGCTGCTGTTTGTTCGTTTTGTTGTTTCGGTTTTTGCGTTTGGATGAAAAATGAAATGAAACATCTGCGCATTTGTTAGGGTTATGCATCAAGTAGATTTTATGTATACACACACACACACACAAAAAAAATGTGTATTATAAACAAAAAGCGCAAAAGTGGGAGAAGGCCAAGCAATATACATACATACATACATATATATTAGCTGTTAAATAAATGTTAAACAAAAACAATTCATTATGTTAACACACATTTTCTACACAGTCTACAAAAGGATCTAACTGTTATTGTCTTCCAATAGCTGTGAAAACTTCCCAAACAAATATTTTCCCCGCAAAAATTCCCCCACACATACATACTTATCGTTTAGTGCTTTCTAGTATTAATTTTTTGCCTCCTCAATTTATTGGCATTTTGCACGTTTCGCATATTTTTGCCCCACAATTATTTCGCCCCATCTTTTTGCCCCCCTCTCTCTCTCCGCTCTCCATCTCGCTCTGCCGGCATGCGTGCTGTGTTATTGAATTTTAAAAAATTGCTGCCGGTAGCGCGCAAAAATTCCAATAAGCCATAAATAAATGTTATACCATGATGAGGCGAAGCGAGCCAGGCCTCGGGCCATTTCGGGGCACTTCGGGGAGGCGCCGAGCCACAAATCTCTCTCCCTCTCTCTAGTCAAGGCCGATATTTGAATACCCTTGGCTAAAATACTTGGCGCATGATTAGTATTCGTTTATGCCTAATGTAACAAACTCTTCGTCATCTTGAAAAGACTCTGCTTTTCAGGGTATTTGAAATATTTTTGTATATTTCACTTGTCTGAACAACTTTGTTCGAAACGGGCGTTTATTTTTTTCTTTCTTTAATTCGTTTTGTTTTTGTTGTATTTTGTATAAACAAAAAGTCAAAGACGACGACGTCAGCGTCGATCGCTGTTGGCCATGCTAATAACGCTTTTGGCCAGTTTTGGCCAAATTGTTTGCCATATAACCTAGCGACACACAGTGGAATTTTTTTTTCTAATTGTGTGCATATATGGCTAAGATTTCAGACGCTTTTTGTGTGTGTTTGGCTTATTTGGCTTTTAGGTTTTTTTCTGGTGACAGTTTCTCGACTCATCGATCATTGTGAACACAAAACTTCAGAAATCCTAACAAACTTTGAGAGTTTGTCTGGGAGATAAGCCAAAAGTGTGCTTAGGGGAAAAGTGAGGAGGGCTAACATATTATCAGCAATAGATTCATTGTTGTACAACATAGGCCAGAGCTACCGGTTATGATAGTTACTCTCGAACTCGAAATTCGAAATTCGAAACTCGAACTCGTTTGTTTTACATAAAAAAAAATCGATGTTGTTGTTGTTGCTGGAGCCGCCAAAATGGGCCTAGGCGAAAGCTGTTCATTATTGAGAAAACATTTCATATATGATTATATTGTCTTGTCACAAGAATTTCTAGATGCAAATTAGTCTTGACTCCAAACTCTCTTATTGATTGTGGCGCCATCTAGCAACAAGTATCCGAACGATATGCGAGTTAAAACGTTCTAATTCTAAGCTACAAGCTGTGGCATTTTCCAATCTTTAGTATTCGTTGCCAATTGCATTCAAAAACCCGCTACGAGTGTGTGTGTGTGTGTGTGTGTAGAGTATGCGTGCCATTATGCATTAGATGTGGCGATTTTTTTTTTTCTTCTCTCAGTTTTTTTTTTTTTTTTTTTGCTAAAGCAGAAACAGTAAAATTTGCATAAAATTCAATTTGGTTGCTGCAAAAGATGCCAGAGTCAATTCACACACAAGAGAGAGGGAGAGGAAAGGAGGAGGAAAAGAGAGGCAAGCGGCGTACTGGCAAAATGCAACTTGGAAAGCTGCAAAACGGCATTTTTTCATTTAATAAATTGCACAAGGCAAATGCAACAACAACAACAAGCTTTAAAGCAATATGCAAATCCGACAATGAAATACACTTTTAATTAAGTATATGTTGCTTACTTGATTTAACACTCATTTAATAAACATTATGCGCACTTAAGTATTAATTGTTATGGGCTAGAAATATAAGTTTTGTAATTTTATGACGCTTTAAAAGCTTTTGTAAGATGATGTTAGGGTATGAAGAATGCAGCTATAAATACTTTGTCTAAAATAAGTATTGAAATATGTCAAACTTGAAGATTCTCATAGCTTAGTTCACAGAAAATCGCAAAATGCTTGATCATTCTTGAGTTTGAGGTAAAGAAACTTTGACAAAATCTTCAATTTCGACAAAAAGCAAGTTGCACAAAACGCAGCTTCACTGTACAGATGCAGATACACAGCAGCAGCAACAGCAGCAGCAGCGGCTGCAACAGCCCGCATTGCATTTGTGCAACAAGTATTTCCACTTAACAACAACAAGAAAAAAAAGCTGCAGTTGCTGTGTGTGTGTGTGTGTTTGCTGCCCTCGTCCAGGCCGTGATTACAATTTGATTACGCGCATGAATGCAACGCGCGACGTTGCAGCAGCAACATTTTCTAGTTTGCAGCAGCAGCAAGCAGCAGCAGGCCCAAAGCGTCAAAAAATATTTTCTTTTGCACTTGCAACGTGCAACGACACAGCCAGTAGTAGTAGAGAGATACATAATGTATCTGGCAGATACATAAGCGCGCTTTGCTGGTGCTGGTCGCTGGTCGCACTGCATGTTTTGCCCATTTTAGCGGCAGCAGCAACACCAGTTGCAACTAGCAAGTTGCAAGCCAACAAACTGCTGCGATCTTAGCTTTGCGATCTTGTGAGTTTTTTTTTCCTGTCAACTCTCTCGCACTTGCTGCTGCTACTAGCCCGCCCCCCTTTCACCTCTCTCTCTCTCTCTCGCTCTTTCTCTTTCGCTCTTTGCAAGCAATCAACACTTGTGATTTTTATCAGTCATAATGATTTCCTTTTCAACATGTGCTAATTAAGCGTGTTGCAGTTGCAGTTGCACTTTGTTTCGTTTCGTTTTTGCTTTTTTACCCTTGAAAAAATGCTAAAAATTTGAGCTTCAGCTACATTTTGTATCTTTATATATGTATTTCTGATTCTAGACATATCGATTTATAATAATTCAGCTGTCATTCTTGCAGCTGGGCAATTTTCAACTCGTGAGCTTACAATTAAGTTGCCCCAACAACAACAACAATAGCTGCAACATATGAAGACTTTGACCCCTGCAAAATGCGTTTTAATCTTTGTGTCAGTTTGAGATATTGCCCAAAAGATACTTTTCTCTTGCAGCTTTGTGCTTATCTCTTATTGATTATCCATCTGTGCAAAGGGTATTACCACTTCGTCTCTGCTCCCCTTTTTTTTTATACTCGTTTTTAGTTGAGTTTTGCAATCGTCAACAATTTTTTTTGAGACTGCGCCATGTGCTCTGAACTGAACTCGAAGTTGAACCAAGCTGAGCTCAGTTTTGCCTCCTTCCTTTTTGAGTGATCGTGATATATGCGTTTCTGTGTTGATGTTGTTGTTGTGCTGCCAGCAAAGGTAGCAATTTTCCAACGAGCTCAGGAATGTGCATACTCAAGATAAATTGCTGTGAGATACTTTTTGGCATTGTTGTTGTTTATATGCCTCTCTTTCAGTTTTACGTTTCGGTTTCAAAGCGGAAGGAGACAACTGTAACCAAAGACCATTTTTTCTTTTTTTGCGAGTCTCGACACAAATATGCATACCCATATATGTATGTGTGTATGTGCAAAAATGTATTTCAAGCAATTTCCTCATATCAGAAAGAGAAAGATTCATTGCATAATGAAGGTTTTTCAGCTGTTTATCTGATGAACTTTGTAAAGAAGTTTTATTCTATGTACGAGTATTATGTAACATTAAATGTATCTAAACTCATGCCACACCAAACATATCGTGCCACAATTGGCATGCGTTTGTTGCCTTGTTTTGTGAGAGAAGAGGCTTAAATATCTGCATTCCAATCGCTGACAATTAATTGCCTTAATCAGGCGAGCTGCTCTTCGTTTGTAATCAGCTGTTCCAAAACTTTATGAGATGCGATACACGAGCAAGAGGCGAAGGGTGAAGAGGAGAAGGCAGACAGACAGCAGCTTAAAGACATTCCAAAAGACTTCTCCTCTCCCCACTCCGCCGTTCACAGCTCGTTTTTTATCTCGTTTGCTTTTTGTGTTTGGAGCAGCACGAAATCTTTTTAGTTCTTTTCTTTTCTTATTTTTTTTGGTATTGTATTATTTTTCAGTAGCACTTTCCGAATGCCATTTGAGTGTGCGCATAACATATTCTTAAGATGAACAGAAAACGAAGACCCAAAGCCAGATACTGAACTTTTACACAGGCTTATGGCTTTTGTTGCGCACGCGTATTTGTATCTTTGTATCTGAGTATCTCTTTTGGATGCATGCAGCGTGCGCGCATGCTGCATAATTAAGACTGTGTCTGTGTGTGTGTGGAGCGAAGGCGTAGCACAAAAAAAAAAAGAGAACTACATGCCACATCTGCATCTGCGTTGTAACTTTGTATCTGTATCTGTATCTGTGTGCGCTGTGGAATTTTTGTGTTGTTGTTGTCGAATTTATGGCCTAATGAAGTGATAAGGCAAGACAGACAGAGGTCGTCGTCTCTTCTCTTCACCAGCATTCCTCGAATGCCCCAAACAACAACAACAACAACAAATGTAGCTGTATTTATTGTATCTGTATCTTTTTTTTTGTCGAACTTTTGCTGCTGTCAAAATGTGTTTAGCACAGTTTTGCCGCATAATTCATTTTGTTTGGGAACGATCGGTTGCGCTTCTCGGTTGCATTCCACAGATACTTGAGCTGGAATTTATTGGTTTGTGGGTCAGCAAAGCGCAACACTTTCGGGCCCAAAAACAGCAGCAACAACAACAACAACAGCAACTGCAAACTGATCATGGTATTTTCGTTGCCTTATTTTTGTTTTTGGTTTTTTTGGTGCAAAGTTGAGAAAAGTGCAATCACATTTGAACGTTGCATAGAATTGGCGACGTGCCGCAAAACGACGACGACGACGACAACAACTACATATAGATACATACTCGCGGCATCGAGATACAGATACATGCACTCAAGTGCAGCACATAGAATTGCTAGTTGGCTGAGGGGAGGAGGGAGGGGAGGTATGTTGCTGCTGCTGCTGCATGCATGAAATGGCCAACAAACCGGCTCCCCATATATATATTCTCTTCTCTATGCAACAACAACAACAACAACGACAAACAGCATAAAAAGGAATAAGTAAAAAAAAAAAAAAAAATTGTTGATTAAACTGCTTAAATGCGCAAAGCTGACATTCATGTCAAAGCAACTTCACTGCTCTGCGCTGCTGCGCCTTACCCCCCTAACACAACACACCCCCTCCAGTCAACCCCCCCTCGTTCTATGTGTACGGCCTCTCACTGCTCGTGTGTCGTGTGCAGCTTTGCTAAATACAAACAGACAAGCTGCATACATACATAAATAAGAACATTTTATGGCCGTTTGGAATGTTTGCCAAATACACAAAAGACAACAGCAACAAAAAGGCTGGGCGTAGCGTAGTATGGAGCTGTGCAGAAAATAGTAGTAAAGTTGGCATTTAAGGCAATGCTCTGGCTCTGGCTCTGCGCGCACTGCTTCAATAAATGCATTCACACACACACACAGATACACTCTCACACACAGATACAAACATGCACACAAATTGCATTCAATTGGTGCCGCGTTGTGCTGCGCGCGAGTTCACTGCAACTTTGAAATATTTTCCAACAACAACAACTAAAATGTTGCTGTTGTTGGGCTTGCCTCAAGCAGCGCAATGCACACACACACACACACACATACACTCTGCTGTCTCTTTGCCTCTCTCGCTTGCTTTGAATACCCTGTAAACCATGGAGCATAGGCTATGCTGTGTTTACTTAATAAAAACTCTCTAGAACTTGTATCAAACCTAGTTGATTTAACTATTTTGTAGGGTATCTAAGCTATTTAATATGACCCGCCTCGCTGCATTCTTGCTTATTCTGCTTTCCGCGCTCCTTCGCACACTAGCGTGCGCTCTCTCTCTCTCGCTCGCTCTCTGTGCTTTTGTCTCACTCTCAACGTTGCCGTTGTTGTCGTTGTCGTCGTTTCATAGCGTAAATAGCAAAGTTGTTCGTACAATTTTAGAAGAACTTGTCAAAACCGCATTCCTGAGTCGCTGCTTGCTGCGCCGTTGACGTCGCTGCTTCAGTGTGTGTGTGTGTATCTGTGTGTGTGAGTTGCTTTGCTGGAGGCAATAGCAGCCGTAGCAGCGACTGTTGCTGTTGCTGTTGCCGTTGCTGTTGCTGCAACTGCAACGAGTTATAGTTATTTATGCATGTTTGTGCGTTTGTTTATTTGTTTGCTTTGGAGTAAATGATCGCGTACACACGCACATACATACATACACACATGCCACATACATATATGTATCTTTGTATGCATCTGTAGCGAGTACATCTGCTGCTTGCTTAGAAATATTTTGTCTCATTTGTCGTGCATTTTTTTTATATTTTTTTGCTCGTTAAACAACTTCAACAATGTATCTCAAAAAGTGCACCATGAATAGCTCAATTGCCTGCCGTAATGTATCTGTTAGATGCGTAAAACAAACTAAAGTATCTGATAGATGCTCGAAAATAAAGCAAGAACTGTGAACAATGATTTCCATAGCATCTTAATCTAAACCTTTTCTCTTGATTCTTAAAGTACTTCAGCTTAAAAAAAAGCTCAATTGTGTATCTAAATCATTTATCTTGAAGAACATCATCGTAGTAACAATCGAGTTCGAGTCGTAGAACGCAAAAATGTGTATTTTAATCAATTGGTTCTAGCCACAAACACAAGCAGATATTGTAAATTCCTTAGAATGCCACGAGCGTTGACCATAAAATTGGAAATTTTTCACGTTCTCCACTTTGTGTGTGTGTAGAAAGAGAGAGAGAGGAATGCGAGTGTATTGAAAAAGATAAACAAACAACAGCAAAATTATTGAATACAATAATCTTGGAATTCTGCTTTTTTCGTTGGGGATTTTATTACTGCCAGATTTTTATATATTAGAGACGAATGAGGATGCTTGAGGAGCGTAGGAGGGGTAGGAGGGGGAGGCTATCAAAATGCATGCATAATTTATTTATTTATGACCTGGCGTTAAAAATAACAGCGCACAAATATTTCTTCTCTTTACACATTTTTTTTTTTTTTTTTTTTGCATACCGCAACGAAACTTAAACAAAAACATTTTTTTTTCGCTTGTTTCGTTATTTATAAACAAAAGACACGAAAGAGCTTGAGGAGGTAGAGGGGGTGGAGAGGGGGGTAAAACAAAAGCAGCAAGCAAATAACAGAAATGTTAATTGGCCCATTTGACATGCGGCATTTTTTTCGTTTTGTGCTTTTTGGCCAACATCTCGCTTTCATTCTTCTTCATTTTTTTGCGGCATATTGTAGTTGTCGCAAAGTATTTGTTCATGCCTATTGTATTGGTTGTAGTTGTTGTCGTTGTTGGCATGTAAAATAGAATTTTGAATATATGTATATGATCCGAAAATATTGGCCGTGATGCGAATTGCCAAACTGTCTACAAAGTGCGCGAAAGCATATATATGTTGTTTCGTCGTTCGTTTTGCGGATCGTGCTAAGAATTTCCAAATAGTCTGCAAAATACACAGATCAACGTCTATAAATAAATTTTTGAATATTCTATGCACATGTTGGCAAATTATATACGCCTTAACGTTCCTCAAATACGCTCTTAAAAGCAGCGGCATTTTCAAAAATCTATTCTCATGCACACTGAATTCGAATCATATATCAAATTGGCTTTTAGATTTTTGTTGTGTTGTGGCAGCCACACATATTTGTTATTGGCAGCTGTAAATTATGAACAAAATAAATAAACGAAACACGAACAAAACTAAATTTATGTGCAAAAATGTTGAAATTATAATGCCATAGAAAATTTTTTTCACTTTTTGCTGTGAAATTTTTGTGCCAAGAAATGATTATAATAATTTTTACTTTACCCATGGGCCATGGCCGTATTCCCAGCAATAAAAAGTAATAAAATAACGCCTGCTTCCAGCTCTACACAATGTATGCTGCTTCTCTGTATGATTATACTCTCCTCCCTATCCCTAAGCCCTTTTGCCCCATGAACAACAACTACAACTACTACGCTCGACCTTATGCGAGGAATGCGCCCCCAGCTCAACGTTAAAGCGTTCGTCATATTTACTACAATGCAACTTCCCCCTTTACATTATTACGAGCATATTCCATCAGATACAACAACTCTGTTTATAGTATATAACAAATTTGTGCTGTCGACTGCTGTCTGAGACTTTGACGACGGCGTCGTCGCGTTTTCGCATTCACGTTTCTCAGTTCTCGCCTTATTATTATTATTTCAATATGCGATATGTATGGATGTATGTTTTGTAAGTAACTGCGTATGTGCACATGCGCTCTGCTTACTTCTCAACTTCTCAGTGCTCAGTGCTCAATGCTCAGTGCTCAGTGTGCTTGCTTGGCTCACAGTCGCTTGGCTGCTCTGGTATGTGAAGGTCGCAACAGTTGTTTTGTTAATGACAGAGTACAACGACGACGACAACAACAACAACAGCGACGACGACGACAATGGCTATAACTATGCTTATGGTTATGCTAATGATGGCAACTATATAGCTTATAGCTATAGGAATGGGGAGGCTCATGAAGGCTCGTCGGCCTATAATTTGATTAAAAGTATCTATTGTTAAGAATTTCACGACTTATTAAAATGCTGAAAGAGTTTTCTGAATAATCATACTTACCGGAATTCTAGCCCAAAAATACATTTGTGCTTTTGCACTTTGTCAAAAGTATCTTAAACCCTATGCAACACTTGCAGCTACTTCAAAAAATTCCTGGAATCGACTAATGCCAGCTAAAAATATATAAAACTGCACAGGTGGACAAGTTTCAAGCAAAACTTTTGCAGTTGTTTCTATTTCTTTTTTTTTTTTTGTTTTTATTTATTTGGTCTTGACGTTGTCAAGGTTTCTTAATAGAGCAGCTACAAAGACGTATGCATATATATGTGTGTGTAGCATTTAGCAGGAATTTTGTGTGTGAAATATTTTGGTCAAGTATGTGTGTGTGTGTATGTGCCTTTTGGCATATTCCATGTGGGCGTCGTGAACGACACAAAATTGTTTCCGAGTTGTCGTGTCGAATTTAAAGCTTAATAATGCGCATACCACAAATTTTTGTTGACGTACCCGAATACCGTTTGCATATTTCGCCCAAAAACGAACAACAACGCGAGAAATTGAAATGAAAAAAGAATTTCAAAACCAATTTTGTATGCTTGTTACAGTGAAATATATTGGCATATACAAACTAAGACATTCTCCTCTCGCCCATATGATTACCATATGTATGGGGGCATCAACATCTCTATACATACACACACACACAAACACACATATGTGTGTATGTAGGTATATTAATCCCAAAGACGTCAAAGCATCGTTCATCGATCAATGGCACAAACGAATGATGGCCAGAAAGTTCACCTTGTCCATTTGGCCCGCATTCATTGGTAGTGCTGTCTAAGGTTGCCTATACCCTGTACATACAAACGAAAAGGGTCGCTGACCTTATACATTTTGCCTAACTTGAAGATTGGATTACATCTTGAAGTGAACATCAAGCATATTCTGAGGATTTTCTTTAACCGTTTTATCATTGTTTTCTTCTAGTATTCTAGGGTATCTTCACACACAGCTAGCCTTAAATATCTTGAAACTTTTTCTTGGTAATTCACAATATATCTTAACTTTTTGCTATTTCTGCCAGCTTGTTTTTTGGAATTTTGAACAGTGCCCGAATCTAAATTCAAATATATTAAAGAGAGAGAAAAAAAATGCCCCGTCAACAAGTCATAAAATTCATAAATTTCAATTTAAGTTTATTTTGCTTTTTGCCTTTTGCCATGAGGCTATAATATACATATATTGGGGGTATGTGAGAAGGGAAAAGAGTACTGATCGGGCGCACATATGTTTGTTTGTGTGTGTATAAATTCTATGAATTTTTTAATAGTTAATTTGTATGCAGTTGGCATTGCGCATGGCGCAAAAATTTATTTCAATTGTTCACTTTGGAATTTATGGTAGACATTGTGTGATTTCGAAATGAGCGCTAAAAGCGCCAAACACGTTGCAGAAGAAGAAGCAGCCAAAGCGTCAACATGGCTATTACGAATAGGCCTAAACGTCCCTCTCTTTCTCACTCTATGTGACTAATGTCATCGGCCCACGCCATTTAAATGAGTCTCCAAAACACTGGCCGATACTCTGGCCTCAGGTCGAAAACTTTTTGGTGCCTCAGCGTTGTAATTGACACCCACTTACGAAACTATAAGATATCGAGACGAGACTCGGCTAGAAAGGCACACACACACAGAGAGACCTCGCCTTCCTTTCTCACCAACTCTTTCATGCCGTTTTGAAGATTGTGAAATACCTTTGTAGATAAAGAACAGCTAGAAAATGCTTAAGGCTTATCTCTACCATAACGTATGGAGACATGAAAACTACGAAATGGAAAAAGAATGTTGAAAAAAAGAAGAAAAGAAAAAATAACTTGAATGCAAGCACAGTTCATTGACTTTGGGACAATGTGAAATTATTATTATTAAAAGTAGTTTTTATTTGATAAGCTCCAAAGCAAGTTGCAAAGCGTTTCCGTTTTTATCAGCTGGAAAAGTGCGCCGGAAGGAAGTTAAGAGTGTGAGAGAGAGACTGTCATGGAGCACAGGAAATGCAGTTAATATCTTTTTAATTTGCCAACAGCCCCAAGACAAGGCAGCGAACAATTCACAACAAATGGCTTAAAGCGACAAATATTTCAATGTGAACGACACTTGAAACAAGCCTGAAAATCATAGCGCAAGACTTGTTTTGGTTTATTTTTTTGCTTTCATTTGACGACAACACAACTGAACAACACCGAGCTGGCGCGATAAGATAAAAACGACGTACGACCTTTATAGCTTAATTTGATTAAGCTCTTAAATATTTCTGTACGCCTGACGTCTGATAAGCCAAACGTAACTCTTAACTCAACTCAAACCCAACCCAACCCAACTTTAAGCAACAACATTCTACAGCAAAATAAAAAAACAACGTGAAAACATGTGATAATAATATCAAAAAAAAAAAAGAAAAAAAAAAACATATTATTTTTGCTCTAGATTCCAATTTAGTATGTATGTTTGTGCTTGATGTGTGTCACGACGACGTCATACATTAATATTATTATTATTTCTGTTTATGTTGCTGTTTCTTGTTGTCTTCTTCTCATTACTTTCAAACTATTAATTTCATAACATTTGAACACACAAAAAAAAAACCTAAATCTTGCGGAAATTTGAATATGATTGTGTCATTAGATTTATAATCAGATTTATATTTTAAAGGTTGATTTTAATGCGTTTATTAAGTACTTTTTAACGACTTTTTTAAGCAAGAATACTAGTTTCAAGAATCTGTGAATTCATATGCTAACCTTTTATGACAAGCTTTGCATGTTTATTTGATCTTAAACATGTTTGAATACATTGTTTATCTAACTTTACTTAAGCTTTATCGAACATGCCAAGATCATGCGATATATCTACAAATAAGTATGCCTGTATGATGACATAACGTAATATTTAGTTGTTGTTGTTGTTGTCAGACAATTGCGTCAACTGTTTGTTTTGTTTATTTACCTCCTCGTACCTATAAATACTTTATACATTCATGTAGGTATGTCAAGGTGATGTTCGATTGAGTGCCTGATAAATTGGCTCTCTAATGTTTCTCTGCTCTCGCACATATTTTTTTGCATACAAAATCTGATATTATAATTGTTGCTGCTGTTCTGATCTCTGAGTTGGAGCCATGGATTGATCGCATATGAATATTTGTTTAGATATTTGCTTTATATTAACCGGAAATGTGTGTCGCTTTGTCGTGTTCCAAGTGTGTTTGTCTAACATTATTGTTGTTGAATAGAAGAGCGTATGGTTTCATTATCTCAGACTCTCAGTTCCGTTAAAAGGCACACGAAAAAAAAACAAGCGTAAAAATATAGAGTAAACAATTAGAGCAGAACTTGACAAGTGACTACGTGATTTGGTAAAGCCCAAGTCCAACATGCATTATAAATAGATGATAGATAATACTTACTCTCTCTCTCCCCCTCACACCTCCACAAACTACATTATGCTAAGGCTTAGATTTAAAACCGGCTTAAACTGTTTGGTTTTCTGTTCGCTGCTGCTGCTGCTGATGATGATGCTTGATTGAAATTTGAATTGCTAAATGAGCCAAGTCGAAACGAGCCGAGCCGTGTCGAGCCGATCAAAATTGAAATTCCTTAACTGAATTAATGATCTTCTATTAAAAAAAAAAAATAGCTGTGGAAAGAGAACATCAGAACTTTGACGCGTCTTTAATTTGTTTTCTGTCACAAGGCTGCAAATGCGACTCGTCGTCGTTGTCGTCGTCGAAAACAAAAGTTTCCCAAAAAAAAAGAGCTGTAAGTCCGAGATTCAAACTTGAACAACAAAAACAGCAAAATTTACATATGTCCAAAAATAAACCCAAAAGTCACTTAAAGATAAATACGTTAACGTATATGTATACATATGTATGCAAAGAATGCCCAGGAGAAATACGATTTTTTTACGAGCTTTTGGCCAATTAGCATAAAACGCGTCGTAAACAGTTAAATAATATTGTTTATACAAATGTATCTATGATGTTGTATGTATCTATAAGTATTTATGTATGTGTGTGCATTTCATTTTTAAGTGCTGCCTAATGACAACTTTTTGACGTTGTCGTCTTTGTCGTTGTCGTTGTCAATGGACAGCCATGCCTAGGTTTTACTGTAGTGTTGTTGCTGTTGCTGCTGTCGTCGTCGCTTTTGTGACAACGAAAAAATTCATGCTGAAATATTTTTGTTGGCCCAAAAACTTGTTTCTTTATTAAAGCGCGAATTTATTACAACGACGCCGCTCAGCGCCATAAATATTTTGTTTACAATTATTTAATTTATGCAGTTGGCTTTTTGTGTTGTTGTATGTTGTATTGAACGCCACGTTTTATGTGGGCTGCCTGCCAGTTAGCCATTTAGCCAGTTGACCAGTTAGTTAAGCCAACAACTGCTAAAAGGCCACAAACAACGCCAACAACATTGCGCTTGTTAGTTCGTTAGTTCAACGCATCAGCCCCAGCAAAGGAAGCCCTATTACTTTAAACCCCCCACAAACCCACTCTTCTGTCTGTGTTCATTGATTTTTTGATTTGCTTGAGGTCAAAGTGAGTCCATTCGATAGCTAATGAAAAACCTTTTTACTATTGAAGCTGTTCTTTTTTTTTTGCGGCCAGCTGACACCTGTGTAAACTTATGCCTCAATTGAATTTATTGTACAGAAAACTTATTAAACAAAGTTGATGTTTATTAAGAATCTTTTGAATCTTTCATCGAAAGTGATTTGAGTTTATGACTCGATCCGATCGATCGTTATGTTTATTTACACGGTGAGTTTTGCATGCAAATAAACAACAAAATGCCGTCGTCGTAATTCAAGGCAGATATCATTGTGCCATTGCTGCTAAACGTTGGAAAACGCCAATGAAAATAAATACAAAGCTCGCCTTATTTTTTTTTTTGTCGATTTTATATTATTTCTCTATACGGTCTTTGCTTTGTTGTCAACGCTGTCATGTTCTGTCCAAGTGGCACCCCAGATCGGTTTTGTGTGTCAGTTTTCAGACTTGGACTCAGTCTTTCTATGTGAGTGTGTGTGTGTGTGGAGATTGGGACATGTCTTTTAGCTACATTTATGTTTATTTATTAACGGCTGCACTTTTTTTTTGTACTAAGTGATAATCCCCTGCTCAAACACTTGTGCCATATTCCCTTTGTCACACACAACATTTGTATGCCCTTTGTTTTGTTTTTTGGTGTGAATCAAATTTGTTACTTAGTTAAAAACAAAACACATGCAACTTTTAAATGATTGCTTATCGCTCGGCTCGACTACAGCAAAAAAAAACTCTGGCAAATCAATTCGTTTTCACTGTGTGTGGTGTCCCTGACCAAGTGCACGTCGTCCCCCGCCATTTAAAGATACGTCATAGGTAGGTGGCTCTATTAACGATCAGCTGATCATAAATTAAGCAAAAATAACACAACTGGAATTCGCCAAGTCATTTAATTATTATTGAACATCAACAACAAAACAACAACTGAATCTAGTTTTGGTCAAATGGAATTTTTTGTTGTTTCTATACTTGAGATCTTTCGAGTTGATTCAGCGATTGCTCTTCATTTGGACATTATTCTAGCTAAATTTGTTAATTGCAAACGTTTAGATACTTGTGTAATCGCAAAGAGATACACTCTTGGAAATGATCAGATCTGTTTGGCTGCAACAACTGCCGCAACAAGTTTATTCTTGGAAAATTCATATTGAATGCGCAACTGTCGGACAGTTGAGACACGATATATATATATACGTATATATATATGTGTATCTGGCGCATATGGCGCACATTTTATTATCGTGTCGGGCCGCCTTTTGCGTTGCTCTTTTTAATGGTTGCGCGAATTCCACAGCAATGATTAATTAACAAATCATATAAATATGCCAGCCTTTTAAAGAAAACAACAAATATTTTTTTTTTTTTTTATTTTTCAATTGAAGCACATTATCAGTGTGTACAGTGTGTGGGCAACGTGTGTGTGTGTGTGTGTACCTATTCAAGCAATTAATTTATGAAGATTAGTAATTATCATTGGAATGCGAAAATGTTGTTGCGCTGATATTGAAATTGAATTTCGCAAACAAATATACGACGAGAATAAGGAGTAAAAAGTAAATATGTTACAAAAGCAAGTAGGTTGACTAAGTGGATACCCTGTAGTATACTTAATCCTCAGCCACAATGACGCCACTAACGACAACAACAACAAAAGCAATGACAACGTCATCGTCATTAGCACTTTTTGCCGCAGCGGGAAAATTGCGACCTCGATAAGATTAGACATATGGCGAAAAGCATTTTGTTGGTATCGAAAGAGGGGCTGTATGGCAACAACAAGTCTGAAGTGAAGACAACATTCCATTAGGCAATGGTAAATATTTGAGAGTCTAAGAAATGTGTGTGTGTGTTTTTGCCGACTTTTACCGAAAAAAAAAAAAAAAATATTAAAAAATGCACACAGGAAATACCAGACAAAGCTTTGTCGCTAATCTTATCGAATTGGGCCCAGAGAGAAAACGCTTCCAATTAGCTGGCGTGGGAACACTTGGCCAACGACGATAAACAGGTTACGATACATCTTAGATAGCAGAGGGCCACAATAGCAATAACAAAAAATATGTATATTGTATATCTGCTCGACGGAAATTCATTAGCGATTTGTTGTCTTTATGCAAACAAGGCTGATAAGCTCCACCAATACCAGAGATCTAACAACAATTCTAACCAACATCTTCTTGTTTCTATCTCTTCTCTTACAGCTACACAAAACCGCAATCGTTTGAGGACTGTGTGGGCGATGAGTTGCCCGTGGGCTGGGAGGAGGCATACGACTCGAATATTGGTCGCTATTATATCAATCACATTGCACAGAGCACCCAGCTGGAGGATCCGCGCCAAGAGTGGAAGAGCGTACAAGAGCAAATGTTAAGCGACTATCTGTCCGCTGCCCAGGATCAGTTGGAGAACAAACGCGAGATGTTCGATGTGAAGCAGCAGCGATTGCATCTCGCACAAGAGGAATACAATCACCTGAACAAACTGGCCGCAAGTCGCAGCAGCTGTAAGTATCCCAAAAATAGATTCACTCATAATCACGAGGCTTGGCATTTGTCGAACAACAATGATAAGAAATTTCACAATAATATTATTATTGCCTTGTGATAATCGATAACTAACCTTCATCTCTTTGCAGTATGCTCGTCGTCTAGCTCCATGAGCAGACACGATCCGGAACTGTTGCGTGCGGATCTGATGCTGGCACGTGAGCGTGTGCGTCAGTTGAAGCAGGAGCTAACACACATTACCAACGATATATCCTATACGGAACGTGGCATGAACACACTCTACTCCGTCGGCGAGAAGATCAATGCACGCCAAAACGGCTGCTACGATATTGCCGAGGTCCAGGCGATACGCGAGGAAATGCTCAAGGTGCACAAATCCCTTGTCTCGGGCGAGAAGGTGCGTGAGGAGCTGATGCGCAGCCTCGTACAGATCAAGAACGAGCTGAGTCGCCAACAAATAAGTGAGGAGAATGCTGATCTGCTCAATGCTGCATCGCCCTTCGATCGCGTTTGCGTGGCCAGCCAGACGGATCTGTGCGGCGGTGCCGGCGAGCATCTGAATGGTGGTGCACGTTTCGCTGAGATGGCCAAGACGAAGCTACAGTATGCAGAGTGGCGCAAGCACATCAAGAAGCTGCAACAGCAGCTGGCCGATCATGTGGAACGCATTGAGCCCGGCCAGCTGGAGTCGGACAAGGATCGCATACTGCTCATCCAGGAGAAGGAGAAGCTGCTCAACGATCTGAACAGCATATCGCTGAAATCGCGCAGCGCCGAGGAGAAACAGGTCATACAACAGACACGCCACAAGCTCGAGGAGGACCTCAATGAGGCCTATGAGGCCACGAACACATGCATTGCGAATCGTTTGCGCTTCCACGAGGAGAAACAACTGCTGCTGGATAAACTGCAGGAGGCTTTAAAGTCCACCAAATTGCTGGAGGAGCGTCTCAAGTCATTCTCCTCGGAGAGCACCTTCTCCATTAGCAGTGGCAGCAGCCTGGGCTCTCTGTCCACGGCCAGCAGCAAGAGTGCGCTCAGCTTTACGGACATTTATATAGATCCCTTTGCCGTTGACTCCCATATCGATGTTGTCGATTTGCAGCGACGCTCGCAGCGACTATTCCAGCAGCAACAGCAACATCAGCAGCAGCGTCTGCCACCTCCACATCCAGCATTGCAGCAGCAACAAACTCTGCCCGTTGCAGAGGTCTCGTTATCGCCACGCAGCAGTCTGTCGATGGAAACACCGCCAGCCTCGCCCATGAAATACAATGCCAATGCCGATCAGGCCCAGGCGCTCAAGGAGGAACCCACCTATGCCAATGCGATGCCAGCGATCCCTGCTCTACCCACGATACCTGCACCGCCTGCCTATACAGCACCACCTGCAGCCCCATTGGCACCACTGGGCGTGCGTGCTCATCCCTATGACTTGGACTCTACTGTCTTGGACTGCATGATGCTCGAAGCGAAATTGCAAAAACTGAACCTTAGTTCACCGCTCAATCTAAATGCGCCTTTGTCGCCAATTTCGGAGAAACCATCTCTGCTGGATCTACCCCAAGAGATGGTCTCACGCTCGTCCTCCACCTCGAATACACGCTCTGTGTCTGCAGCTGTTAGCAATGAATCTGTAGCTGGCGATTCCGGCGTCTTTGAGGCATCGCGTGCCCATTTGCCACGCAAAGAGTTGGCCCAAGTGCAGATTGGCCTTAAGTATCTGAAGCAGGAAGGGCGTGCTCGTCGTCTCCCTGGAGCGTGCCAATAATTTGTCAGCACTCTGGACAGCCACAACCGATAACTCGCAAGTGTAAGTCCTGAGAAAATCCCTTAAAAAAGTTTTTTACCTAATATTGAAATTTTATTTTTTTCTGTAGTTACTTGCGCGCCGCTTTGCTGCCCAATTCGCTGACCTCCATACGCACCAAGGCGCTAGGCGATTTCCAGAAACCCGTCTTCAATGATACCTTTGCAGTGCCCATTTCGCTGGATAAACTGCTCACCAAGAGCCTACAGGTCACCGTTGTCAGCATGACAGGACAAAAGGAGGAGATTATTGTGAGTTTAATATATTTAAATATTAAAGGACTTTGACTAAAGTATTTTTTGCTTCTTTAGGGCACTGTTCAAATCAGCATGGCCGAGTTCAATCCCGAGGACTCTACTTTGAAGTGGTACAATGTGCTCAGTTCCAAGTTTATGCCCAGCTTTGAGTCACTCGATTTGCCTTCGACAAGTGCAGCAGCGGCCGCAGCCGCAGTTGCCGCTAGCAACAGCAACAACAACAACAATCGAGAGGAATCCTCGGATGAGTCAACGATTACATCGTCACAGACATCGACGCTGACGCGCAATCAGGCGCCGCCATTGGAGATGCAAGCGCAAATAACCGAAGAGCTGCCCGAGCATGTGGGTGCCAAGGAGGCACAGTGCAGCGACGACGACGATGATGACGATGAAGAGGAAGAGGAGGAGGAAGATGAGCAGCAGCTCGTTGGCACACTGGGTCTAACGCACTGTAAGTAGTTATAGACTAACAACGGTTATACTTCCAATATTAATTACTTTTCAATCGTTCCACAGCTGGTTGCATGCTTGATGCCTACCTAGAAAATATGAAACAGGAGTATGCCGATAAGGAAACCAACACGGATTGTGCCTTTCCGCCCGAGAAATTGCGCAGTCAGTCCCAACTGCTGGACGATAGGCCAGTGAAGCGATCGCAAACATTTACACCATCGGCGGCGGTTAGCAAGAATCGTTATAATTGCCGTCTGAATCGCAGTGATTCGGATTCGGCGATGCACTTTGGCGTTGCACCACACAGCTTCCATCGCGGTGCCGTCGAGCGTCGCTCGCTACGCTTCCATCCCAAGGCAACCAAGTCGTCAAGTAAGTTTAAACTAATCATTAACTAAGAAAACGTGTAACTAACTAAAGTTCTCATTTATTCTGTAGAAATGCATCATACTCACATACCGCGCACTAGCTTGGACCTTGAGCTGGATCTGCAGGCGCAGCACAGCAAACTATTCTTCCTTAACGATCAAATCTCCAAGCTGCAGAACCTTAAAGAAGTGTAAGTAGTCTATTAAGGGGGGAAACCCATTACTTTTGCCATTACTCATATATGATTTGCTTTGATTACAGACTTCAGAAGGCCTGCGATAACAAGGATCCGCTTATTGCGGCCTGGGCCATTGAGAACGAAGAGTTCCAGCGTCTGGTGGCACGTGCCGATCCAACCAAGTGCCCCGAAGAGCGTCTGCTGCAGAAGCTGCTCATGAAGACCACCAAAGAAATACACAAGCTGCGCAAGACCAAGGTGCCCAAAGGCTGCCCAGATTTGGTGTCATTCAAGTACGTAACAATAAATTCCCTCCATATCCAAACTGTATGCTCATTGGAATACTTTTACATTGCAGAGAGAAGATTACGTTCTTTACGCGCAAGGGCATGTCTGTGCCTGAGCTGCCCAGCGAGTTTATGCTGCCCGATGCGGATGCCATCGAAGAGGAGGAAGAAGATGAAGTCGATGAGGAGGAGGATGATGATGATGAGGAGGACATTGTGGCCATTGCCATCAATACGGCTCTGGTTGCCAGCAACAATAGGAATAAGAATCTCAGTGAGCATCACCATCGATCACAAGCAAAGCTGGCTGCCACACCAGCCGCAGCTGCAGCTCCAGCTTCGTCGGCTGCGCCTGCACCTGCAACTGCCCCTATTGCTGAGGGTAATGAAACCAGTGAGGATAAGTCGGAGCAGCCACGCTATGACTATGTCGTCGATCGCAATTATGGCGTTGAGGTGTAATCTCTGCTGCGCTGCCACCCCCCCACCTAAGTTGTACATTTTTGTAATTATTATTATATAGATATTTTTGGTATTTATTTGCATTAAGCGGAAAGTATTTATGTGTATAAAAGAAGAAGAGAAACTAGATGACGAAACTGATGTAACAAATATCTGTGCCTTATAGATAAAGAGTTGGAGCAAGACCAACAACAAACAAAACAACAAAAACAACAACAGCAACATGAAACATGCAATGAAAATTGATATAATTATTTATAATGCATAGAACTAATTAGCCTTATACAGTAATAGCATAGACCCTTAGTCAGTTTGTACTAATTGACCCATCCGAAGACCCAAAACACAAACACATGACCCTGTATGAAAAAAGCAAAGAAATTATATCCTTAAATCCCTACCAACGCCCGACCCGCCCCACAATATTAAACGCGCACATTGCGCGTTTTGAAACTGTCAAATTCATATTGAAAAACCAACTGTATTCCTAAGACTTGAGCAAATTATACGAATGTAAAGGAATATTTTTTATATATACATATTTTATATTTATGTAACTATACTTTTAGAGACTAGTGATACATTTTATATTAGTTTAGTCCAAACAAACACCCATAAAACATACAAAAGCAACAGAAAACTGAAACAAAAAAATATTTATTATATACATACACATTATATATATATAAAAAGCTAAGTTCATATGACTTCAATCTGTTAGTGTAATTAGCTTGCGTTTTTGTTAAGCTCAAAACGAATTCTACTACTACTTTTTTTTATAAAAAAAAAACCTATTGAAAAAAAAAAACAAACAAAAAAAGTCCATGTACCATATTAGTTAAACGCCATATGCCACATATCGTATATGGTCTAGTTAAGAATGCTCCCTAACAAATAAAAAATATAATTGTAAGAAAAGAAAACTATGAAAAGCATATGAAAAAGAAACTATAATAACAATACTTTGTTATGTTTTTATTGAGCGAGCCTGTTGAAATTGTTAAACTATTGCCCTGGAGCTATGAATTTGAAGAAATCAAAACAAAATGAAAACTTGAAAAAAAAAAAAACTAAAACTATTAAGTTAATATTTTAGGTTAGTTTTAAGTGTCGGCTTTCTCAGCTCTTTGTAAGCATTGCTGTTGTTTTGTTAACACTAATCGCGCCCCCTGCTCCTACCTTACCGCCCCCCCTCCCTGCAACTCAGTAATAGTAGTAATAACGGAAAGCGAGCCCCACATATTTTTTATATATTTTACGGTAGTAATTTAGCTATAATAAATTATATGAATGAGAACATGTATATTGTAATTGTGCAATAAACAAAAAAAAATTCTACTGACATAACTGAAAATAATTGAAGTTCTTATTCCAAGTATTGATCGGGAGATACTTAGATGTAGGAAACTTATAGAAAATTAAAAATTCAAAAATTGTAGTATCAGTGGAACGGCCGACAAAATTATTCAAATTTCACAAAACTAAGGATAACTCGGTTGTCCTTTGGACAGTTGGTAGCCATAAGTATTGCGCTTTATCTGTAGTAAGACGCGACAAAGATACGCAAGGATACGACCAAGATATAACTATATTTAGATATGTAGAATTATCTTCTAAAATTGCCGTAGTTTTGCGTATTTTACCATTTTTCAATTCCATTCGGTAGCCCTGGTAATTTGGTGGACAACTTTATGTAATATTTATTCCAGAATCCCGAAAAGATGCTTGAAAAGTTATGCTATAAAAAGGACATCATTATGACGTGTCAGCCTGAAAGTAGGCCATATTTTTATAATGCAGCGTCTGTGGGTGATCAGACGCCATCTAGTGGAAAAATGCGCGACTTGACAATATCATGATCAGCCCAAGAGTATGCAATATTTGATCACTTGAAAACAATAATCAAAAAAAAAATTAATTCAAAAATTTAAAAATTAAAAACACACTTTTTTTTTAATTATTTAAAAAACTGTTTATTTTAAAAACAGCATGAGTATGTATTGTTGTACTTTATCATAAACTTTATTCACATAAAAAATAAATAATTATTACATTTCGATATATCAATTTGTTTTTTGATTCTTGCCAAGCAGAGCATTGAAATTGCCACGGCACATCCTGTTCAGATTGATCCACTGCTTCGGTAGTCCCCGTTGCGTATTCATTATTATAGTAATGCTTATGCTTTAGTGTGCGTATTTACAAAGATGTTGCAAGAAGAAGAAGAGCTTAATTAACGGGACAAGTATGGAAGACGGCAGACATCCGGCTGTGGGAATTGGTAATTGGTTGTGCTGGTTGTTGGTGGTGGTGCTGGTAGTTTTGGATGTGCATTATGTGGGAGAGTGGTTGGTTGGTTGATTGGTACTCAGTTGGTGCTGTTGGTGCAGTTGCGCTCTGGTGTTCAGAAGGCGCCATTGAAGTGCAGGTTTTGTGATGCAAATTGCGGTATGCCATGGTTGAGAGCTAAAACTTTACTAATTACTTTCAATTCTTCAAGATTTCTTAAACTGCTAAACTGACTTAATTCATTTCTATTAAATCTATCATTTTGATTACCTGAGCTGGATGCTGCTGCTGCTCCCGAACCCGCTCCTGTCGCTGATTTCGACTGTTGCAACAGTTGCTGCTGCTGCTGCTGCTGCTGCTGCAGATATTGCTGAGCATTTTGCTGCAACTGATTGCTCAGCTGCGGCGTCAAATGCTGGCGATAGAAATTCTGATTATCCAGATTATTGTGCTGGCTAACGATGGTTGTGGCAAAGGAGTTGCTTGGCTGTATCTCCACATTGTCATTATTATTATTCAGACCAAAGTTGCCCACACCCGTTTCCTGACGAAACAGTCTAGAGCGATGTTGCTGTTGCTGCTGTTGTTGTTGCTGGTAGACCGCATTGCTTACATAGCTGGGCAGGAGCAAGGGCTGCTGCTGTTGTTGTTGCTGTTGCTGGAATGGTTGGTAATTATTCTGGGGCAGTACTTGCACCAGTGACGCCTCCGCGGGCGGAAAGTTGAACTGATTTGAGGCTTGCAAATGATTGTTGTTGTTGTTGTTGTTGCTGCCAGCAATGCTATTGGGATTTTGGTTATTGCCGACAGCATGTTCCGCTGTTTTTTGCAGATTTTGTTGCAAATTTTGGAAAATTTGTTGCACTGCGCTCGTTGCTGTTGGCAATTTCTGATAGTTGTTGTTGTTGTTGTTGTTGTTGATGTTGTTATTAATGTGGTTGTTGTTGTTGTTGTTGCTGCTAGTGCTGGTGCTGGTGTGCAGGGCAAATTTATGAGCCGAAACGGCATCTCGCAGCGGCAATTGCTGCTCAATTGGATATGTGGGATAGATAATAGTTTTCGTATGTGTGCTGGGTATAAATTCAACCGAAGGTCTGATGGAGTAACCAGGCGATGGCGGCTGCAACGTTTGTATTGCCTCCAGTGATGCATGTTGCTGTTGCTGTTGCAATTGTGGCTGTGGTTGTGGTTGCAACTGCTGTTGCAGTGGCTGCAATGTACTTGCCTGGTAGCGATTTTGACTCTGCTCCTCCAGCAGCTTTAGCTGTCGCAATATTAATGCCTGTTGCTGCTGTGCCTGCAGCTTGAGCTGATAGATTTGTTGCTCGAGTGCACGTTGACGCTCAATAATATAGTTATTGAGGATGGGTGGCGGTGCCACACTAGGACTGACCAGTGGTTCCTACAAGGGAATAAAAAATTGGTAACGATTAAACTAATTAATTTATTCAACCTACCTTTACATAGTTGTTGTTGGAGCTGCTGCTGCTGAGAAAACCGGGTGTCGTCGAGAAGCCCAGCTGATTAGGATTTGACTGAGTGGTGGTCGTGGTGGTGGTGGTGCTAGTGCTGGTGCTTGTTGGACTTTGTGTGGTCAGTGGTGATGCTGCTGCAGACTGCTCCGATTCAAGAACATTCAACTTGGTGATGGTGGGTCCCAGGGGCAAACGTTGGGGAAACTGTTGCTGAGGGAGAGTAAAACTTTGCTGCTGCTGTTGCTGCTGCAACAATGGACGAAACTTTTGTGCTGTGCCACGTTCATCTAAATCGACGGTAAATGCTGTCACCAATGGCGCCTCCTGTATGCGAATGTCCTCCTTGTCCACCAACTCAATATTCTCACCATCTTCATTGTGGGTGGGTCGCGGCGTTGTTGTTGTTGTCGTTGTTGTGGTGGTGGTGGTGCGACGACGTGTGGTACGTGGTTTAGGCGTTGTCGTTGTTGTTCTTGTCGTTGTGCTCGGTGTTGTTGTTGTTGTTGTTGTGCCCTTCTTCACATTTCGTATCTCAAACTTAATCTCATTGCTGCCATCATTGCCAATCTCATTGCTGCCCACAGAGCTGTCCACACTTCGCGTCAGCTGCCGTGAATCTGGACCCACATCGGATTCAATGGACAGTGGTGACTTCTCGGAACGCAATGTTGTCTTTTTCCACAGCTTTGAGCGATCTATGAAGGAGGACAGCAATTGCTCTTGGGCATTGCGTTCATCAAAGGTGGCCGTATAGAACTGAACCGTGGGCACCACCACAGCATCCGAGGAGCTAGTGCTCTCCTCCAAAATCTCTTCACGCTCACGCGGTGGCGGCTCTGTGGTGACCTCGTTGCGTGTTGGAGGCAGCGATGTGGTAGGTGTCTCTGCATCCTCTGCTATGCTTTTGGCTGTTGCCTCTTCCCGCTCCAGCTTGTCGATGGCACGGAGTAGCGCCTGCCTGACGGAGTAGTCCAACTTTTGTATGGCCTCACGTGGTATAATCTCATTGCTCTCAGTGCTGACACTGTCCGCCGTCTCTGGCTCATCCTCAGCATTCACAGTGGCTAACTGGAGCACTAAAGATGTTAGCAATAGCACCAGAAGCAACGTCCAGGGCAAAGTGTTGAAATGTCGCTGTGAATAAAGAGATTCAAAAATAGCTGAGATTACTTTAAGTCCAACAATTATGATAATTAGCCTCAGGGTCTGTGATGGCTTCATAAGCTTGGCTAGACAATCCTAAGTACATATTTGAGATTGTCCATGGAAGAGTGCACAATTCAAGCCTCATTTGATTTAATGTCAATACATTTAAATGCAGCCTTGGGCGACAGTTAATAGAGCGGGTGTTAAACAATCTTGAAATATTTTACATCATTAAAATTAAGCATAATTATTGCATGATGTAAGAGTGGAAGAACTAATGGGTCAATTGTACCTAATATAATACTTATTTGTATGACCTGAGAACCGAAGCTTAAGAAAGATGAAAACTTGTTTCGAAATGCATTTCATTACAAGTTAAGTTCATTCACTTTAAGTTTTCCAAACAAACCCTACCCATAATTTGTGCTCATAAAACTAAGCAGAGCTTTAATTTCGGCAACCTTTAAAAATGTGGTTGCAACCTCTGAATAAATGAGTATGTACCTCTTGGAGTACATTGCGATTGCTTAGCTATCTAATCTGTGCATGTTCATCTTTCCGGCATTTGTAAAGACGGCAAATCATAACGCATTACTATACAGTACGTAACCTGCTACAAAGATTTGAGAGTCAGGCATGTTGAATGTTGAATGTTGAATGTTGAATGCTGCGTTTCGCTGCTTTTACACAATTTGCGATTTTCAACAGCTTGACGATTGATTTCTGTCCCTGGCTTTTTGACTGTTGGCTTCGGAAACGGTTTGTTGTTGCAAAATTGGCTTGCAACGCTTTGCTGAAAGTTTAGACTAATTGTTGCATCAACAAGTGGTGCGCCAATCCAAAGTCAGCCACAGCCAAGATGCACAGAGATCATGGCAAAGCCAAAGCAAACTTATCTGACCACCTGTCGCTCTCTAAGTGGGCCTGGTCTGTGGGCTTAAACAGAGCTTTGGTTTTTTTTCGGCACAGGATTTTGGTAGTCACGTTTCTGCCACTTGGCACTTGGCGCGGCTTTTTGTGTGTTGCCCCCAAAATTTTACAATTGTTGCCCGATTTGGTTGCGCATTGATTGCACTTAAATTATTTGATGCAATGCAAAGTAAAACTCAAAACAATTCGCTTGTTATGCTTAAATCGGGCTTGGCAAGAAAAGCGCAACTAAACCACAAACAATTTTTTCTTACTTTTTTTTTGCCTAATTTATTGCAATTTCATTTGTGTTTCTCTCTCACTTTTCAAAAGCAAAACTTGACGTGTTGTGTCAAAAATCTAGCATAGCATATTGAATAACTCATCTCATGGCTTTTGGGGGTACAAAAATAATAATTAATCTTTTGGTATTTTATTGATTACACTTGCATCAACAAGTTGTATACTTATTGCTTGGATTTTGATTTGATTGCTTGCCACTTTCTATCCACATTGTGTTTTGGCCTTTTATATTGCCGTCGGATCAATCAAATCTCAACATGACTATGGCTATTTTCACACAAAGCATTGTAATAACAATAATCATTTTTCCGATATAGCTGAAAGTGATTTTTTATGTGGCACCGCCCCATCACCGGGTTAAGGGTCAAGTTCTGCAAGAGGTGAAAACTCCTTTGGTTCAATTGCACTTTGACTGCCAATAAAACACGAACACGAAAGCAACAATCGATGGGAAATATTTTGCAGCAAAAGAAATGTTTTATTGTATTATTTTTTTGCTGGCACACAAATTTATTGCCAAGTTTTTTGTCTATTTCTGTTGTTTCATGCTCAAATTTTTTTTTTTTTTTTTTTTTTGTATTTTATTTTTTGTCTAAATAAAAAGCCACAAAATCAATAGCACTGTTGCTGTCCGTCTAGCTGCTCATTTGCGTCAATTTCACTATGGAAATCATGGGCCGGCTTCGAGTCCGACAGTCCATCAAGTCGTCAAATCGTCAAGTCGTCAGGCGATTGCTTTGCGGTCGCTCGTCTTTTGCGCTAATCAAGTTGCCAAGCCAGCCTTATGCACATGCCCACGAAAATGGTAATCATCATAAATTGTAATGCCCAAGCCAAGCTTAGCCAAGGCACTGGGAAATCTAACGGCTATATTATGTCTATAACTACAAACGCCAACTAAAAGCTTATCCAATGTACATAAAATACCATTTTTTCTATTTGTTTTTTGGGTTTTTTCGTCGCTGTATTTTCCACATGGAAATACAACACGAAACGCTTTTGCGGAAGCATCATATGGACAAATGTTGTACTATCTTATGTTGCCTCTTCATATTCATTCAAATCATCATCAAACAGCAAAAACATTTGTATTTGAGTTTTCTTTTAACTCAAATATACAAAAAGATATGGAGAAAACAAGCTGCAATATGCCAAATATTTGTTTATTTTATGACCAATAATATTTTTCAGAAATTTGAAATATGTTTTTAACATTTCCCATGCTTTCCCCCGCCGATACACAAATTTGCTGCTTATCTTAATTTTATCTATATATTTCGCGTGCAGCGCTTACATTAAACTAATGAATAAACTGGCTAATAAATATTTCTTTTTAATTACACTTCATCTTTACAATTTGGCCGCCTGAGTTCCGCAAGAGGCAAACCCAAAACCCAACTCAAACCCCCCTAAAAGCGTTGTGAGGTGTAAAAAAATTATTTAACAATCAAGCGAGCTTAATAAATTAGCAATAAATCAATGCACAAAAGCCTCAGCCGTCTATATTTATTGTTCACTTTATTGTTTAAAGCGTGGGCTGAAATTGTTTTATGCTTTTTATTTATTTTTATTTTCTATCTTTCTTTCTTTATTTATTTTTGAATGAAGCCAAATGGCGAGTGAAAAGTACCAAAAAAAACTTACATAATCATCTTTGGGCAAAAAATAAAACTTGAAGCTTCACTTTCGTTGTGTGTAACACGGGAAGACTGAATGACTTGAAGACTTGAAGACTACCAAGACTGGGTAACCCAGTTCCATTGAAAAATGGCACCTCATATCTGTACGGATTGTCCAGTAATTTAAGCTGACAGCCGCCGTTGCTGTTACCGCTGCCTTGGGGGCATCTTGTATCTCGCTCTGTGATTAATTTCACGCCCGCTGATCGCCGCTCGACCATCTCGCAAACAAATTTTTGCATTTTTAACAGCTGCATTTGTTGCATTTTTGCATTCTTCATGTTGCTCAATTGCTCAAAAAATGCAACCGGGACACCGTCCAGTGGCATCCTACCACAATCCACGCACTATTAAGCAGCTGCCACCGAGTCATTTGTGAGTATGTAAGCACCCAATTTACAAAAAAAAAAAACCTGCCCCGAAAGTTGCAAAGCAGTTTATCTGACTAGCTGGCTGGATGGGTAACGCAATCCCGCGATTGCTGTGCAGATTTTATGTTGTTTTTTCTTTTGCTTTATGTAGGCCAGCATAAATATTAATATTATTATTATTTTGTAAGCGATCGAAACGCAGCGTTGTCATCAAATCCAATGCAATAAAATATTATAACAACTTCAAGTGGCAATAAAATCTATTTCATGTGCCACAAACGCCCAATCATACGATTAATGGCTATAACAGCGGGCTAGCCCTTTTTTTACCACACTGTTTGCCAAAAAGAAATAAAAGATAAGCATCTGCAAGCACTAAAATATTAATAAATTGCCTGCTGTTTATTGCAGGAAATGATTTTGCTTAGATAGATTGATGTTATACGATTGAAAACTAATAAATCAGCTTGCAGTTAACAAATTGATTTTAAAGTTTATATTTTATCAACATTTTTTATATTTTTAGGTATTTATGTATTTGCATACGGATTTCTGCATAAATTTCCGCTGATTAAGATTGCCCAATAAATGTGTTACAGTATTTTATGAGTTTTTAACTGGCTTTGTGGCTACCAATGTTTTGTCGACGAAACCAAAGCTTAGTCCCATAAAATGTCATGTAATTGTTGTGCGTGTGTTTGCGTGTGTGTGTGTGCAGCTGTCCACCTGTATCTATAACGAGCTGCAAGACATTTGCATAATTTCACACTAAAAAATCAAAGTCGAAGATTCCTCCGGCTTTTGGTTTTTGTCAAGAGATTTCCAATTCGTTGTTTGTTTGGACCATGTTTTGACATGCCAACGATCGCTTGATTGGCATGTGTGTGTGTGTGCATTGGGCAATAGGTTTATCGATATTTATTCCATTCATACAATATTCATTGCTTGTTACAATTCATTTAAGTTCCATTTGCATATTTATGTGCATTTAATTGAGTTTTGGTTTCGTTTTGCCTGTTTAACTCTGGACACATTTCGATACGCAGATCATTTTATCATTTCACTCCTCCTTTGTCTTTATGCTAAGCATTGTTATGGGCAACTGTGAACAAGTTGTGGCTTTTGTTAATTGGACAGAGGTCAAGTTGGCCGCTAAAATCGATAGTGCCGATCCAGCCGATAACGAGCTGAAGTTCAAGTTGAAACTTGTCACATTTGACATGTGTGTGTTGCCATTGTTGGGAGGGGATGCTTTGATCAAATTCAATGTGAATGATAACAAACAGATTAGATAATGGCTTAAACGCATTTGCTCAACGATTTGGATGCCGAACAGACAGAAATCCTAATCTCAAGCGATTGGCCAAGCTTACCAAAATTCATGCCATTTCATAATAAAAATACAAAAATATCATACAAAATTACCAATGGGCGCATATTACAATAAATTTACAAAGAGTGAAAAGAGGAAAAAAACAACAAAACAAACAAACGTTGTTTTGTTGTTGTGTTTTTGCGGGCGCATTCGCGTAATGTTTGCCCATTGTTTGCACGTCTTCGATGAGGCGAAGGAGGAGCAAGAGGCGGAGCAGGCGAAGGTAAATCTTTACTATTTTTTCTGTTTTGTTTTGTTTTTATTTTTTTTTTTTTTTGTTTGCATCTAATGGCACGTTGAGGTAAAAATGCAATGTCAATGGCACTCGGCACTCGACTGGCCGTAGTCGGCAGTCAGCAGTCAGCAGTCGGCACATGGGCAATTTCGGTTTCACTTTTATCGACGCCAGGGCATCTTGGCTGTTGAGGAAGATGAAGATGATCAAGTCGGCGTTGGCGTTGGCGTCGCAGTCGACGACATTTTGCCCACCTCAAGTGGTAAATGTTGTTTTGTTGTTGTTGTTGTTATTGCTGCTGCTGCTGTCGCTTTGTTTTGCTCATATTGTTGCATTATTATTATTATTATTATTATATTGTATTATGTAAAATCGCAGCATCGTGTGCCACTTACAATTTAACGAGGGGTGGGGGGGAGAGCGGCTTGGACTGCTGTTGACCTTTCAGCACAATAATAATAACAGCAACAATAATAGCTCCTCGGCAAGTCATCAAAACGTTTAACGTAATATGGAAAGGGTCATACGGCATAAATAACAAAAGACTTAGGCAACGAACTTGCCAGACTCAGCTCCCCCTGAACACCTCGTTGCTTGCTGCCTGTTGCGTGCCCACAATTATGCAGAGTGTACTTATTTCAGATTTATTAACGCGCACTGTCAAAAACATTTCAAAGAGAAGACGACGCTGTCACTAGATATGCTTATGGATATGGATTTTGCTATGACTCCATGCAATACAACGTGAAGTCAGGTGTCAGTTACAGCTCGTGTGTCGCTGTTGTCTCTCTGATTTATGTGTGTGTGCTCTCAACGTGGAAAGCAAACCCTTTTTGGCATGGTAAATTGTTTATTTTGACAGTTGCACAATATCGTGCATGGCCTGTGTGTATGGATACAGATCTATAGACACGATACTCGCATTTATCTTAGCCGGCAAGTGAGTGTTGGAATGTTTCGAGTGTGCGGGCGTTTCGGAACTCATGAATTGAATACCCTTGTGAATGAACCGATCGTGAGTTAGAGTGTGTTTATTTTGCTTTTACTTTAAATTTAATTGCAATTAACAACAGTTTTGGAATAAAAAGTAATTCTTTTAGAAGAGAAAAAAAGAAGAGAGATTTCTATCATTTTCATGGCTTAGCATCGTTGCCTAAACTATATTTTGAAGTTATTTCCCTGGTGTTTGAGTCGAACATTCTGTCTCTTGTTGCATAAATAAATTCCACCATAAAAATGTTTACATGCGATCCAATCAAATTTTCTACATGTTTATTATTTCCCTTGTTAATTGATATCTGATGTTGTTTATAGCTTTGTCTGCCTTATGTGGGTGCATTTCAGTCTACCTATAGGCAGTTGGTATTTAAATGCATGTTGGTTTTTTTTTTTTTTGTAAAGGTCATGTTTTTGTCATAAAGCAAAACATGGCAATCTTCAGAGGCCGTTTTGGGTTCGATGTACATGCATGATTTATGTGGCAGGCTGCTGCTAATTTTGGCTGTTTGGTGAAATCAGCAGACACATAATCAATTTTAAGCATTGTCAAACTGCAATTATGCAATGGCGAAAAGTGAAATTTTATTGCATGTCAACAACAACAACAGCAACAGTCGACAGATGCACACATCTTATTTTTTTGCGTTTTGGGACGTCTTCACTGATGACTTGCCGCCTGAATGGCTGAATGGATGCCGGACTGTTACTGTACTGCCGGCTTGGCTGCCTTTGGTCAGCGTCCAGTTGCCAACTCTCAACTTTGCAACAGGTCGCACAACAACATTAAATTGTTTTTGTTGTTGTTGTTGTTGGTTGCATAAGCCGAAATCGGATATAACAGGGTGTGTTTGTTAATGGATTGCTTGATGGCATTGTGACGTTAATGAAAGTGCCAAGCCAAAGAACCAGAAAAAAACTTTTTAAACAAAAACTTACACAAGTTGCTTTAACAACTTAATTTACTTTAACGTCTAAACCAAAATTGCGTTCAACGCAGCTTCTGCCATTTGTGGTAAATACTTAATTCACTTTCGTAACCAATTAGCTCGGAGATTAAGTTGTTTTGATGATCTTTATGCATGTATCTAACTTAAAGTAAGATTAATCTGTGAACCATACAAGCTACACACATATGTATATCGATGATTAAATTGTTTTATTGCCCTGGGGACAATCTTCGCTTTGGAATGGAATCATTAAATGGCATTAAAAAGCCATTACACAAATGACTTGGCATGCAAATCAAATGACTTTCCATAATTTGATCTGACAAAAAAAGGCAAAAACATCAAGTGTAAATATGCAGATATCCCATATGTATGTATTATCAATCATTCATCGATTTGCTTTGCCCATCAAAACTCCCACACTCAGTTCCATGACTTTTATAGCGCCAAATTTGGGCGTTGCTGACTAGTGGATTTTTATTAATTGATGATGGTTGGAATACGCATGTGAATATTTTTTTTCTTCTTATTTTTTAATTTTATTAACACATCATGTAGATAGAGACACGCCTCCTTACAAGAGTTCAACTTTCCATTTGGCTTCTTTTTATTGCTTATTTTATAACTTTCTATAGTTTTTCCAATGGTTGTGTGTAATATCAAAAGAGTACAGCACAAAAGTTCAGTATGCAACTCGCCAGGAAGGCAAGTCTTACGTTTGGTTTACGACATAGTATGACTCAATCCAATCAAATTGAGGAAAAGTGATCATCAAATAAAAGCCGTCGAAAAGTTGTAAAAAAACTCCCTTGGGACAGTCGTTATCCAATCGAAAGGTAACTTTGTCTAATGAGCATTGTTAAAAGTATTCCTGCATTGAGGATTGTTGTTCAAAATCTTCATTAGATATTAGTTACAGTCATCATCATCATTATTATATATACCCGAAAAACATGCACAGTCCAAAATATCACTTCTTATTCACTTTTCTCACTCACCATAAACATATTTCCAGCTTTGGCTTATCCAAGTTATCCAATATGCTGCCAGACGTTAGATACGTTCAATCGAAACTAATTAAACGCGAATTAGCTGTTAACCCCTTTTTCGGGTAGTTGTTAGATTGCACAGTTTCTTATAAATTTATTTTTGTTTTATTTTATGGTCAGAGGTAATAATTCATTTCATTTGCTTAACGCTTAAACGAGTCTTCCTCGTTGTTGCACTTTGCTATTTGCGGCGTGTTAATTTCGTTTAATTGCAAAAATTTCGAATCGTTTTTCACGAATTAACAAACTCTTCACACACCAAGAGAAAAGCAAAAAACAATCGGTCTATAGATCGAATTGTTAGCTTTTTTATATTTTCGGCTGATGGTTTTTGTTTTTTGTTTTATTTTGGGTATTCGAGGGGAGTAGCTGAGTGCGGTTGGCCGCTAACAAACAACAACTGAACCGTCTGAATGCTCGCTGCAGACTGAAACTGAAGCGCCAGCGTTCAATTTTTGAGGTTTCCCTCGCCTGCACCAACGGACCAAGCAGTGTTGAAGATGCTGCCGCAATGTTGCCAGACGCTAATGTTGGCGTTGACGTTGACGTCGACGTTGGCTGCGACTGCGACAGCAACGTTGACGTTGGCATCAATGTTGCCAACTGTTGATCATGGCTAAGACTTTGGCTGGCGGCCTAATGAATGAAAGCTACATTTTGCTTGCAAACCTTTTGTCTTTTGTTTTTGTTTTTTGTTGTTATAACATACAAGTGGCCCTTATGGGCTTTTTGAACTTGGCTTTGAAGTGCAACTGGAGTTGCAAATTAAATCAGCGCTCTGCTCCACATGATGCAATCATGTATATTCGTGTCATTCTCAAGTTCAGCAACTGTATTTTATAATTAAGCACTTCGTTTAGACCTTACGGGCGATTTTTGGTTTGTTTGTTTTTGACAACTTGGCAGATGTCGCTTCATTGGCCACTTTCCAATTCGACTTGTTTTTGTGACGCTTTGTAGTGTTATTTAACCGCAATCGGCCTCATCTTCAGTTACAGCAACTGGTTTTTGGCCATGCCAAAATCCTTGCCTGCAGCGCTGGCCAAAAACATTAATGAGCCAAGCAGGCAGCTAGTCATCTAGTCAGCCAGCGAAAAGGCCAGCGGTAACACGCGCCACAGTTCAAACTGGCCCAGGCTTCAACTGCGGCTTTTGGCTTCCGCCTCTTTGGCTACAACAATTTCGGGCCATTTCGCGGTAAAAATTTCTCTCAAATTAGCGCCATTTGTGTACGCAAATTAGCCCCAGTCTCTCGCACTACTACGCACTGTCCACACACACATTTCCGTTTTGCTGTTTCTTAGCCATTTCCTTTAAGCTAGCCGCTTTTTTAAATGTGTAAATAAACTATGCAAGTGCTTATCTGGCCTGTGCGCTTTTTTTATTTGTTTTCTTGAACTGTTGACCGGCTCTAATGTTCGTCTTAGTCTTCGTGCGCATCTAAAAAAAATGCGCTTTGATGCACTTTTGATGCAGTTTTGATTGCAGATCAGTCAACGGCATCTGATCGTGACGCTTGGCCATGAATAATTAGCTTAAATGCACTATACTATAAATAAAATGAAAATGGAGCGTAGCTGAAGCTATTATATTCACATTATGAAACAATTAAATTAATATTAAACAAGTAAGAAAGCCGACTAAGACATACCGTGAGCACATCTGAACAAAAAACTGGACGAAAGTTAAACAAACCTTTTGATTGACTTTTTTTTTCTTAATTTTAAACCGATTTGCAATTGCAATACCTTTACAATTAAGTCTTAAGCTCTTAATAATTATGAATTTTATCTAGAACCCCGAATTTTAATGACAGAAAAGCAACTTGGAAGTTGGGCAAACCTTTCGATTGTCATAACTGTGTCAAAACTAGCCAAATGTTCAAATGCCTTAACCTTTTTTAGGCCAAATCACTGGCTTAGAGTTAAAAAATCCTCATCATCATAAACTAAACCCTATATAAATCTGAGCAGCTTTCTTTTAGATCAAATATTTAAATTATTTATGCAAATGATCAACATCACTTATTTAAATTGTTGTCAATTGTTTGCAAATAGTGCACTTAAAAAATCAGATGATACCTTTAACCCCCAAATGCGTTGCAATGTTTGCAAACAAATGCGCGAATATTTTATTTGTAAGTTGGCAGCGCATAGCTGTGAAATGTTTTACTGTCACTGCTGACATGTGCAAAGCATGTCTCTCGAAGTCGACCCTCCGCCACAGGCAGAAGCAAAGACTGTGAAAAGTGCTGCTGATGCTGCTGCTGCTGTTGCCGCTGTTGCAAGGAAGCGTTTAAGGCCGGCACAGGCACTAACATCAACACAAACACATCGTTTACCGCATATTATTGTTCGTAGTATTTGCGAAACTTATTGTAAGGCGCAGCCTGCACCCAAAAAACCGAAAAAACAGCCAAATAAAAAAAAAGTACAATGAAAACAAAATCCATATACCATTGAAAACCTGCTTTCTTTGTCGTGACTTTTGATATTTGAATTGAGCTTCATCGCCTTGTGCGCTTTTGAACCCGTTTGCACCCTTTTCCGTTTGCCGTCTTATCGCACATGTATCGCATATGCGTTTTTCACTGGTGGGATTCAAACAAATTTTCAATTTGACTTTTGGCCAGGCAGCCAAGCCAGCCAACCAGGCAGCCAGGCAGCATTTTGGCATTTTGTGTGCACTGAACACATTTTGATTGTGATTCAAGTGCTGTTTGCAAGTGGCAAAGCCTGTCCAGAATCACCATCACCTGGAAGCAGCTGCACATGACTCCAGCTCTCAACTCTACATCTCTGCAGGCTGAACGTGATTCAAGTTTTTTTTTTTTGTGGCTACTTGTTTGGCAGCACTCTGCCATCAAAATTGAAAATGCCAACTCGCATTCGAAACCATTTGGCATTGGATAATTTCTTAATGAAGTTTTGCGGTTGGCGTTTTGATACATTTTGAAGCAGATACCCTATTGAGGAGGGGTGTTTTAGCTTGTATACAATATATATGAGAGATATTTCTAGAGGTTTGCCAGGGTATTGATGGGTCACCCAAAACAAAAGTTAGCTTTTTCATTAGCTTCAAAAGACATGGAAACTAACTTTTATCCATTAGAGGGAATGTTGCAATTAGGGATGCCATGTTATGAGTTGTTTTGTTGTTTTAGCAGCTTGTTCGGCAGGTTATTGGTTTAATTACATTTATTTGAATATTGCCGAAATGTTGTAAATTTGTAATCGATCTTGGCACATTATACAACATAATAAAGATTGAAATATTCATATTTGGCACACCTTTTATTAACTACGACTAACAACTACCGTTTTGGACGGGGTCTGCCCCAAGCCACGTGTCTGCATATTCGTCTCATCAACGTTAGTTTTTGGTAGTCCATCGTTGTATCTTTATTATGACATGCGACTGTCAATATGCCACATCCAGTCCCTCAGTCAGAAACTCAGCCAATTGGTCATTTATATTGATTAGTAAACGACTCGATTGGATTGGAAGTTGTCTTTGGCCAGCCATAAATGGCACAAAACAATTGGGAAATGTGTTAAAATTATGATATGCTGGTTCATATTCGATATACAAATAATCGTAGATAAGACAAAGGCCATTGTGTATTAAATAAACATGTCAATACGAGCAGCAGGCAATAATTTGAAATTCAAATAGTTGAAAGAAATAGCAATGGATCCCCATTGATCCAACCGTTTAAGGTGTGAAATATAGATGGCAAACTGTAGAAGAGGGGCGGGGTACATACAGCACACTAGCTCTTAGACACGCACACCATTTGCCAACGCATTTTGGGCTCATTTGCATTTTTGGCGTTTTTGATTCGGGTCTTGTATTTATTTATATTTGGGTTTGGGTTTGGAGGTCATTATCATCATCATCTTCGCATAGACGCATTTGATACGGATCTACTGCGGCTTTGCCTGTTCGATTGCCATATGGTTGCGTCCATTCCAGATTATACGAAATGAGTTTTTAAGTAAGCTAAATCAATCATTTGGCACTCGGTTAATTGTTTGCCACGCTATGGTCACACCCGCTGCAAGGGCAGCAGCATTAGTTTGTTTGATCCCCTCCTCTCCTATATTGTCTTCTTCTGGTTGGGCTACCGACTGACTGCTAGGCATTTATGGTCAACATTCCATTGTTCGACCAACCATCTGAACTCCTGAACCATCATCTACTGCCATTGGCTTTCGATTGTCTGCAGCTTAATGTCATACCTAGACATTTGTCTTCGGTTCACTGTCATTTCTCAAAACGGGCCTCGGCTATTTTTGATATCTTTTTATAGTCGGAAAATTGCTGAAATACTCAAAAAAGTGTTGTCAGAGAAACTTGGTGTATGATTGAAGAGCTGTGAGTGTCTGACGTATACGTTATATTTGATAAGCCCACACAAAGTAACACTTAGTGAACAGAAACAAATTATAACAGCCGCGCAACGGGAGTGAAAATTTCAATTAGAGACTAGTTGAATAATAGCCGAGTGGGATTTGATTAATATCGAAATTTTTCTGGGATTATGTTTGCACATATATAAGTGTTAATTGAATTTAAGAATAATTACTTTTCACTGCTTATATAAGTTAACTTTCTAATGAGAATTTCGTTATGTTTTACATTAACTTCACACCAGACCAACGAAAAATGGGCAGTCGATAACGATGTGAATTCATAAGCACAACACTCATAAACACAACAAAAAGCAAAGTGGTGGCCATTAATTATCAATAATCATGGGGCTGGCCAAAAGTTCAGCGCAGACCAACCCAGCCCTGCCCCAAAATTGACCTGTTTGGTTTTTATGTAACAAAGTGTCGATACAACTAATAATATCATAAATCTTATCCAATAATTTCTATGCGCGTTTTGTTTTTTTGCTTTTGTCTTTGTTTTGTTTTGTTTTTTTCGGATTGCAGCAACTTTTGCGCACTTTGCTTTACATATTTTGGAGGAAACAAAAAATCAATTTGGGTTGTTTTGTGCGTTTTGCTATTCCTGGGGTGATTAGCATTTGGGATTTCAGAGACTTCCCCCCTCCCTGCACACCCACAACATGCTAATGGCTAATGCCTCGAGTGCCACAGCAGAACGCCCACCTGTGCTGACTGCGTGTGAAAACTTTACACCAATAACAAAAGCTTTAAAGTTAAGCGCTTCCTCTCTCACTCTCCCGAGCTATACTAGTTTATTTATGTTAAGCCGATCTATTGTTATTGTTGGCTCATCATTTGTCACAGTGATGAACAAGGTTGCACGACGCGAGGTTTGCATAGATGACAGTTTGTTTTCAACACATCTATATATGGTTTGGCTTTATTTGCGTTTTGAAAATAGTATTAGGATTAGTACAATATATGAAAAACTCTCTACGCATACACACATACACTTATAAAAAAATCTCATACTCTACATTATTAAAAAATATTTCATTAGAATATATAAATATTTGGCTGTAAAACTAAAAACACGTTGATTCGACTGGCATCTCATAGTCTTTACTCATAGCTGACTGTTGGCCAAATGATTATCGATTACCACCTGTATAATTCGCATGCAATCTCGCTGCCTGGCAATGGTATTGTCAATCAGTTGTTCTATAAACTGACTCGCTTTGATGTTCGTATTGGGCGGTATATCCTGTGTGCAGCTAATGTACTTGTTAAAGATTTCCGTATTCAGAGATGTGGCCAAATATCGCTCACTTTCATCCTGCTGTAACAGCTTGTTCAACACCTGGGCGGCAGCTAGCAGTTGCTCTCTGTTCTTCTGATAAGCACGCATCTCCTGCAAGTTGCCATAATCCGCGCTATTCAGCTGCACATACCTATCCCCATTGCCATCCATGTTGCCATTACCGCTTGCATCTCCGCTCTTGATTGCCTTTTTTGTAAGCAGCTGACGTATGTGATATTTGCGTTCCGTTACAAAATTGCCCAGTAAATAGCCTGCGAAAAAATGCAAAACAAACAAGACTCATTAGCATATCCATATAGTCCTTGGTTGCCCGTTTCTCTCCACCCACCCACCTGAGATAAGCATGAAGAAGCCAATGGTGAGAAGAAGTGAGGCACAAGTGCGCTTTGAAATGTATTCGCGATATTCGCGCGAACTGCTATTGGCCCTCACAGCCGTCTCATAGCTGAGCACCTGATGCATTTTGTATATCCTTTGCTTATATGTTGATTATATATTATTTAGTATGTTAATACTGCTTGGAACATTGTGTTAGATCAATTGTACTTCATATAGAATCGAATTTCAGTTGTGCATTCTGTAAAAAAAAATATATGCAATTTCATTTGATAAAAGTTCAATAAACCAGCGAACACATTAGCCTTTCGGCATTAAAAGCTTTTAGCGTAATTAAAAATTAATTTATGGTCAACACGCACACATAAATGTCCATCTCTTAACATGAATATGCATTTTGTATATATAATTCATGCCCATATTAAATATCCACTTATATTTGTGTTCCCTACCTATCATAGGTAAATTTCAATAAAAATTCTTGCAAAATTCACATTAAAAAATGTTTGCAGCCAAAATATTTCATAGTCCAAAGCAGACGCAACGCAGACAGGAATTTAGTTTGATATATGAAAAAATTTGTAATTTAAGTTGAGCTAGGGACACCCACGCCAAAACGACGAAAATTTGGCGAAAACTTGAATTTGGCCTGAAGCGTGTGGCATGTAATGGACGAGCGAGAGACGACAATAAATATTAGCACGTAATGGATAGCATACGATTAAAAACAACAAGGTATTGCGAGGGCAAAAACAGCTAATAAATTTTGCAGACAACTTGCGTATACGTAATACTTAAAACATCCATTCGATTACTATCTGAGCTTATGATTAATCATAGATTAATTTTCCGCCTTAATATAAAAACTCCTTTTCATATCCTACGCATTTTATTACTTTCGTTGAACTTACACTCTAAGGACAGTCAATGAACTCTGTGAAGCTTGCAAAAAACAAACACATTCACAGGATAATAATGCACATTGGCACATCCTGTGGTTGCTCAATCCTTTGAGCTGCTCTTCGCAGCCCACAGGCACTTTCACTTACCCAACGCTGTGGAAACAAACAAGAACCGTTGCCCGTTCAGCTCCTGTAAATATCCCGTAAGCTGCAATTGTTGTTGCCACTGAAACTTTTCTATGTTTTTTTTTTTGCTGTTTTTTGTACTTTATAGCTCGATGCTCCCCTTACATACAATAAGAGTATATATATACAAAGTATTATGTTGTTTACACTTCAATTGTTTTTTTGCCGTAAATAACAAAAACAAAATATAAAACTAGAAATGTACAAATGTTCCGCAAACAGTGTTACTGCGACTGCTGGCTGTCGCCGTGCGCGTATTATCCTTTACGGTTTGCTAGGTGCGTTCGCCTGGCCACCAAGTTGTGCACTGAGCGCCTGCTATAGAACGACATCGGCTTTAATAGCCGGCCGGCAAGTCGCAAAGGTGGTGAATTTCCCTTGTTGAGTTCCTTGCAGTAACGCTGCTTGTGCATATGCTTTTTCCTTTCCCTCGTTTGGGTCAAGTTGAGAGGCGGCAATTTTCAAGTATGTATGTATGTAGTTCCTTGGGCTGCAAAAATAGAACGTTCACAATAAATTCATGATTAACGGGCATTTTAACTTTAACGCAAGCAACTTTGAAGTCGTATTGATTTTCACACAGCGGGATAGTTGTAGGAGCTGCCATTTGCACAAACTTCCACTGTGTTAATCCCGTTGTATGTCCGGGTTCTATTGTTTCCTGCAACTTGCCTACTTCAAGACTATCACATGCAACTTGTTTGCCGCTATGTTTACCTGACACTTGTGGTGTTGGCATAGATTAGTTGACATTCTGTATGTTTTTTCTTTGCTTTGATGTTTTTGCTTTCCGATTATTCCAGGTATTCAAAGCACTTGAGTCGACTAGAGGAGACATGCCAATGAGCTGTAGGTGATAAAGGTATTTAATTGGAGTAGTTAAATGTAAATTGTACTTAACTGATGATTCATAAACAGAGTTCCAGGTATATCACCCATACGCCATGCGGTAAATTGTCCGTTTTCCTTTGTTTAGCAAAAGTCCCGTAATTTTTTGTCTCTAGTGTATCTGCATGTCAAAAATAAATCATGTAATGGTTGACATAAAAAAAAAATTCCCTCTTCTCAAGCAAATGTTGAAACCGCCTCTAAGGTTTTCCACATCATATAAGTTGTTGCTGTTGTTGTTGTTGGAGCTGTTGCTGAAGTCAGTGAAAGTGCAACTTGTGCTAACAAGCAGTAAAACGTCCTCTGTTTCTCAAGGGCTGAAAGATACATTTCGCTCGTTTCCAAGTGCCTGCTGAAGCGAAAGCCTAGCTGACATCGAGCGTTGTTGTTGGTTTGTGCAAGTAATGGTAGGGTGCAGGAGCCTTGTTCTTGTGGAGGCCAATGTTTCGTTAAGTGTAACGGCTTGTGCTACGCTCTGTGCGCCCTGCACATGCAAATGGCAAGCCGAGGAGAGGGAAACTGGGCTCTAGTGAGCAGGACTACTTGTATGCGATTTCAGTGAACATTTTCTAGTGCAGCTCATGTTGATGGCAACTAGTTTACGTTACTGTGCTTATTGCTTTTAGAAAGAGTTAAAAATTCTTAGAGTATTTCAAAATGTCAGAATGCTGTATTTAAAAGTTGTTTTAATATAAAATTTAATAATGATTAAATTTTTCTTATTTTCCCTCCACAAATACCAATCATAAAGTTTCTCCATTACGTATACGTATTAATTCGCATTTAATTAAAACCACGACAACGAACCCACTCATTCGCAATCGTAACTTTAATTTCGAAATTCCATTTCGAGCTGCACACATACATTCACACAAACACACACACACACACGCATGAAGAAATGTCAGCGAGGTGCATTGCACTCTGCATTCCTGCACACTCCACCCTTGCAACCCTTGGAGCTTGCACCCGTTGCACGTTGCACTCAGCAACTTAAACACGTACAACGCGAGTTTCGCTGACAGCCCAGTGTGGCAACCTGCGCGGTAACCATTGCCAAAGGTATCAAAAGGATCTGAGTCCTTTCATTCATATGCGCATCCCATTGCCAGGCAGCGCATTAATATCCAAGTGCATTGACATAGAAACACGCACTGCAAACGCACAAAAGTAGGCAACATGCAACTTCAAACGTGCTACGTGCACCATGCAACACAAAACGGAGTCAAGTAGCGTGAGTTGTTGCTTTTATTAACCCATCATAAATGCAGCTCTCTTTCTAAAAGCATTTATTAATAGCCCTCGTCAATAACGTATACGTAATATCCAATTACTTATGCGCTTAAGTTTTTAAAGTTAATCAATATCTGCAGTTTTGCTTCTTCTTATACGAGCTACTTGTTGCTGATTTTAAATAAAGGTAACTTGATTTGATTGTCTCTCTACACTGATTTCTTCTACACAGATTTGACAAAGTGCCAAATTTCCCCTGCCATGTGGAACATGATGTTTTGGCCATCCCTCGTTAACTCAATCAGCATCCGTTTTACTTGAATCGTTCAGACAACCGATAACAGGTGATAGCGATCCCAAGAGTAAATAGAGTTGAGTGCACTTAACGAACTCAATGAATTATACTAACTTGACGAAACTTAACGAACCTCACGAATCTATGTATGTATAAGCAATCAGTGCTCTCTATCATTTGCGCTCTTAAGCATTATTCATGACTCTGTTTTGAGCTTTGCATTAAAGCTTTTGAGCTTTTGCGCAGTTAACTGTTATACGTAGCAGTAGCAAAGCTGACTGTAAACAATGCGACTGTAAAATTAACTGTGAACAGATGTTAAAAATGGTAAGAGAGCTTAACATATCTTTAGCCTATTTTTTTACCAACTAAGCTAAGCCAGCTGCATTTCATGACTAAGTTCGTCTACCCCATGGTAAAATCTACACAATATGTGCATTCTATGAAACCATAGATATGCAATCAAGGGTTTTAAGACTTTAATACTTTTAAAACCAATCAAAAATGTTTAGAGAACATTAGACCTATTGTAAACAGATTAACTTAAATTATTCAAATCAATTGCAAACCATTAATCCATTTAAATATATACGTAAGAACCTAAACTCATAAAATTTTTATGTTTATGGAATCTATTTTGTTTTCTTATAGTTATTTTTAGCTAAGCGTTGTTGGGAATCAATGCAATGCTTGGAGGCAGTTCACATTTTAGTAAACGAGTGCTGTTTTATTTTTAGGGCTTCGCAAATCGAAAATCGAACATAATTTGTCTCGCGTTGTGCATTTGTTGCATTGTTTCCTTGCATTTTTCACGTGCATTGAGTTTACAATCAGAGAGACTGAACTGAGAACTGAAGTCAATTGGCGATTAGCATATAGAGCCCTGACAGCGCCCATTGACTTGTCTTGCATGGCAAACACATTGACCGAGTTTTAGGCAAGCGCTAATGTAATTAGCGGCATATACCATGGCGTACTTGCCATTTGGGGGCAGTTCAACGCGGCTAATTGAAGACTCAACATCGTGCGAAATAAACACAAACAAAAGGATACAGTGGGATAAAAGTGTCAACGAAAAGGATTAACCCTTGCTTATAAAGCAAGGATAACCCGTGCAGTGTAGTGTTGATTAAGAGAAATGTGAAGCTTTGGCCTTTGATTAGTTTGATATTGTGTTAATAAAGGCCTCAATATGACGGAGACCGATGCCGAAAAGGCGGCCGGCTCGCGCCTCGATTACGATCTTATGATGGCCGAAGAGTATGTTCTAAGTGATGTGGAAAAGAATTTTATCCTTGCTTGCGAGCGTGGTGATTTGGCTGGTGTGAAGAAGTTAGTATGTGGTATAGGATGTCCTTGCAGTGTAATGACAGCTCTGTGCTTGCAGACTCCTTGAGGATTATGCGGAAACGCCATCCGATAAGTTTAACATCAACTGCACGGATCCCATGAATCGCTCGGCTCTGATTTCGGCCATTGAGAATGAGAATTTCGATTTGATGGTCTTGCTGCTGGAGAACAATATTGAAGTGGGTGATGCTCTGTTGCATGCCATATCCGAGGAGTATGTGGAGGCTGTCGAGGAGCTGCTGCAGTGGGAGGAGACCAATCACAAGGAGGGAGAGCCCTATGTGAGTTTTGAGACAATCCTTCGAGTAATCCTTGAGTAAGTGATTCGTTTCGTGCAGAGCTGGGAATCGGTGGATCGCTCGAAATCAACCTTCACCACGGACATAACGCCGCTTATTCTCGCTGCACATCGCAACAATTATGAGATCCTTAAGATCCTGCTCGATCGTGGTGCAACGCTGCCAATGCCGCATGATGTCAAGTAAATGGACAACAAGCTCGTTGTGGGATTATCCTTTTCCTAATCTCTAACTTTTCAGGTGCGGTTGCGATGAGTGTGTGAACTCGCAGACCTCGGACTCCCTGCGTCACTCTCAATCCCGTATTAATGCCTATCGTGCACTTTCGGCCAGTTCGCTTATAGCTTTAAGTTCGCGTGATCCTGTGCTCACCGCCTTTCAATTGTCCTGGGAACTGAAACGCTTACAGGCCATGGAATCTGAATTCCGTGCTGAATACACGGTATGAGGGGTTAATCAGCAAGGCTTGAGTCCTCTTCAAATTGTGCTTAATTTTATATTATTTTCCATAATTTTCTGTTCAACTTAGGAAATGCGTCAAGCAGTACAGGATTTTGTTACAGCCCTGTTAGATCATGCACGTACCTCTATGGAGTTAGAGGTGATGCTTAACTTTAATCACGAGCCGTCCCAGGAAATTTGGTGTCCTGGCAAGCGACAAACACTGGATCGTCTGAAGCTAGCCATACGCTACAAACAGAAAACGGTTGGTTAAACTTTCTTCTTATTTTTTCCCACTTACTGATTATCTTATCTGTTCAAGTTTGTGGCACATCCGAATGTGCAACAACTTTTAGCTGCCATTTGGTATGAGGGTTTGCCCGGTTTTCGGCGCAAACAGGGCACACAGCAGCTCCTGGATGTTATCAAGCTGGGCTGCAGCTTTCCCATTTACAGTTTAAAGTATATCCTGGCACCAGATTCGGAGGGTGCCAAGTTCATGCGCAAGCCTTTTGTCAAGTTCATTACACACTCCTGCTCCTACATGTTCTTCCTGAGTAAGTTTAATATAATTTCAGGTAAATCCACCTATTTATTTCCATTTCCTCATTAGTGCTCTTGGGCGCTGCTTCGTTGCGAGTGGTGCAAATAACTTTTGAGCTGTTGGCTTTTCCCTGGATGCTGACCATGTTGGAGGATTGGCGCAAACACGAACGCGGCTCACTGCCAGGACCTATTGAGCTGGCTATTATCATGTATATAGCTGCTCTTATATTTGAGGAACTCAAGACTTTATACTCGGATGGCCTATTCGAGTATATTCAGGATCTGTGGAATATTGTGGACTATATATCGAATATGTTCTATGTCACTTGGATACTTTGTAGAGCTACCGCTTGGGTTATAGTGCATGTAAGTTAGTTATACAAGTGGCATCAACTCTGATCTTTCGATAACATATTGATTTCTTTTTAGCGCGACTTGTGGTTTCGAGGCATTGATCCATATTTTCCGCGTGAACATTGGCATCCTTTCGATCCTATGCTGCTTTCGGAGGGCGCCTTTGCTGCTGGCATGGTATTCTCTTACTTGAAGCTTGTGCACATTTTCTCAATAAATCCACACTTGGGACCACTGCAAGTGTCACTCGGTCGCATGATTATCGATATCATCAAGTTCTTCTTTATCTACACCCTAGTATTGTTTGCCTTTGGCTGCGGTTTGAATCAGCTGCTCTGGTACTATGCCGAGCTGGAGAAGAACAAATGCTATCATTTGCATCCCGATGTGCCTGACTTTGATGACCAAGAGAAGGCGTGCACCATTTGGCGTCGATTCTCCAAGTCAGTAAACACTCTCTGAAATATATTATCTTATTCTATTCGATTATCTTTATAGCTTGTTTGAGACATCGCAATCTTTGTTTTGGGCCTCCTTTGGTCTGGTTGATCTGGTCTCATTTGATTTGGCTGGTATTAAGAGTTTCACACGATTCTGGGCGCTGCTGATGTTCGGCTCTTATTCGGTTATCAATATTATTGTGTTGCTCAACATGCTGATTGCCATGATGTCCAATTCGTATCAAATCATTTCGGAGCGTGCTGATACCGAATGGAAGTTTGCACGCTCGCAGCTGTGGATGAGTTATTTCGAGGATGGCGGCACCATTCCACCACCCTTTAATCTCTGCCCTAATATGAAAATGTTGCGCAAGACACTTGGACGCTCGCGACCCTCTCGCACCAAGAGCTTTATGGTAGGTGCCTAACCCTTGGCAATCTGCGCAAAGCCTTTCGTCAAATCAGTTTCAATAAAGCTCCTGTGGCTTTTGCTGTGCGTCAATGTAAATGTTAATGTTCCCCCTCTTTTCGTCCTCCCCCATAGCGCAAATCCTTAGAGAAGGCACAGACGTTGCATGACAAAGTGATGAAGCTGCTGGTGCGTCGCTATGTGACGGCAGAGCAACGGCGACGGGACGATTACGGCATCACCGAGGATGATATCATTGAGGTGCGCCAGGATATTAGTTCGCTACGCTTTGAGCTGCTGGAGATTTTCACCAATAACCAATGGAATGTGCCGGACATTGAGAAGAAGACGCAAGGTAATTTTTTTTTAACACAAGCAACATGTTCCTAAGCCACCCACTCACGAATCCTCTCTCTCTCTGTAACAGCTGCTCGCTCTACCAAGGGTAAGGTAATGGAACGTCGCATTATGAAGGACTTCCAGATTGGCTTTGTGGAGAATCTGAAGCAGGAAATGGATGAGAATGAGAACGGAAGGGATATCTTTGCCTCACTGGCCAAAGTCATTGGCAGAAAGAAGACACAAAAGGGGTAAGAAATATCAACTAAAAAGTTGCAAGTATTTAGTTTTGAATATTTTTAACCTACAGTGATAAGGACTGGAATGCAATTGCTAGAAAGAAGACACTTTCAGCAGATCCTATTGGCTCCAAAGCGCTCCTCCATGCAACGTCACAGCCAGCGCAGCTTAAGACGCAAGATTATGGAGCAGGCCAATGAGGGTCTAGCAATGGATCAGAGTAAATTGATAGAATTCAATCCCAATCTGGGTGATGTGACGCGAGCAACTAGAGTGGCCTATGTGAAGTTCATGCGCAAGAAGATGGCAGCCGATGAGGTTTCCATAGCCGATGAGAACGGCGTGGCCAAAGGCGAAGATGATAAGAAACCAGATGCAGCTGGCGTGAGTATTTAGACATTAGTTAAAAATACTCAGAAATTAATGAAGTCTAATTTTTGACAGTCTCGAAAATCGGCAAGTGGAGCAGGAGGTGCATCCATGTTGGCCGCAGCTGCACTGCGCGCGTCTGTCAAGAATGTGGACGAAAAGGCCAATGGAGCTGATAAGAAACCTATGGATGATAAGAGCAAGAAACCAACTGATGACAAGAAACCTGGTGATGATAAGAAGCCGCCGGCTCCACCTGCTGGCGGCAAGCCAGGCGATCAAAAGCCAATGCCACCGGGTAGCAAGCCACCAACTGCAGCAAAGCCAAACGAACAGCAGAAGCCTAGTGATGCAGCCAAAACCAATGCACCCGCACCACCCGCCAAACCCAGTGATACCAAGCCGGCAGCGGCGCCCAAGCCAAATGAAACAGCAAAGCCTGAAGCGGCTGTCAAGAAGGAGGAGACAACCAAGACGGATGCAGCCAAGCCGCCAGCGGCTGCTGGAGCAGCTGCAAAGAGCTCAGCACCTTCGGCACCCGCAGGAGCCAAGCCGGACACCACCACAAAGACCGCAGCTGGCAAAGCGCCTGAAGGCACAAAGGCAGCAAACGATACCAGCGGAGGTGCCACTCCAGCTGGAGACAAAAAACCTGGAGATGGACAAAAGGCCGATGACAAGAAGGATGCCAAGCCGGGCGAATCTAAGCCAGCGGCGGCAGCAGAAGCAAAGCCAGGTGAAGCCAAACCCGCTGACAAGAAAGACGACGAAAAGAAACCCGGCGATGATAAGAAACCAGCTGCACCGGCACCGGCACCACTTAAGCCCGCCATGAAAGTGGGTCAAAGCAGTGCCGCGGCGGGTGGCGAACGTGGAAAATCGACAGTCACGGGCCGCATGATATCTGGCTGGCTGTAAAACATGATCCAATGGATTTTCATTATAAGTTAAAACTGATTCAAGTACATAAAATGTGTGTGAAAGCAATAATAAATAAACGAAATGTTAATAAATTACAACACAACATTTGACTTCACTCCATTGTCCGTTTGGCAACAAGCGCCTAACCTTAGTAAACATATTTTTTGTGCTCGCAGCATTTGCAAATGTTGCCAGCTACCAGTCCACCTTCCCTTCCACCCACACAATGAAATGCTGTGCAGCATTTGGCATATAAAAGGACGAGAATTCTGTTCAGCATCAAGCATTTTATCAGCACAAGTCAAGAAGTAAACATCAAACAACATCTAAGAGATATCAAACACAAGTGTTCTTAAATCTAAAAAAATGAAGTCGTTTTTGGGGCTCATCAACATTGCCTACACAATAATGTTGCTTGTTTTGCTGACTAAACTGGGAGCAGCAGGTGAGTTAAGGGAATAAAGATGAATTACAGACAATAAGAGACACATTAATATGGCTGTGTACAATTGTGCTTCACTTGCGGCTGCTAATCCACGGCTATAAATCTTAGAGCGTCTGTGGGCATTGAAGGTCTCTTGAGCTCTATCAATTTGTTACCATTAAAGTCTAAGCCAAGTGGAACATTATTAAAGGAAACTTATTTATAATCTCTGAATAATTTCCATAATTTCTCTTGTTTATTTAACCAAGAAGTAGAACACGACAAAACCCGTCGTGGAGCCAACTTGGGTCTCTATGCATTTCCACGAGTGGGACGCAGTGATCCGTCTCTGGGTAACAGTCTACACGATGCCAGCGATGCAGTTGCCTTTGAAAGTATCTATGGCATGAGCGATAGCTCTTTAGAGGATTTCGAGGGTATGTTAGCTTTTAACCAATTGTGCCTTCAAAGCCAACATACTTTAACCAATTCGCAGACTATCAGAAGCGCGCTAGTCTAATGCCATTTCCTCGTGTTGGCCGCAGTGATTCCGAGCTGAGAAAGTGGGCACATTTGATGGCATTGCAACAGGCGCTGGATAAGCGCACTGGACCCAGCGCTTCCTCTGGCTTATGGTTTGGTCCACGTCTGGGCAAGCGTAGCGTCAATGCTAAGGATTATCCCGCTGCCGACAAGTCACAAAAGGAACTTTTCTAAACGAATACGCTACATAAAGGAAACAACACACATTCGCATAACACTTTAGCACAACAAAAAAACTGCACTTGAATATGATAATACTTTAGTACTCACTATTTAAAGATCTTTTGATTAACTCTTCCGAATTGGAGATCAACATAACAACATAATATATTAATGGGTATATAACAAATAAGTAAACATAATATTACCAATGGGCTGGTGAGGGCATACAATGTCGGTGAACGTTTTTTTTTTTAAGTTGAACCCCGAAACGCTTAAATGTTGTAAATACAATAAATGTTTATAATGCATACAAATCTGTATTTGAATAAAGTTTAACTGCACGAAGACCACAAATTGGGTTTAGTTTTAGAAAGAGTTTTGCAAAAATTGTATTTTAATAATATGGAAAAATGTAATTCTTATCAGCGTGTTTTAGTTTCATGAATTAAAAATGGTTATGGTATGTATCTAGATGTATCATTGGTTGACATGTTTATTTCTTCTGCTCTTTAAATCTGCGTAGCTCACTTTGAATGGCCTCGATAAGTGGCGCCGCCGCAGCCGCCTGAGAGTTGCGACCACGTCCTGGCGTATTTGCAGTGGAACTCGAGGCGGTAAGGGCACCGCGCGATATATCCAATATGGTATCTGGTCGCAGAAAAGGTCCAGCGCTCAGTGGCCGCACCAATGGCGAATGAGAGCCATGTAGGCTGCTGCCCCAAGCGCTGTAGGTGGGCGATGGCGGCTGCGTTGACTGTGCCGATTTTGGTGTCTTCTCCGGCTGTGCGGTTGCTGGACGCTCGGCTGTGCTGTAAGCCTTGGCAGGATAGCTAAAAAGCAGTACAAGAATGTATGTAGAAGTTGTGGGCTTTTTCTTATAGTGCCAGTTAGTACCTGGGTAAGCCGGCAGAGGAACCTCTGTGTTCACGGTTTGTTGTTGGTCGTCGCTTGTTGGTGAAGTCGCGCGAGGGCAATGGCATCGGCAGATCATCCTGGCTGGCGTACATCTGCATGGCACCCTCGAGCAGACCCTCATAATGGTTGCGTATGGCGGATGCATCGTGCAGGGGACTGGGGCTAAAGTCTGCATGGCTCCGGGCCTCTGCGGAAGATTGGAGTTGGAGGAAGTTCAGATGAGTTCAGATGAGTTGAGTTGTTAGTGTAGCTGGCTGCAAGTGGATATTTGGGTTCTATGCTCTCTATTTGGAGGAAGGGTTAATTCTAATTACGGTTAGGTGTGCATGCAACAACGACAAGGACTACAGTTGCCAAGGTTAGTTAGTAACGTGTTTGTGCCCCAATTTGCACATCTTTGTCATCATCATTGTAATATTGTCTCCACCCGCCTCACCCTGGTTGTCAGCACTGCTGCCCAGACGTTTCTTGTGCCGCTCCCAGACGACGGGACCCACAATGCCCGGATCAGGATTATCGCTGTGCGAGGCGGAACGCACATTCCTCAATGGCGGTGCCTTCGGACTGGGAAAGCTGGCGATAGTTGCAATGGTGCTGTCCCTGCTGCCAAGTGATTTGTGTGACTTGAGGGATCTATTGGAGGTCTGTGGTGCTGCCTGAGGCGCCACAGCATTAACATTGTCGTAGTAGGTAACAAAAACGGGATCAAGGACACGATTCAGTGGCTCTGGCAGCGTGCTCTTGGGAAAAGCTCGCACCGAAGCCATCGAGAGAAACGAGCCCACACTGGCTGTGTCTGAGGACTTCTCCGATGGTTGCCCACCACGCGAACGTATCATCTCCCGGTTGATGGCCTGTGGAGATCCAACGGGCCCGTCTTCCGGATTCTCCTTGTCTGTAAAGATTGTCTGCTGCTGCAGCAGCTTGTTGCGATGATAGTTATTGTGTGGATTGTAAGCTTCATTACGCTGAAAGTTTTCATAGCTGCGACGCATAGCCGCTGGAGAGTTACCCTCCTCCGTGGAGGAGTTGCTCTGACCTAGGGAGCCCTGCACAGGACTCGTCTCAAGCGAACCTACTCGGTTCTCGTTCAAATAGCGACGCTTCGATTTATGTCTGGACTTGTCGCCTTTCTTCTCTGAGACAACGGAAGTGTAGATGGTATCCTCAACGCCACCCTCGGCTCGATCGTATTGATGTCGACGACGCTTGTGACCATCAAATAATCTGGCAGCCTTGTCATCTAATATCCGCTGAACATCCGCACTTGGTGGATTAATGGGACAGTAAACGGAAGAGTCTGAAGTGTTTTCTGTCGAGGAGATGGAATCGCGTCGAACTCGTGTATGCTTTTCAGCTGGCGGACCCGGAAAAGTGATACGTGGCTCCCGGTCATAGGAAAAGTTTTGCACACCCACATCGCGAGAACGTGCAGTGCTCTGATCAACAGTATTGCCAGCCGAACCACCTACAGCACTGTCTATAAGTGTGCCTCGTGAACTGGGTCTCATGGATTGACCTTCGGACAGGAGCTCATTACGTGAAGATGTTCTGAAATATAAGAGATTAGTTAATGTAACGCATATAACTTAACTCCCTTACCTGTTAACCTCAGTATCTTCGCGCTGTCGAGCACGTGTCCGTCCTAGCAGCAGAATAGCAACTAGGAGCAGCATTAAAAGCAGAATTGCCAGTGAACTTATGACAACAAGCGCCACATTGTCTTTTACCGAGTTAAAGAAACCTGCATGACCGCTACGAGGAACTGGCGCCAAAGCAGTTGCAGTGGGTTCCCTAATATAAGCTGCGGAATAAAATAAGATTCTTGTTCACATCCTTAACAGTTTTGGTTTAAACTTACGTTCCGATTTCATGTAAAGTGGATTTCCCAACGTCTTGGCCGCCTCAGCCTCGCTAACCAATTCCATATCCTTGGCTGCTGTTGTTGCCAAAACGGGTCGTCCATTAACCAGAACCGTATAGATAAGCTCCGTTTGATTGGCAATAGGTCGCTCATTCCTATACAAAATAAAAAAAAAGATTGAAATAAGTTTATCCAAACACAGTTTGTGGGTCATTATGTCCTACAATTTGAGGTTAACATACGCGTCAGTGTCAACAATAGCGTTTTCAGTGCTGTTCCACTTTTGTAGCTCCAATTCACTGATTTGCGTGATGTTGTGTATGACAACCTGAACTCGTTCCTCCCTATAGATGGGTAGTTGTTGTTGCTGTTGATTTAACAACGCTTCGCGCATTTCCTGCAACTTCTCCGACTTGCCATTCTGTTGTATTAGCTCCCAGGGGATAAGTGTTACATATTCGCTATAATCTATGGACTCAGTTGTTGTTGTTGTTGGTATTGCGGTGCTGCTAAGCGACTCCTTTGACTCTGAGGAGTCACCTGTCGCCCATTCGGGCTCCTCCTCACCTGCTGCCCATACAGTTTTCACTTGATGCGTACTATCCACATCCATGTCGAGTAGTTCGACATCATCACCTGGCCAGGAGGTGGTTGTCGTTGTGGTTATGTCGGCACCTGGCTGGCGTCGCTCACGTGCTGCGTCAGCGACTTGTTGTGCTCCATTTATGCCCAGATGGCGTGTTTGTTGTCTGTGTAACCCAAAAAGTTTGAGGCAGTTCTACTTTAACGAAATACCCATAATTTACCTAGTGAAAGCCAAACGATAAAGTCTCGCCAACTTTTCCTCTAACACTGGATTATCCTTGGCCGTATAAAAGCCTGACATGACTGTTAGTAGCCAATAGCGACGATCTGTTGATGAGTAATTCAGTGGTGGCATTCCTGGTGCACCCAAATCCCAGTTCCCACCACCATCGTCGGGTCTGCAGTCTAGACATATTGGTATCTCGATTTCCTTGAATCAAAACTTGCTTAACTAAGTTTGGATTGTATAATTAAGTTTCAACTTACATTATTTCCATCCACATAGACTGTTGCCACAACAGTTTCCGTCTTGACAATCACATCCTTTCCTTTGCTTATGCCTGTGTGTACCTTCTTTAGGTAGTCGGGTGGCCCATCACCCGAGCCTGTCCAAAAGAAGTCCTCCAAATGCACTTCGTCCTTAATTTCTGGATAGTTATCATCCAAATCATCATCTGTAAAATTGCGTGCCAATGGAATTAAATTATTGCATTGAATTGTGTTTTATTTTGTCTTTCTTCTATTTGTTTCTTTGCCTTGTTTATTTGCGAATTGGCGGCTTGTTATTAAGGAGTTTCTTGAACTTTCATAACGTTACTATAGCAATTAGCCAGGGTGCAAAAAACTTTATAGACAGTTTTGGGTTTTACCTAACCACTACGAGGTAGTTATTCCGGGGCTACCACAAGAGTTTAACAAGTTTGGTAGTGTAAGTTTTTATGAGTTGCAAAGGAATTCTTTTTAACTTTTAATGACAGCTTGAATTGGTGTCGAGCTTTATTTCAATAATGAAAATATTTATTATGGAATGTTTGTAAGTTGGAATGACAAAAACTAACTTAATATTACTTTGCTGAGGTAAAATAAAGTATTGTAGTCCCAGGAAAAATAAATTTTTTATTCAGACTGTAAGAGAAATCCTCTTCGATATAGAATAAACATGCAAATATTAGATTTTCCTTTTGGGCAATCAAACTAAAGAGTATCTAACTATTGCTACTGTCCAAAATCTAGCTTAGACATTCAATTTATCGACAAATCATGAAAATTGGTTACCTACCCAACGTCGCAAAAGTCTGCGGCACTTAAACCAAACTTGTTTTGGGTTAGTTGAATGGATTCCATTTGGCGTTTATTATGTTTATGTATCTTATTTTAATGCCGCATTCACAGTTTGTTTGATCAATTGCAATTGACTGCAACGGCAGTAGCAACAGCTACTGATAAATTATGCTGAGTGCCTTGCCTTTCCCCCGAAGGGGTGTTTGTGTCTGAGCCTTGTCTATGCTTTAAAGTAGTTCAGTCATAATGATAATGGCCTGGCCTAAATGATGATGACCGAGCGAGCACTAACAACTACTTACAACAAAGCTTAGGTTAGACAACAAACCGTAATAAATTTATCGATTAGCACCAAAAAAAAGAAGCCGTCAATGTTGACCAATTTGTGTGCGTGTTGGCAACGCAATTACCTTTAACGCATATTTGTGCACCTGTTCGGATTTGGCAGCAATTGTTTGTTTCTTGCAATTACACATAAATTATATTGATTGTCCTACATTTTTTGGTTTGCCCCCAAACAGTATTTGATAATTTTGTGTTCCTTTTTTTTTTTTTTTTGACCAACATCGCATTGTTGAGAGGCACTGACGCATGAAGCCAAAGGTCATATTGCTTGCGCTAGCAACACCAACAGCGTTAGTTGAAGGGTCAATTCAAGCCGTGACCACAACTACAAATATTTACGCCTAGAACATATCTCTGCGTCTCTGCGAACAATACAAATAATTTCACTTTGGCTTGTTGCTCAACTTACCGTGACTTAATTGTATCAGCGCCTGTCCAACTTGCTCCCTCTCACCCCCCGCTCGGCCCCTGCATTCGTGTAGAATAACCAAAAATAACAATACTATACATGACACAGTACGCGTAAGTTTTGCTTTCATTTTCCTTTGTTTAATTCTGCCAATTTTAAATTATTTATAAGTATTGAAACAACATCACTTTGTTTGTATTTGTACACTTGCACATTATGTCAATTGGCATAATTTCCAATTTTCAATATCATCTCGGGTATTTCACAGTTATGGTTTTGTTTTTATGCGCCTCGTTCTGTCATCGCTGAAAGTTGTCCGGGAACTGAGCGTTACATTCTAATCCAAACTTAGGGGCGCACTCTGGCTCTGCCCCGGTGGTTGTTTGTATTGTTATTGCTGCGGTTGTATTGGTAACATAAGTACAGTATGTACAGTGAGAGAAAAATGTGATATGGTTAATCGAAAGACTTTTCTTAAGAAAATGTCGTTTAAATCTGTTAAAGACCATTTAAAAAAAGCTTTATAAAATTACCAAAATTGGGATTTTTAGTTTTCAAACATTTGTTTATTATCACGCGCAAATAAAAAATATTTTCAATTTTTCTTCAGTGTAAAATAGAACACATGCCGCTTGTCCCATTGACGCTTGTTTGTTTGGTAACTCGTCTCTCGGCTCTCTGTTTGGGCCGCTTTGTGTCTGGTCAGTTACCTGTGGCAACAATCAAAACAGCCAATTGCGCGCCAAGCTAGCTTGCAGCTAATAAACAATTCAAAGCTTTTAATTTCCACTGCTTTGTTTGCACGTTTTACACACACAAAATGCCGCTAGATTTGGCTTTGTTATTTCCCACATTGTGTTAGCTTTTTGGCTCAAATTGAATTTATGACAGGTTGTTAGCGTGTTTCTAAAGTTTGCAAGCTTGCTGTTAACTTAACATAAAGCTTTTACAGAATTATGTTAATGCAAGCCAACAAATGCTGATTGCTATACGAAGCCGTTAACAGTTTGGTCAAATTTGCAGAGGTTAATTCCGGATATAGGCTTAAGAAAAAATCCCCGAAGCGCCTATTTAATACTTAACCTTCAACTAGCGACCAATTAAAATATTCCAAACATGTAATTATGACTTTTGGAGGCTTAAATTATTTATCATAATTATTAGAATACAACAAAAGGCAATAGCATATCGTAGTAGGAAGCGTTGTTGAGTTTCTTAGAGAATCGAATTAAATTATGATTTGTGGGCATATTCAACTGGTTTTGTTGAGCCGTGTTATTATAACACTTCAATCATTTAAAGATGATTGATTAAATTTTTTTCGTTTTTTGAGTTGTTTACTCTTAAGTATGCTTTGAGATGCTTTTGTATTTGAAAATGCCCATTATATCGTCATACTCATAATATAATCATTAAAGTTTTTCTATTGTCCATGCTTTGCTTCCCATATTCAACTGTTTTCGGTAGACTTTTGTCTCCTAATGGATGTCATTCAGTCATGCCAATTAGCACATTGAAAGTGAATTTTAGCATTTAAAACTGCATTAGCAACAATTTGTTTCGTGTGCACAAAATAATCAGTCATCTTGCAAAAATTCGCGGCACATAAACAGCGTGACTAAATATTAATAAATGCTGTCAAGATTCCCATACGTTTCAAATTAACAAGCAATTTATGCAGAGATCTAACGCTTCTTCATAGTTCTGTAGAATCCGTAAAGTAAGTAAAGATTCATGGCCAAGTTAATCCCATGTCTAAAAACCATGTTTAACCAGCAAAAACGTTTTGTAAGCTTCAAGAATTGTAGAGGCCAAAGAATTACTATAACGCAATAGTTTCCAAACTTGTCTATCCACCCGATGACACCCAGATAATAATTAATCTCAACTTGATCTTGGCCAAAGACCAAGGTTTTTAAACCCGTTTCAATCACCAACATATTATCAGCAATAATAATTTTATATTTTACTCTGTTATTATCACCATAATTTCGTTTATATTCTAAATTCTAAAATGACTTAACCAGCAGCAGATTTCAGAGCACCGGGGCTCAGCTTGCGGTTCTTAATCTGATAGCGTGTCTTGTAGCCATCCTTATCGGCAGTGTACATTGTGATGGTATCCGTATCGGTCTTCTCATCGTAACTGGAATATGTACCCATTACAACCAGATGTTCGTCGGGCTGACCAGGATTCATAACAACACCAATCTCCTCACGTTTGCTGCCATTTGGCTCCTCCAAGCTAAACGAAACAGTAGAAAACGTTAGAAGCTGTACGATAGGATCGCACTTTGATAACTTACTTGAAACGATAACCCTCCTTGGTGGGCACTTGGGAGTAGTGTTCCGCCATAATCGTGGGGAAAATGTAGTCCAGGAAGCCAGCTGAGCAGCTGGCTGCCAAGCATGCCACCAGAGCACTAACAAATATCTATAAAAATACCCACAAGTCAGATACAATTTCTATTGGCATCTCTATGATGGAGTAATTATATTGCTAATTGTTTGTCCAGTTCAAGCAACAGCTGCAGCATTTAACATATTAATTGCAATCATTCGATTGAAATGCAAACACTTTGAATGAATGCCATTCAAATAGTTGGCTCCAACCCTTGGCTTGAGTAGTTCTCGGCTACTTACCAATTTTGCAGCTGTCATGTTGATGCGCGTTGTAGTTCCCAAACGAGACTGAGATGATAGTGTGCTGCGATCCAACAGCAGAGATCTGCAAAGAATACTTGAGCGAGGCGTCGACACAGCGTCGTCCACCATATGATGCGTCGTATACGTAATACTTGTCGATTTTTAATACATTGTAGCAATTATTAAGTTGAAACCGGTCCCACAAGCCGACACACGTCCAATGTTGCCAACGTCTAAGTATGCAAACTTAAACTTTAAGATGCTTCCATGCTGTTGGCTTTCGGTTAGGGTAGCTCATTTAGCAGACACTGCATAATTAACCACATAAATGAGTGATCAATGGCCTGACAACTCCTACCAAATACGATCTAACGTGGGTGGTATGATCAATAATGATCTTAACATATCATCTTTCAAGGGGGTACCCCCCAAAATGTTTGATAGGATTGAATTTCAAATGTCAAAGCATTAACACAAAAAAAATTTTGGTTTCACCTTGTCAAGTTTTTAAAACAAATCATCATAAACATCATTAGTCACGGTCATTTTTTTATGACTTGAATCTGCCAAAGATGCAATTTAAGCTGTGAGTGCTTAACTAATTGCACACTAATTAATTAATACTTGTTTGACATCTTAATATGACTAAAGTTGGTTCTTAACTAGTGCTTGGGGGCAATGACCCAAACACCATTAAATGAAGGTCACTGGGATATGCTTTTCAAATATATTTACAAACCATAACAAATATTTGTCTTTAAGTTATAATATTCCATAAGTTGTTAATTTAAGCTTATCCAGCAGCAGATTTCAGAGCACCGGGGCTCAGTTTACGGTTCTTGATCATGTAGCGTGGCTTATAACCATCCTTATCGGCTGTGTACATGGTAATGGTTTCGGTGTCGGTCTTCTCATCGTAGGTGGAATAGGTACCCATCACAACCAAATGCTCATCGGGTGTGCCTGGATTCATAACAACACCGATTTCCTCACGTTTGCTACCATTGGGATCCTCCAAACTAATAATGAAACAAATTATAAGTATTTGTTGCATTTAAAAAGTATTTGCTTGCTTACTTGAAACGATAACCCTCCTTGGTTGGCACTTGGGAGTAGTGATCGGTCATGATGGTGGGGAAAATGTAATCCAAAAATCCTGCTGAGCAGCTGGCTGCCAAGCATGCCACCAGGGCTGTGACTAGTATCTATAAATATTCAAAATTTTTGTTAGATACGGCACGCACTGTCCAAATAAAATATTTACAGAACAGATATTCCTTTTTTACACAAATTTTAAACACACTCAACAGGAACAAAACTTTCAATTTTCATTCAGTTTATTTGCAATTCTTACCAATTTTGCTGCTGACATGATGATGCGCGTTGCAGTTGCCAAATTAGACTGATATTAACTGTGGTCGCGATTTGAGAGCAAACATCTTCGGATAGAAGCGAATCGAGACTATTGACGTATACATAATATGAATTGCAAATTATGCTTGTGGCATAAATTAGTTCAAACTAGATTTCGCTTGATCGACATCGTTTAGTGGGTAGAACAATCGACTTGGCCAAAAAGCTTAGAACATAAAGTTTATTTTAGCCAATAACCAGGTTTCGACATATTTAGTATAGAGGTAAACAACTTAGTTTTAGTGCTACCCTCGTTAGTTCCTGAACTTGCCTAGATCGTGTTCGACTGCTTTGCATATAATAATTTGATATCCCAGTTATTTTTGTTACTTCGCTTGAATTTCCGTAAATCATATCAAATTTTATGTATAATTATACACTCTCGCTTTTATTTTTGCCTAATTCACGGCCATAAGAAATTTATTGTTGGAGCTTCAACTAACCAGTTTTAAATGACAGAAGCGTATTAAATTAATATGGTCTATCTTTCAAAAACTTGCTATTTCTATAAGAAACTTGTTCACGTTGACCTTCGCGTTCTTAAAATTTAAGCAAATGACAAAATAGGATATGAAGTAACCGAATGTCGTCATGGGAAAACCTTTTGCAAATATTTACACATTCCCGTTGTAGACTTCCCCTTTCACATAATGAATCATTACAATTGTTTAGGTATTTAAAGAATATATGATTCAATATTGTCTGATTATTGCAACATTCTTGAAGACATTTTGAAAGCTAGGAATGAATGTTCGGTAGATATAAGAAACTGTTTCGTGGCTGGCAAACGCTTAGAAAATTTATTTATTTGCATTTTTTGCATTTAAAATTTAAGAAAAATCTTTTCCAAAGTTGTGATTTCTCAAAACTGTACAAAAAATATACAATGGTTTTTTCAAGTTTATTTCGAAATCGCAAACTATTTTGCCTACTTTTGGGCACCACTTGAATAACGCTACCAAACCAATCGCTGCTTACTTTAAGGGGCTTACACTTATAAAGTTTAACTTAATTACCCTTGAACCTGCAGCCGCCTACGCGAATTAAATGGACCGTTCTTTTTATCAATTTAATTTAATTACCAGAACTTTAAATAATTGTTACCAAAAAGTTTAAGTATGCGAAATTCTGTTAACAAAACAATGCGATTTGACAAGTTTTTGATTAGTTTTATAGCGCACAGCGTGGTTGTTCCATTTAGTTAAAAATATCAGAGACATTAGAGCTATGATTAGCCCTCCGTTAAGCCTTGATAGGCTTGTTCTAGTGTTGTGTATTTTCCTTGGCTGTTCGGGCATGGTACCCATTGTCTCTGCTGCTAATGAGACGACTCAGGGTTTTATGTCCTTTCAATCGGGCTGCAACTGTTCGTTGACCCTAACGTGCACGTGTTGTCAAGGCGCTATTCTAAAATCTATGGACATAAGCAAAACTCGTATGTTTTAGTTACGTTAACAAACTGAGTCAACTAATTAGCCAATTTTTGTGTCTTTGTTTGTCAAGTTTGCATGGCATTCAAAATAAATATATTCAAGGCTTCGGTGGATGTGACCGTAACACTGGATGGCGTTGAAGTGTCCAAGTTCACACTGGATTCAAAGACCACGCCCTCGTTCTGCCTGCCCGTCATATCACAGCTAACGCCCATGGCTGTGTGCCTGAAGATGAGCACAAAGCTATCGGGCTTGACAAATCTGAACATGTGTCCAAGTTTCTACAGCAGCTTTGCAGAGAATCAACTGTTGGCCTTTGATTTTCCATGCCTCAAGTTGGGCATGGATGGCATAAGTATTGCCTAAAGTTGATTTGTTTCATTAAATAAATGCAATTGCAAAGTTCTTCGTTTTTAAGATTGTTTATTTTCGCATCTCGTTAGACATAGTGTTGTTTAAAGTTTGCAAGCCAAGTATATAGTTTTATAGCGCAGGTTGGTTTTAGTGACAGGCTTTTAAATAGTAAGTAAATATATATACAAGTACAAGTGCAGATTCCTAACTTAAGTCTACAGCAATTGTTTCGATTAGCATAACAAATCTTGATAGACTTAAAAAATCGATGGATTAAGTTAGTTTTAATCGTAATACATAAAATATATATTTGTATAAGTTGTGTATGATAAACAGAAAGAAATATATATGAGTGGGTAAAATATATGAACCCGTCATGCCTTTGAAAAATATATATATAGTGTATTACCCCAATAAAATATGAAATGGAGGCCAACACAGCAAAAGTGTGTGAGAAAGAACATTAAAAAAAAAAAACAAAATTTACAATAAACTTACAAACTGAAGATCACACAAAGGACTGCTAAACTTAAAGGCTACTTGCGGCTTATTAACTAAATAAGTAGCGCTCTAATCGCTCACATATGCATATATGTATATATATAGTTATTGATAGATGTATAGATTATCCCTTAACGTTTATCGATTATCGTATATATCGTTTATCGTAAACTAACTAGGGATGGTGCATGCCACAAACAAACAACATTCGTTATCCGACTTCCATTCTCGCCAAGTGCTGCTCCAGTTCCAGTTCCTGCTCAAATGCTGCCCAGCGCTGACGTCGACTTCGATGTTGGAGTTGGCGTCGTGGATTGGGGAGGTGGCAGTGGGGGCGGCACTTCACTCACAATCGCCTTGCACATGACCATCCTGACTCCGGCGAGGAAGTCGGTTAGGTAACATCATGTGGGTCGTGGCGGTGCCGCCGCTTTTCGACCAGTGCAGATCAATGCCACCGGTGGTGGTGGCGGTGGTGCACTACGCATCCTTGGCACCGGCTTAACATCAGCTTTTATATGCTGCTGCTGCTGCTGCTGCTTTGGCTGCGTCGTTATGACCTTTGGTATGGTGCCCAGACGCTTCGCCTTGGCCTGCAGCACTAGATCTGCATCTTCGGCGCCGCCTTCAGAGCTCACCGAATCGTAGGATGAGGGCGTCGGTGAATGTCTGCGATTGCCCTGCTCATCCAGCTCAACATCGCCATCATCATCCTCTTCGTCATCCTGCTCCTCAATCATTGTACGAAACTCCTGTATGGAATCGTTTAGCGCCCACAATTGTGACAGCAGTGAGAGATCCAATTGACGCAGTCCATACTAGAAAAAAAAAAAACCAAAGAGACACAAAACGGAAATTAGTCAAACTTGCCACAGACATAACGCCACCAACTACTATTAATATGCAACATGTACAAGTTCTTGACGTGGCCCACCAACGCGCCAAAACCATTCGCTGCAACTTTCAAAAACCCAAGGCAAACTTATATACACTATATATGTATATAGATAGCTGAGCTGAGCTGAGCTGACTGACTGGCTGGTTGGTTGGTTGCTTTTGCATTGGCATTGATTGACAGCGCCACACAGCAACTGAAACAGACAGCGTTTGTCTATCGGGGCACACCCACAAAGACCCATAGAAAGGTTTGCCATTTGACTTTTATAGCCATAGAATCTTTTCAAACTGAGAATTTTACTTTTTTCAAAGAGTTTGTCATCAAAAATCAGCTTTCGATATATTTTCAAACTCTTTTTTTTTGAATTTCTATATTTATATGACAATTCACATTCGCTCCGTATAAAGAAATTGATTTTAATTACTTATTGAGTTTATTTATAGGAAACTAGTAGTAGTTTATGCTAATCTCTTGCCTGCCTGCCATCAAACCATTTATGGAAAGAAACTTATTAAAGTCATTATTTTAATTTTATTTTATTACATAAATATTCTATCTCAAACTTGACTGCATAATAATTGCCAATATCCATAACGCAATCTGGAAACTAATTAAATATTAGCTCATTAATCAGCATATCAAAGAGTATCTCCGCCATGCATATATGCCATAATCTATCCAATCGATATCTTAGAGCATTTTTCATTCTTTTTTTTTTTTTTTGCATTTTGCCATTGGATATGGAACGTATTTATGCCATGACAACGTTCATCAATCTGCTGGCTGCTATCATGGCATGACATTTAACAGTTCAGCGGCCCGTCAAGAAGACATCGCATGAAAGGTGAGGGAGGCGAAGAGAGGGCGTATATTAACCTAGCTTGACTGCCCCGGCCACATACTATATACATATATATACGGTAAACCGCATTTATGGCATTAAGTAACTCTTGACAAGAGTTCGCGGCGCTTTTGATAGAGCTCGAGACAGTTAGTTGGCGTTAACCCAAACAGCAGCCGCTGTTTGCTGTTTGCTTAAAGAAGTGAGAGACAGACCCGGCTCCAGCCACATCTAAGCCCGGCTTGCCCGGCTCCATATGCATATTTTGCCTTGGCCTGCATTTGTGGGCTTGAGTTGATGTTGAAGTTGAAGTTGGAGTTTGAGTTTGAGCCGGGCTGACAACAAGACGCTTGTGGTCAAAATGAAAGTTCCCCTGTCGCTGTCGAGTAGGAAGGAAAAATCTCATTTGTCAATTAATATCGCCACATAATATCTCGCGGGCGCTCTCGCGTACACTATATATATACACAAATAAATATATATAAATAAAAAGAAAAGCAGCGCAACTTTCTGCATCGCTGCCACCATCGCGGCTTTAAACAAATCCGCTCAAAGCCGGCAATGCGCTTCCCCTCAAACCCGATTCACCACCCAAACCAACCAACACCAACTCCCACTCTAACTGAGCGGCTAATACGTTAGACGCCAGCCAGCCAGGCAAGATCTGAAGATCAACGGATCTGGCGTTGTCTCTGGCCACGTCTCATGGCAATCTGATATCCATGAGCCAAAGCTGATGCAGCGGCTGCGGTTGCGGCTGCAGCTGACAAACTGGCCAAACGATTTTGGCCTGTCACATTACTTGTAATCCTGACGTATTTAAGGCATATCCAAGCCAAGCACCCAAAACATGCTGGAGAAAGCTTGCAAATATTTTTATTCAACATTCTTGACATTTTACTTAAGTGTTTAACATTCTTAGAAGTATTTAAATAAGACAGAGAAATATTTTAGTCATTCCTTTAGCAAGTTTTTTAGCTAGCAATAATTATTTATTTGATTTTTATTTATAAGTTTTAACCATATACGCAAAAGCTTATGTAAATGAATGTTTTGAAGCCTTCAAGCAGTTTAGATATTTATAGAATTTTTGCAACTGGGCTGAAAGGCATCTCAACGCCACAAAGTGCTGACTGTGTGGCAGCCAAATTAGCCTAATTTGTGCATTAACACGGGTCAGCCCTATGCATTAACATACTTTTAAGTAAAACGCACACACACACACAACCACATTTGGTACTCTCATGTATGTTAATTAGAGCTTAATTGGAATTAAGGGCTGAGGCGACAAGTGCAGCAGGTTTTCAAATAGCTAGCCATATATCAACAGCATTACCTCTCTTCAGGCAGCTGGCACAGTTTACACGCCCACCACGAAAAAAAAAACGTCTATAAAAGCAGCCGATATATATACGTATTTCCGCATTACTAGCCAGCGCCCACAATAAGAAAATAAGTCCATTGGCAAATACGCAAATGCAGCGGAAAACGAATTCAAATATATCTATGTATAGATTGGAAAAGTTGCAGACAACGGGAAAGAGAACTAATAGAATTTTGCGCACAATGTTCGAGTGTGTTAAATCTGTTTGCGGAAGACAAACAATAAGTCGGCGACTTTGCCATTGTAGCAAAAGTTTTTTACGGCTTCGCGACGCGTTATGAGTTATAACACAATCCACAAAGCCACAATAAGAACAACAACAAACCGAAGAACACCAAAGAAGCAACACAAAAGACATGGCTTAACTGTGCAAGCAAAGTTCTGTTATGGCAAAAACCAACTGGCAATTTGAACTTTTGTGACCACGCGTCGTATGCGTAATATTAGCTAGTAACTGCTTGTCTTGCATCATTGAGCATGCAGTTTGAAGATGCGGCCCAAAGGCTTATAAACTACTCAAACAAACTATACTTACAAACTACTCACTCTCAATGTCAGTCATGCATCATTTTGTAATTAACAGCAAACAAACAACAACAAAAAAACCATCAACACTTAACTCGTTTGTTTACAATTTTACTTAATTAGCGACATTAGCTGACATTGAACAAAAATGATGACGTGTGCATGCAGCTAACATAAAAAAAACGACAAACACTTGATAAAAGTTGGTGTTGACCAACACTTTTGAAGATTGCGGAAAATTGCTTTTAAAACTTGAACATAAAAACTTTGATTTTATGTGAAAAAATAGTAAAAGTGAATAGAATTACCAAAAATAATAATAATAAAGTAAAATATAAAGTTTAAAAAATTTTCAGAGTTGGTAAGTCACAACATTTTTGAGGTATAAATCTAAAGATTTATGGTGCGACCTTAGTATACTAAAAATCTACGTGACTAATATCTACAGATGCTCTATGCGTTTCGAGACAAAATAACAAAATACTTTTACAACAAAAATAAACGGAAACAAATTTAAGACCCAAACAAGAAAAAACCATTTAGAAATAGACATTATGTGAGCACTAAAAAAAACTATTCAAGTCATAAAATCAAAAGACAAAAACTCTTTTAAGAGTTTAAAATCTGCGCAAATGATTTACCGTTCGTTCAATGGGCTTGTTGGAGGCCTGTTAAAGCTATTGTCGACGACGCATGTGTCATGGTTATGTTTGTGTACAGACAGATCTATGGAGTCATATATACTAAGTAAGTAAGTAAGCTCCATGAAGTTCAGGGATGTAAATGGCAAGTCATCTGGCACGCAGACACAACAACGCTTGCGCCACAATTTTTTCGCATTAATGAGTTTTTAAAGCGTCGTCTTCGTTCTTAACGTTCTTTTTTCTTAGGTTTTTTATGCAAGCATCTAGCGTTGGCTGGTGGCAGGTGGCATGTGGCACGAGGCTGACTGCAATCAGCGACTGTTCGAGAGAGTGTGTAATTAAGCTCAAACAACAACAACAACAACAACAATTTGACGACATTAGACCTAAACATGCAGAACCAACTTTCGCTGTGATTGCCTCGTAAAATGCAATCGATATGGTTGGCAAATAAATAAAAATAGAAATATTGTTGAAAATTTAATTAGCCCTAAGCGCATTGCGCGCTCATCCTAATGGCTTAGTACATGTTGTTAAAAATACATCACAGGCAACAACAACAACAACAAACAATAAAAACAAAAACAAGTCAAGTATAATATTTTGTTATGCACATTAGTTGTAGTTGTCGTTGTAGTATAAGTGATAAAAGGCGACGACGACGCGACAGAAGCCCTTAAAGTACGAGTATCTCATGGATGCAATGGCCATAAACTAGGCACGAAAGCTGTTCATGTTGTTGTTGTTGTTGTCTGTGTTTGTGTTGTTGCATTATGCATGTGTCGCCTGACAGCAGCTACACTTAAAGAAACTAGACAAAACATTAATTAATCCTTACTTTGTTTTTTCATATAAAACTCAACTTCTTGATATGTCCCTAGTTTTTATTGAAGTTTTTTTTAACGTCGTTGACATTTTGAATTTTTTTTAAGTGTATCTATCTTTAGCTGTTAGGTATGGAGGCTGGGTTGGCCTTTGGGGCATCGGCAGCACTTCAAACATTTGTGCGTTGAACTTTGGTGACCGCCGCTGAGAATGAGAATGCGCTACAAATGCGGAAGCACCTCCCCAGAGATAAGCTCGGGCCAAAAAAACAAAAAAAACAACAACAGACAAAACTTCTTTAACCAGGCATATTGTCACACTGTTTTCTTGTAGCTAGTTTGTTGTTATTGTTATTGTTGTTGTTGTAACTTAATTTAGCCAAGTTGCTTGTCGAAACCGACAGCGACAACGAAGTCTTTTTTCTTTTTGGCATTTGCATTTTTGGGCAAGCGCTGACGACAATGCAGTCACGCCTTTCAACTTTAGCGCCAACTGCACACAGATACGAAAAGATACATTTAGTATGTATATCTTTATGTAGCCTGGCCAAGCCAGCCGTTGGCGACATTTTGACGTGCCCAGAACATTGTCAACATTGGAATTTTTTGCACTTGCTATTTCGCATGGCGCCCCTCCCCCCACACACACGAACCCCAGGAATATTTAGACACGTCGCTTATTTATTGCTCGTTACCCGTTTTACATTTCACTTCACTTCAGTTTAGTTACATTCTGAACTGAGAAACCAATACGAATCCACTCCTTTTGGAGCACATTGTCGTGGCACGTACAAGACGATAAAATGTCAACGATATTTGTACATCCTATCGACTGAGTGTTCATCTAACGGGGCTCATAAGCACGCCAATATGTATATTTTATTTGTGGGTGCCACAGCAACGACGCGACGTGCTGGCATGTTGTCCAAATCAAAGTGAATCGCAAAGCAAAAAATCAGTTCTCTTGTTCACTTAAAATGCAAAACGTATGGCTTGAAGAGTTAACAGTTGCAGAGCTATAAGTTGCCCTTTGTGTGGCGCCGCTAAGTCGCAATAAATCGTTACCAATATTGTATCTATGGTGGACGACGTGGTGCAAACATGTTGTAAAGGTAAACCATTGAAAGGGATAACGAATGGATTATGGGTTAGAAGAGTAATAAAATACAAGGCTAGAATGTATGCTGGCGGAAACTATCTGTAAAGTGGAAAATGGGTTTGGTTGGGATATATTTATGATGCCATTCATCAAGGAGTTGAAATCTTTCATGTACTTCAATAATGGTTAAATTTCATCATGATAACACCCAACACTTATTGAATTTTACAATCTTTAATATCGATATTATTATTATGATATTCGCTTGCCATAATATTTTGCGAAATGGGTTAACACGCAACCATCTCTAGGTGCAAACAGCTATGAAATCGCTTGCCTAGTGGCATTAAGACACACATCTAACCCCAAGCAAGCGAGCAGCCATCTCCAACGAGTTTCAATTGCACACACGCAGCTGCCACAAACAGCAGCAGCAGCAACATAAAAGTTGCCGGTCCAAAACGGTGGCCAAAAACTGCTACGCGGCCATAAATAAAACGTTTTTTGTTTGTGTTGTGTTTTTTTTTTTTTTTTTTTTGTCTGCAATGCAAAATTACGCAACATTTTTGTGGCTGATTCCACACTGATTGATAAGCCAAACAAATAAACAAAAACCAGCAGCAGTCCCAAAAAATTTGTGCCGCAGTTTTTTTTTTTTTTTTTTGGTTTTTTTTTTCGTTTGAGCTATTTAGGAGCTGCAACAAAATGCAGCATCAGCTGCAACTCAGCAAGCAGCTCATTAAAATATCTTATTGTCTGGCCCCACACAAAAAGGTGTTGATTGTTTTCCAGCAGTAAACATGCATTTGTTTTTTCCAAAGAGAGTGCGAACTATTTAAAGCTAACAGATCATTATATTAAGGCAATTAAACTGATGCAGCAATAAAATTCTGCTACAATAAGTCACATGTTTTAAAGTAATAAAGAGAGAAAAGCAATTTTATAAGGCGAAAAGGTTGCAAGTTCGAGCAATAAAATCATACAAAGTATATTTTTACAAGTAGTCATAAAAATATCGAGTTGTGAAAAACAATACTTAAAGTTTAACAACTGCATCGAAATCGGATTTTAATGCTGAACATTATCTCGATTTTACACGATTCACACATGTTACAAAAAGCCATAATTGTGGATAAGTTGATGAGGGAGATTAAGGCACAATTAAAACCAAATCATAAATGTTTTATAAAATTTCATCAGCTTATCCTTAAGATTTGATTGGTGATCTTCAATCCAAGAATCCTTTTTGAAATAGAAGGTTCACAACTGCCACATGAGGCATACAACACAACAAAACAGTTCCCAACTAAATGCTTTGCTTTTGAAAAAAAAAAGAGAAAGACCCACAAATCGAAGTTGGTTTTGGCACTAACCACAATAAATATCTAATATCTGAGCATATTTGTCATTGCGTGATTTATCTAATGTTGCATAGTGTGGCTGCCTTTGGGGCAACGGTATATTTTTGTTAGCTAAAAACCGATTTCTGCAATGCTTCGCGCCCCGCTTCCTCTCCAACTCTATCTTTCGCTCTCTTCCGTTTGGCTTGTCGTATGGCCCTGAGGCAAATTAAGTGTGGTGCTGTGGGTATGTTAATCCATGGCGTTGTGTGTTTGGGGGCATGTAGTATGTAAAGGCCCCCATCGTGTAAGTTAATGTTGTTGTTGGAAGTTGAAGTTGTAGTTGCTGCATGCCCCCATTTGGCATTTGCCATTTTCTAATTGCACACAAATGCGCCCCAGAAGCGCAAGGCGCAAGCGCAACATCAGCGAACCCAAAACGAACAATCGCTCTGAGGTTAGGGGAGTAGTACACTGAGAGAAACAAGATTAGTTTATCACAATACACAAACCAGATCGATCTTGATAGTCTGCATAGATTGCTGATGTTGGGAAAATGCACAAACTTTTGCTTAAGAAGAAGCTACAAATACTAAACATTGATACGTTTTTGTTCACTGTGTAGGCTTAGTGGCAAAGAAGAAGCACGTAGGAGAAGAGGGTGGGGGTGGCAGATTGCAAAGATTATGGAGGCATCGCTGTTCATCGACTGTTGTTGTTTTTGTGTGTTGCATGTGAGCGCTAATTTTTTGTAATTTGTGTGCAACTGTCAACGCAAACCAAAGCCACGGGCTGGATGGCTGGATGGATAAAGCTGGAAGAGAGTCAGGGGCATGGGAAGAGGGGCACAAACTTTCACTTGGGGAAGTTAATGGCTGTGTACAATGCACACAATGCTCCTGATCGAATTCAGAGTTGACTTTGTTTTGATTGCAAGCGCAACGAATGTTTATTTGTTTTCTTGTTGATTTTTCGACTGGGCTACATTGAGAGCCCCTCCAACTTCCCCCCTTTTGTGCATTGTGTCCACATCTTTGCATGTCATTTGGCCGTTTGCATTTGTCAGCTGCCCCAATGCAAATTGCAATAAATTTTTATTAATTTTTTATGTGAGTTTTACGTGCAGCAAGACTTTCATCTTTATGCGCTATCACAAAAGCGTTAACTACATGTGCGGCATATATAAATATAACGATATGAATAAGTATATATATGTATATGACACACACACACACACACACCTCGTTGCAACAATTGTCCAAAAAGCAACAATTTGCATAATGTGTATAGCTTTAATATATTATAAGCTCATTGCGCCATGACGCTTATTTCGATATATGTTTATAAAATCCCCAACGGATCTGGGCTTCAGTGACTCGCACATAATTGGCCACAGAGCCGTGTCCATGTGCGTCAAGTGGAGAGCCGTTAAGAGCGCTTTTGGCCCATTGTCTATTGCGTTTTCAATTAGCCAACCAACAGCCTTCGCTCAGCTTCATTCTTAAGCTTCAACCTCCCCCTAAAAAGGCTTATTGCCAGAGCAAGGCCTTAAACTCAAAGGCCAAAACATTAGAATCGTCGACATTGCTGACATTTAACCACAATACAAATAATACTTGAAGGCATTGATAGCGAATCTGGCAATTCGTTAAATAACATTTAAAGAAATAACTGTTCAGGTTAAATAACCATTGCCAATCGCAGCAGGTAGCCAACTTATTGTTAAAACGTTTTTAAACGTTTGAAGTGTACAATAAAAGAGCAAAGACAAGTCGAATAAAAGACAGGGGCTAGGCTATATAGATAGTAAAGAAATTTGCTGTAATAAAAGTGATAAAGTAGCTAAAATAATAAATAAAAAAAATTTAAACTCGTTAAGTGTAGAAATATAACTCAGGACTTAGATTTTAATTGCATTAATAAAAAAAAAAGCAAGTTTTCAATCCAATCGCACAAATAAACGTTTGAGTTATGTAACATTTTTTTCGCCTAGAGACATTGCGAATTTATTAGTATTCAAATTATTTTTAACACTTAAGTACTTAAACATTTCTTTTACACTTTGAGTGTTGCCTGGAGTAAGGAAATAACTTTTCTTGATCTGTATAACTTTTAAAAACGTTTAATAAATGTTTATGTAATCGCTTTCTTTATTATTTACAGTAATCTCCGCCTATTAAGCTTATGTTTATGTAACCTTAGTAGCATGAGCTAACATTTGAGCCTTTTGGAAATAAATTCTTGCTACACATCGTGCCACACATTCGACATACTTCGAAATCCAACAGTGTTTATTCAATTTAAGGCAATTGTTACATATTACAAAAGGTACAAACAATTCTGATTCTTGGCCCTACCATCATCATCAGCAACAACAACAACAACGCACAACTGTCTGCGCCCCATTGTTGTGAAATTATTGTAGCGTTTCAAAGAGGGGGGGTAGGTTAAATAAAATGAAAATCATGTTTAAATTGTTTGTTTATTTTGTTTACGTTCGTCTTTAACAGACGAGACACACAGAAAAAGCAGAGCAAAAACATTTTTGAAAAAAAGTGAATTTCACAGTCAGCTGCACAAGAAGTTGGCTAAGTTGCAAAGCATTAGCCAGAAGTTGTTGTTCGTATGTAAGGCAAGAGTGTTTTTTATCAACAGAAGATCAGTTAGTTGGCTGTAACCTGTTTCCTGGCCAAAAACAAAAAAAAAAAAACATCTTTTTGGTTGTTTGCCACAATTAGCGTCGCCTCCAACACTAATTATGAGCCAACTTATTGAGCGTACAAAACAAAAGCAATGATATAACATTCCAGTGACATTTTTTTCTTTCTGTCTTATATAGCATACATTGCTATTTGTCTCTCCCTCCCTCTCTTGCAGTAATTAACAGCCAGACTTTCGCTTTCAACTGTTGTTGTTGTTTTTGTTGTCGTCGAGCGTTTCCTGTGTGAAAGGGCAAGGAATGTACACGCATGCAAATTCCTTACAACTGTATGAGTGTGCGTGTGTGTGTCTGGCTAATTTTGTTTTAAACCGAGAACGAAGAACTTTCCCATTTGGCTTTCCTCATTCCCTACAGGGCATTTACATTAATCCGATTTATTTATAGTTTCATGCAACTTCTTGCCATATACTAGACGACTCTACTATATGTAGTTTATTTTTGCAGGTGCCTTTTGGCTGGCAGTCAGACAGCAACTGGGCGCCCGCATAGATCATTAGTGGATGCCGCCAATGACAGGCGCAACAACAGACAGAGGCAACAACAACGACAACAAGCTGAGTCAATCTTTACCGCCACCCGCTGTGGCCATGTGGCAAGCGTGGCAGCTTCAACTTCGATAAGCAAAAAGTCCAGCGCCAAATCATTTCGTTATTAATTATGCATGCAACTTCTAAAGTGCTGCTGCTGCCCCTGTGCCTTGTGGATGATATAATCGCAGCCGGACTTGAACCGCGACTGACATTGGTTCCATTCGCTGATTTTTGCATGATGCATGCAAAGGTTGCCACACAACCGAAAGAGAGGAGGGTGTCGTTGACCCCGAGACGCAGAAGAATCGGCTGAAGAAACAGTGGCAATGAGTAACGCCACCGGAAGGTGAACTTTTTCAAAAAGAAAGGTGTACTTGAATGACGCCATCGTTGAATTTGTAAGAACCGAAGCGTAGAAAAAAAGTTAAGAAGTTAAGAAGCACGAAACAGTAAGCGGAAAATATCGAAAGAAACAACGGAAGCGACAATAAACATAATATAAATAAATAATAAAAAATCATTACATTCGGTTTTTTTTACTATGTACATAAATAAATAGAATGTATTGTAATGTCATACTTGAAGAAATTTGTTGGATAGAGAAGCACGATCAAGCATAAGACTTCAATCTTAAAGATGTAAGATCATTAAATATTAGATTTATTATAAAATATTGCAAGGCACCAAAAGTTTTCAAGGTTCAAAACATAGATTTCTATGCAAAATAAAATGAAATACATAAACTTTTTGAATGCCAAAAAACAAACATCAACATTTAGAGCTGTTAGATTTCTAAGACATATGCTAATTGAAAGTCAAGGCACGTTTTTTTTTTCAACAAGAAGCCAAGGCATAGCTCATTATGATCTTATCAAAAACATCATTAGACCCTGTCGGACATACAAAAGAGATTGTTGGTAAGCTTCTACGTATTCTGCGGTAAATCACAGAACAACCAGCCACAAGATACAACTTTTACATGGTCAATTACCACACATGTACGCTTATCACTATATATGTAAACGAGTATACGCAACATCTGGCCATAGAGTTCATTAAACTCCGCTTAAGATACGTATGCAGGTGATACAAAAATGGCGACTGCGTAGCTTCAAGTGTGACCAGAGAGACAGCTAACGAATTTGCAACGCATTCAAATGAATCTTTAACGCTGGGCTGGCCCAGGAGGCAGCAGAATGAATTTCAAATGTTGTTGCTGGTTGTTGAGAGATTTGTTAAGCTTTTGCTTTGTGGCTTGTGCCAAATAAAATGAAACAATCGAAGAAGTGAGCGAGAAAGAGGGAGAAAAGCGCAGAAATGAAAGAACGGACAATGCGTTCAAGGCCGTTTTATGGAAAGCCATAAAAAGTCATTTCATGCCTTGATGCATTTCTTCTCACTAAGCTTGGCCCTGTTGTTGTTGCTTGCGGCTAATGTGGCAGCTGTTGTATGTTGCCTTCCACGCTTTGTTTTGTTTTTTTTTTTTGTGTCTTTCTTCACTGTTCATAAATTTAATTTGCCAAGCAACACGGCAACAACAACAGAATTAGTTGGCTTTGGCTTAATGGCTTGTGCGCTTGCGCTGATTAGTTCAACATCAGCTTTTCTTCTATTGTTGTTAGTTTTTTTTTGCATTGTAACAACGTTTTTATTTTTTTGTTACTTAATCAAACATGAGCTGCAACAAAAAGCGAGAGAATCCGTCTCTAGTTGCCAGCTCATTAATATGGAATGCATGTGTTTATATTTTTTTTTTCATCTATAGGGCGTATTATTGTTTTGAAATTGGAAAGCAGCTGTCGAAACTAGAAAACTTAACTAGCTTTGAAGATGAGCAATTTAGTTAGACAGCAGTTCTTTTTTTAAGCCTAGAAATCAATCGGAGCTCAAACAGAAGAAACACAAGAAAATTGAGTTGTGGCCCAAGGAAGCAGAAAATCATCAGCTCAGCATAACGATTAGATTTGACGAGCAACTAGTTTAGCATCTCAATCAATTTGCATGCAAGGCTCGGTAATTCTGCAAATCTCTTCTCTTTGAAGTCCACTTAGCCCATCTATCAAAATTCATCAAATGCTGTCAGGCAGAACAAAAGCTTCACCAAAATATAGTTAGGATCGATTATAGTTCTTAGCTAGTTTAAGCGTTCAACTATCCATACTTATCCTATCTATTCCGACATTACTATTTAACAACTTCCGTCACTGACATATCTCATAATCTAAATATATATTGATTGATGTAATCGTAATAAGGCAATTTATCATTGGCTTGGCCAATTGACATAAATTGAAGTTTGCATAATATAATTGCGTTTATGGTGGATTTTTTTTCTACAATTTATTTGAAAGCTGATCTAATAATATTAACGGCCTGACTGACCTTCAGCAAATGTTTACTTTCAGTTTTCATAATTGTGCAAAAAAAAACTCAACAAATCAGTTAGAAAAAAAAAACTATAAATAAATGTATGTCGGTACGAAAGAGTATCAATTTCTTTGGTTTTTATCGTTTGTATATTTTTTTTTTGCCGCTTGCTAAGCAATTGAACAATTGAAAGCAAAAGCGGCCAACTAACATAATTGCAGTATGTGGTATGCCATGTATGCGACTATGCATATGTGTGTGTGTTTGTGTATAGTGTGTGTGCTACACACCCACAAACAGTTCACAGCTTGAATCGTTAATCATTCAACCGCAACATTTTGCAAAAAACAAAGGAAAACTAAACCCAGGCCCAAAGACCCCGAAGCCCCCGCCCGCAATTTGTAGCCCTCAAATCGTTGTGGCCCCGGCGACAGGCCGCGCGTAATTGTAAACGAGTAAATTTAAATGTTTATAGCAATCTTGAAAAATGTAAACGACTAGTTGAATACTCTTTTAATGCATTAACAGATACTAAGATTGGAAGATAATTATATGTTTATAAAATATTTATTGAAAAAATTGTGATTTATAACAACAATTTTTTTTCAGTTCTTGCCTTATCCCCATAGAAACATTTCCTTATAACATTTAAGTCTTTTAGTTTCGTGGCATAGCTAACACCTTAGCTTACAGTACCTCTCTTTGGTTAGTGTACGGACAATTGGTTGGCCAAAAACAATGACCAATTACTATGTCATTGGTTGCGCGTTGGCGTTGTCCGGCATTTTTGTTGTTTCCTTTATGTCTTTTTTCGGGTTTTTTATGGCTTTAACTTCGAACTGACTTTGAGAGCGCGTGAAATTAGTTGAAACGAGCAACAACAAAAACAACCATTATAACAGTAACAACAGCAAGTGGAGCGTAATTGGTAACAAGACACATAGCAGCGTTTGTAATTTAATTGTAACAGCCAACAGGTAACCAAAATATATCCAAGTGAGAAGAGAGCGGGAGAAGAAAAGGAGACTGAGCCCAGCCCACAGATGACGCCTGACCCAAAAACAAAAAGCACAGAATTATTGCACAACTGGCATGCAAATTGCCAAATGGCTTAAATGCTTAAACGTACTTAGTTGCCACCAAACAAAAAATCCGGAGCAAACACAATAGGCCAAACAACAACAACTGCTGCCAGAAGTTTGTTACTTGAATTTAGTGGCAACAAATAGACTCGAAACGTGGCCGCTCCTAGCACCACCAAACCACTGAGCCACTGAGCCACACCACACAATTGTAGTTTTGTTTTAGTTTTACACCTACGCCTTTTGGTGTACATTAAACAGGTTCTTGACAAAAGGTCGCCCGCCGCAGCCGCACACATTGTGGCGCATAAAATGTGAAAGGTTTCTTGGCCAGCATTAGACTTTAGACCCGGCTTTAGACAAGCCTCAGTTAGCTTAGCTGACTATGTGTAACCCACAAAGCTGCAATCGAATTGCAATTAAAAACAAGTCGCAGTTGCGTTACAAATGTTTAAAAATGTTCGAAATTATTGCGCAAGCGCATAGACGTAAATTATTTTTTTAATTTATTTAATTGCAGTAGCAAAGCAAAAAACAAAAAAAAAAAATTAAAAAAAAATAAACAAACTAAATTACAAATCAACTGTCAACTGTCAACAAGCACAATGATGATGATGCTGAGGCTTGGTCAAGAGCAAAACTACAGACAACACTTGGCCAACACTCTTGGCTCTCTCGCAGACACAGTGTGTTAGTGTATGTGGGCCTGGCCAACAAGACCAATAGACAACAAACAGTCAGGTGGCAGCGTCAAACAAAAAAAAAAAAAAACGTGTCACAATTCACATGCGAATGCCATGTGCAGTTCGTGATCAGCGTATCAGCTCGAACCAACAACAACAACGAAAAACTATAAAGCCAAATACCTGAAATCGTATGTGAAAAACTACCAACTTAGTTTGGAATCTGCCATAGCAAACGGATGTAACTTGAGCTTTATATATATAGTATACATAGTTATCGCTACAGATTCCCTTGAAGCGCTGACCCATTAATTAGAAAGAATTTGTCTATATGTATATTCGATGTGATATTTCTAGTTTGTAACAGAGCAGCACCCACAATAAATCTCATTATGTAAAACTTGTTTTGAAAAGGTTATTTCAAATAGTTGTTGTTACAGATATTGATACAGTTGTTATAGGTACAAGGTATTTATTAAATCGTTTTGTGTTTTGGGTTTTTTTTTTCATATTTACTCAACTGGCAATTCTCTATCATTTAAGTATCATCAAATATTTTAACGCAGAGCATTTACAAATCGACTTGTTAACCAGATTTGATGCTCACTTAAATTCGCATTTATGTTGGCGATGCAGGCGCAATTATAAATGTGACTTAAAACGACATTTGCTCATCAGAGTCGGTAGACGCGCCCCTTACTGTTGCCTACCCGTCTCGACTCTCTTGATGATGCCCCAAGACATGTTGTCAAATGAATACATTATTTGAAGAGCCTAACGCCAAAATGAGCGTTGCGACTGCGCTTTCAACTTTGACAAAGTGTTTGCTATCGTGGCTAAATGTCACAAAACACCACAGAAAAAAAAAACAACAAAAGCCAAAAGGCCGCCCCATTGCTTTGGGGCAACGTTCACTCTCTCTCACACACACACACACACACACACACACACACACACACACACTTTTGCTCTTTTTTGGCTTTAGCTATTTTAGTATTGGTAAGTTAATTGCTTTGCCAATTCAACTTAATGAATTAAAGCTGCATTTGCATTTCGCTTTGTTGACCCAACTGGAGTCAGAGCCTGACCATTTGAACGCTTTATGGCCATTTCTATCACCTATAAGCGACAATGTCAAAGTTTAGAGTTTGGTCACGGGTTAAGCGTTGAGCTTATTTAATATGCTCCGAAATATTCATGAACTTTGCCACCAATCACAAAAAACCGAAAGTTACCTTTTTTACTTTCTTTTCGCTGAGAAGTGCATAAACATGCGAACGTATTAATATTCAGCTGAGCACGTGCAAAAAGAAGAAGAATTATAGCATCATATAAAAAAAAAACATCATTACTCCATGTCAAAGTCGTAGAAAGCTGCACCCGAAATATAACAAATGCAATTTTTATATTGTGTAAAGTTGAATATGATGATAAATGAACTAACAAAAGATGCAAGTACGCGTGCCCAGCATTTTATGAAAAATGTGCAACCAAAAACTGAAGAATTTCCCAAACAGTGAAATCTGAAATTGCTTTTTTCTTCAAGTGCTGACAACAGCCAGCACATACGTTTACACGCGCACATACATACAAACATATATCATCGAATGTTCAGCTCGATATCATTTCCGTTTGTTGCTGGCATTTTCTCTTTGATTGTAAAACCAGCAGCAGAAATTCTTAGCTTCATTTCGTATGTTAATGACGCGCCCCGAAAAAGTGTGGCCGGCAGCAGCAGCTAAGCAAACTCTGATCAAAAGCAGAAGAGCAATAAATCACTTAACAAATACCCTTATCATAGGAGTCATATGAGTTATTGGTACTCCTGGTATGGAGTTTTGATTCATCAAAGCGGGAAAATGGAGGTATGTAATGGATTATAATGCTAGGAATCTAAACAAATTTGGAGTATGAATCTTTTATATTGAGGTAAAGAGTATTGAAAGCTAAGTTTATCCAAGATTCCCAAAGTTTTTCCCATATTAATTCTCAAGACAACCCTCAATGTACAACACGTTCAACCTAATCCAAGTTCTTCACCACATTATAGCGTATACGCACTGAAGATAGATATTTTAATCATTAACTTACCATTTCCTTTCGCAGCGTCGCTATCTGTGCGTCCAGTGTGCTGCCCGTTACATTGATTTTAGCAGGTGAGCTTGGCACTAATGTTGTTAATATTGTTGCTGTTGTTGTTGGCGCTGCTTTCGTTGCTGTTGTTGTTGTTGTTTTCTTTTCAGTTTCATTTGCATGGGTAGCCAAGATTGTTGTTGTGGTCTTTGCTGCTGCCGTTGTTGTGGCTGTTGCCGATTCCGCTTTAGCCATTGCTGATTTATTGTTTGCATTATCTTTGCTGTTGCTGCTGCTGCTGTCTTTAGATGCTTGCTTATCGCTGTTGTTGTTGTTGTTGTTGTTGTTGTTATTGCTTTTGTTATCACTAACTATTTGGCTTGCTAATTTGTTGCCGCTTTCGTTCTCCTTGTTGTCGTTGTTGTTGTTTTCAAGCTCCTGCTGCGCCTCCACATCGCTGAGCAGGCCCGAATCCGAACCGAGCAGCTTATTGAAACCGCTAAGAGATTTTGGCAATGGCGGCAAGCCGCTTATCGACATTCCGCTGCTGTTCACAAGAAGAAACAAAAGAAAAGAAAACGAAATTAGTTGAGATATATGAATAAAAAGGGTTTCTATAGCTTAAGATACCTGCGCTTGCCACCCAAATAGCCATAACCGTGCCAATAACTAATCACTGGCCCATCATCATCATCAACATCTATATGATTATCATCATCCACGTAATCATTGTTATAACTATCCTTAAGCCCCACATCATGCAAGACCAGCGGCAATAGGCCATGGTCATTGTCATCATTAACGTAGTCATTGTAGTCACTGCATGTTGTAGGCGTTTGGCCACTCCCCCTGCCCCCACACCACTCCACATCGTCATCATCGTCAACATCATCATCATCGACACGATCGTCAATGGTAAAGAGGCCATCTTGAAATCTTTGATACCAACGTGCCACATACGACACACTTGGCGCAAATGGGCCAAATGCATTGCGGCATTCATCGAGTATCTGGGCGGGATTGAGGCGGCGACGGAAGCCAAACAAGATGCACTGCTGCAGCTCGAGGGGAGTGGGAGCCGGTATTGGTGATAGAAACAGCTCGTCCAGATCTTCGGACATTATTGTTGCTGTCTTCAATTTGCGTTTGAAGCGACTTAAGACATTTGCTGTAAATTGGCAGGTTTTGATTTTGTTGTAAGACTTTCAATAAACATTTCGGAGAACTGAGAAACTTCATATTTATTTTTTTTGAGATAGTTTTCAAAACGTTCAACAAGTAACAAAAAAACAGAAAACAACAACAGTAAAACAGAGCAAAAAAAAAACATTTTGAAGTGTTAGCAAAAATGTGAAAATTGTTTGGTTTTTTTGTGTTGACCAAGCAGCAAATTTGAGTATCAAGCTTTAGCTTTAGGTTCCGATCTTTTGCTTTTTTTTTGCTTCAAACGATAAGCTGACAACAATGACATTTCAATCTTTGCTATTAGCCACAAACACACACACACACACACATACACACATTGTGCTATAGGCTCCACTCAACTCGGTGGCTTAGAAACCAGTAACCAAGGCCATCAGCTATTGCTCGTTGAAATTAACCACTACCACTGAGGCGGCAAAAACCATATCAGAGCTACATTTTCGGCTGGTTTTTGTGGAATCTGATATATTGTGTATGTGTGTGTGTGTGATCACAATTTGATATGCTGTCACATATCAATAGATAAGAAGTTATTAATATCTATACTATGGATATTTACAATGATCTTGATGTTTATTTGTGACTAGTTTAAGCTCTTTGCGTAGAGGTTTCTGGGAAACAAATGATTGACAAAGCAGATTAAGAATCCTAACATGAATTTTTTAGATGAATCTTGAGGTGATTTTGAAGTATATGAGGTTAGATATTGTAATAAACGTTTAAAACAAGCAACAACACACTAATGCTGTAGTAGTGATTTTTTTTATTAAAAAGAATTTATCAAAGTTATTCTCTACCCGGCAAATAAAAAAGACTAAAATCTAAAAAGCTTTGCCCTTGACAAAACCATAACAAAAACCGCATTTGGAAGCTAAAATCAAAACACAAGAGAATAACTTTCGGTTTTGCTTATTTCCATGTCAAATGGCTTAAAACTTGAGCGACACTGGCAGGCAATAAATGCTTTCCACCGAGCACTTAAGTTCACTTTTGTGTGCGCAATAATATTTGAAACATTATGATTATGGTGCAGAATGCCAGCAAACAAAAGTTAACGCTCCATTGTCGTTGTCGTTGGTTGCATTGACTGTGGCAAGAATGCCAACAAACGAGTCCAAAACAAGTTGCATCAAAAGGCCACAAAAGTCATAGTCATAGATACACAGAGACGCTGAGAACGATTTGACAATGCGAGAAACGTGCGACTTGAGATACTTTTTTTGCCTGCTGCTGCAACTATTGTTGCCATGCAACACGCAGCTGACCCAATTGCTGGGACAACTAAATGGTTAAATGGAAGTTGTGTCTAGCGTTTAGCGTCGATTAAAGTCTTAAACAGATAATATGCTTTCAAGTTATCTCTCTCTCTCTCTCAGCTCGTTGAACGTAAATCGCATAGATCAGCTGCAAATTGGCGGGCATAACCAAAAGAGTTCAGCCCATAACTTAGATGCAGAGGCAGATGCAGATCGCAAAGCAACCACAATACACAATCATTTTTACGCTCAAGCTCACATTTTTATCAGATTTATCGGTCACGGCGTGGCTTAAGATACGTTAATTTTACTGCGGCTGAACGCTTGGCTGCCTGGCTTGGCTTCGGCCAAGTTAAGACGTCGACGTCACAAGTGACAGCCGGACTGCGCAGTAGCAAACTGCTATTAGCTGGTTGTTGCAAGCCAGCTAGTCCCCCAGACAAAAATGCATTATGTATTTAAGTTGGCTAATTGCCTGACTTGGCTGCGCTTTGTGTGTGTATATGTGTGTGTGTGTGTGTAATCAGTAAGCAAGTACGCTTTGCCAATCGCTAATTTGTGTGAATAGACAGCCGCAAAGAGTATCTCTCTAAAGATACTTTTTGTATCTGGCTGCAAACATTGTTTCTTGGCTGTGCCAGTTGAATGCCCGATTTCACTACAAATACGCCACAGCCACAACAATAACATAAACAAAGATCTCTAAGCTCTCACAAACGCTTGAACAAAAAGCAAAAAACAAAAAGAATTCTTCAATACAGGAAGCAATAATCACAAAATAAGAGTTAAGAGCTTGAAATCTGCGTTCCTCAGCAATTGGCCATGCTGCCATTTATTTATTTATTTATTTTCATAGCATATTCTCTCTCACAGATACTCTTGTACATGCTATATTAGACATAAGTATCTTTATAACAATATTTTTTCTACAAGTCTTTGTCATTAAGCTGAATAAATAACAACAAAAAATTGAAGTACAAAATATATATTTAGCACGTTCGAAGTAGACAATAGACAACGTTTTTGTTAAATGAACAAGATAGAAAAAAACAGGGAGCAAAGAAAACAACATTAACAAAATTATACGATTTTTTATTCGATTTCTTGTAAGCGATGATTTTTAAATTTCAAATGTTTAAGATCGCAGATAAGCTAAGCATTTTATGGCATAACGATAACAATTATCTATTCACTGGAGATGGCACTTAATCTCAAAAAGGCGATCTTAAACAGATTGCATATCTAATTGCTTGTATTTATATGGTCTTAAAACTTAATTAATGTTGTTAAATATTGCATTTTTTCGTGAAAAAGTTTATTGAACTTTAGCAAAAGCAATTAGATCACAGTTGATCGATTAAAATAATCAATTATTGCACTGATGCCATAAAATTGAGCAATAAAGTATATTAAAATCTAGTCAATAACTATGTGAACTATATATCTAAAGTTTGAATTCATAAAAAAATAATGCTCACAAAATGCTGGCAGCGCCAACTTGTCAGCAAATTACTCAAAGCCATGTAAGTACCAAAACTTTATATATTTATTTTTAACGAGTATACGTTTATTGCTCAGACATAGGCGTACGTATGGTTGTATGTGAGTATGCGGTATTCCTGCCCTACTCAGCTTGATTAGCAAAAAAAAATAAATAAATACCTGCTGTGAGTGTGCTCGGCATGAGCCATAAACAATATGCAGTTAATTTTGGCAGCTGACTGGCGCCAAAAAGCAGCAAGCACAAAGGCACAAAACACACGATGTGCATGAAATTTCACCTGTACTCTGTGTATGGCTAAAGTGCATGTAATTATGGCAAAAGCCATTTGCATTTGCTCTTAACCAAAGCAACAAGAAACCAACATGCAACAAGGCTTTATTTTTTTTTTTTTTGCTTTAGTGCAATGGTTATTAATTAAGCCAAAAATGGTAAACATACCTTAAATACGCTCACTATTTAAATATATAATTTGTATGTCGCTGTTGCTGTTGTTGTTGCTGTTGTTTTTCTTGGCCGACTAGCTGATTGCTTCATATTCACAGCATGGCAAGTTCATTAGCCTTTCCAATAGCTAATGACTCTGTTGTCTTTTTAAACGCAAGCATGATTTATAGTAAGTATGTTTATAGCAGAATCAGTCGGTTGCTGCTCTATATGGCATATTGGCGGGTTTTTGCTAAATGAAGATTTCTATCTTGATATCAATTGTTAGCCGGCAGCACTTATGGCAACGGCGACGCCTTTTCGCAGTTTTCGACCTACGCGCTAAAATCATTTTTTTTTTTTTTCAATATTTTAATTAATTAGCTCAAGTGTTCACAAATGGCTAAGACCGATCTCACATGGTTCGAACAAGTCTTCACTGTCTGCTAAATGCGGCTGATTGTGATTTTGATGTGTGGGAGTTGTGACAAAAGTTCAAACAAGCACGATAAGGATTTTTTAAAAATATTTTTACTAAGAATATGAAGAGTTTCTAGTTGTCTTTAGTTTTCGTCATGGAATATTATTGTTTATTGTTTACGGTTCAAGGTTTAATCTTTCTAAAGCACAAATACTTGCCAAAAATATTCACGATTTTTACGATCCAACGATCCAAAATGCTAAAAATTTATATTTCTAATAATTTTTCGTTCTTCTTCAATAAAATACTTGTTTTATATTATTCAGAAATGCTTGTTAAAAGTTTTATTGCCTGTGCCTTAACGAATCAAATGAGTTTTCCACGGTCATAAACCTAATCTGGTATGCATTTAAGAAAGAAAGTATGGGAACACACACTAAGAATCTACAACAGCCTTATTCTCATCATTCTAAGTAAACTTTCACAAACACTTTTTAGTTAGTCTCATCATTGCACATGAAATATTAAGATCACATACATGTAGAATGTAGTTTAAATGAAGCAAAGCCATAAAAGCGCAGGCACAAAACTACATATGTAAGATATTCCACGTGCAGGCAGGCCAGCAGCCCGACCAGTCCAATGCTTAAGGTCAACACAAATAACTTTAGCTAAATATATATACACACACATAGAGTATAGAGGTATTGTACATATAATTCTTTTGGGTAAAAGCACATTCGAAAATAAACGTTGGAACATAGAAATAAAATATATCTACGTATCTACACAAATATGTAAGTAGGCACAGCTTTGAATGTTTGAAAACAGTTTTATTATTAATTGAGTTGGAGAAACACATTGCAACTAAAAGAATTTTTTCGAACAACAGAACGCACAGAATTATTTTGGCTTAGGTCTTTGCGGCATTTGCAAAAGCATAGCAACATTTTTATGATTTTTGTTTCTGTACAATTATTTTTAATTGTTATGCAGCCTCGTTTTTTTCGTTTTTTTTTCGATTTTAGAACGCACACACGAATTACCAACAACAACAATAACAACAAAAAGCTACATAAATATTTTGATCGTTTTGGCCGAGTCGAAGGTGGGAAGAGTGGGAAGGGAGGTTGCGCTTTTTTGACGCGTACTCACTAATTAGAATTTGTACAAACAATATGGGAATTATAAACATATAATTTCGTTTTTGTAATTCCGTTTTTGGGCCTTTCGACTTATAATTTTGTTGTGTGTTGTGTGTTGGTTCGCTTTGATAGCGCTGAGATTTTCGCGTGCTACTAAAAGTCAAACGTTGGCGACTTTTTGCCACGTCCATTCATTCGACTCATTCATTCTCACACACTAACTTTTGAGTCTCTTTCTCTCTTTAACGCTCGCCTCGATCACCAGAGATACAAAAGGCACACACAAAAGTTCTATCTATCAGATGCATACTACGTATTTGTGGATGCAGAGAACAGCTGAAAGAGCTGAGAAGAAAAAAAAAACATCAAGACAAAGATAAAAATATATAAGCAATGCGTGTATTGATTTAATAAAAATAAAATAACAAAAAAACAGGGTGCTGTGCGTATTTGTCGCTTAAGAATTTTAGAGAGAGAGATGAGCACAAAGCGATATAAAACTATTTCTGAAAACAATCAATGTGAGAATGAAGCAATTAAATGCAACCAGAGGGGGGCATAATGTAAGCTAGATGGTCATAAAAATATAAAAATTACAGCATATAGAGATTTTATAAGACTAAAAATCATGTTTTTATGGATTTAAGTACTTAAGTGCTTAATGCTTGGATAAACGGAAGCTTATGTTAAGAGGACATTGACATTAGAAATGTATTTTTAAAACCTTTACGATTTAGATGTGATGTGAAAATTTTAGAAGCTGTTAAAGTCTTAACTTTCAATAAACTTAAATCTTTAAGGATTTGTAAAAGCAAAGATTTCTTCAACAAACTTTCAATAGGATTTTTGGTAAAATTTTTACTACAGAGTTTATACCCTCTTTTTCATTGAGTAGATGCCTTTACTATAGTTTTAAGTTTGAAAACCACCCTGTAGCCATACGTCGACAGCTAGCTACAATAGCTATTTATAGATATAGATATATTAACAAAATAACACGTTGTTTGCTCTATGTAGTACATCATCATATTTTCCTCTGCCTGCTTTCGTCTGCGGCTGCGGCCGACTGCTGACTGCCGTTCATGCAGCCAAAGGGTAAAACCTCAAAAACATACTGTGACAAAAAACAAATAGACAAATTTTCGGGCACAACGCGTCTAACAAAAATGATGAGTAGGAGATGCTTGTTGGATGCCATTAAATTTGTTCAGCTCCCCGACAGCGTCGACAGCATACAACTATAGAACACATTACCCTTGCCCCCTGTGCGAGGCAGTAAAAAAGAAACGAATTGGGAGCGCTGCGTCGTTTTGTCGTTCGTTGATATTTTTGTCGCACTCGGATGCCCGAAACGAACACACACACTGAGAGGGGCACCACCGAAAATAGTGCATCGTGCAATCGCGCAGGTGGCAAATGGGAGCACGAACGGGATGCGTTTGCGACTTAAAAGAATGCAACAAAGACAACAACAACAGCAACAACGGCGCCATTTTGCTGGCAAACGTTGTCATAAATCTTGAAATGCCTTTTCAGCCAACTCAACGCAGTGGTTCGGGTCGATTTCTCGCAAAACCATACTACGTGATCATAATATCAATAGTTGACCCAGAAATCAAAAAAAAAAAAACGTTTATGAACACATTTTTTTGCTTAATAAAGGTTTTCAACTCTTCTTTTTTTTGCCTTTCTGGCCAACAAATCAAAAGGGGCCCGCAGCCCGCAGCACAGTTCATTGTGTGATTAATCTAAAGAACTTAACGCATTGTGTTTGAAATTTGAAATGAAAGGTTTAAAGCTTCAAGAACCCATTCACAAGTTTACAGTGATAATAAGGTCAAAGTGGAGGAGACTTCCGCATAAATTATAATAGATATTCGAAAACAATACAAGAACTCAAGGATTAGTCTATTTTTAAGTACACTTCCCCAATTTTCTGTCATTTCCAACTCAAATTTCTAACAAGTTCAGCGTGTTAATAAGGTCAAAACAACCAAAGAACACAAAACCAAAATATTTTAAGCACAAAAGCTTTAAGATTAACTCGAAACAGAAAGTTCACTGCCTAAGTACATGGTTTAAACTGAAAATCTAACAATAATTGGCCGCTCTTTCAATGCCACACTCTAATGGGCCATAATTTAAGCATTGTATTCTAAAAGAGATCTCAGATGATGGCGATAATTAACTGAGAAGCCGCCTAAAATTTTTTAAAAAGCCTTGTCTCGAATGCCTTAAAAACATTTAACCAAGTTGACAGAAAGAGGGTCAAGCTCAGTTAATGTGTGTGAGTGTGAGAGTGCGGTTTATAACTGAAATTGAATGCGCTTTCATAGCCATAAATGAAATGATATCAGTTGTAGATTTATATGCAAAGGGCCTCTCACGTACAACCGCAACAACAATAACAACAACAATAACGCCCCCACCTTTTCTTTCCCATTCGCTTTCATTTAAATGCAAAATTGGCTATACTATATGAATGCGTAGTAGTACGTTTGTAGCTGGGTTTCTGGGCGGGTTTCTAAGCTCAGTTTGTCTTGATCATTTGTGAAATTTCTAAATAAACAACTAAGTAATCATATGCAAATAAGCAAAAGAAGAAGAGGCAGGTTAGACAAAGAAGGCAGTTAGCTCTCGGTTGATTTCACGTTGGTTTTAGTTTGGTTTGGTTTGGTTACCCAAATACTAACAACAACAAGATTTCGTTTAGTTTCTGGTGACCTGCGTTCCATACGATTCGTTTCGGGTTTCTCTTTCGACTCAAACGAAAAGCGAAATTTGATTTCGGTTTTCTGATTAGTAGAACTAAAAAAAAGACCAAAAAACATTCGACAACACCTTTGCGAATAGCATTTTAAGAGTGTAAGGTGCGGAGGGTTTTTTTTTTTGTTGTGTTTTGTTAATTTATACAGCTTGTCATCGCTGGCTTTTAACGATGGGTCGATGGTTTTTGGGGCTAGAAACTGTTCGCTTTGACTAGACAAAAGCGAAAGTCGTCTGGTAATATATCAAATATGTTTCGTGAATTATTTACGTATAGTTCGTATTATGCACAGTGTTTGGAACAGCACAACAACACAAAATATAAGCTAACATAGAAAATACCATAAAAATAAACATATTATAAAATGTTTGAAAATTTCGAAAATTTGAAGACACAAAACAATCGCTGAATGCAAATTTTTGCAGCTATTGTTGTAGCAACATATTAAGCTTTAACGTCCCCATAATTCGAACTAATGACCATTTTGTTAATTTGTAAACGATTATAATAAAAAAAGTATGTTTATAAACTTAGGGTTTGAGTTTGTATATGTGAAAGTACTTAAAGCTTACAACACAAATAACTTTTGGGCTTAAGAAAACCCTCTAAGGAAACCCTATAAAAACTATTCATTAATGCCTCATCATCATATGGCTTTATTTTCAACCTTAAAACTGATTTGAATGTCTTTAAGTGTATTCAAAATAAATATGAAAAAATTCCATACTTTATTACGCAAACACACATTTATTACAGTTGGTCTGAAGCTGTTTACCTTTCAAAAATAAAAATAAAATATGTTTCTTAATCAGAACTTGAATAAATACTCGAACAAACCACTTGATATATGCCCATTTTAAAGCACACTTCTTTCAAAAATTGACGAAAGGTTAGTCACGGTTTTCGTTTCTTGGGCGTATTGCCAAATCTAAAGTGCTTAAATCATCGTTCATAGTTCGCCAACTCTTTGTACATATTTGGATAATAACCAGCGATTTCTAAGCAAGTGAAATTCCGCATTTACATTGGCCAACAACAACAACGACTAGACAAAAGTCAAAGCACTTGTGGCCAGTGTGGCCGATTGGAGCAGGAAACTTGAGCAATGAGCGCGCACTTGACTGCATAGTTTTATTTTTGTATCCATAAGATACAAATCAGCAATAGCAGCAACAGCGGCAACAGCTGCTGCTATTTTGGGCAATACACAACAAACAAAACTCATAAAGTTCAATTGCGCCAAAAGCACTTGAGATAATATATAAAAAACAAAACGAACAAAGCAAAAAGGTGAGATACACAAAATGTTATTTTCAAGTCAGAGATAGATTGTTTGATTGTAAACATCATCCTTACATATATAAAGCGAGTTCGATGCGTGAATGCAGCAGCCAGGAATATGTTGACAACACGAAACTTGAAACCGGCTGGCAAGTAGAGTAGACCAGCTGGTCCACAAAAAGCCGGAATCTACATGGCTACATGGCAACAAACTTCAAAATTTGAAATTTAAATTTTTGTAGCGCAAAACTGAGCTCAAGTGCATTAAGTGGCGAATTGCTTCCGGTAGCTGAACGGATTGGTTTATTTTAGCTGTGACTTCAAAATACCCAAGTGGTGCTACAATGGTGGTGGTGGTGGTGGTGCTGTTGCTGCTGCTTTGCTCGTCACAAGTCAGCGCATTTCGTAAGCGGCTTCAGTTTTCTTACAGTTTTCTTTTCTCTTCATTTTTTGGGCAGCCAAAACACACGACTAATGTTATAAATTAACGCAACAGCAAAACAACCAAAAAAATAAGCCAAAAAAAAAAAATATAACAACACAAATTGTATCGTCATGTGGGTTTTTATGTAAGCCAGGCGCAGGCCAGTCAGTCGGTTAGCTAGACGGACGGCTAGACAGCTGGTAAGACGGGCAGCCTACGCGCACATGTGCGTCCAGCTCCAGATCCACATCCCCATTCACATCCACTTCCAGGTCGACAGCAGCAGCCAGTCACCAGTTTGGCCAATTTTTCCGCATCTGCGATTTTTTTCTGTCTTTGTTTCTTTGGCTACATTTCTTATTTGTTATTTGTTTGTTGAGTGTTTTTCTCACGTCGATGAGTTTGCATAAAATTAACACAGTTCAACTGAAAACTCGCTTAATTAACTAATGCCAACATTATTATAATAGAAAATGGCCACAACAAAAACTTAATTATACGCCTGTCTATAACAATTTAAAGTGCGTTTGTTGTGGGAACGTTTTTTTGGAGAATGGGAATCGTATTGATGGACCGTTAAGCCGGCGGCACAAAGAATAGCGAAAGAATTCATGAAAAGAACCTGTCTATAATAACTCTTTAAAACGAAACAATAAAATCGATCCGAAAGTTAAACAATCGGAAATTAAGAGTGCCAAAAGCATAAATGAAAGGTAAGATAATTGGATAATAGAAGGTCAAGACTATGCAAATAATGACCTAAATATATAATAAAAGTTTGGCAAAACTTTTGTTTGAGTATTAAAAAGAGATAAAAGATATAATAAAACAAAAGGAATTTAGCAATTTTCGGCATATAATTTCCTTATGAGAGTTAAATCAAAGACAGATCATAAGTCTATTTTTTGTGAAACTTTTGTCAAAAAATAATAAAATCGTTTTTCCAGATTTAAATAAGCAATTTTAGAACTTAAACAAGTCTTTAAAGTTTTGGCTATTGAAAATCAAGTTAAAATTTTTTAAGCTGTTAAAAATCTAGAACTTTTATTTTCAGGCCTTGCATCTGGAAATCACATTAGTTTGACCAAGATTATTGACAAGACCAAACATTTTGGGACGGGTCAAAATTAACTTCTGGTCAAGAATTCTCAAGTCGAGAAATGTGTGTAAATCTTTGTTAATTTTAGGGAAAAAGGTTTAGGTTTAACCTCAAAGCTACAGCAAACAAAACTTAATTTATGACCCACCAAAACCATCTTTGTTACAGACTAGATCAAAGAGCGCGTTAGAAACTTGTATAGAAAGTTGCAGCGTTTTCACACTTGACCCAAAGCTAATACAAAGTCAAATATTTGTACAGCTGGAAAAATGTAAGCTGCATAGAACTAAAGAAAAAAATAAGTCGAAGAACCGTTACATTGTTGAGATCTTTAAGAATCTGTTCACAGAGTCAGTCCCAGCCCCAGTCATAATACAGATCAACGAATCGCTGTCATTGCTGGTCCTAAACAACAACAAACAACTAACAACATCTGGAAGTTACAATCAGTTACAGTAAAGTGTCAGATGCTTAGCAATTATGATGATGATTATGAGGGACTCTGACAACGACGCTTACTTACATTTCACACAGAACTTGAGTTCAAGAGACTGAAAGACTGAAAGACAGCTAGAGAGATACTAACCGACTGACTTTGGCTGTGGTTTAGACGACATAACCCGTATACCGTAAACAAACCCCAGACTTTTTGAGCTTGACGCGCACTTTGTGCTACTTATTTCGTGCTGGCTGTTTTGGGCTGTTTTGACTTTCTGTCGCATCATCTAAAACTATTTGAAACAGACAGAGGCCTAACACTTGTCAGCCAGTACGTCAGTCAGGCCGTCAGACAGTCGCTTTGCCATACTTTAACGGTTCTCACACTCACACTGACTCGACGGCAACCGAATCTGGTGTGTGTATCTTTGGCAGCGAGTGGCACTCATCATAATTACAACGCAGCAAACAACAACAATTGACTGACTGACTGAATGAATGACTGACTGAGTGACTGACAGGCACATGAGGTACAGGCAAAAAGTTGTACACTGAGCAAAATAAGGTACAACAATCAATAATAGTTAGATCGAAGCTTTTCAAGATTCCATCTTTTTTCTCGCAGTGTAGTTGTCTGCACAATCGCAGTTGCCTTTTCATATACGACTCTAGTGTTTATAATTTATGATTGCTTTGCGTGATTTTACATTTCTGTGTTATTAGTCTAAACTTGGCTCTCGGAATCTGTACGTTTGTTCGTGTCTTTGTCTTTGTTTTTTTTTCGCAGCATGTGGAATGAAAAACCTATCCACCTACATACGTTCGCACCATTGAACCTATGATGGTAGGCAGAAAAAAGGGGGAATTTGAGAATTGCACGTTGTGTTTGGCGATCATTAAAATCAATTCTGATTCATTAGGCAGCCACTATTGATGATGGCTTTGAACGAATGATTTGCACTCGATTGATCCTGAGTTCAGGTGCATGCAACGCCGAGTGTGGGATATCCAAGTCAAGTCAACAAAAGATCTATTGATTGCCAAACCATGTGTGTGGCATAATTAATAGAGGGTTTCGTTCGACTCTTACGAAAACTGTCTGGCAATCAACAAATTACACAAATATTTTAGTTAAAACATTATAAATGCATTTATAATCTTATTGTGCATAGCATAAATAAAATAGATCATTAACTATTACTCAAGCCTCAAGGCGTCTAGACATAAATGTAAGGTCAATCTAATCAACACTAGAAGAATATTATTTTCAAATCTCTGTCAAATCCTAACCTTGAGACTTGAGTTTTAATGGTTTTAACTCCCTTCAGTTAGTTTAAAATATATTATGGCAATTATATTTTCAGTTCGCTCTTCATTAATCACACAACATAAACAAACAAACGAAAATAGTAGAAACAACTTTAAACCAGCTGTCAACATTGTCTTTTGACCCAAACACACACGCAATGTTTGTCAACATGTTTGTTAAGGAAGCGATCGCTGTTATTTCAGCTGCTCAAACATAAGTCGAAGAAATGAAGAAAAAAAGGAAGGAAGGAATCGAGGGTTTTGTAGATATACTTCCGGTTGATGTTGAAAGCAAACAATCTTTGTCTTCAAATGGTTATTGCTATAGTTATGATCTAAGAATTTCCATGAAATTCAACAAAGATATGCAAATGGCATCTTGGGTAAACAAAACCAAACTGTGACTGCAACTGCAACTGCTGTTGTGCTTAAAGGCACATTTCAAATGTATTTGTTGTTGATGTTGGTTGCTGTTTATTGCTGTTGCAATTCCCAGAAAATTATGCTTGAAAATTGAGAGTCTGGCATCGAGAGCTCAAGTTTGCCTTTCGCGTTCATTTTTGTTGTCGTCTCTCGACTATTACGACACAGTTTTCGTTTCGTTTTTAATAATCATTTGCAAATGTCTATTAGGCCGCCCCCCTAACTCAAAAGCCCGTCCCCCTCCCCACTTCAGTTGCGCATGCGCATTGCACATTTCAGAGGAAACTGTTGAAAAATAAACTTATACCAAGAGACGTTGGCGATGAAAATTTTGTGTTTTTGCAACATGTAAATTAAGACTTTTAGCTCAAATTATAGCGAAGCAAATGCTATAGCTATATATATATAATGCCTGCCTGACTTTGATTTCTTATAAATCTGCTCAAGTATTTGTTATGATGGATGCTCTGTATACACAGATCTATCATTTGCAACTTCACAAACATTGAGACGCCCATGTTTGCCTTTGAATTATAGTCATCTGAATGAGAAAAACCAAAGAAGTAAAAGTTTATTTAAAGCTTATAAGGAGTGTTTGCGAATGTTTGCAGAGTTTCCAGTTGGTGACAAAATTTTGGTTAGTTTTGAGATGAAACATGAGGGTATGTTGTAGTCTGCATTATTTAAACTAAACACCTTACAAATTTATTTTGATTAGAGAAGTTTTAAGCTTAATCTTGAAACTTTCGTTTAGTTTTATCACGGCTTCGAAGTACTAAAATCTTGCATTAACTTTTAAGTGATAAGTGATCTTTCCTGTTCAGTTTAGATTTTATTAGGAAATGGAAGTAAAAACTTTTTTTAGTATTCCATTGGACCAAAGCATGAGAAAGGTAGAAAGATACTTCACAGACACATAATGGATCCCATTGAAAACGGGATTTCCTTGGTCATATTTTAGTGACTTAATAGAACTTTTGTGTGACATAGTTCCATTAAGAAACTTAAAATGCAATAAAATACTTGGAAAAAACTCAACTGTTCAGAGATGCTAATGTTGTGTGTGTGTGTGTGACTGTGTGTAATCTAAGGTGCGGAAATTGCTGGCAATTCTTGACAACGGACAACTGTTGCTCAGTTATGCAATTAAATTAAAATAAAGTTGCAACAGCAACAATAATAACAGCAGCAGGCACTGTCCAGTGACCGCATTGCAGTTGTTGTCGTTGTTGCAGTTGTTGTTGTTGCTGCTTGTTGCAATTGCTTTCGCTTTGATTGAATTTATTTTATAATCCACGATGCCAACTGCTTAGCCAGACTTTGTTCGTGTATCTGGAAGTAGTATATACATATATACAACTGCATTTATGCACAAGCATATATAAAAAAAAGAAGAAAAGAAAAGGAAAAATACATAGTCTATCCGTAAGATTGGCAATTTACAATTTTTTGCATTTTATCCACTGTGTGAATGAACATAGGAAACGACGCGACCGACAAACGTCCCGTGTTTGCATACACACACACATACAAACATACATTGTATGTGTAGTATGATAAATTATATTATTGGCATAATAATATATTTAAGAGTCATAAGCAGTGTGGATTCAAATCGAGTTGAGTGGAGTGTTGTGAGTGTGTGTGTTTGTGTGATTTACACACAGACATTTCATAGTTGAAAATTAAACATTAGCGGCTTCCTTCCAACTCGATGACGATAAAACACAACGAACACAACAACAACAAAAATCAAAAAAAAAAAAAGTTTCGATCGTTAAAAAAAAAGTACATTGTTGTAACTTATATGGAAATGGTAGAGTTGGCATTGGGAAATCTTTAGATTGTACTTTTTCCGAAATGCTACTTTTCGGGATCAGAGGATACTAATATCGAATATCGCTGTAGAATAAATGATATGCTACTCCAAACTAATTCTCTTCCTCTTCTGCCATGATTGAAGTTATAAAGTAATTTACAATCAGAAAGTATTTAGATCGATGACTCCAATATGCATGTGATGAAAGTCAACCAGTTTCACCTAATTAAAATGCTTGGTATAAAAGATAAATTGGTTTTCTGTTAAGAGTTTTGGGAAATATTTAAGATGATTTATTGAACTGTCTAATGAAGTTAACATCAAACGGATGGAAATTCTTTAAAAACTTAGAGACTTTATTAAAGAAAGATTAATCTTAGTTTCAAAAGATTAATCTATGTTCTTGAAAAATATATCAATGAATTCATGTCATTATATTATCGTATCTTATATTGACAAAAGTTTGAGTATATTTTTTACTCCCAGGGTATTAAAATCACAGCAAAAGTAAAAAAAATGACAAAATGCAATAAATAAATAGAAAACTGTGACTTTGTTGTTGCTGCCAGTGCTGCTGCTGTTGCTGCTCTCTCTTTCTCTGGGCTATGAATTTTGCGTTGCAAATTGGATTATGCCTTATTGTGTTATTGTTATTGTAGTCGTTGTCGTTGTCGTTGCTGTGCCACATCCTCAAAACAGCAGCAGCAGCAGCAATAAAAATGTCGGCGCATGCGTTGCTGCCACAGTATTGTAATTACAGTGCAACACCAATAGCGTCTGCTGTTGCAAGCAGTTGCTTGCCACTGAATTTATGTGGCAAAGCCGGCAGCCCCTTTAATTATTTGCACGAATTCGGTTTGTTAATCGCCCATTGACGTAGTTGCAGTATTGCATTGATCGGGCATAGACATCTCCATAAATACCCATACATAGTAGTAGTATATCGCATCAGATACAAACATATATATAAGTTTTGTTGTGAGTAAAAGTGCAATGAAAGCAACACACAAAAGGCACACTTCAATTAAAGGGGACGGCCACGAGACCATGCAGCGATTGTCGACATCGCCATTGCATTTGGAGTTGGAGTTGGAGTTAGTTAGATAAACAAACAGCTTGCCAAATTACAGCATTGTTATCGCAAGAGGGAGAGAAAGAGTAACAGTTAAATTTATGATTGAATTGAGCATTTTCACGTTTTGTTGTTGTTGTTGCTTTATCTGAGTTGCTTTAATGGGCAAGTGAAAAGCCAAACAACAACAAATGTGCCCATCAATTGCCAAATGAAATGAATTCAAGAAGTTTAAATGCCAATGACCGAAGCATTTTGTTGCACTTAGTGCTGCCCCAAAATGCGGTATGTAAAGTGAAAACTAATGATAGAATTGCTCTAATGTTTTCCCCTCTTCAGTACAATTAGCCATGAGGGCAAAAACTGTTCGCACAAACATGAACATGAAATGAATGGCATGGAAATGCAGTTACAGAAATGTGAATGGATTTAATGGAATAGTTTTAGCTAACTGCAATCGAACTTTGATCGATGAAATAACAGTTAGTTTAAGGGGCTTAAGAGGGGATAAACGATATGATTATAAATATACTGATATAATAAATAATATTTTCAAGATTTTTTCCAGGAACTTAAGTTTTTCAATTGTTTGAATAAGGTACAATAATGCAATGAGATAAATTCTCTGATATATTTGTCAGGAACGTATGATCCTCTAAGTTTTTAAAGAATTTTCTCCTGTCTGATGTTAACTTCATTTGACAGTTCAATAATTCATCTTAAATATTTCCCATAACTCTAACCAGAAAACCAATTTGTCTTTTATACAAAGCATTTTAATTAGATGAAACTGGTTGACTTTCATCACATGCATTTTGAAGTCATCGATCTAAATACTTTCTGATTGTAAATTACTTTATAACTTCAAACATGGCAGAAGACGAGAAGAGGAAGAGAAATAGTTTGGGGCAGCATATCATTTAATCAAAAGCTCGTTAGTCTGCGCACACAGTTTGCGTTTGCGTTTGAATTTTTAATGGCTTAATCAGTTTCGGTTGTGTACGCGGTTGTGTATTTTTTTACTCGCTTTTTTTTGGGTAGGAGAGGAAGCCACAAGGAAATTGCATCGGAAAGCGATACAAAAGAAGCACATCAAGCGTTTTGTTGTGTTTTTTTTTCGATAGGAGAGTACACACAGACACACACAAGCACACGTACACGTACATATATGTAAGTAGTTTAGTTTTTTTTTTATGGGTTACACACAGCACAAATTGATTTGCTTTGGGAAGACGGATAATTGCTTTTCAAGCGGGGTCAGGCAATAGAAAAGCTTTCACGGCATTTGTGCTGAGACGCATCCATAAGTTAGTTTCATTAACAGCTCAATTAGAGCGACGCCCTGTTGGCAATCAAACCAATTTGGCATTGTTTTTGTGTATCGAAAATAAATGTTAAAAAGCTTAAGCTTGGAAAATTGTATAAAAACATGTGACAATATGTACATATAGAATCATAACTCGAAGATTGATGCTTTAGTTTTCGAAAATAAAAAAAAATACAAAAAAATGTAAAACAGCATTTGATTATTTATGTATCAAAAAAATGTGACAAATTGTTTTAAGCATTTAGAATTGGATAAAACACGTGATTATTTGTTTTAGTTTAGTCGAAGATAGGAAAAAATATACAAAAAAATGTATAAGCCAAGCATCCAGCATATTAGGAAGTTTTCACTTTGTATTAAAAAAGAACTAGATTTTAAAAATTTTAAGCTTTTAAAATTGGATAAAAACATGTGACAATTTGCTTGTACTTTAGTCAAAGTTAATCGAAAAAAGTTTGATCTAAAAAATGGTTAAACCCAAACATTTAGATCTTAGTTAGGAAGTTATTGGCGTTTTGTTTGAACTAGAACTAGTTTTAGCTGCCTCTTTAAAAAATTAAATTAAATTTTTTGTTAAAATTCATTATTCATAAGCAAAATAATAAAATTTTCGCAGTGTTTGCTCATTGCTTGTTATCGACCTTCAGCATCGAAACTTTACGTCTGATACTTTCGATAAATATTATTAAGCATGTCATATTTATCGATGAAAGTTATCATTTAAATAATTATTAAAAAAATTTATTTAAATAAACACAAAACCACATAACCTTAAATTCGTCTTCTAAAAAAATTTTTTTTTCCCTCCATGAACATCACATAATCAGAAGTAGATCTGTCGATCATCCAATAAACCAATACACATAATTGCAACTCAAACTCGTGATCTTAATTTGAAACACGTTTAGAGCAACAACTACATCAAAATTGTGTTAGCAACTACATTATTTTTTTTGTGTTTTCAGCTCATGTTCGCCAAGTATTTCAACAATTTAACTGTTTTGCCTGTTGAAGAATGTTCTTACTCATAGCCGATAATCAGCTTAAAAGTCAATTTACAGTCGAATGTGCGTGCAAATTGATCAGCTGATTCATTGGCATGTTCTATGACGATTTTCACAGCTTTCTCTATAATGTTTTTTTTTTTATGAACATGCTAAAAACTTGATGCATAACATAATTGCCATCGATTCTGGTTTCAGTTTGTGTCTGGGAGAAGAGGCTAACAACTAACATTTGGCTCACATTGAACGTATGACTAATCATAATATGAAGAGCATGTAGAAAGAGAGAGACTCTCTGGGAGACGACGTTACGCTTTGATGAGTTTCTCAAGCTTCAAGACCCGCATATGGAAGGCTTTAACGACTATACGAATTGTATATTTGCATTTATATTGAATTTGTGTGTGTATGAGTGTGTGTGAGTATATCGTAGTTATGTGTGCGCGATCACACAAATGCCAAACAATGTGAGTCACGATAATCAGCGTTGAGCACACCGCAAACACACACACGTCGCACAGAGAGCTTTGTGCGAGGGTGGAAAGGGTAGTATGCATACTGTGTATCATACGATAGTTCCCAGGTGAAAATGCAACTTGTTAATCCGTAAAGTAAGCTAAATAGAATGATATGGTTAGATAAGCTAGTAGTAGTAGGGTGTTGGGTGTAAGCAAACTTGCTAATGAACTTTTTCATGGTCTTGTCGTGTATGGATTGTGGGATTAATACGTTGAAATGTTTGTGAAAAACGTTGATGGGAAAGTTGTTATCTGAAAGCTAAAAGGCATCAATGACAAAAGGCGAGAGAGAAAGGGAGATGCGAGACCTAGGAAAATGCAATACAAACGCTTAAATAAGAGTTTAGAGAAGGTGAAGGCTAAAATGTTGTCTTTAGAAAATAATCGATAACATTTTGCTATGCAAAATGTACAAAGATGCCATGAGAATATATCGAAAATTAAGTGTCTTATGATAAAAATCAAAAATGATTTAAAAAATTTTGAAGTTGGACCTAAGAAAATGCAATACAAACGTTAAGATAAAAGTTTAGGGAAAGAAAAGGCTAAAATGTTGTCTTTATAAAATAATCGATAACATTTTCTTATGCAGAATGTACAAAGATGCCAGTGAGAATATATCAAAATTAAGTATCTTATGATAAAAAATCAAAAATGATTTAAACAATTTGTCAGTTAGAGCTAAGAAAATGGAATACAAACGTAAAGATAAGAGTTTAGGGACGGAGAAGGCTTAAATGTTGTCTTTAAAAAATAATCGATAACATTTTCTAATGCAAAATGTACAAAGATGCCTTGAGAATATATCTAAAAATTAAAAATGCTTTAAAAAATGTAAGAAGCTTCAATAAAATATGTAAGAATTTATGTTTAAAAATTAAATTTCTTTTGGCAGTTTCATAAAAGCTCAATCTCCTTGATTGCCTTAACCCCTAAAGCCACCCTCGTGCATTACAAAGAGTTGCAGAGAGTTATATGCGCAGTTATATTAACAATGCTTTGAATATTGTTGTTGTATATAGAGACAGAAAAACGAGTTTTGTATTTGTTGAAATAAGCGTTTATGAAAAATTAAACACAAACAATATATATATATATAAATATGTATATAGATAAATATAGAAAGACCAGACATGTGCTTGGCAAAGAGTTGTTGTAAATATTGCAAGATGTTGCAGTATTGCAGTGTTGCAGTTGCAGCAACAGCAATCGAGCGTAATGCGCACACATGCAATGCGCCACAGTAGCAACAGCAGCAACAACAACACCTTTGAAATGGTGTCAGCAATAATTTATCAACAAAATAAACCAGGCAAAAGCTGTTCAAAACCGCATCTAAGACTGAAGAGAACCCGAAACGTTGCCAACAATTTGCATGAGCAGCCAAATACAAAAGACAATGGGACACACACATACACACACACATATGTATCTGTGAGATACGAGCTATCTCAAGTGTTGTTGTTGTTGTTGTTGGGTGGCCCAGGGCATGTAAAGCGTGTCAGCAGAGTGCAGAGTGAAACTCGGTGAAATAATTGCGGTAAGCGCATAAATAAAATTACACATGTTGCGATTTTACAAGAGCCCGGTGCTGCTGCACAGTGGGCGACAGTAGACACGCCCCTCCCGCCAGCAGCAGGTAGGTAGGTAGGCAGGCAAAAGGGTAAGCAACAGTTATTTGTATCTGTTGGGTAGCATCTTTGTATCTGTCAGATACGCTGCAGTGTACGCTTATCTTATCTCATGCGTTCCCCTTTTTATTTATTGATTTTTCTTTCAGTACGCCTGATAATGCGAGCGAGACGAAGAGAGTGAGGGGCATAAGGGTCTGTCAATCAGGCAACAACTAATTAACGAAAAATTGACGTTGACACAGCAGCAGCAGCAGCAGCAGCAACAACAACAACAGCAGCCTTTAATGCTACACGTGTCCTTTTAAACAGGCTTAACGGGGGTTAAATCTTATTGCTTTCACTACATTTATCCTGTCAACAGGCCACATTTTATGGCATTTGACAGGCCTTTTCCACGAAAAAATCGTACAAAGAGCATTACAATTGGACGGGCTAACCTCAAACGAACATTTTTGAGGGTTCTTTTATGAGTTCTGTAAAAGGTCACGTTGTCGGGTTTTGAAAGTTCACAAAAAAATAAATAATATTTCTTAGAAAATTGGCATAAAGTCACGATTTGACACTAACGCAAAATATGACAAAAATTGCTAGGATTGTTATGCATTTGTCACGAAATTTGTTGTTAAGCAGGATTATACAACAAAGGATTTATAACAAAAAACACCAATCATAACTAAAATTCCCAATTTCCAACTTGATTTTCAATTCAATTCAATTATTTCACTCTTTGCTTTAACTACAGATTTTTGTTTTTAAAGTTGGATATTTATTTACAAAAAATTGATTTTATCATTTGTATCCCGCTGTTAACTGTTCTTTATCGTTCGGTAAACTTGCTTTTTTCTGACAATATGCAATGCCAACTTTATTTTAAAGTAAATAAAGGTTGTGTTGTATAAGAAATACGATTATTGTTTAATCAAGTGAGTCAGAAGCGGGTTTAATAAAGAAATTGCATCTGTGACTAATTAAAAGCAATGTAATATCATACTCGATTTAGATTTTATTGCTTAAAAATATTTTTCTTGGGTTTGTAATAAGTGGAGAATATAAACAAGAATCTCAATCAAGAACTAAAATACAAGATTATTTTTGCTTAAACGAATTGCAAGGGAAACTCCAACATATTGTATTAAAAATCTGTTTAGAATTGCGTTTAAATTGTTATCGATTCTGTTAATGACATTGATACTATGGAAAAAACCCAGAAAAATATATTTTAAATAGAATTTAGAGTGCATATTATATGATGATTCATGAGATTATACACAATAACAAAATCCCATGTTCATTCGTTCTTTAAACATTCTTCAATTATCACCAAAAAAAAGTATTTCTTTTAGATATTTTATTCCTTTTTGAGGATGTATTATAAAGATAATAATTCGATCTTAAAACATTCTTCCAATTATCACAAAAAAAAAAGATTTTCTTTTAGATATTTTATTCCCTTTTGATGATGATGGGCACAGAAGATTCACTAATAGATCTTTTATATACAATCCTTAATATTCTATCATAAAATTCCCATAAATCAAGAATAAATTCTAGAACTTACCGCTTGACATTGCGACAACGTTTCTCGTTCTCTCGTTCGGCCTCCTTGACGCTGTCCCAGCTATCGCCTACTCCGGATGAGGACATATCATCCAAACGTTCCTCATCCTCCATGCCCGAATCCTCCAGCGAGATGTGACAGCTGGTCAGTGTGACCTGTTTGCCATTGTCGCCCACCTCGATCCAATCAGAGGTTCTAATACGCTGTGATCTCTCAGTGCCATAGGGCGATGAATCCGAGGAGCAGCCCGAGGGACAACGTTTGCGGGGCGTTGAGCTGCCATTAAGATTGCCATTCGTGTTGTTGTTGTTGTTCTCTTTGAGAGACTTATTGATGGCATAGGTAAGCGTATCCTCCTCATCACCATCGCCATCGGCATCCTCCACATTATCCGCATCCACATCCTCCATGTCGGCATCCTCAATCGAATTATAACGTGGGCGTGGCATTGTCTTAATGGGCAACTGCATCTGCGACTTGATGGTGGGCAACTGTTCCAGCGAACAGGAACGATTACGCATTGCCGCCAGCTCTGAGATGAGCATCTCATGGAAGGCATGCTTCTTCACGGGCGTATTCCCAGCACTCAACGAGCTCTTCGGCATGGGTGTGGGATTGTTGTTGTTAATATTGATGCGTGTACAATTGCCTGCTGCCTGAATGGTCACCAGCTGCTGTTCGCGCTCACATCTCGCACGTTCACGCTCCAGCTGTGAAGCGCTTGTGCCGCTCCAGCTCGAGTTCCTGCTCGAGCAGCGCTTGATGCTGTATGGCACGCTCGTGCTTCGTTATAATGGTTGTATCCGCTGCGGATTGCTTTTGCGATTGACTGATGATGATCTCAGAGAAGAGACGTTCCGCGGCATTCTTTAGATTATTCTTGAGCTCCACGGTCTTGCCACCCAAATAGCTGCCATGACCATGATTATGACTGGATATGGGGCTGTCTAGTGTGGTCTTGGAGCGTCGAAAGATGCCATTTGCTGGCGTTGCTGGTGGCGCCACAAATACAGCCGGCAGCGGCACTTCTTCCTCATCCATATCGAGTGTTGCCACCGGAAGTTGCACGATTTTACGTGGCTTCGGCAAAGGCTGTGACGTTGGCAACAAGCCGGCACGCTCAAAATCCACTTTGCCCAAACTCAGACGTGTATCCTTCAAAGCGGGCGTTGCCTGTACGGGTGCACTACTCAACGAATTGGCACGATTCACACTGATGAGCACTGAATCTCTGGGTTTGGCTGTGGGCACTGCCGGCGCCTTGCGCAGCTTCAACGGGGGCTTTGGCGCCGTTGCTGGTGCAACTGTTGGTGTTGCTGGTGTTGCTGCAATTGTTGTTGCAGTTGCAACTAGCGCCATGGTAGGCGTCTGTGTTTGCGCCTGCTTCTTCTGATTGAGATTCAGTGAGGGCGACTTGTATACCAATGTGCGTCCCACGGCGCTCAGTTGGCTAACAAACGTTGGCTTCTTTTGTATGATGGGAGGAGGTGAGGAGGTGGCAACTGTTGCTGTTGTTGTTGCTGCTGTTGTTGTTGTTGTTTTGGGCCTGGGCGGCACTGGCGGTCCCGGCCGCTTAACCGCAACCGTTGACTGCATTTTCAGTTTTTGTTTTTGTTCTCACGAGCTTTTTGCTGTTACTGTTGTTGTTGTTGTAAAACCAGTATTTGTAGGTCACTTTTTGTTGTTGTTGTTGTTGTTGGCGACTTCTCGACTGCAACTTTTTTTTTACGACTTGAACTGCAACTTTGTATTGCGTTTATTTATTATTATTATTATTTTTAGCAGAAAACTTGTTTTTTTATTGTTGTTGTTGTTGTCTTCTTCGATTGCGTTCTCAAGTTGTTGTTGTTGTTGTTGTTGTTGTTAGCATTTTGACAGCGCTGCTGCTGCTGCGATCTGCGACTGCGGCTGATCTATTTTGAATATAGGCCACAGCGGCGCACTATAACGGGCCTAGCGTTTTTGTTGTTGTTGTATATGTTTTGGCTTATTGCTTATTGGTTATTGCCTGATTGAAACTCGTTTGGCTCGTTTGTTGTTGTTTTTGTTGTTGTTGCACTTTGAATTCTCTGTGAGTTGAAGTGAAAGGGTTGCGGTTTTTAGTTAAAATACACTTTTTTTGAGTAGTTTGCCCTACAGTGTATTGAGCGTTCACTGTACTTAACTGTTTTCATTTTTAATTAAATCTTTATTTATTTGCCGTAAATATGACGCTGATTAAGCGCAATGTTTATGTGCTTTTGTTTTGTTGTTATTATTTTGGCTGCATTTTGAAAGTGTTTATACAATATTTTTTTTGGGCTTTTGCACGATTTTTTGTGTGGCTTGTTGCAACGTCATAATTGAGTTGCATGTTAGAAAGCTTAATTAATGGCAAAACAAGGCACATAAAAACCGATCAAAATCAAAACCGAACAACAAATGTGCTCAGAATAAATTGGAATATAATGAAGCGTTTTCCAGCCATAGCTAATTTGTTGTGTTACTGATTAAAGAAAAACTCAAAAACTCATTAAAAAACGATTTCAAAATCAGCTTATTTTCCCACTGTGTTACGCCGCAAAAACCGTTATAGAAAATGCATAACAAACAATTTGATATGGAAAAATACGCAGTTAAAAAAATAAGAGAGAATGCTTTAGAACTGAAAACCGGTTTGAATGTGTTTTTTAAAAAGTTTATTTACGAAAAGCGACAGTTTAACAGTCTGACTCTTCTTCTTTCAACAATTGTTGATTAACATTTTTCATTGAAATGTTATTAGAACTTTGAGTGCCTGCTGATTGGGGTCACAAACAGTTAATCGATCAGCCGATAAACAACGGTAAAAATGCTCAACAGCAAAACACAATTAGCATCACATTTACATGACTCTCACACACACACACATGCACGCGAGCAGCTTGCACTTTGAGCTCTCGCTTGATTGGTAATTTTATTTATATTGAATTTAAGTTAAATTTAATTTAATTAAGTGCTAAGGCGCTTGCAAGAATGTCACCCACACACACATGCACTCGAGTGCAACCAATGCGACACGCACATGAAGTCAACACACACACACACACAGGCACACTCGCACAGTTTGTGGCTATTTTTGACAAAAAATATTCTTGCTTTTCAAATTTATTCTTAAACTTATGTATATGTAAATGCATTAGTTACGCTGCGTATTTTGTATTGCATTTGCATTTGTCAACCAGTAAACACGAAAAAACACACCGAAACCGACACCGACACACACAACATTAGCGACCGAGCGACCGTACGAGCCGTCCGTTTCGACGTTGCGCTTTGTACGAGAGCCAGAAATAAACTGAGAGCATGTAAGAGCTAAGCGCACCTTGCTCAATCTCGGCGCATTGTGTTTACGTAGCTGTGTATGTGCGTGTGTGTGCTCGTGTGTATGTGCGTGTGGGTGTGTAACAGTGTGCATGTCAATGATGTGCGCGTGACAAAAACAATCAAACACGAACTCAACTTCATGTCTGTAACGTTTTGTGCATAGCACGATTTAAATATATTTTTCGAACATTTCTCGAGTTTAATGTTAAAAGTATACTGCTTTTAGCTGTCTTGCAAGCTTTTCTTGGCATAACTTCTGTTTGACAAAGCACGTTACTCACGATACAATCACGCGAATGCCGCATGTTCATCTCTATTTGCTGTCTCTCTTTGCTCTCTTAACACTTTGAGCTCACTGTTAAAGCAGACTGTTAAATAACATTTTTACCAGTTCTTTGATCTAATAAGAAACACAGAACAGTTTTGGCATTAACAAAAGCTTAAAATTGGAATATTTTGAAGCAAGTTTAAGCAGGGACGTCGAAAGGATAACTGGAACCGGTAAAAAGTTACACTGACGACTTTTCTATAATATATTCATTTTAAAACTTAATTGAAATATTTCTCTGTTATTTTTAACAGCAATTCGTTAAGAGAAACTTTATAAACTGTTACTCTTAGTTTTTTGGTTGTTAAGAGCAACTTGGCACATGGCCAAAAGTGCATTGATTGGCATTTGGAACGGGTCTGGCAGGTGACGAGAGCCAACAATGCCGGTCGTCTGGCTGCTGTGGTCTCGCCAGCCATTGCAACAGCTGTTGTTGCCGCATTGCCGCACCCCACCCACTCCGCCCACCCATTAACAATTCCATTCCCAACTAAGTAAATCTTTATTGATTGCATGTTTGCAACAGACGCTAAAAAGGAACTCACACGCTAATCGTCTTTCTAGTGACTCCACTGTCTGACTAAACAATTATTTAGCCGGCTAAACCCCAAACCCTATCCTAACGCTTTCCAAGTTAAAGGGCTGTTTTGGGCCATTGCAGACAACGGCAATTAATTGGCCAAGTAGCAAAAGAAAGTCGGCCCAGATATATATTATGAAGTATGTATAAAATGCAAGTACAGTGGGATAAAATTATGAATATTATTTTATATTGGAAATTCTGTAAAAGATACTTTTCTAATAATATAAAATTTTACTTGAACTTGCATAAAAATCATAATAATGATTTAAAAACTCAAAAACTTTAATTTTCCTATACGAAACCTAAACCTTAACTTATATATTATGAAGTATGTATAAAATGCAAGTACAGTGGGATTATGGGATTATAAATATAATTTTAGGAAATTCTATAAAAGATACTTCTAATAATATAAAATTTTACCTAACTCATAAAAATCATAATAATGATTTAAAAACTTCAAAAACTTTAATTTTCCTATACACAAAACCTAAACACCTCTTAACTCTTCGAACTCTTATAGGAAATTCTGTGAAAGATACTTTTCTAATAATTTAAAAATTTACTTGAACTTGCATTAAAAATCATATTTAAAAATCTTTAAAAACTTTGAGTTTCCTTTACAAAACCTTAACACCTCTTAACTCTTCGAACTCTTCTTTTCCTTTAAAATTTATCAATATCCTTTGGACTACTGTATTCCACATACAAAGATAAATTATGTACATATGTACACACATAGATTACATTTATGTAATGTGGCGACATCAACCTTACATACAAAAATACATATAAATCTTTCTTTTTTTTGGGGTTGCTGCTGGAGGTCGTTCGTTGTCGTTGCCCGTTGTCGTTGTCGCTACTTGAAATTACCGTATTTGTATTTGCTTTTTGTAGGCAACCGAGAAGCAGCCCCAGAACCGCCCCAAAATGGCGAGGCGAGCCACCCAGTTCGGCTGTTGGCTCTTTGTCTGCGCCGCTTGTGAAACGGGGAAATCCCCCCCATACAGCCACAACCACTTGAAATGATTTCCATGGCACTCTCAGGAAGTTGCCTCTTCCGGCCAACGCTTGGAGTTGGAGGGAACCTCAGGCTCCCCCTATTTGCCGACACTTTTTCTGTTGATTTTTCTTTTTGTTTCGCTCATTTGGCGCACAGCAAATATATTTATATGTCGTCCATTGTATTTGGTAAGTCTGGAGAATGTTTGTCGCAGTCGGGAATTGGCAAGACACCAGCTGCAATTACAGATACAGCCGAAACACACAATTGACAAAATATCCAAAACACAAAAGGATTATCCACATTTCTACTTGAATGCACTTCAACAACAACAAGAACGCACCCTTTTTCTGCATTATTAGGAAGCCCCAACAATGAAGGTTAAACTTACGCTAAATAGCTGTCGTCGCCAAGTCAGGACGCAACGCAGCGCGATGCCACTTCTAATCCTTTCTTTGCCTCAAGCATTGGAAGCACTTCAATATCCGCTTCTAATGCTGCAAGCTAAAAGCAGCGTGTAAAATCAATAACAGCTTCAAAACGAAGAGTTAACTTTAAAGCTAATGAAGCTTAAATACACTGAGAAATAAAAGCAAGGAGTGTCTTTAATGTCTAGGCAATAATTCAAGCATGAAAAGGAGTTTACTTGAAAGCTTTAGTATTCTGTTTTGCAGGGGTTAAAGAAAATATTTTTTTAAAGAAAAAATGTTTTCGTATATTGGATTTAAGCTTTGATTGATGTGACGTTTTTTGGGTCCATATATGTATAAGAGATAATAAGGAGATTTAAGAAAAACATATTTGACTTTCATACTTTTTGGAATACATAAGAAAGTTCTTCAAACAAAATTCATAAATATTTAATCAAGTTTTTTTGGGAAAACTGATTTGTATGTTGGTATTAAACTATAATGGATTATTGCTATCCTAACTATTGATAAAAAATCTCAAAATCCTCTCCCCTCACATCAGCAATACCCTTTCTAACTCTACTTTTAAAAAAATTAAAGCAAAAAAATCTTTGTTTTTTTATAGGTGCACAATTGGCGAACTCCCAAAGGGTCGCATCATATTATTTTCTGGTTTATATACTTTACACAAAATATCAATGTTTTTTTAAATAATTACCACAAGCTAATTATCATTATTAGTCATATACGTGTGTGTGTGTGTGTATTGTGCCTTTTTCTGGCTGTAAAGTATTAAATATCTTGCAATAAATTTTTAAAAAAATATACAATCGACTTTTCTCATATTAATAAACTATAACAAGCAATTAAATATATTAACTAGTTTACACACACACACATACACATACTACAATTGGCATTAGAAAATAATTAACATTAGAAAACATAATTACGATTTTACACACACACAATTTGCTCGAATATCTCTGTTAACAACAATTCACATAATCATAGATACATATATGTATATAGTATATATATAGTTTAAGACATTATGATCTTAAGTAGCGCATAGATTAAATACATAAATAAGCGTTAATGCTATTAATTAAACCGTACAAAATACATACATACATTTTTGTCATAAATACAATAAACGAAAACGAATACGCACAAAAAATAAAACAAAAAGATTTTTTATCGCTATTTTCTTTGTTGCATTTTCCTTATCAAAACCCCAAAAACAAATTCCAATATCCCATGCAATCAATCGGCCAATCGATTAATTGACATATTGTCGCCTTGCCGCGCCTCGTACTAATCCGCAATGGCCGTGTAGGGCAGACTGCTGTGTTTGGGTTTCGTTTTGTTGATGAACACCTTGATGGCGCCATTGAAATCGGCACTGACCAGCACATAGCCACAGCCCTTCTTATGTTGTTCCACCAATGGATCCGGCTGATTGTTGACCGACTATAAAAGAAAATAGAGTTAGTGCCAATGTCAACAGAGACGAAAAGTCGTTAAGAGGAACTTCACCTTATCATTTGGAATTTCATCGGGTTCCGGTTTAATGATGGCCTCTGGATGTGGCGCAAATATGGCACAGGTAACCGTGGCATTATGTGCTTTAATGCCCTCCCAAAAATCACTACGATCACGACGCACCTAAAAAAGCAAACAAAATTTGAGTACAAAAAGAAAACTCAAGAAAAAAACTCAACACTTACCGAGCTCAGCTTGGAGTAATCATGATTCGTTTTCCAAATGTAGATGCATTGATTCTCCGAACCAGCAATAATGTATTTGCCATCATGACTGAACGAGCCCTTTATCTGCGACGAGACATTCAGGTAGCCTTTGTATTTGCAGGATAAGTTCAGATCACGCAAATCGTACAAACGCACACGACTGTCATTGGACGTAACCAGAATTTTGTCCTCACCCGGCATAGGTTCAATGCCGCTTATCTTGCGGCCAATGCGATTCTTGCCACGAGTGGAGCGCACATGAATCTGGGTGTGATATTTCAGCTGATCCGTGTTATAGAAGATGCAGCGTCCATCGTAGCTGCCCACCACAGCAAACTGTCCATTCTGACAGAAATTTGCGGCCGTAATGAGCTTCGTTTGGCCATCGACCTCATTCCATAGCGCCACCTTCTTGTCGGGTATGTTCCACAGTCGTAGCTTGCCATCGAGGCTGCCGCTCAGGAAGTAACGATCGTCGCGCGGATGGAACGCAATCGCTGTGACAAAATCAATGTGCTGGAAGCAACAAAGACACTCCTTGCGCGAGATGTGCCACAGCCGGACAGTCTTGTCCATGCTGCTGGATAGTATGAAATAGTTCTTGGACCAGCTAACATCCAGCAGATCCGAGGTATGGCCATTGTATGTGCAAAAGGGTTTCGGCATAAAGGGACCCGTACACTTTTCCGCCGCGGTGGCCATGGCAATTGCCTCCTCTGCCGAATGCTGCGACACTAGCGACTCCTGCGACGGTGTGGGCGATGACTTCTGATCCGCATTGTACTTATTGCGCATGTCCTGCAAAAGGAAATCGTTTAGGAAAGCCTCAAAAAGGAGTTAGCTTTAAGCTTACCTGAAAATAGGGATAGGCATCTTTTAGTACCCAAATCCGGAGCACTTTATCCTGTCCGGCGGTGGCCAGCAGTCGTCCACAGGAACTGAATTTCATGCACCACACAGCGCTGGTATCTTCGCCACTCAAATCCTGAACATGCTGCAGCTTGGTGAACTCATAGGGACCCTTGTTGGACGACGATGCTTTGATTTTGATATTCTGCTCGGGATTCATGGCGTCCACAATGTCGGCCACATCTTCCTTGTGCCGCGCATGCGACACCTCCGATGCAATGGACTTTGCCTTGTCCACCGTTTTGCGCATGGTGGAGCCAAAGAAACGTTTAATGCGCGCCGTTTTCTTTCGGAGACGACTGCCATCCTCGGTTTCCACCTCCTCCTCGTCCGGCTGCTGTCCCTCAATACTGGGCGGTATGCCAATCACACTCTCCTCATCCGATTCCTTTTGTATGGCCTCCAGATGCGAGGTTAGCTTTAGTATATGCAGCGAGAGCGGATTCCAGCCCTCAGGCACTGGCGGTGAACGCACTTCGGATAACGGCATATTCTCACCCGTATCCAGATTCTTGACAGGAACTTGTTCCAATATCTCAAAGTCAGTCAGCTGCTTGCCCGAATTCGTGCGTGTTCGCACATAGATGTTCATCTGCCTCAGTACATCCTCATCCCCGGCGGACTTGCGTCGCTCCTTATCAGTGCCTCGATACAGTGCAGTATAGCTATGATGAATAGAAAATATTAATTAGTTTTTGTTATAAAAGTAAAATCTTATTTTTATGACTCTCTGGCAATAGGACTAGCAATGATGTTGTGCAGCTCTAAATGATTTACTTTTTTGTTATTAAATATTTTTAACTAACTTGAGACACATTCTCCATGTCTTGTACATTATGTAAAGATCAGATGTACTGCTGCAAATAAATCTTGGATTGAGACAAATAGGTTTTACTAAACATTGATTTGATTTTTGGACTAATATATAATCAGTTTCTAACAAGTTCCCTATCAAGTCTAAACTGTCCTCACTTAAACCCTAATTCTAGATCCAAATCGATTTGTTATCCTATACAAAACGTACCGTGTGGCACTGCCTAAGCTATTGGAACCACTGCCTGCGAGCTTGGGTCGACTAGCGCTCTCCATGAGCATTTTCTCGATGCGTTCGATTTCATCCTGTGATGGTCCTTGAGCCTTATTGCTTGCCTCGTCACGCGGCTTAACCACATAGCCGCCTTGTATCGCCTTAAATAGATTTAGACCCTGATTGGGATCAATGGAACTGCAAAATGAATTTAATTAATAATAGTTAAAGACAAAAATTCTCATTAAGCTCACCTAACACGACCCGGCGCCGAATTGCTTTTGGCCGAGTTTGAAGGACTTGGTTTGGAGTAAACCGATGTGGAGCTGTTGCCCAGCGAATGCGATGGCTTCATAACAATACCCGCCGTAGACACAGGTCGCACATAGCTCGCATGACTCGTCGACGCCATTATGGCCAACGACGAGGGCGTCGTTGTCGCCGTCGAAGCGGATGCGGATACAATTGTGCTGGTTGAGGAACAGGTAAGCGTATTGCTTGATGCCTTCACACTGACATCGTTCAGCGAGTTCTCGAACTGCTTGACAATGTCATCACGCAACTGTTGCTGCACATCGCGAACACTTTGGACAGATCTCGTGTCGCTGTCGGTATCCTCTGTATCACCTGGGGGCAGACGCATGCCTTCATTCATATTGAATTGCTCGGAGGAACTGCTCGAGAATTTGCGTGATTTCTTTTTGCGACGCGGTGGCGCCACCGGACCACTGGATGTTATCGAATCTGTTGTCTTCGAGTGCGCCAGCTTAGTGCTGGCTATCACATCCGGTTCCTGTAGGATTTGTGGTGCCGTCGACGACGTTGCTACCACAACAAGAGATGTTGCCACACCTTGTGTATGCTTGCCGCCTCCTACCGTTGCTGCTGTTGCTGCTGCTGATGCCGATGCTGCAACTGTTGTGGCAGCAATTGCTGCTGTTGTAGGTGGCGGCGTTTGCCGTTGTTGCTGCTGTTGTTGCAACTGTTGCTGTTGGGCGTTCATTGAGGCCAGCGATTCACGATCAACGCTAATTGCTGTGGGATTAAACAAATGTGAGTATATTCTAAATGGTTGCTAAGTTATAAAGTGTTGAGCGTGTGTGTTGTAGCTTTTGCGTAAACTCTTTTAAAATTCTTGTGCTTCAACCTTTCACGTTGAGTCACGACAAGACAACAACACGCCCAACTCTCTGTGTTTACACTTACCTGACGGATCGATACTGCCGGCCAAGATGCGACCCACGCGACCCAATGATGTCATGCTCTGAATGCTCATCGTATCGCTTTCGACGACCTTAAACGGATGCGTTGTCCGATTCGTATAGACGCCATCCATGGAGCTGTTCTGTAGTCGATTAAACGAGTTTCTTCATTAGATAAAATATTCAAAATTAAAAGGCCCACACATTATACATAATAATCGTCTAAAATAAACACATACTACATAAAGTAGCTAAAGCTGGGATTACATATACATACATATAAGCTTGAACATAATAACTAAAAATAATTTTGATAGATATATATATGGATTTTTTTTAGGTACCTGAGAATCAGGTGTGAGTGTATTTCCTGGATTATCATCTTCATCTTTTTTCATGCAATCACGCAGATCTTGAAAGCGTTGTCTACCAGTCTATATATATTCATATAGTTTTTCGATATTTTTTTTTTATATATACACACAGATGGTATTGAAGTTTCGACCATATTCCATGTAAGTTTTACAATTAATTTAATTTTTATATATGCATGTAACAATTATTTTTTTTTTTTTGGTTTTTTTTGTTCATTAAGGGTTTTTCGTTGAAAATGAGCACAAAATATGAAAATAAAGAGCAAACATGTTTACAAATAATTAACAAATATCAAATAATACCAAAAAACACACAACTAAAACAAAGCCCCAAAATAACATAAACGTTAACATAAACAACTAAGATGAGCTAAAATCGGCAAAGCCGAAGTTTAAATACACTAGCTAGATGTTTGGGCCATAAAATCGTTATACCCTTTGCTAGTGTATTGTTACTAAAAATAAATAAACAAATTATCAATTAAATAGCTTTTTGATGGGAAAGAAAACTGTGCCACAAATTATTACGTGTTTATTATATTATCAGCATTTGCAGAGCACTCGACGCTGTCACAGATAAGAGTATAGAAATAACCCAAATATTCCCCCCCCCGCCTGCATCAACGATGCGCCATGAATGAAAGTGAATGGAAAGAGGTTTCAATTAATGGGTCAACAACAACACCTTGACCGCAAACACAGTTATTATCATAGATTGATTGTGTGTGTGGAAAAAATAGTTAAAGCAACAATAGTTATTATCAGCAAACCTATGATTAACATTGCGATAAAGAGCGCAACGTAACAATAATTTTTTTTTTTTTTTTTTTATTTTTAAATAATTTTTTTTTTTTTTTTTTTTTTTTTTTTTTTTTTTTTTTTTTTTTTTTTTTTTTTTTTTTTTTTTTTTTTTTTTTTTTTTTTTTTTTTTTTTTTTTTTTTTTTTTTTTTTTTTTTTTTTTTTTTTTTTTTTTTATTTTTTTTTTTTTTTTAATTTTTTTTTTTTTTTTTTTTTTTTTTTTTTTTTTTTTTTTTTTTTTTTTTTTTTTTTTTTTTTTTTTTTTTTTTTTTTTTTTTTTGGGGGTTTTTAAAGAGGGGGGGAGGGGGAAAAAGGGGGGGGAGGGGGGGGGGGTGGTTTGGTCGGGTTTTTTTTTTTTTTTTATTATTTTTTTTTTTTTTTGGGGGGGGGTTTTTTTTTTTTTTTTTTTTTTTTATTTTTTTTAAAAAACTTTTTTCCCTTTTTTCCCCCTTTTTTGGGTAAAAAATGCGTTAATAAATGATAATAATTGAGCAAGTGCCTTTAGCAATTGCTAGGCTAGGAATTAAAATTCATTAACATGTTGTCAAGCGAACAAAAATAATCATAATACAATACAATTGTCTAGCCAAAAATGTACAAATAAAGGCAACAAGTGAATAAATGTATTGTGAAATCAACAAAAATGCCTCAATAAATGTTTAAACGAGGGGGTTTAAAGATTTTACAAAGCGAGAGAAATTGAACTAAAAATAAGCTTAAATATTATTATTAAATTTTTTAAATATCTAACGAGTAATTAATATTGAACCTCATCTCTATGATGCTGTTATACATATAACAAACTCTTCAAGCAACCCTGGTTAACATACAAATTTTGGTGCCTGACCGACCACTGATGACAATCAGCGGTAAAACCTTTTATACAACAAGGGGTATAACAAAAAATTATAAAAACAAATAAAACGCAGCGTTTTGAGTAATCGAGAGGGAGAGAGAAAACCATATGACGAGTTTGGGCGGGGGAGAAACACGGAGCAGGCAGCACTTAATTTGTTTTGTTTGAAATGTTGTTGGTTTTTGGGGTAAGCGCAGTGAAATCAGCACATTGAAATTTGCATTGATTTTTGCAGCAAGCAGCAGAAAAAAAAAACATAAAAAAAAGGGAAATCGCAAAACGTGCTAAGAATTGTTATGAAGAACCTTATAGACCCCAAACTTGTCGAATAGATGAACTGAAAATATGTCAAGAAAAGTGCTTAAAAAATCTTGTATATACAGCTAAACTATTCAGTGCTTGATTATATAAATTGTCTAGCTATTGCTGTCAAAGAATACCAGTTTTCCCAATTATCGAGCGCTCACTGTAGTATCTTTTCAAAATGCATGCAAGCAACTCAAATCTAATAACAAAACGCAACGCAATCAACAAAAATACACATCACGCATCTACTTCAAAGTAAAGAAACACAAAACCAAACCCAACTCATTTCACCCTTAGCTGTAATACTCACCACGCCCTTGCCAGCCTTGGGCTCCACAAAGATGGCTGCATCCTGTTGCTTGAGGCGGGCACCCAAACTGTTTGTGGGGCTGCGTGTGGCGGGCGTACCAGCGCCAATGGGCGTCGCATCGCTATCCGAGGAGACATTTGCATTCACACGCACCGCTGGCTCGGGAAAGATGAACTCTTGCGCGCATTCCGGCGGCAATTTGCGACTGCAGAGAAGAAGAAGAAACACAAACATAATATGCGTGTCATTAGGGTGACTCACTGATATGGGTGGTATTTGCGGGAGGGGTGGGGGTTGTTGTGACATACCAAAGTGTTGAGGCGCGATTTGGTGTTGAGTCTTCGGCATCAAAAAATTCCTCTGAGCTGTCCGAATCCGTTTCCAGTTTACTCATTTTGTTATTGTGCGTGAATTACCTAATCCGCTTTGGGTTTTTGTTTTCTTTTGAATATGCAAATTGTCCAAATTATGTGTGTTGAGTTGTTTTTGTATTGTTGCTGCAGGGCTGGCTATTGTTGTTGTTGTTTTTTGTCACTGCTGTTGCTGCTGCTGCGACTGCTGAGGTGTACTCTTAGTTGTAGTTGTTCTGCGTCATCTTTTGTTGCCTGAGCGCAACAATATGTTTATTTAACATTTCGGATCCATTGCTGTTTGCATGTATGTGACTGTAGATTTAATAATTATTAATTTAGTTTTACGCCCGAGAAAAGGTCTGTTCTGTTGCATTGACTTTTTTGCAGTGCTATAAAGTGCTGAAATAAGCACTGAGGTGGTCGGTGCTGCCATATGGTTCAGCGTATGGCAGCCCTGTCGATAGTCGTCGTCGCGTCTCCGTGTGAATGGCAAACAGAAGAAGAAGTTCGATACATTCCCGCCAAAATATCATTAGACAAAAAGTTGTTTACTATATTTGTTATTATTTAAAGTGCATTAAAACAGCTATCAAATGGACGCTGAACTTAAACAACAGTTTGACGAAATGGGCGTTGAACCCAGCGACGCAGTTTTGGACAAATGCGTTGAGCTATCGCTCTCCTACAGCATACACGATGCCACCGAATTTGTGGAACAATGGATGGCCTTCAGCCTATCCCACTTGCATGGAGATCACCCCACGCTTGAGAATATTGGTGAATTTGAGCGCAAGGTACTGCAAGTGAAGCGGGAAAAAGGTGGCACCAAGAAGTCAACACAAAACAACATTAAAACAATGGAGACAAGTGCTTTGGCCTCCTATGGTCTAGTCGAAGATGATCCCATGATGGATGACTATGTGAGCGAGTCTACAAACACACAGCCTCACACGCCCAAGGTGCCACGCTCCTCTGCCCTGAAGAGTGGTGTCCTCTTCAGCCCCGCCAGCTATTCGCCCCAATCTGCCAAACGAACTCCAGGGACACCGGTAGCTGCATCGACTGGACGACCAGGCGATATAGTGGACACATTTGGTCATCCACGCCTATTGGCTGCTTGCACATGGCAGTCCCAAGTGGAGCAAACCCTGCCCGTCGTTCAAAAACTCTTACACAATGATCAACCCCTAACCATTGCCAATCTGAGATATATGAATGATTTGCTGTATGAGAGATGTGAGGATTTGCAGGACCGTCTGGTGGATGTGGGCCAGGCGCTGGTTGAGAAGAAGTTGGGTGCCAAGGGAGCTGCCGAGTGCAGCTGGTATCCACAGGATCGGCATACGCTGGACGCACTCCATGTGCTCCATGCCGTGGGCATGATACACTCGGATGACGATGGTGCACTAGACGCACACTCTGCCCTGCTGTCCGTCCTTAATACGGATGAAAAGTTTCTGTCATTGAATTTCTCAAGGATCAAGTCGACAAGCATTTTTCCGGGTCAAGTTGTCTTGGCCAAAGGATTTATACCCCGTGGCGATACCTTTGTCGTCGAGGAGATCTACACGGATCGCAAGCTTACGCCACCGCCACCACTGAAGGTCGATCGTGATCTGCATTTCGTTGTCGCTGCTGGTCCATATACCCATAGCACAGATATGTTCTATGATCCGCTGCACGAGCTGATGAAGTACCTCAAGGAGCATCGTCCCGATGTTCTGCTACTCACTGGTCCCTTTGTGGATGCGGAACACAAACATGTGGGCGAGCTCGCAGAGACCTTTGACTCCTTCTTTGAGAAGATGGTTGTGGGCATCATGGATGTGGTGGGCAGCAATACCACAGTGCTGCTTGTCAGCTCTCAAAAGGATGCAATGGCACCAGCTGTATATCCCACGCCCTCGCTCCCTCTACGCCGTACGTATCCCAATTTGCATATGCTGCCGGATCCATCGCTGGTGGATTTGGACGGCGTGACGCTGGGCGTCAGCTCCACAGATGTGTTGGATCATTTGCTTAGGCATGAGTTTGCCGCTAATGCAGGCGAACGTATGCATCGCGTCATCAATCATCTGTTCAATCAGGGCTCCTTTTATCCCTTGTGTCCGCCGGCTGATGAGAACATGTCCTACGACTCCCAATTGGCCCAGAAGTATGCACAGCTCAAACAGTTGCCCAATGTACTCATTCTGCCCAGTGATCAAAGGCATTTTATACGTTTGGTCAACGATTGTTTGGTCATCAATCCGGGACGTTTAGCCGATGATAAAGGTGGCACTTTTGCCCGTTTCCTAATCACGCCCACAGCGCCAACGGCTACAGCAAAAGCAAATATGTTTAGCAGCGTCGCATGTCAAATACAAAGGATTTAAAATTAAGCTTAAGATTATTGTATAAATATTATAATGAATCTTTATAAATCTACACTAAAGTTTTTTTTTAAAGCGTTTATTCATTTAGGTTTTTTTGTTTTTGTTTACAGCTAACAGTAGGAAATGATTTCTAAACGTATTACAAATAATCGTATTGTATTCTATATAATCTACAAATCATATATGTATGTACTTCCACTATATATATATCAAAATCAATTCGATATAAGGTGAAGAATGATGGATTCTGGCATATAAAACTAAAAACTTGATTGTATATTTTAACTATACAAAAAATACTGCATGAAATCGTTTACAATATGATCTAAAAGCAAAACTGAACGATCTTTCACGTTTGCCATATATAATTCCTGTTTTATTGTTTGTTGTTTTAAGTAACTGCGCGCCACATCTTTGTTTGTGTATGTAAGTATATGCTGGCCATTTGCCCTGCTTGCTTTTCTGGTACTCAGTTTTTGTGGAGCTGCCAATTACGACCACAGATTGGTGGGTCGTCCAACAACTCCGCCGGCTGTGCTTCTGCTCCGTCTTAGTTGTTGGGCTCCTGCTTGTATTGTTATTGCCGATTGTTGACGCCCTCCGGATTGTGCAGACCACCGCCTGGTCCACCGCCGCCGCCGCCCATGCTATGCTCCATATTTTTGATAACCACATAGTTCGTCATATGGTTGATGGCCTCGTCCTGCAGTCGCTCTGGCCAGCGTTTCATATAGGATCGTAGAAACTCACTGAACGTATCCACTTTGTCGGGCGTCGTTTTATGTGTGTCGACAATGTTCTTGACAATGTCCACAAATTTATCATAATCTTCGTGGGATTTTTTCATCTTATTGTAGTTGGGCACACCGCCATTGGTGTTATTGCCACCTGGTCCGCCGCCACTGGCACCAGCTGCATTCTGCATTTGCTGTTCCATATTGCTGTCGGCGAGGCGTGCCGATGCAGCAGCCGCCACTGCTGCCACGGCCGCTGATGAGGCCATAAAATTGTCCACATTGCCGGCATTGGGTGGCGGCTGGGAGTGGTCCATAAAGTGGCGATGCATGCCGTACTCCGATCTACAACAAATCAACATTTAATCAACTTTCAAAAGAGCATAATGTTGTGTTAATTACTTATAGAACCCCTCCGTGTTGTTGCTGTTAAACTCTTGTTGAGACATTGGATTTTTCCAAACTGGTGACTCGGATGTAGATGGTAAACTGCTTGCGTTCGAGGTGCTCGTCATGCGTTTATCTCTGCAAAACATACAAAATTGAATTCTACTCCTTTTATCCTCTGGAGCACTTACTTGTAACCCGTATGTGCAGCCAAACTCTTGAACACATCATCCACTTGACTATAGAATTTCCACGTGCTTATTATGCCCGTTGTCTCAAATGTCTTTTGCTCTTGTCTATAACGTTGTGTTAGATTATTCACCTTGAAGTGTACTTCTAGCGCGGTAACGGGTACGCCAAGACCCGTCAACTGCAAAAGCACAAAGGATTATATAGTTTTGGATACTAGTTATTTTGTATTATAATAAAACTCACTTGCTTTGCCATAGCCACATAAAGGTGCCCATTTCGTTTGATTGTGCGCAATTCATAGGCGCATACTTTCCATAGTTTAATTAGCTCTAATACTCCACTATCCTCCCATTGTCGGCGCTTTTTGTTGAATTTTTCATACTGTCCGGGGGAAGAATATGTTTTTGGATTATAATCAAACTCTGAATTTTATTTTACTTTTTAATACTCACAGGCATTTCACATGGGAATCACTCGCCACAAACGATTGGCCAACAAAATTTGGCTGCCAATTGTTGTTGGGACATGGAGCAAGCTAATCAGTATGGATACATTATTGTAGCTCACATCCGCACCTATAAAAATTAAAAACATTGGTTAATAATTATTGCAGATTTATTTCGGCACAGAGGGTAATCTCCTTCAGCACACACAAATCATAGCTACAATTACGCTATAAATATAATAATGACTTTTAGGCTTCCGGGATTTGTTTTATGGCCAATAAAATGCCTCAAATCGATTGCGGTTTGTCTGATGTTGACATATGTTCAATTAACGGGACCTCACAGCTGACAAAATTTAAGTACCAAATAATGAATTAAATTTCCTAACAATTTCCCCTTTGCAGAGGGCAACTGATTTATTTTTAATTGTCTTTGGGATATTTTAAAATTTAAAAACACCTGTTTGAGTTATAATTAAGTACTTTCGAACATATATATGTGCGCTGTGTGAGTACAATATAATAATTATTATGTAAACGTATTGTTTGTTTCGAAAGAATTTTGTTCATTTGCTATGTATTTCCATCAAAAATAAATCGCGCAGCGCTTAACATTTGCGCCCACACACGCACAAACACCTACACAAACAAGCAGATAATTAACAGTTTTCGATTATCATTAGGCTGAGATATACCGGCACATAAACACACATACACAGACAGACGCACACTCACATGCGCCGCTTCAATGCTGGTAAACAAAAGTCAAATGCAAGGTGTAATATTTTGCACGCGCCGAGTTGTAAGGCACGAGACAACAAACACAAAGGAGAAGCTAACGCAACGACGACTCAAGTTGTACTGAAGCGGTATTTCAAGTATACAAAAGCTGCGAAGCCACAGCAGACCCAAATGAAGATGCTACTACAACAACAGCAGCAGCGTCGACATCTCCGAAACATTGGCACTTGATGCCTCGCCGCAGTTGATGAGGGGCCCAACAACAGCAACAACATCAACGGGGCAAGAGATGGTTACTTTTCTTGAATACACACACACACACACGCGTACAACATACAATTTTTTTCCCTTTACAAGAATTGAAGATACAGATACACACACACACACACACACATACACAAACTAGCACTCACACACGCAGATACATACTTTTCCTTTGCTATGCAATTATGTCGATACTCATGTGCCTAGCATGAGCAGCAGCTGCTGGATGCGCGCACAACACAGTTACAATGCCACGGCACACCGACAAACACTAAACTTAATAATAAGTTGAATAATTAATTTTTAATTATGTTTAAGAACACACACACGAAAAACGTAGTTAGCTGCCGCAGCTCGCGAGATATTTACCAACACTGAAGGCAAGTCAGCACGGCCATAATGATGTTGTTTAAGTGAAACAGCGATAGCGCGCGCAACATGGTGTGAACAGAGCAGCTAGTGTGTTATTTGTCGCTGTTCAGCGTTGCCAGCTAGTTGAAAATGTGCGAAAAAATTTAAAAATACATTTGTATATGCGGAAAATTCTGCTTAGTGTCCCTCACAATATGGCAATCAAAGTTGTGCTTTATTATCAAGAATACAATGACACAGCCACGCCCACCAACAAGCTTAAATGAGTAATGATTTTTAGCGATGCGCTAGCTATGAGCATGACCATGTAATTTATCTTAAGCGCGCCAGCAGCAGCAGCAGCTACAGCAACGGCAGCTCGTTAAGGCGAGCAAAGCAAACGCATTATCATCATCATCAACTGCGACGACTGTGGGGCAACCTTTTGTACTGTACGCCCTCCCTCTCTGTACCCCTCAACTGCTTTTGTTGGCGCGCGCATGCACACACACACACATACACACGTACACATTGATGTTTTACGTACGCGGTCATCATCATTAGGTTGGAGCAGCGGCACTCATCCTCCCCACCACTCACCTACATACATACAAACGTATATAGTAAATGCGAACGTCATTAGCGTCGGCTAAATAACAAAAAATGATAATGTTGCTCTTTCGTTTGTTGTCGTCGTCATCAGCGCGCTTGGTAATCATCATTAGATTGCACATAGAAATGAACTTTGCTGACAAACGTACAAAACGCCTCCCGCAACCGGCAACTACTATGTATATATGTATGTACATTAGATATGGAATTGGCATATGGACAAAAAGAAATTGATTTATTTATTTATTTGTTTTTTGTCAATTAATATCAGTCGACATAAAATTAAAATTATATCAAGTTAAAATAAAATATAAAAAAAAATAGAGCTTAAGCTACAAAAATGCTGTAAGATTAATGAACAAAATTTAAATTTAAATCAGTAAGCAAACTGAAATGAAATGAGAAAGTTTAAAAAATTAAAAAAAAAATTAAAGACATGGGCACTTTTAAAGCTAAAATAAAACAATTTTTTTTTTGACAACTAATTATGATTATGTTATTGAGTAAAGTTTTTGGTTTTGGCACAATTTGGAGCTTAGGTATTTGAAAACTATATTACTCGGCGTTAAGACTAAATGGCGATCCCGGAATGTGCTCATCACCCCACTTGGCGACCAGGATGTAATCGCCTGGATCTCGCACTTGATACATCACACGATAAATGTTGCGTCCCAAATGTTTGAGCAGAACTTCATCACAGGGTCCCTGGGGTCCCAAGATGCCAACAAAGAGCATATTATTGCCAGCAGCACTGCCATCCACCGTAAACTCATTCCGCTCCAGAAGATTGACATGCGTCAGGCCAAGACCACGACTATGCACTTTGCTGGCATCCGAATGGAAGATGGGCACTGGAAAATGGCATGATTAGAAGGATAAGCCATGCTCTTAATATCTACAGTGGGGAGCAAAAGTGAGTACACGTTATAGAAATTGACTTTCGTCCACAATAAAAAAATAATCACACAAACAAATTTATGGGTAGGATAGGTAATTTAAATTTCGTTTTAAGATTAATGATTTAATGACTAAAAATTTAAAATTTTGATGAAAAGAAAATTTTGAAAATGTTGAAAATTGCCTAAAATGACTAAAAATTTAAAATTGTTGATGAGAAGAGGTAAATTTTAATTTTTAGTAATTTTAAAAAATTTTAAAAAATCATAAAAATACATACGAAGAGATTTTTGAACAAATTTTTTATCAATCCTTTAAAAATCGTTTAAAGTAAGTTTTGCATCAAAACATTTTTTAAGCGAAAAGATGTTAAAAAAAGACCTTTAAAAATTGAAAACTTTCAATGGGTACTTAATGGGTTTAGAAGATTATTGTATCATTAAAATGGAATTTAAATTACCTATCCTACCTAAACATTTTTTTGTGTGAATAATTTTATATTGTCGACGAAAGTCAATTTCTTTAACGTGTACTCACTTTTGCTCCCCACTGTATATACTCACTTTCTGGACATGATGGAGCTGTATCAACGGCTGTCTCCAAGGAAGGCACACCCGCAATGGTTACCATTATGAAAGGAGATTTGGGCAATGGCACAGAATTGCATTTGATGTGAACCTTATAGAGTCCAGCCTGTGGCAGATAGCATTGAACCTGAAAGCGTTCCGGATCCAGTTGCTCCAGCTCCAAAGGTGCACCATGCTGACCACTGGGACTCTCGAGACGCACATCAAAATTGCCCTTCACCCCATTACGTTTGATAATAAAGCTCACCGTGGAATTTATACGCACAGCTCCACTGGGCAAATGGAGCAGCTGCACCTTACGAGCATCGGTCAACTCGGGTGCTATATAAACCTGTGGCGGTTCTCTGGGATATGCATCTGTTGCGTGGAAAAGGAGAGGGTTAAAGTATCTATAAATAGCTGCATTCAATGTTTACTTCCGCAAATGTGTAGACTCACCCGCATCGGGCGTACGTTGATATCGACCAAAAATACAAACACTCTCCGGACTGTTGCCATCGCTGGCCTCTCCCTTTCCACCCACCCCCTGGGCCAATGTGCCAGCTGCGGCTGCATTCAAACGTAACTCCTGCGACACTTTGAACATGCCAACAACAAATTTACAAGATTTACGAGACACAAGACCTGCACCTTAATCGTTTAAATTGCTTTTTAAATATTTTTCTCTATACGAAACTATTTTGAATTTAAAAAAGATTTTGACGTGGCGATGTCTATGCACTGCCTGTTCCTTGGCTAGACTGATGTTTTTTTTTTATTGTTTTTACTCTGATCTACGCTGCTCTCTTTCTCTCCCACACAAACACTCTCACACTCTCACTCTCCCATTATCGAATATGCTCTTTGAATTATTCTCAATATTTTTCATTCCCTCGAATGTCAAACGCGCCAAAATGCATAAGTTTTTTGGTTTTGTTTTTGGTTTTCATGTTTGTTGAGTAGAAGATGGGCATCATGCCAACGATTAGAGTAAAAGTGTATATAAAAGCGACAATATAGAAAATTTGTTTAATGAGATTTGTTTATTTTATATGCAGTGGGATCAGCATGATTAGAGATTAGCACAATAATCATGCAAACAAATTTTTTTCAAGCATTCGTATTTATTTTTACATTTTTTCCAAATTGATTTTTTTAAAGCTTACATAATTTGATTTGATCATTGATTATTTGATAATAATTATAATTTTGACCTTAATCTCTTAGAATTGATTTTTACAGGAAAGTATTTAAGCATTAATGGCATGAAAAGCTATAAGCATTATTTTTACATGATGGCGCATAAGTTAAAAAATTTTTAATTAAGTTTTTGTTTACTTTTTTACGAAGATTCAAGTAAAGTTAAAATACAGAGATTGGCCTAAGACTTTTCAAGTATAACATTTAGGAAAAGAAATAATTTTGACGAAGCTATGACAATCGTATAAAATTGTCCAACTCCCAAGTCGTTTTTTTTTTATCACAAATTTTTGGGATGAAAAGCTAGTAAAAGTCAAGTATTCAAATTTAAATGCAGTATTATTCTAGAGCTCAAACCAAGACTTTTAAGGTATAATATTGGAATATCGGCAAATTTTGATATAAGAATGTAGTGAAAGTTGAGTTTTAAGTTTTATTTGAGAGCTCAACGCAAGACTTTTTATCTATTTCATTTAAAAATCCGAATAGTTTTAAAAAAATTATGGCAATCTAAAGTTTTTTTTTTTTTTACTCCCAAGTCAGTTTATGGTCACAAATTGTTGGGTTCGGTTCAATGTGTCTTCTAGTCGGGATTTATTAAAAATTGTATCTCAACCCAACTTTAAAAACTTACTTCTTCTGTAAAACACAAAATAAAAAGGTTTTCGTTTTGTCTGATACCATTCACTACAAACATACATTTATTTTTGTCTGTAGTTGATTAAAATTTAAAAAATAGAATACAGTCAAAACTAGTTAAATAACATACATATATCTGTTGCTGGCAATCGTTAAGTGTTTAAGATTAAGAGCCAACATCTGTTTCGCCTATTTGTTAATATATGCTTTTCCCATAATTTGAATTTTTTGTTTGTCATCTTTAAAAAACGTTTGAACCAAACGTTTCATTAGGTTTCATGTGGCGCCAGTTATATCATAGCCACATTGCAGATAATGATATAGGTTTGGGAATGTTTTCATATCTGTATTGCTCAGATGACCATGCCTGAAAAGAAATGCATAGACCTAAAGAGGGGGAAAATGTGAATAAAAAGCTTAAAATATGTATGAATCTAAACTTCCTTACGTTCTCTGTAATTTTCAGATTCCTAATGGCTTCGGTTCGCATATGTTGCCAGGTATTGCGTAGACGTTCCTCCGCCTCCGACACAAAGCCGGGCGTCCAGTTCTCTTTCAATCGATACGATAGTATGCGATGCTTCTCACGCACCACACGTGGTTGAACCAAACGTTTGCGCTTCGTTCGAGACGTTAACATTTGTTCCTGCTTGGCCTTCTTCTCCTCGATCTGTAGACGCATCTTGCGTGCAAGATCCTCACGCTTCTTGCTCGCTGCTGTCTCTTGGAATATGGAGACTTGATTGGTTTGACCATAGAAACGGCAGTAATAGTTCTCTTTAGTGGGATCCGTGGGTGGCATGATGCGTCTAAAGTTACCCATATGACTCTCTTCCCAGGCAATTTGTTGTGCCAATGGATCAACTTCTGATTCTGGCGTTTGCTCCTTGTTCGAAAGATTTGCTTCTTTAGGCAAGGGGGCCTTTGCGACGCCACCAGACATTCGAGGGCGTTGCAAACTGAAAGAATATGTTAATTTTATACACACAGAAAAAAAAATATGGAAACGTATAATTTACACTTAGATTAAAAAATTGATGGCAATGATTTTTGACCATTTTTTTTTTTTTTTCATTTTGAATAGTGTAATTTTAAAAACAATTTTTAAAAGTAAAATTTTAATTTCAAACATTTATTTAAGGTGCCAACATTTTATATTTGACAATGAAGAATTTTTTATTCAAATATTTTTCATATTTAAATAAAGAATTATTTACCTTAAATTAATTGTAAATACTATTTGAATCGAAAAATAACCATTTTACAATCTAAGTTATCCGATATTAAAACCAAGGTAACTAATTTTTAAAATGAAAATAAAATTATTTCATTTAAAAATCAGGCATTTTTAAATGAAAAGTTTGAAGTTTTAAAATTAATTATTAATAATTTTTAAAAGAAATGGAAAATTATTTCATTTAAAAATTAGGTAATTTTCAATAATATACTTTATTTATGCACATTGATTTTAATACGAATCGTATTGAATTAGGTTATTTAATACAAAAAATTATTAAATGCAATAATTTTGTACTTAATTTGAAAAAGAAAAATCTAAAATTCTGAATTTAAATTTAAATTTTTGATTTTACGTTCCATTTTTTTCTCTGTGTATGATTCGAATTTAGTGGACTTTTACTTACGAGTCGCCCCTGCATTTGAGAAGTCGCTGCTTAACACGCTTTCGATCCTCCCGCATAATGACCTTCTTATCCGCCAGAACGGTGCTGACCAGCGTTAGTGTATCCCTAATGAGTGGTCGTTTGACCTCACGATCCACCTGCTCATTGGTATGAAAGCTAGGCGAATGATTCACCTCCAGTATATAGGGCTTCAGTTTCCAGTCCACCAATATATCAAAGCCCAAGATCTCAAAGCATGCCTGAATCGTATCGTGACCCGGAAAACAAGCATGATAATTATGCTTCAACACTGGCCAAGCACTCAGCACCGTCTTAATGATCACATCATCCACATTGGACCAGAATTCTTTGACATCATAGTTGTGCCGAGTCATCCAATTGTTAATCGCACTCAGTTTCCGCTTACTGCCACAATCATCATTGTCACAGAGATCATATTGCGAGTTGCGTTTGTTCACCGAATAGTTGGTCAGATGCATATACAGATCTTGGGCATTGCCTGGTGTGGGCTCCACATATTTATTGGTGGCAAAGCGTGCCAGTCCCTCATTGTAGACATAGAGACGCAATGGATCCACCGATGTGATTAATGTATAAACCCTTAAATCAAACTTGTAGCCATCAATAAGCAGCGGCTGCAAGAGGGAGACTTATAAGAGTGAAGACTTGTTTGGAGACAGAGAGAGAGAGTTTCTTACCCTGTGCACATATGTCTGGCAGATGAGACGTTCGTGGGGTCCAATGGTCTTGAGATCGTTTGTCAAATAGATGCCACGACCCTGAGCACCCGAATCCGGTTTCAAGATAAAAGTGCGCTTGTGATTCTGGGCATAGTGCATGGCATCACCATAGCTAAGGATAAACTCATTTTATTTATATCTATTAAATAGTTTGTCCTAATTGTTGAGAGAGACGCACAGCCTAAACGAAACAAGCTAGACGGCTAAAATTTTTAGGTTGGTTCCATTTAGGTTGAAAGTGAGCACTAAGAAAGGATTTATATTTTGAACAACTCCTTCGAGCACCTGCTGAACACCTAAGTCAGTTTTTTCCGAACTTTTGAGCTAGAGATATGCTTTAAAATTAATAAATCAATTAATCAACGAGTCAGGACATGGAGGCGTGTTAAAAGATTATGGATGCAAAATTTCGACCCGATCTGACAACTCCTTGGGGCAGCTCCCATACACTTATGTCCTAGAGCGAGGCTATCAATATATATAAAAGAGTTTGTCCTTACTGACTGACTGATTGATTTTTGACATAAAAATCGACTAAATAATTTATTTATTTTATTTAAATGCAATATTATTCTAGAGCGTAAAACAAGACTTTTGATGTGTTGCATTTGAAAATCGAGCTAGTTTTGAGGAGGTTACGGCAATCGGAAGATCCGTTCCACGCCCAAGTCGGGGTCATAAAAAATGGACATGAAAATCGACTAAAAATTAAGTTTCTAAATTTTTTTATTTATTTAAACGCAGTATTAATCTAGAGCGTAAAACAAGATTAAAAAAAAACGAGTTAATTTTGAGGAGGTTAAAAACAATTTTGTAAAAAATATCACCTACTAGTAATTTATATAACTAAGGTCAGCTACTTATTACTTACTCAGCGGGTAGCATCCAGGTTTTAGGAAAGATCTTATAATCGTGTGGATACAATTTGAGCATGCGATTCAAGTTTCTCGAGAGCAAATCCTTGCGGCATATCTCAATCATGCCCGGAAAATGATTGATTTGCTGAAAACGTTTCATGTTCTTGAAGAGCTCAACGGTGGGAAATGAATCGGACCAAAGTATATTCCACAATTTTGTCTCCTTGACCAACTTAAAGCCCAAGGACTTGGAAATGCGACCAATCATGGCATATCTTGAGTTTGAGACACATATTGCGCTCTTGGATTCTCTAGAGAATTATGGAAGAAGCTTTAAAGAGAGGCCTAACAATTTTAAATATTTTGTGAACCTACCCAATTCTGAGAATATCATCAGCTCTTGGCGATGAATCTGGTCGGCCCGAACACGCAACGCGATATCGAAAATTATTCAGCTCTATAAAACCCTCAACTTGATTCTCATTCATTGGCTCTGTGGCTTTAGTATTTTGAAAGCCGCTCTTTAGGCGCGGAGACTCTCGTTTGCCATTTAGTTTCTTTTTGGGCAGCTTTGGCTTGCGACTAGGGGATGCGGTTGCCAGTTGGGACCAGTCCAATTCAACTTCATGTGTCTTGCATATGGATTCGGAGAGAGCCATTTCAACGCCACGTATGACTGGGCTGCGTACCATTTTTTGTTCTCGATCCTTGCGTAGTTTCTCTTTTGAAAAGTGTCGTAGCTCTTGGATTCTTTTGTAAAACTTGGAATTTTTCAAATTCATTGTTTATCGATTGTAACTATGTATATAATCCGATGTTATACTACTAAAAAATAAACAAAATTAAGGTAATGTATTTAAACAAAAATAAATCGTTTGACGGTAAAATCAAAACTTTTTTGGCAGATGTGAATGGATTTTCTGTGTAGAGCAGTTTATACCCCATATAATTTTTTTTTAAGAAAATTTAGTTTTCAAATTTAGATGTTGTATTATTTTAGATCAAGCTACGAATGTTCTGACAAGGTTATGAGCACAGATGAGGTTTTTTTTATATAAAAAAAATATTTTTGTATTTATCATAAAGAATATAATTAAATAATTGTGTATATTACAATAACAAAAGGCACATAAAAATGTATAAAAATATAAAATATATTGGAATGTGTTTTTAAGATTCGCTGCTGAATGTCTTGAAGCTTCTAACAACTTCATCCATTGAGGGTCTCTCTTGCGGATTGGATGCGGCGCACTTGAGACCCACATCTATGGCACACAAACACTTGTCCAGCTCCTCGCCCATGGGCGTCACCAGATTCTTATCAAAGATTTCCAAGCGATTCTGATGCGATTGCAGGCAACTGGTCTTAACATATTTGAGTAGATTTTGCTGATCACTCTGGAGTGTGCACTCGGCCATGAGTCGACCCGTGAAGACCTCCAGCAGGACAACACCAAAGCTATAAATGTCCACACCAGTGCTGAGCTTCTTGGAGCTCAAGAACTCTGGTGGCAAATAGATGCGAGTGCCAAAAACTTGTCGCACTTCCATGACGGCATCAATGGACTTGGGTCCCTCACGTGCCAGACCAAAGTCACCAATCTTGGGCTGCAGGCAGCCATCCAGCAGAATATTTGCAGGCTTAATGTCGCCATGGATGAGCGGCTTGACGCGTGCCGTGTGAAGAAAATAGATGCCCCTGATTAGGAACATTTTAAGAATTAGACAAAAATATAATTAAAAGTGATTGATCCTACTTAGCTGTGCCCAGGGCAATGCCTAAGCGTTCCTGCCATGTCAGTGGCGGCAATGGTTGTTTTGATTTATGTGCTCTCAATCTAGAGTCCAGCGAACCGTTCTTCATTAGTTGATACACCAAGCAAGGTTTCTCGCCATTGATACTGTAACCGTACAGTGCCAGAATGTTGTCATGTCGTATGGTATTAAGGTACTTTAGCTCATTGTAGCTCTGCTGTAGATGCACTTGAGTCTTGTTATTGTGCTTATGGATATAGTTCATTGCCTTGATGGCCACATCCAATTGTTTCCATTCGCCCTTGAAGACCTCACCAAATCCACCATTGCCGAGCTTATTCTCGGCTCGCCAGTTTTGTGTAGCATCAACCAGCTCTTGGTAGTCGATTTCTAGCAAGGATTGGGCAGCTCGCTGAACGCTGCTCACACGAATATCACCGGGAGATTCTAAGCTATTGCTATTGCTGTCGTCCGTGACGCCCGACGAGGAGGCATAGGGCGGACCATTATTGATCTTTGAACTGACACTAGCGGCCGCACGTAGCTCACTAATGGGCACACTTCTTGGAATGTATTTGTGGTATTTGTCATCAACATGATCCTTAATCAGACGCATGGCATTGTGTAGCTTCATTCTACCAGAAAAATGAACAAGTTAAACAAATGTTTTTAGGGGATTTAAGACTGACTCACTTGTGAAACAGCGCAAAGAGACTATAAACGGAATGATTATACTGGCCACCCCAAATATTCAGGAATTCATTTGTGGGTGAGCGACCTCGCGAGTTTTCACTCTGTATATGCTGGACATCTGTGGGATATAGTTTTACAAATGCCGCCAACTGCTGCCAAACGTCCAGTGAGTCCAAGTGTTCACACAGCTGCTGACGCACATTCACGGGCAACATGCAAATAGGCATGGAGTTATCTTCTCTAGCCGATCTCGACGGGCTGTCATTTGACCTATCGTTAGATGCTGACACATTCATCTTGCAGCAGGAGCCCTTTTAGGCAACAACTTTCGCTGATTCATAAACAGCTTCACAGCACATACACATGCATGGAGCTTGATGGGAAGTGAAATTTTTATCGTATAACTTGTTGCACTGGTAAAATCCCAATTACAGGCCAAAACAACAACACAAGTGCTGCCAGAGTATTCAACTTTTTGCCACAGATCAGTCGTCGACGTGTACTCGTTACTTTAAGCGAGTACTTAACGGGCACACAATGGTGAATATCAATAAAATATTTACGAATGTTTTTTTTTATATTGTGCATATGCATTTAATTTCATTTTAATTTAAAGAAGAACATCTTTATAAAGGGTATTAGCTTCCAATTAATGTTAAAATTGGTTTGATTATTGTTATGAAAGTGAGTTTTAAAAGAAACCCTCATCGGCATCTTCTCCCGGCTTTTGATCGAAATTAGCGCATTTGGCTGCTTCACCACCGCGCACCTTCACATTGTAGCAAACATTTTCTGCTTTGAGCATGCTCTGCCGCATAACGGTAATCTTTCGCCATAACTCACGAGCGCGCTGACAGTTCAAGCTTATGTACCTGTAAATGGAAAATGTTAATTTACAGTAATTAAAACAATACATAAACACACAAACCCCGAGTAGAATTGTTGCAGAGCTTTGCAGGTTTCCATGCAGGTGTCCGTGTCACCACTGCCCAAGGAGTTGATGCAGCGACGCATCAATTCGCCTGTCAAATCTGAGACGCCCAAAACATATTCAGTTGGATCAACGTAAAACTGAAATTTCTTTATGACTTTATCTGGGACCTGATCGTCTGGAATAGGCGTTTCTGTATCCTGGGAAGATTCCTCCTTTTTAATTTCCTCCTCATACTGCATCACTGACTGCAAGTCAGACCAATCAGAAATTGATTTGGAGTGTTCAGTGTTGTCCTCGTTGGCCAAGTATTCCATATAAGTATATGCCTCAATGAACTCCTGGAGCCCTGGCGAATATGCGGCACGAAATTGGAAAACATTTTGATCACGCAGCTCCAGAGCAATAGCCCGAAAATTGACCTCAATCAGCTTATTAAGACGCTGCTTGGCTTCCTCCAGGACTTTATCCTTATTTTGCTTGCGCGAATCGATGGAATGCAAGAAAAATATTATTCGCTTCGATTCAATGGTGATATCGCGACTTAATTTCAAGATGCGCTCGTGGCGATCATGTTTGCTGTCCAATTCGGTAGCGTAGCTACGAAATGCTTGCACCACTGGATTCTGCTCGTCCAGCTGCACTTGGCGTTTACGTTGCGCATTGTTATTGTTGCGAAAACCTTGATTTTTTGGCATTTTTATTTATTTGTTTACAAGCTTGAAACGAAAGCCGGCAAATAAATATTGCGATAATGACAGTGATGCCACTGTTTTAAAGTTTTCTTTGCGCAACAGCTGTGCATAGCTATCGTTTCTCTATCATCGATTATACCCAAGTAGGATTAACTTTTCTTTTTTGCTATTAGATTTTCAGCGATTCATGCAATGCGAATTGTTTAAGAGCTACTAAGCATAAAGCGGACATATCAAAGCATTAACAGCAGATTTGCATTATAGATTAAAGGCCGCTGTCCGTTTGTTCGCAAGAGCCTAACACCACCACCATCAACAAAAATATCGAACTATCGTTCACTCAAATCCTCTCTAGTATGTTTGTTGTTCTTATGCAGTTGTTCGGTCGTGGCAATAGTTTCAAATAAATTCTTTTCAAATATAAATAATACAAAAGATCGGTGACGCGATGCACGAGCCAGCAAGGAAGTCATCCGTGTCTGCCGGCTCGAGCACGGCTGAAAAGCTCTGCTTTGATAAAAATGAGTTTATGAAGGTAATTTACAAACGTCCACATCAGCCGATAATATTCTAATAAGAAATTACTGTATGTAGGAAAATTTTTCGGTTGACGAGTTTCTGCATAAGAATCGCAATGCACCCAGCCTGGAGCAGTTACGCGACAACCTAGGTCTCTACCTAAAGGGATTGCGTGCTGCGATGATTGATCTAATTAACGAGGATTACGCAGATTTCGTCAACTTGAGCGCTAATCTGGTGGGTCTGGATCAGACCATTGACACAATACAGCGACCGCTGGAACAATTCCGCAGTGAAATTGAAAGCATACACAGCCTAATAGAAGAGCAAGTGACTGAATTGCACGAACAGTTGGAGGAGAAGCGACTGTTGCGCGCATACCAAAGCAGTTTTAACAGTAAGATCAAGGTGTATGACATCATCGAGAAACTGCGGGAGTTGATCTCCAACAAGCTTAGCAGTGAGCAGGAGCAGCCCGCACAGGCTGTGGACTTGGAACGAGCAGCTCTTGATTTGATATTTTTAAGATTCCATGAGAAAAACTGCACTGCACTGTTAAGCAACGAGGACAAAACGAATATCAAGGAGCTTGAGGAGCAAGTGCATCAAAAATTACGACGCTTCTTCAACGATTCCCTGCACCAAGCTCGCACAGAGAAAACATCTGAACAGTTGGAGCGCTGTCTGCGCATATACATTACTCTGGATGCCTGCGAACAGGCGGAACGTGCTTTCCGCGAAGACATTGTTGCTCCATATATGAGCAGCATCATTGGCGAGCAGCAGCTACAAAATTCACCACAAGGTCTAGCTGGCATCTATAGCAAGATACTAAACTTTATATCACTGCACATGACGGATCTGCTGCGACTTACACTCTATTCCGACAAGCTGAATGGATTCAATTTTGTTGTGAACAGCTTTTGGGCTGATGTCGAGATGCGTCTGGAGCTGCACATGAACTCGATTTTTGCCCCAGGCAATTTGGAAGTATTCTTTGTGAAATACAAATGCACTCGTGATTTTCTGGCCAAGATTGAGGAGCTGCTGACGAGCAGTGGCGAACAAGCCGTCGCCTTCTATCGCCAGCACAAACAAACCAAAAGCTTTGAGGCGCGCTGGAATCTTCCGGTCTACTTTCAGATATGCTTTCAGGTAAGCTAAAAAGATCCCATTGATTTATTCATTATTATATGCTAATGGTATTGAAACTCTTTAGGAAATCGCTGGTGCTTTTGAGGCCCAGTTGGAACCCTTGCTTAGAGGATGACACTTTGAATGCCCAAACCGGAATCAAACAACTTTCATTTGGCACCTTTCAATGCAGCCAAGAAGGCTTTACTACGTTGCTGGGCCGAAGGTGTTTACCTGCCCGAAGTCTTTCCTAAGTTCTATAAGCTAAATGTGCAAATTGTCTTGCGTTTATCACGTTGGATCACGGATGCGATCAGTGCATCCAAGAGCAGCAGCAGCAGCTTCAACAAATTATATACGCGAAATCAATTGCTAATTGCTTTACATGCGGACACAAAGAATCTGGAACGATATATGCCAGAGCTGCAGCAGCTCATTATAAAAGCAGCGCCCAAGACGAAAAATCTCGTTTTGTTCAACAATGTTTTAAGCAAATCCATTGCTCACTTTGGCGGATACATTGGATGCGCACACCTAATCAGCATACAGGAGACGTTAAAGCAACTGCTAATCACTGAATGTGGCACAGAGAATGTGCGGCAGGTTAATGATCTGCCGCGTCTATATCGCAAAACGAATCGTGAGGTGCCCACACGCTGTTCCGGTTATGTGGAGCAAATGTTGCGTCCACTCAAGGCATTCACGGCACAGCACGAAGCACAGCTGGGCACGCTGGTGGTGGAGCAGATTCTGGCCGAGGTGTGCAGCAATATAACCAAAGCGTAAGTGGCTTTAACTTGTTAAACTCTATATATATTATATGTGGCATCAACTTCTCTCTGCTTTCAGTTACTTCAATGTGGTTAGCGATGTGTTGACATCCGTGCAAAAAACTGAGGAATCTTTGCGTCGATTGCGTAACCTTAAGAGCGGAGCGGCAACAAACACACCAGCAAGTGGCGTCTCCGATGATGATAAGATACGTTTGCAATTGCGCGTCGATGTTGCCGCCTGGACAATGGAACTGTCCAAGCTTAACTTTCAACCCACCCAAATCGATAAGCTTGTGGAGCTGTCCAATATGGTGGAGGACAGCATTAAGCCAAAGGATGGTGCTGCGTAGTGCGATTGCTATTTATATAATATATATATTTACATTTTTCAAATTTTGTTACAGTTAATCGAAATCTATATGTTTCTTTAGGCACAATTAGTATTGTAATTGAATATTGTATATGTATAATCTGTATATAATATATATGTGTATATCATATATATATAAATGCATCAATCTGACGTATTGTCTTGTTGCCCATGATTTAATCGCTGTTGGAAAAGAAAAGATAGAAGAGATTACAGAAATTAAGACAGCTTTCGCAGCCCAAAAACAAGCAAACTCTTAACGAGAAGATCAGGCAAAAAAACAAACGCATGCTTTCAAAATGATAACTTGGAAATGTTTGGGTTATATATATATATGGCGTAGAATCGTGCAGGATAACGGAAGACAAAAACAGTGGAACTGGAGCAGAATCAGTGTGCAATTTTTAAAAACTATGCAAGCTTCGCATCAGCATCAGCTACATTACAATTTGAGCTCCTCAGTTGCGGGCAATTTGCTGAAGAACCATTGCAGATGCTCCTCAGTGACTTCGGCCAATGTGGCCGGATTCCACTTGGGCTTCTGATCCTTGTCGATGAGCAGAGCGCGTACACCCTCCTTGAAATCAGCACGGGGCTCCAAATGACGCGTAGCCAGACGATACTCCATGATCAGGCATTGTGGCAGTGACATCTGAGCGCCAAGCTCCAGCTGGCGGAACGTAATCTTCAGCGATGTCGGCGACACTTTGCACAGAATCTGTGTGTGACAAAAAGGTTTGTTGTTAGTCAAGTAAACAATTTAAATTGAAGAATGGAACCCGTTTAAATAATATTTTGTGCGAAAAACGTGAAGCTCGCAACGAGGTGTTAATTAACAAAGATTTCAATGTGCTGCTGTTTAAATATTTATGCGCTTTTAGCGCATGGTTTTTTTTTTTGTCCCAGTTAATTAGCAAATGAGCCCAGCTCACACGCTTAACACCTATGAACTGTGTGTTTGTACTGACCTCCAACTGTTTCTTTGCCCAATCGCTGCCATCATTTTGCAGGTTTTCGAGTATACCCTCAACGGAGCTGGCACCAAAGTTCTTGTTGATCTGTTCGAGAACGGGCTGCAAGGAGAAGGGTTTTTCTGGTTTCGAGTGGAATTTCTCGAGCAGCTCGGGCACATCATCAGCGTCCGGGCAGTTGAGTAGCGCATTTTCGAGTTCAGGAATTTTGCCACTATCACAGTAGTGAGTGGAAATGCCTGCGTAGTAGACATCAGCGCCCTTTAAGACGATGTCCAGTTAGACCCAAATAGAGACCCAATTTGCCCTGGAGGCGTGGCAAAAAGTATGAGCCGCCCACATCGGGAAACAGTCCAATGGCCGTCTCAGGCATGGCGAAGAGTGTGCGATCCGTAGCCACACGATATTTACCATGGACACTGAGTCCGACGCCACCGCCCATTGTGATGCCATTGATGAGAGCAATGTAGGGTATCTTGTAGTTGCCAATCAATGCATTCATGATGTACTCCTCGCGGAAAAAGCTCTTCGATTCCTCGGTGGGACCAGCATCGACCAGGGCACGAACATCGCCACCGGCACAGAAGGCCTTGTCGCCGCTGCCCTTGATAATCATCAGAGATTTGGATTTTTCGCACTTTTTCAAGTGCTTGTAAATCTTTCGCACCATCTCCAGATTAATGGCATTTAATGCCTGTGGTCTGTTGATTATAATCATGCCCTTGTTGGATGATTCCGTTGCCAGCACGGATGATGAGGATAGGCGCGTGGAGTTTAACATTGGCATTTTGCTTGTTATTGTTGTTGTTTTTGTGTCTGTTGTGGAACGTGCGGCGCAGAGAATTGGCAGGTGGCTGTAGGTCCGATGACCGAAGGTGTGAATCAACCTTTGAATTGGATTTTGCTGTTTAGCATTTGATTAGAGTTTAATTGACGATTTAATTATGTGTTTGTATTTGCATTATTTACCATTTTGTTACACTTTCGTTTTTTTCTAATTTGGACGAGCGAGTTGCGCAATAACAAACCGTCGAGTTGCAGTGTTGCCGTACGCACTAATTAAAAATAGAACAATTGTTGAGAACGTATTGTTATGCGGCCTGAGATTGTGTTTAGCCAAGCACAAAATAGTTGCAATTGCAGTGAACTTCAGCCAGCTGCAGCATTAAATACAGTGCATCGTGCAAATAATAAGATTAAAATAGAGTTGCAATAAATCTGATCGAAGTGGCAACTCTGTGACTGAACAGAACAATGCAAGTGCATAAATTACGTTTATGCCTGGACTCAGATTGTGATATTTATCAAAACAAACTTTTGTTGAAAAATACTAAGTGGGTTGGTGTATGTATTTTTCGGTCATGTATTATTCATTTTGCTGCCGCACTAATATTTGCTTTGCCAAAAACACTAAGAGAGCTAAAAATGTTGTTGAGGTATAATTAATTTGCCAATAAACTAAAAAGTTAATATTTTTAACAAGCTATATTTTTAGTCGTTACGATGCCTTAATATAAATACTAAATAATGACTTAATATTCAAAATTTTAAAAGTGGTTGTTATCACAATATTCACTGATCATGATTTTGTGTACATTACATAAACCGGAAATATGAATAAATCGCGTTTGCGCTGCGCATAAACATTGGAAAACAAGTACCAACACGCAGAAAACTAAAGCTTAACTTTATCATTCTCATATTTTTAAACAAATAAACGGTGAGTAAATATCAGTAATCAGCCACATACACGGGCCCAACGCCGCACAATGCCAAAATGATTCAGTGGTATCAGAGCCAGCAAGCGGCTCGCATTAAATATTGCTACTACGGCCTGCGCCATGCCCATGTTTTCCAAATTCACAAAAATAAGAACAAAGCGTCGGCGCTCATCTGCCGTTTCTTCTTCTTCCAAATCCAAACAGATGAACTATGATGGACTACTTTCACAGTTAACCGATGACAAGCTAGTGTTATTTGAAGCAACGGGACAAGGTGCTGCTGCCCTGGTCAATGGCGATGTCGAGGATGGCGCCATCGAGGAAGAGCAAGCAGCCCCCAATACAAACTGTCTCACATACTGCAATAGCTGCTGCTGCCGCTGCCTCAGCTGCTGCTGCAGCGTCAGCAAACCCAAATTGTGCTGCGACAGCGACACCTCAACGCAAAATATCGACGTCATCACGTTTCATGAATGCCTTTAGTCAGCTTTATGGCGGCAACAATAACAACAACACTTCGAGCAATAACACCTGTGGTCACGTGGAACAACACCAACATCCACATCAGCATTATGAGGATTCCGATCTGGCAGCAAATCGTACACCCACCAAGGGCATGGAATCCAAACTGGTGGCCATGTGGCATAATGTCAAGTACGGCTGGGGCGGTAAAATGCGTACAGCGAGCTTCTCCAAGGAGCAGCCTGTATGGCTGCTAGGACGTTGCTATCATCGACGCTATACGCCGCCTGTCAGCATGGAGAACTCCACGACAGAGCTGCCCAGTGGCTCAGACACGACGCCCGATAATGCCACATCAGCGTTTGATAGCATTCAAGCGACGACCACCTCCACAATGTATCCCGCACTGAATCCGCAGCAAATCGATGAAATTGTTGTGCCCCAAGAGCTGGGCATGGATGCGGCCGAAAACCAAATGGCCGAGAGTCCTTGGGAGGAGGGTATCGATGGTTTTCGTCGTGACTTCTACAGCCGCATCTGGATGACGTATCGTCGCGAGTTTCCCATCATGAATGGCTCCAACTATACATCGGACTGCGGCTGGGGCTGCATGCTGCGCAGTGGCCAAATGTTGCTTGCCCAAGGATTAATCTGTCACTTTCTGGGTCGCAGTAAGTACAAAGCTTTAACTGTTGCAAAGTTCGATTTTTAACTGGATTTAATCTAGGCTGGCGCTACGATTCGGAATCACAATTGCACTCCACGTATGAGGATAATATGCATAAGAAAATCATTAAATGGTTTGGCGACAGCTCATCCAAGAGCAGCCCCTTTTCCATACACGCACTAGTGCGTCTGGGCGAGCAGCTGGGCAAGAAACCAGGCGACTGGTATGGCCCAGCATCCGTCTCCTATTTATTAAAGTAAGAGTGTTAATACCATTTTTTGTTCTCATATCCTTAACACAACCTAATCTTTTGCAGACACGCTTTAGAATATGCCGCTCAAGAGAATGCCGACTTTGACAATATAAGCGTTTATGTGGCCAAGGATTGCACCAGTGAGTAATCTCATTCAAACTTTGCTTAAACACTACCTGACACTCTACTCCTTTCTGCAGTTTACATGCAGGACATTGAGGAGCAGTGCAGCATACCGGAGCCGGCTCCCAAGCAGCACGTGCCTTGGCAACATGCAAAGAAATCCACTAGCGAAGCACCCAAACTGGATCAACTGCAACCGCAACCGCAACAGCACTGGAAATCCTTGATCGTACTCATACCGTTGCGTCTGGGCACAGACAAACTGAATCCAGTTTATGCGCATTGCCTCAAGCTGCTTCTGAGCACGGAGCACTGCTTGGGCATCATTGGTGGCAAGCCAAAACATTCGTTATACTTTGTTGGTTTCCAGGAGGATAAACTGATACATTTGGATCCGCATTACTGCCAAGAGATGGTCGATGTCACCCAGGAGACGTTCTCCATGCAAACGTTTCATTGTAAATCGCCGCGCAAAATGAAATCCAGCAAAATGGATCCAAGCTGTTGCATTGGTTTCTATTGTGCCACCAAAACGGATTTCGATAGCTTCATGGAAAGTGTGCAGCTGGTGAGTGGAACTTGAGCAATAACCCTGAAGACTCTCTAAACCATCTTTTTTCTTGTCTTTAGTATTTGCATCCCATGCGCTGCGCTTCTGGTGCCACCATGGATAAGCCAGCCGCAGCACCACAGCCACAGCAAACGGATTTTATCGAAATGAATTATCCACTATTTACTTTTTCGCGTGGTCGTTGCATGGATCATGCACGGGATGAGATGAGCGATTCGCTATATAAGCCCCTCATCAAACAGGTTGCAACATTGACGCAGGAACTAGAAGGTGCTGCAATGCCGCAACTAAACAGTTATGAACAGGATCCCGATGATAGTGAAAGCGAGGAGTTTGTGCTGCTTTAAGTTCGCTTTTTAGTTATTATGTCTTGATTGCCCAACTCTCATTTGCCAACTTGGTTTAGTTTACAAAGCTGTGTTATATATATTTTTTGTGTTTCATTATCATTTTTTTGATCATATTTTAAGTAAGTTGCTTCTGCCGTTGCTCGCTCGCTAGCTCGCACCCAAAACCTAAACACGACGTGCATCTCAACATCAAAGACTTTATGTTTACAAAAAAAAAAAACACATATATTATATATATTTTAATCCGCATATTTGCTTATTATATAGTAGATTAATCGATATCATCTTAATTGTAAAACGTTTGTTTTCTTGTGGCTCTGTCTGAATGTTTTGTATTTATATAGATTGTATAAAATAGTTTATGTAATTGTCGGTATTATTATTTTGTAATGTTTAAACTGTATGGAATTGAATCGGTAAAACAAATCAAAAAATGTTTCACTGCTCTCGAAAGTATTTATTTTGTAGTCTTTATGTCTTAGATTTTAATTAATTTATGTTTCCCCAACTATAGTTATTCAATCATTATTTAGTTCTTAACTTAATTGTAAATACCCATGAGTAAATAAATAAATTATATTTAATAAACAAAAGAATTGTTTACCTAAAGTCCGGGTTCTCTTAGTGTTATAATTTGACTTAACTACAATACAAAATCGTGTCTTATTGCCTGAAGAGTAGGAGAGAGATCGATAGTACTTAGGACATATACTATAGATAGTATTGAATACACTTGACTTACAGTTATTGATTGATAGTATAATGATTAAAGGTGGACAACAACACATACACAACCACAAACATTTATAGAAAATACACTCATCTATTATTAATACTAAATATATATTGTATAATCTATGGCAGATTTGCGTTATGCTGATATGAATGCGTGATATCATCAAAAATAATTATATGTCAAGGTGTGTAAAAAAACACAAATAATTAAGAGATTAGAGTAGATTGATTGGAAAACTGAATTGATTTCCAATTATCAGTGCTCGAAACATTTTTGAGAATTTTTATAGTGTAGAGTAGAGGTGGGCGTTGGGATCGGGATTTTCGGGAATGCCGCGGGTCCCGATAAAATTATAGGGATCGGGAACGATTTTAAAAATCCGGGAAAGTCAGCGAAAGGGATTTTCCTACTTCCAGTAGAGTTTTCGAAGAGAAACTCGATTACTTGGAACATTTTTTGAGAGAATATTGTTTTTAAACAAAAATTTAAATTAAAAGTAAAATAATATATTTAAAAAAATATATATAACACTCTTATTTGAAAAATAAAATTTCGGGAAAATGTCGGCATTCATGGGATAGACACAAAATTTTTCGTGACATTCGGAATGGGAAATACAAATTTGGTTTCGGGACGGGATGGGATGGGATGGGAAGCAATTTCTTTCCCGATCCCATGTCTAGTTTAGAGTATAGATAAAATACTTATAGATCATAATTTTTGAAAATATCACGCTTGCAAAAACTCCAAAAGCTCGTTTTTCTTGTTCCTCTTAAGTTCTATATGATTATTGGATCCCTTAATATTGGATTGTTAATTGCAGTTTTAAAAAAAAATCTTAAATCTATGACCAGATATCTCTAATATATCAAAGTTTAAGTATTATTGACCCCCATTTTAGCCACTTTTTACCTCACGACCCAAACGTTTCATTAGCTTGTTGAGATTATCGCGGGCTGTGGTTGCCCGCGAGAAATTGATACCAATGGCAGTTTGATAGGATTCGATGGCTTCGGGTATCTTATCCCAACGATGGTAGAGTACACCCAAATTGGTGTGATACAACATGTTGCGTGGATCGATTTGAATGACGCGCTTGTAGAGCGTCTCCGCCTCCATGTAGTGCTTCAGCTTGCCCAGAACATTGGCACGAATGAACATGATGCTCGGCTCGTTGGGCAGCTGTTGCATGCCCTGGACAGAAATACGCAGGGCATCCTCGTGCATGCCACGATTATCCAGCATGGTCAGAATGTTGGCCCAGGCCTTGGGCTGTCGGGGATTAACGGCAACGGCATGCTGCCAATGACGCAGTGCCTCCGCATAGCGTTGCTGCTCCAGAAACAGATTGCCCATATTATAATGACAGACGGCATAGTCCGGACGATACTTCAATGCCTGCCAATAGCTGTCGAGTGCTTCATCATATTTCTTTTGCGACGCCTGCACAATGCCCAGATTCATCCAGGCGACGGGAAATTCGGGATACACTTTAATAGCAGCACGTATATACTTCTCTGCCGTTGGTAGGTTGCCATGCTCGCGATACAGATTGCCCAGATTCATCAATGCCGACTCGTAGCCCGGATACAGTTGTATGGCCCTATGATAGTGCTGAAAGGCCCGGGAACTGTTGCCCGTATCCGTTGCCAGCCGGGCAATATTATAGTGCACCTTGGCATTGTTGGGACACACGGACAATGCGGACGTAAACAATTGCTCCTCATTTAACCACTCGGCGGCACGTTGACGCGTTCGCACCAGGAACACAGCGAACAACAGCATAAGCATTGCCTGCATCATAGTACGCAAATAGACATTGACGCCATAGTTGTGATAGCAATAGAGAAATCCATAGACAGACATCAGACAGAAGCCAATGGAGGGCACATAGAGTGTACGTTCAGCTATGACAAATCCCACACGAACAATACCCGAGGCGGGTATAAAGGGTATCACCATCATGCACAAGGCAAGCATCAGTCCAGCCAGCCGTCGAAAATTGGTCATGGCCACCAGGATGAAGGAGTAGAAGGCAATCACTGCTTGCATACGCAAATCCCAAATGCTTCGCACAAGACTGACACAGCCCAAAGCCCAATCAAAGCAAAGCCATTGGGGGCACAACAGCAGCCAGAAGTTTACGACAAACAGATACTGTTGCGACATGCCGCGCGTCATCAGGTAATCACTGTATGCAATTGGATTATCCACGGGCTTAAAATCGGGCGCCTCGAAGTTCTGCCACCAGAGACGCAGTATCAGGAGCACCAGTGATGCGATAAAGTATGCCAAATAGCGACGACGGCTGAGTATAACGCGACGCTGCAATCGATCCGGCAGCAGATAGGTGCCATTCTGAAAGTAATCCAATGTGGCGCAGGATAATGGAATTGTTATCGCCGACTCCTTAAAGAGCATGCCAACTGCTGTCAGTATAATAATGAGTGTGACACCAAGTTCACCACGCGTGTCTATTGTAGCTACCGTCAGAAGCAAGCACAGCAAATGGATTAGCGCAAACATAAGCTCGGCTCTGCCCACAACGCCGGAAACGGCTTCCGTGTGCACGGGATGAGCGGCAAAGAGTGCAGCTGAAATGGTTGCCCAACGCTCAACATCCACATAATCAATGTATAGCGAACGCACCAGACGCCACATAAGCAGCGTATTGACGCAGTGCAGCACCAAATTGAGAAATTTCATGTGAGCGGCATTTAAGCCCAGCATTGCATATTCATAATGAAACATCAAAGTGGTTAATGGCCGAAAAGATTTGTGGGAGTCCTCACTTAGCAGGGGTGCACCCCAGAAGTCATGACTGAAGATTGCTGTCCAATTCGTGGGCAACGAATTCACATTCTTGTTCTTCACAATTGCCACAGTGTCGTCGAAGACAAACTTGGCACCGCTTAAACCGCCGTATCCATAGCAGATTAGGCATATAAGCACTAGAATAGATTGGCAAACTAGGTTGTGCAGTTTAGAGGTTCGGCGAATGTCCAGGGCTTCCATTTTAATACAAAATATTGGCACTGCACCACTTTTCGTCTAGCAGTTTGTATGCATTTTTCGCGACTGAAGATGTATACATAAGCAGTGTTGGCAACTAGTCAAAACCATTTCTTAAAGAAAAGGCTAGACTGACAGCACTGATAATACACCCACCCATAGTGTAATGTGCAAGGTGAGCTCATTTCGAACAGCTGGTACGATTTCGGTACCGCTTCGATACAAATAATCGCATGTTGCTGTAATTGTATCTAAATTTTTGTATTATTTATTTTATAGTGCTTAAAGAACAAGTAAAACGTTTTAAAATGCCCTTTTGTACAATTTGCTGCATTTTTAACACATATGGATGAGCCGATAGTCAAGTTGTTTGAAATGAGCTCACCTTGTTAGTTACACTATGCTCCCACCCACAAACAGCAAGCCGCAAGTTTAGCCATTCACACGTAAACGTCAAAGTCAGCTGTTGACTGCTACTCAACAAATTTATCAATAAACAGATTCGTGTACAATAATGTCGGAAGAAATTGTTTTTGATTGTTTGCATGCTGAAATAGTTAACTACTGCCTGGACAACGGCAAGGTAGGCATCCAAAGGTAGCAAAAGCTCCGTCACAAACTAATAAAATCATTTGTAGGATCAAAATGACCTGGCCACCTTGGAGTACATAGGCTTCACCACGGGCTATCGCCTAATTGAGCGTCTCACACGCGACGTTACACGCTTCAAGGATGAATTGGAGACAATGAAATTCATATGCACCGATTTCTGGACACTGATCTATAAGAAGCAAGTGGACAATTTGCGTACCAACAATCATGGCATGTATGTGGTCCAAGACAAAGCATTCCGTTTTCTCACACGCATCTCACCGGGCGCCAAGCAGCTGGAACAAGCACCCAAATTTGTGGCATTTACATGTGGCTTGGTGCGTGGTGCACTCAGCAACCTAGGTATTAATAGCACCGTGACTGCTGAGGTGCAAACAATACCCGCCTGTAGGTTCCACATAGAGGTCAATAGAAGTTAGACGTATTATTATTATTACAACAATTAAACGTATATATATCTTATGACTAGTTTATGTTAATCTCTCATAGAACGCCACAAGATTGTGCTCAGTCCACTTTATTAGCTTGTGCAACGTCCACTTTTGCACGGACAACTGCGGCTGCAATGGATTTGGATCTGTGTGGATGCCCAAACATGGTTCTGGACCTATTAATATCAGCCACTTGCCCTCAAATACTGACAGGTACTCCTCAAAGGCGCTGCGATTGTTAAAGTAACAGAATAACAGTGCACATGGCGTCGACTGGGAGCAACATTGGCTCAAGAATTCAGCATCCAATTGGGATCCGGCATCCTCAACATAGTTGAGGGCTATAAAACTACGCATGGCATACTTGCTACGCCACCAGTTGGGATCTCTTTCCAGGCCATAAATGTGTAAACCGTCCTGCTCGCCAACTGCTTCCAAAAGCCACTCGAGCAAACCACTGCCACAACCAATGCTCAACACGCTACGTATTCCAATCTCAACCAGCACTTCATTGCATCTCTTCAAGTCCAGCGCTGTTGGCCAGATCCAAAGCATCTTACGCTTCAGCTGCTTATCCAGTGTATCCCCCAATGTTAACAACTTGCGCCAGTTCTTCTTGGCTGCCAGCCCCTGTGTTAGCGAATAGACTTCCTGCACCGCGTCGAGTTCTGTCTGCTCGATCCACATATTGAATACTGATTAAGCAATTCATATTGTTATATGTGCTCATCGGTTGTTGGGGTCACGCAGACCCTTGGCATTGACGTATGTCGACAATGTCGGCATTGCAAAAATATATGGCAAACGGCCAGCATTATTTATATTTAAATAAGCGTGTCAAACCGATTGCGTTACGTTATGTTTATTGAATTAACATCTTGTTAAATGTCTAAAACATTTCAAAAACATGATTATCAACTAAAAGTAGAATTTCGAGTGTCCCAAAGAACAGAATTTAAAACAAGAAGGCTCTAGTCGAGAAATCCCAACTAGGACATACCCTTAACCCCATATGTAACCAGTACAGTGATTTGTTTGTATTTACCTAGTGCCCAATATGACCAAATTTTAAACTGCGATATCTCCGGTGTTTTTTATCCGATTTTGATCGAAATTTTTTTTAAATGTTCATTATTTTATCCATAGATTCAAACCTTATTTTCACAATTTTGAAATTCAAAATTTTTTTGTTATCGATCACATGTGTATATCGGAAACCAGAAGTGTTATCGATAATTTGAAATAAACTTGATTTTCTCATGGTATAGGAGAGCTTAAGCTTTAAGTTCCTAGCTCTTATAGTCTCTGAGATCGGCGCGTTCATACAGACGGACAGACAGACATGGCTAGATCGACTCGGCTGTTGACGCTGATCAAGAATATATATGGGGTCGGAGATGCTTTCTTCTGTCTGTTACATACATTTGCACAAAACCATTATACCCTTATTTACCGACTTTATGGGTTAAGGGTATAGAAATTATTAAAAGAATTTTAAAACGATTTACAATGAAAAGATAAAAGAAATCTTTACATAGACTAGGTTATAATCAATTGGGTTAATACTGATTTAGCTATATGCCTAAAGTAATCTTAAAATACCTTCTACAAGGATTCGAAAAAAACTTATCTTAAGCTCCTTAGTACTATTTTAATTGGTGTGTTCCCTTACATACGAGTTTTTAACATTTTTTCGCCAATGGCGCTCGCTGAAATTGGAGCTACCATGGATTGCGACGCGTTGTGGCTGTTGCGTTACTTCCAGCTGCTCATTGGGGACTTGTGTCGATGCATCCAAATCCAGATCGTTGCTTAGTTCATTGGTGTATACTTCGTTGTCCAGATCCAAGATGATCTTCCGATACAACTCGACATTCTCATTGCATTTTGGTTTTGGTGCTGCAACTGTTGGCTGCTCCCGCTCCAGCTCAGGCTGTGTTTGGGGCAACTTCACTGGCTCCACATTGCCCACACTCTGGATGACACTGTTGTAGCGCACATTTTGAGCTGATGTCTCTGCTGCCGCAGGTGCAGCTTGTTGGCTTGACTCCGCATCAATAATTTGAACGCCCGCATTGAACTGAACTCCTGGATGCATGGAGCGCAGATGACGCAACATGTTATCCCGCCGATTGACAATTACTTCGCACTGTGTGCAACGATAGCGTTGCAAGGTTGTATGTTGTTTTACATGCCGCGCCAGTGCATCCACATCGTTGAAGGTCTTGGGACACTGGGAGCAGCCATGACGGGCACGCTTTGTGTGACGTTGCTGATGTAGCCGGAGCGTCGATTGCCGCAGGAAGGACTTTTTGCATATGGAGCAGCTGTATCGAGTGCTATTTAAGTCATGCTTTAGCTGGTGCTGCTTTAAATTGGCCTTGGTTAAATAGTGCTTGGAGCATATTTCGCATTTGTAGGGCAAACATTCGCCACTGTGGAGCACCGTGTGTGCCGTGAGGGCTCTTTGCATCTGAAATGATCGTGGACAGTCGGGGCATGGAAATGTGCCCGGCTTATGGGCACGCATATGGCGCTGGAGGACAATTTTGTGCTTGAAGGATTTGTTGCAAAGGTTGCAACAATAACTGGGATTCGTGTCATGACTGCTCTCATGGTACTTAAGATGTGAGCGGGTGGCGAAGCGCTAAAATTTAAGAGATTAATCAATAGCATTTAACGGGAAAATGAACACTGAAAAAAAAACAAGACAACTGGTCTCAAAACGTAGGGTTTCAAAACTTGGATGAGTTCGGAAATTCTTAAATCGTTACCAAAAGGGTCACTATAAGTACGTTTTATTAAGTCCAGAATTCTTAAAAGTATTCCAATGATATTAATTTTAACCCGTTTCTCAGGGCGACGTCGACGTCGCTGCCACCTTGCTGCTGACCACTGCTTTAATGAGAGACATTCCGTTACTTCGCATATACGAGAGAGCGATCCCGTTACTTTGCATACACATTTCATGTATGCGAGAGAGCGAGTATCAATTCACGGATTACTTTGACACCAACTGGCCTCTTCTTTTTTTTTCTGTGTGCTACTTACACGACTACATTGATTGCAATGGAATTTCTTGAGCAGCTCATTGCCACAGGAGCGATGGTAATATTGTTGTGTACGGCTGCGCAAGGACTTGTTGCAGACGTTGCAATGATAGCTAGGTCCTGTGCTGCTATCTACTTTGGGTTTGTCTGCAGCATCTGCTGCTACTGGTTTTCCCGCTGTTGCTTTGCATTCAAGACAATCGGTTTCGTCGGCCAGCAGGCACAAGCGGCATTTGTTGTGACCACAGCTATCCGTGACAAGACGATTTTGGCCAGTTGCTTCGCAATTGCAACGCGGACACCTGTTCATCTTATCTCAGATAAACAAACAGATCGATTATCCAAGATACAAAAACACGATTGCAGCAATGCATTTGTCGTTGCAGTGTGCTTCTTCTTCTTGCCATTCAAAAGGATACGTTTGCATTCGCATTGAAACGTGTTTAAAATAAATGCAAGCCGCAGAGAATTTAAAAATCTTAATTATTTATTGTTTTCAAATTCAACAGAAAACGTTTTATAAACTTATAAAAATAAAAAAACAAATACACAATGAGGCCATACGGGCCGTAGTCCACTTCATAATGATTTTCCAATGGAATGCCTTAATTGACTTCATGATTGATTTCCAAGGGATTTTCTTAGATTACTAAGTTATATGTTAAAAAAGGATTTGTCTTAAATTAATCCATCATATTTTCCAAGTCAAGTGAGGCTACATGACCCGAAAACAAATGCGCCTTTTGCATTGGCACCTGCACAAAATAACGTTCACAAAATTTTGGATTACGTTTGATAAGAACTTCCTTGAGGATGACGTCATTCGAAATTTTCTTTGTTATGAGCAACCGGCGCTGTTCACCCTGGCCATAACTACTAGAACGCAGTCCATATTTGCCAGCAATTCTAAAATACATAGACTTTGTGAAGATAACGGTTTGAAGTGTATTTAATTAAACTTACTGGTGAAAAAAGGCGCGATCTTCTTTGGAGAAAGTGGGTTCAAATTGCATGTCCCGCATATCATCTGAATTTACATAGTTCTCAATAAGCTTGCGATAGTCTCCTAGGTTTGGACCCGGATCTTTGGCTCCCAAGCCCTTACGATTGCTTTTAAACAGATAACTAAAATGAGCAAAAAAAATATTTTGTTATTTTTATATTTAGCTTCAAATATTATTCAGAGAACTTACCCCACTGGTTCTTCGCGTCCCTGCTTAAAGCGACCCAAGCCACCACCTGTCCAGCCCATGAGTCGCATCATATTATAGCCTTTGTTGTTCGTATCCAATTTGGTTTCTCCTGAGTTGTCTGCCGTCTGTTTGGTTACTTTAATGTCCATGCCATCTTTCTTCCTGTCGACCTTTATTGTAGCACGGGATGCGTTTATCTGAGTACACAGAAAAAAACATTAGAAAGGTTGCAAAGGATCTGTTAAACGATTTATACCTTTATGCTATAACAGTTCGATTGAAGCAGGAGCAAAGCCTGTTTAAAGGCAACTTGTTTGGCTGCTTTTAAGGTATCCGCCTTGCCGCTGGTAATCTGTTTATCGTTTATACATATTTCCACTGATTTGTCTTCGCATATCCGCTCCTCATACTTCATGTTGATCGTGGTGCAGGCATTGCGAAGGCAACTGCGTCCACCGGCAAGAACAATAACAAGATTGCCATAGGGAAGGCCTTCGTAGAGATCGATTGGCTTGCCGGTTCCGAAGCCCTTATGCTCCCTTTGAAAATCTCTCTTATCTCTCTTATTGTTAACAGAGGCTGGAGCCGAAGCTGTAGCTGTAGCTGAAGCTGGAGCACCTCTGCGCCCTAGTTGTAGTAATAAAGAATTGTTTGTGGTCTCAGGCTCATAAACACGAGTATGTATTTTTAGTAGTATGTATTATATGTATATAAACTTTCGTCATAAACTATTAGGTTACTATTATTATTTATTGTTGTTCCGTCTACCTTTGGCACGCTGCTCCGCTGCATCCGATGCAGAGACAAAGGTACGCTTTAGGCGTAGTGCGCGACTTTTACGAAACTCTTCAGCGATGTCTTTCGATAACTCCGCAACTAACAGCATTACATCTGAGGGATATTTGCAGCCCATGAATTCCATGTTAATGAATGTTTGGGCCAGGCATACTAGCCGCTCCTCGTCAAAACGATCTTTGTGGGCAACCATAAAACTGCGTCGCAGTTCCCAATGCTCCTCACTTTCATATTCCGTTCTGTAGTCATCTACGTCCCAATCTGTGGAAAATTCACCGCTATTTTCGGCGGCATTCAGTATCTGGTTGATTTTTCTGCTTTTCTTTGAGGTGCTGGGTGTCTCGTCTCTTATTTTATGACGTTTAGCTACGGCTGCCATTTTTAAACTATGTTTATCTTAAACTTTAATTTATTTATGTATATATGTGTTCTAAAACGAAAATAATATCTGGCACGCTTTGCTAATGGTCGATAGCAATGAAAATGAAAATAATCGCCATTCAGAGTAAAAGCAGGCACACACTGGCTATCGATAACAATTTCTCCACCTGGCTCTCTCTGCCAGCCTTTTGAGTGCCCGTGTTGTGTGTTTTTTGATTTTTCTGGTTTTTGTTAATTTTAATTTCGTGCACCGAGTGACGAAAAACGTTACAAGTGTCCCAAACCTAAACGTGTATGCTGTTAGCTACGACATTGGCCTGGAATAACATATAAACAAGACAGCGGCATCCAAAATGAGCATACCCAACGAATATATCACAAAAACGGAAGATGTGGCCGAACAGGTAATTCTCTTAGGATCATAAACTGTGAAAGTAGCATTAAAAATGTTGCCGTCAAACACTCAAAGGCTATTTGTAATTGGTCCGAGCACCAATTGTGGCCATTCAAGTGTACAAATGCCAAATGGGAGCGAAAGCAAAAGCAATAGAAAACTGCCAACGTCATCCAAACGCGGCAAAGTTCGAAGCTCAATTGCAGTACAATCGCTAAAATTTGTCTAACCCAAAGGCTTCCAGGTCAACCCAGTGCCGCAACATATCCAACTAGCATATTATTTTGTCAGGAGTGCAGTTGCCTGCTCAAAAATTCATATCTAATTGGTATTTGTGGAGAATACGCCATATGCGCTTACTCTTTGTATGCGTGTGTGCAAAAGTGTGCGTGTGTGCTAGTGAAAGTGGTGAGAGTGAGCGGCATTTATATTGTTGCGTCGTCCATCTCGAACATAGTTCCGTAATAAGTATGGTCAAATGAAAATCTTGCAACGAACTTGCTTTCAGATTAACATACATAAGCACACACAGTAATACATATTTTTATGTGATTATGTGTGTGTGTGTTACAAATGTATCAATATTCAAATTATGCATTTGACCGATCGGCGACTAGGCATTAAAACCCGTTACAGAAAAATATAACGCGGAAGAGCAACTAAGAGATAAAGAGAGAGAGAATGAGACAGACACGTCATACTCGCTCATTGCTGTCTTTCTTGCCAAATCAACACTGTCTTGTCAGAAAAGCCACGCTCCACAGCATACTGTAAATTTTTATGTCTGTGGGGCTCTTATCAAAATCAAGTTGAGAGTGGACGGACGCCCGCCTTATCGATATTTGAACATTTTTGCCACCACCCCCTTCCTTCACCCAACCAGTTATCAATATTGATATTTAAGTCTATCAGAGCAGAATCCACTTTGAAATTTTAAATAGATTAACAAAACAAAATTTGTATAAATTAAACTGATTGTAGAAAGTTATCTGCATAAAATATATGCCAAGAATTATGTTAAAATAATTTGCTAATATAACCTCAATCGAACTGTAGAATAAACTTAATTTCTTAAAAGTCTTGAAATTTCTTATCATTAATATATTGTTCAATCATTTTTAAGGTGATCAAGCGCGGCAAGTATGTACTGCCAACTGTTGCACGTCTGTGTCTGATTGCCACATTCTTTGAGGATGGTCTACGCATGTACTTCCAATGGAACGAGCAACGTGAATACATGGATATGAGCTGGGGCTGCGGCAAGTTTATGGCAACAGTTTTTGTGCTCACAAATCTGTTTGGCCAACTGGGCGGCTGCGGCATGGTTATGGCTAGATTCAAAGTGGACATTGCTGTCGGTCTGCTATTCTTCATTGTAGTGCTACAGGTAAGCCATTGGATACCTTACAAATGTTCGCATTTTTGTTAAACTTTTTTTTGTTTTGTAGACAATAGCGTACTCCATACTGTGGGATTTCCAGTTCTTGCTGCGCAACTTTGCTTTGATTGGCGCTCTGCTGCTGGTGCTTGCCGAGGCTAGGATCGAGGGACGCAGCTTATTTGCTGGCGTGCCCTCGTTGGGCGACAATAAGCCCAAGAACTTTATGCAGCTGGCTGGACGCATTCTGTTGGCCTTCATGTTCATTACGCTGATTCGTTTTGAGTTGAGCGTATGGAATGTCATTCAGGATATTATTGGCTCCACCTTGATGGTATTGGTTGTGCTTGGCTATAAGACAAAATTGTCGGCGTTAATTCTGGTGGCGCTGCTGACTGTGCTCAATTTGTATCACAATGCCTGGTGGACCATTCCGTCGTATAAGCCACTGAGGGATTTCTTGAAATATGACTTTTTCCAGGTAAGTTTCGTTAAAATATGCATTTTCTTACTATATACTATATAACTTTTACATTTCACAGACACTTTCCGTCATTGGCGGTTTGCTTATGATCGTGTCCTTGGGCCCCGGTGGCGTCTCCATGGATGAGCACAAGAAGAAGTGGTAGGAAGACAACAGGGCGTGTGTTAGAAATCGCCTTAAGAGTTAAGCATTGACTTTCTTTATATATATGCGATTAACTCTTACGGATGACATTTAGTTAGAATTACCATAAAATGGAACAACAGGAGCAAAAACAGCACAACAATAACAACAAAACATTTATAAACTTGACCTTATGATATAATGATATGAAGAAAAATGTTAAAAGTAAAGGGACTTCCGCAATATCCAGGATAAAAACCGTTAAGGCCCACCAAACAAACAAACAAACAAACATTCGCGCACGTTCAACGACAAAAAAAATTTCGTATATAAATATATAAGAGACATTTCGTTTTGTACATAAAATACGGCGATTTTATGCCCCAAATGAGAGACATTCAACTGATTTTATATTTCATTATAATCTGTCCACAAACCACGTATATATATATGTATGATTTTTTGCACACTCGCATTTTTTTATTTTAATTTTGTACGCCCTTTTATAAGTTGTAATAATGATTACTTTGTGTTTGCGTTTGTTGTTTGATAAGAAGTTCAATTATGATGTGTAGTGGTGTATAAAAATATGATGAATTGTACCAATTGACGATGATTTGTTTCTTTCGTTTATAAGCAAAAGTGTAATAGAATTAAATTGTAACGTTTTAATAAACAACTAAAATTACAAGACGTAAAAAAACATTTTTAAATTTGCCGCCCTACAATTTGTTTCATTTCGTGGACTTTCCAGTGCACCAGGGCTGCGATAATAAATGCATCGATATCGATAGCTCTGCTATCGTATTTCAGTACGTTTCCAAACATTTACGCGCAAGATGGAAATTGCAAAAGAAAAGGTAAATATAATTTAATTTAATGAACAATTGTAGTTAATATCTGTTTAACATTGAAGGTGGAGCCCATTGTTGTGCCTGTGCACGATTTGCCAGAGTTTGTCACCGTTGAAACAGTTTGTATTACACCGCAGTATGCCAGAGAGAACAATATTGAAAATGTTACAAGCATCAGCAAAGATGTTATGGACTTTATGGAAAAAGTTAAAGGTGCGGCCTCAAGTGCGCCCGTAAATGCGGCACCAAATGCGCCCATAAATGCGACACCAAATGCGCCCTTAAATGCGACACCAACTGCGCCCTTAAATCCGCCCTTGAATGCGATCACTAATGGACACACAACCACTCCATTGCCGGCCATTACAAAAAACAACGTGAAACTGGTGGAACAGGGCACAATGACCATGGGATTCCATAAGTTTGAAACAACCAGAGTGCCTCATCGCAAACGTGGCGTTCAAACGGAAGGTCCACTTGTAGCAGACATGGGCATTCAATGCGATGAAAATGATCTTGACGAAAGTTTCGTTGAAATGATGCCTGAAAAGCCATCAAAAGAAGACTCCAATGAAAGCATTAATAGAGAAATGGAATTTCTATCGTTTGTTAATCAGCACACCGAAAAGATTTGCAATGGCATGATGGAATGTCGCATTTGCGGTGAAATATCAAAATTGATGCCAGCCCATAAGCGACATATGACACTTCATTTTGGACCCAGTGCTCTGTGCTACAAATGCGGCACCGTCGTAGAACATGAACATATGCTCGCGCAGCACGGCTATAACTGTCCGGCGCGTTATCGTTCACGAGCTCTGCCCAGATGGCATGTGCAGTGTCCGCATTTGCATTGCAATTTTGTGGTGGAATCCAAGGAGCAGCTTGCACAGCATCTGAAAAAGCATATGGGTGCCAAAGTGTATTATTGTCTGGAGTGCCAGAAGAGCTTTACATCATCCACACATTTCTTGGTGCATCGTCTGATGGAAAAGGAAGTGCCGTGAGGCAAAACACATATATCTTGCCGGCAACTCAAGGGAATCGGAGCGAGCACCGATACAACGTTGCACCGTATGCATGAGGCGTTTTATAAATGCCGAACGTTGTGAATCCCATAAAAGGCGTTGCATCCGGAAGCACTATAAGCGCCAGGAGAAACTTCTGATGAGCCTATAGTTTTAAGTTTCCTATCTCATATTTTATTTGTAAAAGTTTATAACAATAAAGATTAAGGTTCGTTTAGGACGACTGTACACCGTGCGCCTTCTTTAAGCCGTGATAGAGCTGCAGCTTCTCCAGATTCAGCTCCTTCAACGTCTGTACAGCCAATTCCAATTGCACCTTCTTCAGCGCATGCTCGCTGCCAATATATTGTTCGATGAACTTCAGACAGATATCGTCGGCGGCAAAGTCCTTATCCGTTTTGCCAATTGCTGTCTGGATCTCATCCTGAATATCCTGCTGTTGTTGTGGGTTCTTCAAAGTGCTACGCAGCTCGGCGAGTGCACGTTCCGACGGCGTCGGCAGCAGTGCATCCAGTTGGCTAAGGGTCTGCTTGTATTCCACGGGAACTTGATGAATCTTGTAGCTCAGAGCAATAAGCTCAACAGCATTGTGCAGATAGTCGCGGCGGATCATATCGTAGAGTAAATCATCAATGCAACGATGCCAAGCATAGAAGAATGCCATGGGTCCAAAATGCCGGGTGGAGCGCAATAAATCAAATTGCTTGGATTCCATTAAATGCTCAAATACTTTGGCTGAGATCTCATGGAATTCGACCTCATAGGGCTCAAACTGCACGGTCAGACGATCGAGAACAAATTCGTATTTGTGCTCCTCGAGGCAACGTTGCAGCAGATCTGCGTGCGTGAACATTCTGGGGATATAGGATTTGCGTCCATCCAGCGGGAAGTACAATTGATTCATGCGCTTTCTGGTTTCGAGTGAGGCATGCGACAAGCTGCCATCGACATCACGTACAACGACTTTGCGCTCCGAGTTGCGCAGACCAAAAGTGATATCCGTAAAGACATATTTGGTGTTGGCAAAATCTTTCAATGCCGCATCCTTGGCTATCAGACGCTGCGTATCTTGTTTGATTTTGACAATTGGTGGCATTTGCAGTAGTTGGTTTGCCTTTACAATGACTTGCACAAACTCTTTTTCGACCTGTGCGGTGGTCATTAGTGTTGTCTCTGTGCTGTTGTCCGCCACTGTTCGCTTCCGGAACACTTTGTCCAGATGCAGTTGCGTCATGGATTTAAGAAGGCGCTGAGTTTCGGCGTCGGTGAAGAGGTACTGCGGATCTTTGTCATATTGAAGTGTGGCTGTACCAGCGAGGGTGCGTCTTGCTTGGTCTACACCCAGCTTGCGGAAATGCCTTAATAAGGACATTTTAATACAAAAGATACGCCGAAAATATAACCAAAACACACGAGCTGAGAACCTGTGCTGCTTGCAGTGCTGTACACTGAATTCGGAATAGTTTATGACACTTTTTAGCACTGGCTGCTATCGATAGGCTAAAACATCGTTTGCGGCGTAACAATCAGCTGATTGCGTATCGCTGGTAATAGCAAGTGAAGAAGAATTTGCGCAGGTTTTACGTTTTCTGCTGTGCACTGGTGTTTTTTATTTTAATTCAGTGGAAAAGTAATTAAGTTTTTTAAGAATTGTGTTGCGCCAATCTGATGTACAAGCATGAATAATGTACATACAGATCGTGCTGCTGCGCCAAAGCGTCGCTTGTCCGAGAGCGAGCATAAACCAGCGGACGCGCCCCTTCTCCCGCAGCATCCACCGCAGGAGCAGCCGCAGCCGAAACAACGCAAAACAGAGCAACAGCAACAGCAACAGCAACAAGAAAATCAAAAAGAAAAGAAACAAAAACACAATTTGTTAAGCTTTTGCGATGAACTGCTCTTTGAGATTTTTAAGTATTTGGATACATCTTCTATACTCGCGTTGATGCAGTAAGTAGTATTAGATATTTTTCAGTTTTCTATATGTGTACATTAAAATGCAATTGAATATTTTTCAGTTGCTCGCCGCGTTTTGAGACTTTACTTTTGGATCATCGCTTCTGGCATAATATTGATCTCAGCAGTGCGCCACTGCCATTAGGCATATTGGAGGAGATACTTGGACGTGCAACGGATAAGACGCACACCATTAAAATATGCGGTCCACCCTCATCGCAGCATGTTGCTGGTGAATTTAAACAATTTACATGCACCCTGACATCTGTTTTTCCCAGGGTTGCCAGACAGCTGCAGATCCTCGAATTGGAGGGCGTTAGCCTAGATTTTGAATATGTTAGTTACAAGTAATCATATCGGTATTCAATAAGTAACCCATTACGCATTTTTTTGCAGGTACATATATCGGAATTTCCTGCCTCACTTAAACGTCTTGTGCTCAAAGATTGCAGCGTTAAAGTGGGTGATCATGTTAAAAGCATATTTCATACGATAGAAAAACAACTAGTTGTCCTAGAGGTAAGCCCAACATTCTAACTAGTCTTATACCTATATAAAACTAATTGCTTTTGACTTTCTAATAGGATCTCAGCATTGAGGATAATCATTGGTTTGAGCCCTACTATATAATGGCACTTTCAAAGTTGCCAATGCTACGTCGTCTCAGTCTAAAGGGCTGCCAAATGATGTGCAAGTTTGTGCCATACGGCAGCATGGCGGCACGTTTTGGCTTTCAAAAGTTGGAGGTCTAAAATGCACCAAACTTTACTTTGAACCATAACTCATGTACAAATTTCTTGCACAGGTGCTTGATCTACGCCAGACGCCCATTAACAACTCGGATCTGCAATGCTTCAGTGCCATTGATACACTTAAAGAATTGCTGTTGGATTCACCGCCGCATATACCCGAGAAACCGCCGTCCCCAGCAAAAACCAGCAATGGCAATGAGGAATCATCGGGTGCACAAACAGACTCCCCGAAAGTGCTCAACGATGATGAGCCATCGACATCGCGCGCAGCCATGGAACAGTTTCGAGCACAGAAGGCTCGCAACCAGGACTCGACAGGAGGCGCCGGAGGCAGCGATGCATACAACACGGACAATTGCAATGGCCGACAAAGGGATAGAGATAACAGCGACTCGCGACATGCTCGCCATGGCGGCTGTGTGTCATCCGAGTCCGAGGATGAGGACACATCCTCAACATCGGCATCATCCTCCGATAAATCCGATGGTCCAGTCGTGCACAGCAATGAGCACAGCTCCGATGCAGATGGCAATGGTGGCATGCAATCACCTCTAGTGGTTATACGATTACCCAGCTTGCCGCGCGCTCGATCACCGGCGGCTGCCGAGAATGCAAACGCGAATGCTGAGAATGCGGATAATGCTGAGCCAGCAGCAGCAGCGGGCATTGCGGCCGGTGGACATACACCACGCGCCTACATCTATGTGCAGAATGGTGTGCCACCATATGGCCAAAGGCCACAACAGGCAATGGCCTGCATCCTAGAGATGGTCGATCAGATACAAAACTTGCGCGGCAATCAGCCGGCACACAGTCGATTCCTACCGCGCCGTGACGAGGTCATCTATATGAATCCACAGGCCATGCCGGAGCCATTGGTCATGCATTCGCGCCGTCATCGCAGTCGGCCACGTGGCAATTTCGAGCAGGTTGTGCAACATCCGATGTTTTGGAATATACTCGATCCATTGGATAGGGATCATGCGCGTCGTATGCGCAATCGTCCGGCAACAAGTCCACTGCCGCCACAATACAATGTCTCGGATCGGGCCATCTATAGCTTTGGACGTGCACCCAATCCGGTGCAGCCCGAGGTTGTCTGGATACGCAACTCAAATCGTTCGCCCAACAATCGTTTGGAACGCATCCAACTGTGCAACTATACACACATCACAAACTATACGTTGGAGCACCTGGTGCAGTGCTCGCCCAATCTAATCTATATCGATGTGAGTGGCACGAGTGTTACCCAATTGGGTGTGAACAACTTTAAGAATCAGAAGCCCGAGTGCGAGGTTGTTGCAACGCATTTAACACTTAAAGAACAGACGGAGGAGACCGAAACTGAAACCGAAACGGAAACTGAAACGGAGAAGCAGACTGAAGAGGAGATGAATAAAGATAACGAAACGGCAGAGGAAACCGAAGATGTAAAAGAAGCTGTTGCAACTGAAGATCCTGAAGAGAATGTGGATGATGACAATGGGCAGCAGGAGGAGCAGGAGCAGGCACAAGTCGATGAGCTATCGATATGAATAATGAACTCTTCCTTGAAACTATTTTGCATGTCCAGCTGAATTGGACTATTCTCGATATAATATATATATATATATATACTATATATATGAATGTATGTTTATGTGTATGTGCTGCTATTGCGCAGAGTTATTTAGTATTATGTTTGGAACTCTTTGTGTACTGTATTTATATATATATATATATATATGTATCAGATATAAACATATATATATGTATATGTATACATTCAGCTTAAACTACTTGTTGAGCAATTAAAATACAAAACGATAAACCATTTTTTTGGAATTGATCAAATGAAATGATGAAATGTTTATTTGGTAGCAATTTTGGTTTAAACAATTGTTCAGTTTCGTTAAGTGTATTTAGTTTCGTTAAGTTCATCCCTCCTCCTCTTCCTCTACAGCCGATTCTTCATCAGTGTTATCGGTTTCGCTTTCTGTATCGCTGCTCTGACAATCGGCGATTTCGCCCGTAAAGAAGATTACGGCCTTGGGAATGACACGTTCCTTAAGATAGAAGCCCAACTCGAAATCATTCTGTAGAATGGACTAAAAGCGAAAACTTAAGAAAATTATTTGAAGCTAAAAAATATATTATGGCTTACATTTATATCGGCAAAGTTGGGATCCTCGGGTTCATCAGGCAATAAGGGTGGCGAAAAGAAATCAAAGAATGAGGGCTCCTCTGGGGATTATATATATATTATAGACTCCATTGTCAAGCTTAGCATATCTTACCGAATAGCTTCTCGCGATCTGAAGGACGAATCCAATCGATTTGACAGCCCTCACATTTGACGATCTCAGCGCCATCATATGAGATCGGATCCTCCTTATCGGGCACACAATTCAATATGTATGTTTTGGTAAGTATGCGATTCCTGAAGAATTCATTCTTTTCGAATGTGAACTCAAGCACAAACTTGACAGTATCATCATTATAATGCTTGGCTCTTAGATCAACAAGATGCACTAAAATCTTCTCATCTTCCTTGCCAATGAATTCGGTATAGGAAGCTTTGAGGACATTCAACCAAAACTTGGATATATTCTCCATGGGTGTAGCATCGCCATGATGCTGTTTCTTGACCTCACTGAGAATCATGTTTAGGAATTGTTTATATTATAGCCTTTGCATACTTACTCAAGTATCTTGCGACGTTTGTCAAAAATCTCATTATGTTGCTTTTCATAGCTTTTTTCCAAATTATAGATTTCGCGTTGCATCTTCACATCTAAACCAATGGTTTCCATATAAAGTGTTTTCAGATCCCCAATCACCTTTTTCTCATCATCAGTAAATTCCTGAAATCAAATAGAAATGGTTTTGCATATATGATATATTTGCTCCTCATCAAATTCTTACCAATTTATCAGCATCGAGCGGCGGTACGCTTATCTTAAGCTTTTCAGTAGCACTAGTTAATTTCTCCATTTGTGAATCTTCTAAGTAATTCAACCTTTTAAAGATGAATTACTTTTGCGCTTTTAATTCAAAATTTTTCTGAATTTTTGCGCAAAAAAATGTATTTTCAGATCTGACAAATATTATTTTGTTGTGCTCTGTTGAAGCACATATGAGATTATGATGTGTTTGTGGACATTTGACAGTAAAAATATTTTTGGCATTAAAATCGTTGCTTGCTTTAAATGCAAGTTCTGTTTCTTCAAACTTAAAAACGTATACTTAATATTCGAAGTAAAAAATATCGAGGTTTAAATAGTGTTTGTTTTGGATTATAAAAATGAAAAATTCAAGTTTTTTTTGGAGTTGTTTTCACCACCAAAAATCAAAAAAATTTTTTCTTTAACTTGGTTTTTTTTCTAGTTAAAGACGTATACTTAACTTTTTTTGAAAAACCTTTTACCGTTAATTTAGGCGTTTTTTCTTGTTTCGGTTGAATATTTTAACGCCTATTAAAATGCTGTCCATGTTTATTGGCAATTTAACGCACATTTAATTTTTTGGTTTTTTTTTCGCTTATTTTCGTTAAACTTTTCATTTGGCATGCAATTAAGTTTTTGGGCCTGGTTTTCGTTTTGGCGACAAGGGTTAAGGCTGAAGGAAAGGGGGTTTGTATGCAAATCACGTGCTGTTTGTTGTTCAAGGGGGTATATTATGTTTTTTTTTTCGTAGTAGCTGGTTTCATTTACGAGTTTGTTAAATGAGCCGAGAGCAAAAAGAAGAAGCGTAGAGAAGAAGTTGCCCCAGCTGCCACATGAAGCAAGTTTTTAATAATGTGACAGGCTTAGCGCCATATGTCAGAGCCAGGAGAAAAAAAGTTTTTTTTTTGTTGTATTTGCCGCGTATACAAACATTTCAAAATGAAATTATGAGTGGGCAGCGAGAAAAGTGTAAACAAATTTGGCCAAGCGGAAACCGAGACACATCACACTGTGTGTGTATGTGTGTGTGTGTGTGTTTGCTAACAAATACATATGAAATTACATGTACGCATGTCCGGCATGTCCTGGGCGCGGTCTGCTACTGACCCAAAGGACACACACACACACACTAACACTAACACACACACAGCGTGTTCGTCACATTTGATATTATTAAATTTTTTCTAAATACCTTGGGGAAATTAAAAAAGAAATCATAAAGCAAATACGTATACGTATTGCTGTATGAATGATGACGACGCTCCCGACGTATGCCTTAAGCCGGGCTTTAAGGACTCCAACTCCAGCTCCGGTTCCAGATTTTTGGACATTTTTCAATTAACATTTTCGGGCACTCAATTAGCAGGTGCATAAGTAATATGCGAATTGCGTTGATGGCGTTGATGATGACGTCCTTCGTCTCCATCTTCATCTCCTCCATGTGAATGTCCTTCTCAACGCCAGCAGCGCGTCAACATAGTTTGAATTTAATTAAAACCCAAAATTAGTAAAACTCCGTGAACGGGCCCAGTCTTCTAAGCAAGTGTAAGAGAGAGAGAGAGAGAGAGGGAGTGTGTGCGTTAGAGTGAGAGACAAAGAGCGAGAGCAACAGTTACTTGGCAGGGATTAGAGCTACGATGCTACGGTTCTATGGTGCAAAAGTGCATGTCTGCAGAAAATCGAATCAGCAGCTCAGCCTGGGCCAGGGCCAATTAGAGCTACGAATGCTAATCAAGGTATTATGGTGCAAAAGTTGCATGTCTGTCAGGGAAAATCGAAATCAGTGGAAACTTTTAGGAACATTTTAAATGCTAAGTAATGCCTGGGCCAGGGCCAAGTTGATACACGGTGAGAAAAAAAAGAACTTTCATGTAGTACGAGGGAAAGTGTTGTATATAATATGGAACCCCAATTCTATTCCTACTTTTAAATAAATCAAAAAATTTAACGATTTTAAAGTTAAGATAATGCTTATTCGGAAAATTCTAGCTTCCATTCTCAAATTATTTTGAAATTTTTACTATAATTTTATTTCCAATACTATGGAATCTGATTTCAAGTAAAATCAAATAAAAACATGGCTCTAATATCAGTTCTCATTTTTTTGTACAAATAATCGGTTGATTTACAAACTTGTTTTTATATTTTTCAGAAATAGGATGCTTAAAGTTTATTTATATTGTGATAGAACTACAATAAACCCAATGGAAAACTGTAAAAATCCCCTTAAGTTTATAAATTAAATTATTATTATATGTATTATTAAAAATTTAAGTTCAGAGTTAATATACTTAGCCAAAGCTTTTAAGTATTGGATTTAAAATAAATTTTTTGACTAAAGCTATTTTTTTTCAAGTCTAAACAATTTTTGATATTTTTTTGGATTAAAATCAAAAAATCGAGTTTAAAGATGAATAATATTATTATTATTTTCTTGTACGAAAACTTTTTCTCTCAGTGCACGTTGTAGCTGTACGTTGACGATGTGCGAGAAGGTGTGTCAGTGTGAGCGACAGAGAGAGAGAGAGAGAGAGAGAGGGGGGAAGTTAGGGCGTGAGCGAAAGCATTTCGATGCCAAAAATGTACAACAAAAGCATAAGACGAAGTGCAGCATTTGATGATGAAACGACGTGTTAATTAAGGTCATAATAATTCAACCTAAATTGAAAACTTGCCCCAGCATTGCCTGTGTCAGCTTCAGGGCGGATGCAACACGGCAGCATCAGCATCAGCAGCTACTGGCTAACAGCTAACAGCTCCCGCTACCCCCCTCTCCCTCTCTCTCCCCCTCTCTTTCTCTCTTTCTCTGTGCTTAGTTTTTGGGGGCCCAAAGCTTTCAGCTAAGCTGATTGAAACAAATTATTTTGCACCTTGGCTGAACTTTCCTTACGCTTGGCGTTGATAAACGAATTTTGTTAGTTTGCTTTTTGCTTATTTTAATGCTGCAAGGGTGCAATGTTGCTTGCCACGCTCGGTTTGTGTTTGTGTGTGTGTGTGTGGCATCTACATCAGCATCCTTTTTCCGGCTTGTGTCCTGCCATCTGATGTGGTCCATAAGACTGTCTTTCTGGGCTGTCTATCTGTCTGTCCATCTGTCTGTTTGGCGTCTTGGCCATTTTTGCTTTTGGATTTTGCATACCGCTTGGTGTATCTAACAATTTGCAGCTGTTGTTTCTTAGAGGGAGGGAGAAAGAGAGAGAGAGTGAGGGAGCAGGAAAGTTGTTACTCTGCTCTATTTCTCTTTCTGTATTCAATTGGAAGTTTTCTCCAACTTCTCAAGTCGATTTTTTTCACAAATTTTTGGGATGGAAATCTGGAAAAAATCGCGTTTTAAGGTTTGAACGCAGTATTATTCTAGCTCTCAAGCCAAGACTTTTAAGGTATTACATTTGAAAATCGGATCGGGATTGACAAAGTTATGACCATCGATAATCGAAAATATTAGTCATGAAAAATGGAGTAAAAATCGCGTTTCAAGATTTAAATACAGTATTAGTAAAGAGCTCTTAACAAGACTTTTGAGGTATTGCAATCGAAAATCGGAATATTTTTGACAAAGTTATGGCAATCGATAGTTTTGTCCAACTCCCAAGTCGATAAAAAACACGTTTTTGGAACTTTTGGGGTATAACATTTGATAACCTTGGAAATTTTGAATAAGGTATGACAATCGATATTTTTGTCCAGCTCCCAAATATGACAATCGATAGTTTTGTCCAAATACCAAATAGAGCTTCAAACATTTTTGGATGAAAATCGAGTAAAAAACGAGACTTTCGATTTGCAGGCAGCATTACAATAAATTATCGATTAAAAATGTATATCGATAAGAATTACTTGCTTTTGCGGCTTAATTTCAATGTAAGCAACTTAATAATCTTCTTCTTTTGAAGTACTTTAAAGTTTTGTGCCACGAATCATAAGTTGTCTCGCCTGTCAGCAGTTGGCATAAGATTTTCAAGTTGCTTTGGACTTGGTTAAAGTGGCGAATTGTGTTGGTTTTAACCATAAAATGTTATTAGTTAGCGTTAAAAGGCGCCATTTAAAGTTGAAAGTACTTAAAAACTTGCAAAATAATAATCATAATAATAATAATAATAATATAGTGCAACATCTTAACTCATTTGCATATTAATAAGTTGGCTAAGTCGGTCATTGCTCAAAAGAATAGAAAATGGAACGTTGGCAAAGTTGCTGTTGGCCCTAAAGATTCTGCTCATAATTATTACGTATACGCCATACGTATGAATGCTATATTCTAATTCGAACGCTATTCATATCCTTGCGCGCACACCTACGCGCGAGTGTGTGTGTGTGTAGGAGTTATCCTTGCTTGCCGCAGGTTAGTTTTCTGGTTGCGTTTCCTTGCTACATGCTGCAAGAACGGCGCGCAACATGGAAACTTTTTACTAATTTACATTCATTACACACATTTGCAATAAAACTAGAAGCACAAACTCAACTCAATATACACACACACACACACAGGAGTGAGAAGTGCTACATACAACTACATTGACATTTTACATGCTTCATTAGCGTGTAAGCGCGGTAATAATGAAATTTCCTTATGGCTGCATTTGCCAACTTCATATGCAGAGCAACTCCAAGTCTGGGGAGAGTCCGGGTGGGGTGTTCTTTTTTTTCTTTATTTTTAAGGGGTCCTAAGTTGAGGCTGCATATTGATGCAAAGTTTTTGCCAGTTGTGGCAAAAACTTGAGGCGTTGTTCCACGTAGCTAACCACAATTTATGTTGCTTGTGGCATGCAACATACAACTGCAACACCCAATACAGACATGTGTGTGCTTGAATTAAGCACATTATGTATAGATTAAAGCACACTACAATTTAAATCCAATAATAAGTACGTTTTTTTTTGTTTCCCTGAAATATTTTTTTTTTTTAATGAGAATTCGACTTAAATTTGTTTAAGAATCTGACTTAGATCCCCTTTTCACAAGCTCGAGAATTTAGCTGATTCTCCTAAAAAACCAACTGCATACAACATGCGTAAAGTTTACTTCTAGCAGAAAGGTGAATATGCAACAAACGAACTTTGATTGATTTAAACATGATGCCCATTCTAAAATTAGATTTTTTTTTTTTTTTTTTTTTTGTAAGAGAGAAATATTTTTTAATTAGCGCTCTACTACCTATATGGCAGCTTTATCTAATTGAATAAACAAAACAAATTAAAAAATTTGGCTATGTCAAAAAAACAGAAATAGGATCAATAACTTGGGGAATGAATTAATTCGATAATGTTATTTACAAATTTTTACGGGAAGTTTTAAGTCAAGACCCGGTCTAGCAGGTCTTGAGGGTGGTAAAAAAAAAAATAAAAAAAATAAAAATAAGATTTAAAAACAAATAATGCAGCCTTCTGCTTGCTGCCTTTAAGCCTTTCACTCACTTTTAACAAAAACAATAACATAACTTTAAAGAGTTGCATTTACTTTTATGAATAAATTTCCGCCAAAGAGCTGATTGGAACTGATCCAACTTCAAAGGCGGCTTTCGATGACAATCGAAACGCTCACAACACACGACAATCAAAATGGGCAAAAAAAAAAGAGAGAGAGAACACTCACACACACACACACACACACACACATGCATAACTCGTCAGTCAGTCAAAAAATGAGCAACGGAAATGATGGCGCAGCAGGCGGAAACGAAGCCGATGCCAGCGCTGATGATGTTGTTGGCATATGGCTAGAAGTAAAGAGTATTGCATGATATATATATAATGAATATATGTTATATGCTTTATGTTATATATGAAAAGTCAGCTTGTTCAGTTTTTTTTAATGTCGCCTGCTGTGCTGAAGAAATTAAAATTGCATAACAAAAATCGAGGCGTAGAACGGATCTGCAATATCTATCGCCCGCTCTCTCTCGCTCTCTCACTCCCTCTCTCTCTTTCACTCTGGCAAGTATGTGTGCGTGTGTGGCATAAATATTTCAATATTTGTGCACATTTGAAGCTGCTTAGTAAATGTGCCCCAACGGACACACACACACACACAACGACCTTTTAACATAATAATAATGATGATGATGATGATGTTGATGGCATTTATGTCCAAGGACAGGAAATAGTTTAATTAAAATACCTTAGCATCGTCATTAAGAACGTAACATTTGCCTTAAAAGGTATGCAGACGTTTAAGTTGCAAGTGAAGGGTAGGGAGGGTAGAGGGGCTTGGGGTTGGTTAAGTAGGTTTTCCATTTCAATGAGTATTTGCCTGACCATTTTCATTGTTTTCGCATGCAAATTTTTCGAACATTCGAAGCGAAAACAGCGCAAAAACAATAGAAATTAAAAATGAACATAAAATGGCATAAAAACAGCAACAAAAATCAAGTAAGAGGTCTTTAGTGGAGAGATCTCGACTAGGTCATACCCTTAAACCGTTACGTAACGAGATTTTTGGCCAATGTCCAAACTTGAAACTGCGATATCTCCCGTGTTTCTTATCCAATTTTGATGAAATGTTCAAATATTCATTATTTTATCCAAAGTTTAAAACCTCATTTTTACAATTTTGAAATTCTCGTTTTTCTTGTTATCAATTACATGTGCACATCGATAACTAGAAGTGTTATCGATAATTTGAAACCAACTATTTCTTCTCATGGTATAGAAAAGCTATGATTCCTTCAGCACAAAACCATTATACCCTTTTTTTAGCTAAGGGTATAAAAAAGCTGAAAAAACCTTAAAGCGCGTCGAATGAGAAGACTTTAAGAAGAGGCCACAAAGCACAACAAAAACAACATTAGACACCAATGCCACATACAACATGCAAATTCTTGCAACACGCCTCATGGATGATGTTGTTAAGCGTTGTTGTTGTTGTTGTATGTCCTTTAAAACAAAGAAGGAATAACACAATAATAACAACAACAACAAAAACAAAAGCAAGCGCATAAAAAATAAATGCAAATAACGGTTTGCCACTTCAAATGAAAACGAAAAATAACAGTTTTGTGGTTTTTCAAATGCCGAAGATTGAATATCCTTTTGAAGACAAAACTGAATTTTTGATTAAAATATCAAAGAAATGGATTTTGACTAAAAAATAAAAATTTTAAATAAATTTTTTTAAAAATTTGAATTCGCTAAATAAATAATATTTTTAACAGCTTTAAAAGACAAAAATAATAAAAAGGTTAATAAGTTTTATTGAATCCAATTGAGTAAAGGTTCAAAAATTAGAAAAATGCGCTAGAAAAATTTTAAAAAACTAAAAGGAACTTAATTTTTCAAATTTAAAGGGATCATAAATTAGTCTTTTGCTATCAGAGGTGTTGCCAGACTTTTTTTTTCGAAGAGTTCGAATCTGACAAAAAAATTAAGCTTTTTATTTTCGGGAATTTTTGGAAAAAGTTAACAATATATATTCACATAAACATCATATTTTAAAGAAAAATACTATATTATGACAAAAATTTTCAAGCAAAATATTTAAATGTAGCTGCAATTTGCATGAAACTCAACTCCCGTTAACCGTTACCCAATGTCATAACAATTTAAAAATACCTTTAGCAAAGTGCAGCAAGAGAAATGGAAAAAACATACCCAAAACCAAAGTGGACAAACAACAAATAAAAAAGGAAAGAAACAAAAAACAACAAGAACAACAACAACGAACAAAAGTCAAACAATAAGATTAACATGAAAACAATCATGACAATCAGTAACCGCAAATGTCAAATTAAATTATCAATAAATTTACACGGAGACAAACAGTAGAATACCGTAGAAAGCGAACAAAAAAATATAACAGCATCAACCCTCAACCCCCGCCACCCCAACCATTTCCCGTGGTCAACAACTGTTCGCACGGACGCAAATTTGTCGTTTGGTTTGGGCGAAACAAGCAATATCAAGTAAACGAGTGAGGGAGTGAGAGCGATGGCGATATGAAAGACTGGAACGTTTTGGCGTCTGCAGAGCATTTAATGAAATCATTTGCAAAATGAAAACAACAACAGTGCGAACTGAACAAGAGCAAGCAGAAGAAGAAGAAGCAGTAGCAGTCGCAATACACACACACACATACTTGTACACATTTGAATTGTTTTCGCTCTTGAGGACATTGTCCATCAGTGGAACGATGTTTTTTTTATTCTTTGCACACCATTGAATTGAAGGCGCTTGCCGAGACGAAGTACGAAAGAGAGGGAGAAAATAAGAAGATACTGGGAGAGGGGGTGGGTGAGACGGAGGCAGCACACTTGCAAATCATAAAACAACAGAGGCGAAGAAAATGTTTTTTAAATCTTCATAAATATTCATTATGAGTGAGTGAGATGGAGAGAGAGAGATGGCAAATAGTTTGAGGGCAGCTGTGAATATTCCATTCCTTCCAATGTGGTCATTGGACTGTATGGCTAGCCAGGGGGCGGCGGGGTGCCATGTGACACTCACTCAAGTATGTGTGTGTGTGTGTAAGTGTGGGAAGGTCGCTAAATTTAATTTTACAGATGGCCTCTACATGAAATTGCCAAAAACAACAATAATAACAATAAAGTGACCAACAACAGCTAAGCATTAAATGGAAAATATTAAATAAAATATTTATGTTGTGGTGTGAGACCATTGGGCGTGGAAGTGGGAGTGGGAGGGGCCAGCCTCCAGTCAAAAAAATCCCACCCAACGATCTGCTTTGACCAGTACTGGTATTAATGTTAAGAGAAAATTTCCCTTGAAAGGAGGGGAAGTTACAAGAAGCAAACAGTTTCTCTTAAGAGTGGGAAATTTGAAGCAAATAAAATGCTTTTTAAGCTTTAAATCTAAATGCTTAAAAATGCGATTTTCAGATTATTTGCAAAAGCGAGAAAGAACATAGAATGAGATAGCGAAAATGTTATTTAACACACATCAATATCTTATGCTTAAGTATTTATTATTTATTAATTTTTTTTAATATCTCACGCAGTATTTAATAATTTTGCTTTAGCTTATTAATCAAATTATTTATTTATTTCATTTTTATAAATTTTTAAACGCGCTCGATTTTAATTTTCAACTAAACCTTAGCTAGTTTTTGCGCCACCCTTCAAATACCGCCATACACATACGTTCCACATGCTAGGACACATGCCGTTGGGAAATTCTCTCTTATGTGGAACGCATTCGACCTGTAACGGAATGTGCAAAACGAAAAGAGCAAACGTGCGGCAGCATCGTAATGGCAATTACATTGGGTTAGTCTCACAGTTCGCGGTTCGTGTTAACCAACCAACCAACCCAACCCACCCACTCGTTCGCTATCTACCACCCTCCCGCACTCAGAAATACACGCAGCCAGAGCAACCCTCGTCCTCCTGCTTGAAGGCGCTTCGTGTGTTTTGTATTTGGCTCGTCGTCGTTGTGTGTGCTGCTGCTAACTGTTGAATCAACGAGTGGTTGCCGAAGACAACTGGCCCAGTCGTTCGCAACGAGCACGCAATGCCAGTCTTCACCCAAACGCGTTACGAGGCGGTACTGTTTCATCTTGTGTGCGCACAGTTTGTTGACGTCGCATCGTGGAACTTAACAGTTATCCATTGGAAATCAAATAACGGAAAACAAAGAGCGCATTAAGCGGATTTTGTGTGTGCATTAAGTGGAATTAAATCGAGTTGAATAATATTAAAACAGTGCAAAATTTTGACAAAAATTAAGCACACAAAAACACACATTTGCCTTAGTTTTGGCTACTTGTGTTTTTGTTGGAGGTGCCAATGCGTTTCGTTGATTTCGGCAACGTTGTAGATTCTGCTGCCTCTCGCGCTGCTCTCGGCTCGGCTCGCCGCCGCTCTCAATTTGCGGCCAGTTTTTGTGACATAGAAATTTTGTGAAAATCGTGCAAACTTGTATATTTGGTTTGTTGTTGTTTTCGTCCCCCAAACCGCCAACGAGCTCAACACACACTGGGTCACCGATTCTGCCAAAAACAAAAAAAGTTTTTTTAATAAAACAAAATACTCGAAAATTTGTTAAATAAAATCAACAAACAGCAAACTGGAAGAGAAAATCTAAAAATTTAATTCTATAAAACAAAAGTTTTTAAATTGTGTCACACACACACACAACAAACAACAACAACAGAAATTTTGAAGTCGCTTTTATATTTCGCGTATTCGCGTATTCGTGTGTGCGTGTGCTTTTTAAAGTGAGTGTTTGTGTGTGTGTGTGTGCGTGTGCGTGCCTTGTGCGTGTGCCGTCTTCGCGCTCGCTCTCTCTCTTTCACTCTCTCGCTTTAAGTGTGGGCGCGTGTGTGTGTGTTCGTGCATAAGGACTTTTGCCAACTTGTAGTGCGTGGCGGCGCCAAAGCGCAAATTTCCATAAATATTGCCAAAGCCAACAACAAAAACCAGCAGAAAACTGAAACTGCATTTCTGGCTCACCGACTCCCTGTCGACAGTTGAAAACTTGGCTTAATACAACAACAACAACAACAACAAGAGCGATACACATCCAAAAAAACAACATAAACAAACAACGATAACGCTAACAACAACAAACAAGTTGCTTGCTTTTTCCATATAGCACAATAGGTAAGTGAGCCCCAATAGCTTGGTTTAGTTCTTCAATCACCTGTTGAAGGTCTGTCTGACCAAGAAAAAGTAGAACAAAAGAAGAATAAAAAAATTCTTTCTCTTGATATGAGTTGAGTTCGGTGTTTAAAGAAAGGTTTTGCTTTTTTGACTTAACGAATTAGCCAAGAAATAGAAGACTAAAAAAGTGCCATCCATTGGATCTCCCAACTAGGTTACCTAGCTAATAATAATATATCAGAAACAGACTTTACTTATCAAATGAAAAACATTTTGAGTGTTCATTTTGTTGCTTAAAACTTTGTAAAAGTAGTTAAAAAAAAGTTTTTTTAATATTATAATCCAGTAATAAGTTGCCGAGCATAGCTTAAAAAGGGCTTAAAAATGTTTAAAAATATTTCCTATAAAATATATGCCCAAAATATAAATTCAATAATTTTTAAACATAAATATATTTTTAAAAACGGTTTCAAAGCAAATTTCTTAGAAAGTTATCTAAAAAAAAAATGTCTACATTTTTAAAGGGTCTTATATTTTTTAAGTACTAAACATAAAAAGCATAATTCAGCTCATCTAAATAATGAATAAAACCAGCTTAGCCTTTCTTTTTTTAATACCATTAAAAAGATAAAGCTTTAAATATCTAATTCTAAGAAATATAAACTTTTCTATTTTGCATTTCGCTTTTGTAAAAAAATAATTAATTTTCTCGAGAAATTTAAAACAGAGTTGTCTACCACAACAACGTCATCAAACCCTTTTCGTTGACAATACGCCATGGTTTTCACAGAATTTAATTAACACACATTCCTTAGGGCCACCTTTAAGCCATAAATATGTCAGAAATCTGAGGCGAAGAACTTAATTCCATATAATTGTAACAAATGTTTTTTTTTTTACTGCTATTTTCTTTAAAGTAAAAAGCGCACTGCAGAAAATTTAAGAAAAGTAATAAAGCTTAAAGTTTTAATAGATATTGCTTTAAGTTTAAGCTTGAAATATATTAACAATTGTAATTTTTCTTCATAAAAACTGATTATTAAGACAAAATTAATGTTTTATGATAATTTTGTTAATATTTAACATTCCTTTTAATCATAAAAAGAAGTGTATTTTTCCCCCCTCATTTAATGATACTCTTTGGCACGTTTTATTGTTGATTGTTTGTTGCACGTGCAAATTAAATGCATGAATTGCAATCATTCAGCTGCATAATTAATATGAAATAAAACTCTGAGATTTTTCCACAATCACTTCAACTTGTTTTATGGATTTCATGTTTTTTTTTATGTTTTGCATTATTTGTTTTGTTATGTTGCGCTTTCTTTTTTTGTTGTCCTTTATTGCAACAATTAATTAAAAATAGATATGCATTTTTCGCATCATTTTTTTGTTGTATTTTGCCATACCAATAGCCGTTCGTTGAGCAGCTTTTCCGGTAAATTGAAAAGCGTGGGTGTAAAATACAAATACATATGTATTAATGTGACAGCATACAAAAAAATAAAAAATGTTTTCTGTGAAAAAAAACTGTCATTGTACATAAGTATATTAATCTATAACGAATATTTACATGTATCAATGTACAAATCGAAAAAAATCAAATGCATCAGCATCATTTCAATGTCACGAGTAAAATAAAAATTGCTTATTTCCAATTGTTATTGTTATTGAATTTTATACGAAATTCGGCTTTGCCTTTTCATGATTTATTAATTTTTTATTGGGCGAAAAAGCGTTTAACAATCAATCAAATATAATACATATTAGTATGTATGTATGTATTTTTTATTTTTCGATCCGACTTCAGTTTCAGATTTGTGCTGCTTTAAATATTGATTCTTTTGATATGCTACAGCTATTTGCAAAGCTTATTATTATTATTAATTTTTCGATTTATTTCTCGTTTGTACATGTTTTTAAAGTGAAAATGCAATAAATTCTCGGCGAACGAATAATTGCATTTTGCAAATGAGTTTTGACTGTTAATTGCTTCTTAACGAAGTGTGTTAAATTAATGGCTTATTAACTATTCTTAAATTTGGAATTATTATGTGTTGCTAAATGACATTAAAGCTTTTCATCAAAGGTTGAGTTTAAGGTCTGCGTTTATGACAAATATTTGTAACTCATTTTTAGCTATAAATGTTTCTAGTAACCACAAAAGAATTGAAGAAGTTAAAGTTCAATATTTTTTAAGACCTCAATTCCTTCAAGCTATGCAGTTTTCTATGAGAACATGGATCGGCATGCATTTGAGTTCATTTCCAATTGACCTTTATGCATCTACAGCATATACAAATATTTGTCTCCAAGTCGCATTCCCACAATTTTCCAGTCTGTTAATTACTTAATTGCAAAAAAACATTCAGTTGAATGGAATTGTTATCTCTCTCTCTCTCCTATTGACCCCTTTTTCTTATTGTTTTTCTTCGCTTATTTTGCCCATTGTCTTAATTAACTTTTCTTCTATCATAAAAAAGCCGCCCAAACTGCAAATTCATTCGTTAAATGATTAAACAAATGATTTTACAAGCTTAAAATGTGTATGTGAAATGTTAAAAATTGCAAAAACATATAAAAAATAATATATTTTTATAAGCTTTACACTTGAAATAATCTTTATACACATAAATTTATTTGTATATTCAAATACTGCAAGAAACTATTATAAATCAAGCCCAAATAAATAGTTGCTCTCTTTTTTTGCACTTGCTGCTGCTTGCCACACATGCGTGTGTCTGTGTGGCAGTTGCATTATAAATGCTTATAGTATATAACATACATATGCGCAGCCCTTAATTTCCGTTTAAATGCTGCGGTCGCCCACTTTTCAATGAAAGTCACATCAATAAATAAACATTGCAGCACACACACACACAAGTACGAAGTACGGAAATACATAACTATGCATTCGATGCATATACTTATGTATGTATGTATATGTGCTTGTGTGCAACATATGTGCAGTGTGCAGAGTGTGGCAATCGCATGCTATAACAGTTGCAATCATTTATATTTCATTGAGCCAAATAGCTGGCGGCTCTGAAGCATTCATTAGTTGGGCCAAAAGTCAACAGCAACAAACGAATGCATATATGTGTATATGTTGCATGTTGCATACACCGCTTGCAACTTTATTAACTTGCAATGCACAATCGAGTGTGTGTAAGTGTGTGTCTGTGTGGCTAATTGTTTTAAAGCATTCGAACATGAATTTTGCTAATTAAACATGCCCACAAATGATATTCTCGGCAAAATAATGTCAAAATGTAAATAATAGCGAAGCTCAACGAGCCAACGATTTGTGGCCAACAGCGACCATTTGGCTAACAAATAACCAAACATTCACAAGCATAGAAGCTTGGCAATGGCCAAACGCATTGAATAATAACTATGACTCGAAGGCCACTAAAAATGTCATCAACTGATGAACTTGAAGATGCTCCGTAAAGTTTGTGAGTTTTGTAAAGGAATTATTTGTACTCAGTTTTGTAACAAATCTTTTGCTTCAGTTTAAGTTTTTCCCCTTAAACTTACAAAGATAGATATTCAAAGATTTCAATAATAATAATAATAATAATAAACCTTTTAACAATTCCAAAGTTCTTATCAATTATTTTTTAGTATTAATTTATTTTACAAATTTTTACAGCATAAAAAATTTGACCACAGCTAAAACTTAAGTTAAACAAACCCAAAAAAATAATAAAATCTGCATAGCAATTTAATTAAAAACACTTTTTGAACACAATATTTGTTATATTTGGCTAAATTTTCGTTTGTGCAGTTGCAGTCACAACAAAAGCGCCAACAGCAATGACTCACTCAAAAGCAGCTTTGCCCTTGTCAAAGGAATGTTGTCCTGTTTTGATTACTTAGCCCGAAGCAAACTCTTTGCTAGGATGTTTTGTTGTCTAAAGCTGCCTGTAAGCACTGGTTAAGGTAGGGATCTGCCTTCCCAAACTATAGAAACTTAATTCTTTAAATGCAAAACTCACCAATTTCCCTTTTTTATAGTTTCATAATCTTTCATAATCACTCAAGAAAGATTTTCAATTAAAACTCAAAGCTTCTCTTTCCCTTTGCCATCCATGTGATTTTTCTCAGTATTTCTGCATTTTTCTCAGCATATCCGTTCGATGTTTTCCTAGAATTTGGTTGCATTTTGCGCGTTGCCAGGCAATAAATAAACGATTGGCATAAAGAGCGCAAAAATATGGTTAATTGCAATTTTAAGGTTCGGCGTTAATGTTAAATAATACATCAAAACGTGTAACGCTTCAAAATTGGCCAGCTGCCGTCGCGCATGTCATTAAGCACTTAAACCATTTTCGTTTCGACCATTATTATGGTACAATAAGTAACTGTTGCCCAATTGCCATGGCAATTCATTTTGGACGCGTGCACTTTTCACTACCATTTTGAGCCCAATTTCATTTTATATCAAATACTCACACACATTTTCCAACTACTCGGCAGTTTCTTATCGTTGCTTTCGTCTTGGATTTTTTGTTTTCTGGGCTATTGACTAATTAAAAAACAGCAGAACTCGAGGCTAGATGGCATAATAAGCAACTGCTGCCTCAGTTTTTCGTATTCTTGCTACTTCTTCTTCATCGTCTTGCTGCCTTAAACGAAGGCAAGAAGAAAAGCAAAAAGCAATAAGAAAATGCCAAGCTAAAGTAGATTTTTACTCGTACTTTTCCCTAAATGACCCAATAAATTTGCTCTCATTATGACGCTGAGCCACGAAACGTTTTGTTTTGCTGCCAAAAAAAGGGAGCAAAATAAATGCTTCCCAAATCGTAGCGCAAATAAAACCCATCTACAACTAGCAGTATAGTCGAGTAGACCGGCCACACCTAGCTACGACTACTAACTGCCAGGTAATTGCGCTAAGCGCCATTGAGAGCTGGCCGGCGCGCATAATGAGCGTGAAAATACTTATGTAGTGCAAATATGAATTGGACTACGATTCGGCTGCTTTTGTTTTCGCCTTCCGCAGAACAAAAAGAGAAAAATGGGGAAATCTTGATTTTGCGCCCCGTTGACTTGGTTAACTACAATGTGCAGCTCGCATTGAATGTTCTCACTACAATTACAACTAAATTTCTAATGAACACGAAACGCTTGAATGAATTTTTCATTTGAGTTTATATCATTTGTCATATGAAGGTGGTTGTTTTGTGTTGGATTTTACAGTTGTTTGGACATCATTACCTTTAAAAAAGAATTTTAGAAAATTTGAAGTAATGATGATGCTCAAGCAACTGTATGATCTCAATGTACAAAGAACTTTCATTACATAACAACATTCATACTCATTAAAACCCAAGGGACAGAATGCACAAATATGTAAATATTTATTTCTAATCTGATAAAATCCTTTCAAACTTACATATATACATGAATATTATTGCTTAAGAAACTTAAAGCAAGCAGGATTTATAATTCAAATTTTGTAGCTTATACAAATTCTGTTTAATTTTTTTTATTTTAATTTTCAACACTTGATTTAATCTTAAAAATTGTTTATTCATTAATTGCAGAGTTTTAATAATGAGAAAATAGATTTCCGATAAAAAGATATTTATTTTTATGTAGCTTAATTTTTTAATCTCATTTTGTCCTTAAATAAATACTTTTTTGTGTAATTTAACAAAAATTTTTAAATTTTGTGTTAAATAATTTGTAACAATTTACTAAATATTAATTGAACTTTTTTTTTTTTTAAATATTTTTTATTATTTAGCAAATATTTGTATTAAATTTTTAAGTCTTTTCTTTTCAACTTTACATTTACAAATTTATCAAATGCCCCAATTGTGCCAAAAACCCTTATATAAATTGTTTACTCTTTCTAATTTCCTTGACTCTCCACGCTTATAGGCCAATAAATTTCGAAGGGTTTCATAATACTAAATCATAGTAAATTCCAACATTTGATCCTATCTAAAGACTACTACGTAATTCCCTTTCAATTTGTTTCGATGTGCTTCTGCCAGCCGCTAGTTTGGGGATGTGCACATCTGCAAATGTGTTTGTCTGTGTGTGTGTGGATGTGTTTGGATGTGTGTGCGTGGGCTACCAATTTTGTAACCAGGACCAAAATCTATGCTCAGCCGCTTAATTATGCCTAATTAGGCGTACCAGTTGCAGTTGCAGTTGCACGCACACACACACACACAGTCTCATCCTTTGAATTTGCGTACGAACGTGCTTTAACCTCTCTCTCTCTCACACGCTCTTTCCCGCCGTCTCTGTCTGTTTAGTCATTCAAGTGCCGCACATTTTGAATAATTAATTTGTGCCCTGCTAATTTACACGCTGGTTGACTGGCTTTTTGGTTAGAATTTCGGCCGAGAGGCTTTCACTAGCAGTTTGTTTGGAAAGAGAGGTCGATTGCACTTGCTCATCCTTTCCCCCTCCATACACTCTGCTCCCCCTCCCACACATTGCATGTTATTTGATTATTTTGTCGTTGCAGTTCTCGTTTTCTCTATATGTTTCTCATGTTGCACGTGTGTGTGTGCGTGTGTATGTTTGTGGTGTGGTCTGGCATATTTATGACACTCGTAATTAAATTTAATTGTTGCACTTTTGGAGCACGAGCGTACATCGCCTCGTTAGACTGCGGCTGGGGCGTTATAACCTCATCGTAGTTTGAGCTTAGCAAATGCAACACTTGCCCCACATGCTACGCCCTCCCCCCACCATTCTCCATCACATGCACGCAAGAGCCTTGCAACCTTCTGCTGTGTAACCTTCTGTTGCTTTTAATACCCTGGGAAAAGAATTCAGCCTAAAGCGGGTTGCGATATCTTGCTGAAAAAATGAGTCTTTATTGACGTTAAGCAAATATTTGAAGTACAGTGAGAACTCTTAAAAATTTCTACTTCCATTTTCGCATTAATTTTAAAGCTTTGATTGCGAAAACTGCGTCTTTTATCTGAAAGAAAATTCGAAAAATATAATGATTAATTTTTTTAAAATTAAACTTTTCAAAAGTATTGAAGACAAAAAGTTTGTTAAATGTATTCTTTGCTGAATTTTTTTTTGATAGTTAAACTTTTTATTTTTTCCTAAGATTTTTCCTTTTTTTTTAAACAATTATTTACAGGATATCTATTAGTCAATCATTTCTTCATCACATTTTTGTCACACTCTTGTTAACTTCGTCGTTGTTTGTTTTTTTTTTTTGTTTTTTAGTTTAGTTTGTCGCATTTCGTCGCCATCATAATATGGCTTACTCCACTTTCAGTTGCGTGCCGGCCCTTTTTTGATATGATAAGCCTTTACTTTTACCCACGTCCCCCCTTCATCCCCCTGTAAGCCCGTGTGGCGCCTCACACACAGCAGCAGGCCCTTTAATTGTAATGCTAAACGCTAAATCATAGCCTCACGTGTACCGCGTAATTAGCTTAAGTTGTAAGTCCCCCTGTTATAGAATTTCACTCGTCTCCTCATTACGATGGTGTCCACGGCTAATGACCACACACTAACACATACTAAATGCAAAGCCGTGTTTGCATGTGTATGTTTGTGATTTTTTGATTTAAATTTCACATGTTGCTTTTATTTTTTAGGTATTTTGTGCTTTTGTTTTTATACATTTTTATGAACTAACTGAACAATTTTTTTTATAGATCAAATTTCAAAACATTTGCACATACCAAATATTTGCGTTAGTTAAATATGAAGCGTGCCATAAGTATTTATGTTTAGCAAGCACATTTATAGCATTTATTTAATCGGATTTTACACTTTTGTATGTGTGTTTAAACTTGATCCCCAAAAAATAAAAGGGTCAATCAAATGTGCAAATATTTTGTAGCTCTATATTTATATCTATAAGTGAGAAGATTAAAGTATGTTGTGTTAACATCTAAACTTTCAACTTGAATCAAAATCATTTTCCAAATTCTCATCTGAATTTTTTTGTACCTTTTGATGTATGCAATTTGCCAAAATGTGCAAACTGCCATCAAAAATGAAATGCAAAATCATAAATAACAATGTTTTCACTATTTGCTTATGAATTATTCAACTAATTATAATCGAATACCATAATTATATAGATATATAATGAATTTCTGGTTCTCTATTGCAGATATTTAAGATATTTGCTAGTTTCAATTTCACATTCAATTGTCAAACACACACACACACACACAGACACGCATACACGCACAATAAATCATTTATAATCACACAAAATTGCATTTTGTATTATGTTGCATTTAATGTTGATTATTTGCTTAGGCTCAAATATTCGTCAAACATGCAAAATGAGTTTGTTAATTTCATTGAATTAAATGAGCGGTTTGTATTGTGATAAATACCTATTTAATCGTGCTTCACACACACACACACACAAACGTGACAATAAATATTTAATGATATGCTCGTAGAACAAAAAAAGCACGAAAAAAAAAACAAACAATGCCACAAAGCTGGCAAATAAATGTGGCAACACTTTCGCCTAACCAAAAAAATGTTGTGTATGTGTGTGTGTGTGTTGTAAAAACGCTAAGGAAGACATAAACAGAAACAGAGTGAAATGAAAAGTGAAAGAAAGTTGGCATCAGGCTGTTTTTTGCCTTGACTTTTTTGTTGCTGCTGTTACCTTTTTTCTTCACTTAAAGACTCTGAACTTACCTGCCGCCCCGAGATGGTAATGAAAAATGCGCGCCCTTTTGTTCGTATTTGCGAAGCTTAAACGCAGCGGGGGGATGGGACGTGGAGGCGGAGGGAGTTGTGCGGGGGCGTTTAGCCAGAAATGTTTGTCATGCCAAGGTATAACGGTATGCCGTCTTCAAGTTTTCGTTGCATATAGTTCTCATTATACCCTGTGGCATTCAAAAAAAAGTTTGGGCTTTTGAAGGTAATATGGTCAGGATCAGAGGTATATTTAAGAATTGTTCATTGCTAATAATGGAAGGAGTTGATGGTTTCTATGGCATTGTTTCTAAGTGTACTTAGGTCTTCTTCACTTTGTCGGAAAAAATAAAAGCTAGATATGACAACTAGTGCAAAGGTGAAATTTATTGGTTTATTTCATGGGATAATAAAATAATGCGGTTAAGTTCGAGTAAAAAAATGTTAATTCGTTAAATATTTTTTTTTTTTTTTTTTTTTTTTTTTATTATTTTCTTATATTATATATTATATAAAACTTACTTATTGTCAGATTACGACAGATTGTAAATAATAATAAAAAAATTTCATTAAAAAACAAATATTTTTTTTTGAAATTTTATATAATTTTATTTTTCAGAATTTCTCTTTTTTTTAACATTTTTAAATTTATATTTTCGAAATCATTTGTAATCATTGGATTTTTATGGGGCATTTGCCAGTTGGGTATTTGGTTTTTTATGCTTTCTAAGTTCTTTTTGCTGTTGCGACTGTTGTTGCCTTCTATTTTGTGTCGACAAAGTTTTTGAGTAAATGTCTTTGTCAGCAGGTGTAGCCCATGCAGGTGGCAGGTTGCCTTCCTGCCACGTCCCCCTAACCATCCTGCTCGGTTTGCCTGTTGTTGTCGTTGCTTGCTTTGCCTTTTGCAGTTTCATTACCTCGAAAAGAGATTTTTATTTAAAGTTGTTTGTGAAATAAACACAAAAAAAAATGCCATGTAGCATTTATGCGGTCTTTTGCTTTGTTGTTGTTGTTGTTGTTGCTGGGGCTTGCTTTTAATGCTAAAAGTTTTTGTGCCCGCTTTTGACCTGCCCTTGCCGCTTTTTTTTTTTTTTTTAGGGTGACCTGTGCTCGACTCGGAATTATTTAAGTAGGTTTCATTTGGTATAGAAATATATTTATGTCGAATTATTCCATGCATTCGTAAAATACGCTGTTTAGACACATTTTTCCAGTTCAGGACATTGATGTGTCCTTTGTATTGTGCCTTGCCTTTTGTTTTTCTGCAGACACAGCGTAAAATTTAGCACTCAATTACGCGTCGGCGATAAGTCGCCCGAGTCACAAGGAGTCGAAAGCCAAAGGCCAAAAGCCAGCGGCAGCTAAAGCTGCTAAAACATTAATGAAATGAGCCTCATTAAAATGCAACGAAATGTCACTTATCTCAAATTGAAATTGTAGCACAAACAATCTGAAAACGCACTGCCAGATGGCCAATTACAGCAGCTGATTCGACACGGCGTAAATTTTACCCGATAAACATCACATCGTATAACCTGCTAACAACAACAACAACAAAAACAATGGCAGTGCAAGCTTGTTAACGTCTAAAGATTGCTCATACAAGCAAGATATCTGTGTGACATTCAAATGGTAGCAACAACACTGAGACCAATAAGTTTATTCATACTCCTTGTGTTGGTATTTTTGCAATGTAGGTCAGTCTTTCAGATCCTTGCATAATGTGACAAAAGCAGCTTTTTTTTTGGGTGGGGGAGGGCGGTTTTTTTTCTCTTTCGTAAGGTAAGGTAAGCTTGATGCTTAGAGTGGATAGCGTTTTTGTGCTGCAACACGATGCAATGTTGACGAAAGTTGATTGAAGAGTTGCATTAAAAAGTTAGGTTAAGCTAAAACTCTTGGCGTGACCTTAAACACGACAAGTCAAATCTTAATACGAGTATTAAAAGCACTTAACTTATTACTAAAAATTGTTTAACGTGACTTTAAACGTTTTAGAGTTAATCATAATTACCTAAAATATGAACCTAAGGGAAAGACTTAGATTAAGTATGCAGCTTATCAAAAAAAGTTCCTGAAAAAGTAAGAAAAAAATCAAGAATCAAAAATTTTAAATTAAAAGTTTTAAACTGGAATGGATTTTTTTTTAAAATTATTTTTAACCTAATTTTTATCTTTTTTTTAACTTGATTTAAGTCTTATTGAATTAGTTAGCAAGTTAGTACTCTATTCAAAAATAACTGATTTATCTCTCTTTCTTAACTAAATCATTCATGCTCTTCTCGTTTAACTTCTCTCTGCGTATCTTTCATTAAGTCTAAAGATCAAGTTTCAAATGAAACTATATTTTTTTCGCCTTAACCTTTCTATAAATAAAATTGTTTGACTAAATTTGTTGACATGAATATGTATATTAATAAAAAACAAACCTTTTTTCTCTCAATACCCCAAAAAAATGCGTATCACTTCAGCAAATTGGTTTTATGTCGACACACGCACCCATCTCTAGTTACTGTTTGGCCAAGTAAAGCCATATTAAATGGCCAGCACAGCATAACAGCTAAAGAGAAAGGCCAAGCGATACAAGTAATGGCAATGGGAATATTTCTGATGCTGCTGCTGCCGAAAAGCATATACATACATATATATACACCACAATGGAAGCAGGGCAGCATGAAGCGGGGCGGTGCGGGGACATGCAGGCAATCGCTTCGAGTAGTGGAAGCAAGCACTTCAGGCAAGGCAACGCAAGGCAAGGCATGGCAAGGCGACTTGCCTTGCTCCAACTTTTTGGTTAACTGCAAAACATAAGCCGGTCACACAGCATTCATGAAAAGCGATAAAAATGGTCCTGGCATTGTACGTTGTTTCGGTAGCCTTCACTGCCATATTGTCCAAGAGTCGCATTCTCCCATTACTCTACACCCCTCCCCCTACCTTCACCCATCATGCCATTCCATTCCTGGCTGTTGTGTCGTCAGGTCCTTTTGTCTGGCTGCTGTACGCAAAGTGAGGAAAAATTGTGGGAAATTACATTTCGAGCATTGCGTCTATGGCTTAAGAGCTGCGAGAGGGGTAGGTGGGGTAGGGTGTGTGTGTGTGTGTGAATGGTTAAGGGGTGTGCGGGTGTGCTGAAATCCAGACTTAGCCTATTAGCATTCATATTAAAACGAAAGTGGAGCCATATTGCGTATACGCCATGGCACAATGTACAAAGTACGTACAATGCGTCGTATACGCAATGCCTTTCGCCTCTGCGTATGGGTACTCCTGATGCCAGAGACGCCAGCAAACAATCTGCTTTTACTTTTTTTTTTTTTTGTGCCTTTGCCATTGCCATTGCCAGCACTTGGGCAGATTTAAGGATTAACGTGCACGGCCCAATAACGAGCGACAACAACAACAACAACAAATGCCATAAGTCCTGGCTACTTTTTGATTTGGCTTGCCCATTGCTTAAAGCTTGTTGTTGTTGTTGTTGCCTTGGCATAAGAGCTGCGCAGTTAATTCCTTTTTGAGTAATACGCGTGTCCTTTTGCCCATAGACACAAAGACATGACCAAATTGCATTCGCACGCTGTCTATGTCGTTTGCTTTTATTTTTATGCCTATGATTCTTCCCCCCATTCCCTCTCAACTGCGTGCGGAGCTTAGCTGACAACATAGCTGCCTTTTATTAAAAGCCATAACTTGCTGTGGCCCCAACAACAAATTAATTAGATGTAAGGGATATGCCTAAGTAAACTAAACAAAAAATGCCTTCAAGACATGTCTCAATGTACATAATTCTTGGTAACTCGATTTTTTTTTTTGGCTGGGATGTTCATTAAAAAAGGTTGGATTAGGAAACAATTTTGCGTTTTTTTATTGTTGTTGACATAAGCGCGAGTTTGGTTAAAGCAATGGAAATAATGTTTCATCTGATTAAAAACTCTTTCGCACTCTGAAGAAAAAAGTGTTAAAATCTTACAAAAAAGCTAGTGGAAAACTACTCGAATCTAGCTAACAAAAGATTGTTAAATATATTTATTTTAAGGAGTCAAATTCCAAACAGCACTAAAATCTAATCGATTTAATTGTCAAACAAGCTATATGCACAAGTATTTACAAGTGCTTCGAATTACACCAAAAAGGATATTCCGTTGTCAATCGAGCATGCAAACAAATGCTCGTGCAATGAGGCGTGCCATGGCTTTTTCTTTTTTTTTTTTTGGGACATTGTTTAAAACATTAACCCTTTCGACAGCCTAGCCAGTGGCTAAAACAAAATTTGGGACTATGCTCTTAGACCAAATAAGCTGTCAAATTTTCAAAGCCAGGTCATCCCCAAGGCCCACCAAAAGTTCTATAAGCAACAACAGCCTCCAGCTCCCAAATAGCCTTTTTCTAACTAAAAACCAAATAAGACAACTAACCTTCGTTGTTTGACATTTTATTCACTTTAGTTTTAAAAGATGCTCGAAAATATTAAAAATTCTATTTATTTAACAGCACTTATTTGGGCGTTTGATCGCGCATGAACTCACTTTGAATAACTCGAAAGCTCCAATTAAAATGCGTTTTCGTGTCTGCTTTTGCTCTTCTGCTTACAAAATATCAGTTTACTGTTAGTCACTTACGTTTGTAAGTCAGGGGGTCTCAAACGTGCGTTAGATAGCGCCAAATTAGAAGTTGCTTATAAGCAACTGTTGTCCCGAAAGGGTTAACAAACAAGCCACAAAATAGTCCAACGAATCGTAGTGAGATGGTTGAGGGAAGGGGCGGAGATGTTATACAGGGCTTAGCTGAGGGCAACGCTTGTCTTTTAATCGATTGAATGAAAGCGCACGCTAATGTTCTAGCTAACCCAGGTACAATGGCAACAATTGAGAGCACACAATCTCTCTCCCACTCCCACTTCCACTCTCTCTCTTTCTGTCTCTGTTTTTGCTGAAGTCGTTTGTTGTTTGCGTGTTTTGTAGGTGTTGGCGTTTATGTGGCTTTGTCAATGCCAGTGGCTGCCGCAGCATGTAATGCCACACACAGATCCCCAGGGCACTTAAGGGCACTTTAGACGTGTGCTAAACACACACACACACACATACTAATACAAACGGTGTGAAAGAGAGCGCAAGAGAAGCTGGTCAAACTGGCGGCCCATTACACACACACACCAACATAGAGTACAATGTGCTTATCTGCTCGATTTTGTTGCTCTTGTTGTTGTTTGGGGCGAAACTAAATAATGCGCTTAATAGTGCAGCCCACCTACAGCAACAACAACTGGAACAGCAACAACGGCCCAATGCCAGGCAAAACAGGTCCAAAAGCAAAAAGCCTGGCGCGTTTTAGCCATTTGCTGCTGTGCTTTGTCTTGGCCATTAAGCTGAAAAAACTGGCAGCAGCAGCAGTCACAGTCACGTGTTGCCACGTCTGTTGGACATTGCCTGGGCAACACGTTGCTCGATTAGCATATCAATACAGATACACACACCCACACACACACACACGCACAAGTGTCACTTCATTATGCTGGCAGATAAAGCTGTGCCGCTGTTGCCATGTTGCAGCATCATGTGTTGTTGTTGTTGCTGTTGCGTTGTAACTTAATGAAATGAGCGGATTGAATAGTTTGCCTTTTGCATGCTCAATATACACACACGCACACTCACACGCTCACACACACTTGCGTTTTATTATATTAGAGCTTCCTTTTACAATTTTATATGCCATTGTTATGCGCGCCATCAGGCAAAACACACACATGCACACTGGGTAGAAAATATCAAATTACTACGTGGCACACTTTTATTGCTCCACTTGCCACACCTTGCATTTTGCGCTCAGTGTGTATGTGTGAGTGTGTGTGCCTGCTGGTGTGTGTAAACTACTTAATGGTGTGTAAATTTCACCACGCGTTCAGCTCTCTGTCTCTCTCTCTTCGTCGCTTGGTTTCAATTTTGCGGCTAAGGAAAAATTAATTTTGCTGTTGGCCTTATTTTTGTTTCGTTTGCCAGTTTTACAATTTCATTTCATGCAAAATGCTGCCAACTGAGCGTATACGTAATGTTATGTGCTCTCTGCACAATTATACAAGAAGCGCACACAAACAAACAAATGCACAGACAAATTTAATAAACCCAAAAACCCGTATAAAGGCAGCGGCTAACCAGCAAAAGCAATAACAACAACATTCAAACACACACACACAGCAATAACAAAACAAAGCCAAAAAACCTGTCTATTGTTGAACTGATGGAAAGCAGAGACAGCTGCCAGCTTTTGCTATTTTGGGTGCAACAAAGACAGTTTCGAGTTTAAGTCGTTTTGGTTAGTTAGTTAGTTAGTCAATTTGCAAAACCTGTGAGTATTTTCAAAGCTTGATTACCACTGGTCAACAATTGCTAAGCGAGAGAGGGTGTAAGGGGTAGGGTGTGATAGGTTGCAGTTGGATGTGTGTTAAGGTAATCATGTATTGACTATCCAACCACATTAGCATACGTTATCCAAGCTGAATCGGGGTCAGACAGAGAGAGAGATAGAGAGATTTGATTACGTATTTTGAGATTGTGTAATGATTTCTTAGAGCATTGAGAGAGATAGAGGCTTTAAAAGCTTCTTCTATGGGAAATAATTCTAAAGTCTGCGAACAAATATAAAGCAGTATTAGGCAGTTTGTAAGGCAGTGTTAGAAACGAAAACTTGATTGGTTTAGTAAATGGGATAAATGGTAATTTTGGTAAATTGGTAAATGCCAAAATTGAATTTTTGGGCAGAGCGTAACTTGGCTATGATAGACAGAACACAGAATATCAGCTATCTCTATCTGCAACTGATTGATGCAACAACTAACAATGCATGTGGCACGCCCACACTCTGGCGCATACGCCCACCACAGCCGACGGAACGAAGAGTTTTTTTTTTTTTTTTTGTCAAAATCAAAATCAAAGCCGTAACTGAAACCCTAATCGAAACTAAGCCAAAGGGGCAACAAATGTGTTCAGTGTGTGGGTGTGAGTGTGTGTGTGTGTTGCAAGGCCAAATAAATTTGCCATTAGAGGGTGTGAGGTGCAACACGCCCTTTTTTGTGAGGCGGCGCATAAACAATGCAGCTGCCAGTTAGCCAAGTTAGCTGAGTGACATTCAAGCGCCGTTGGCAAGAAATAACGAGTAACAAGAATTTACGATAGGAGCCAAAGCACACATACAGAATTGCCACACTTCGACAAAGGATGCCATGCAACTGCACCTGGCTGGCTGCTGGCTCCTGGCTGCTGCATCTCATCGAATCAGGGATAAAATTGAAAATGCTGCCTGCTGCCGGCTTCCTTTTTTGTATTGACTATAAATTTTCACTTACAGTTTGCAGGCAATAGTGTGTGCCGTCGAATCTTGGCATTGTCAATGCACTCTCCTCTCAATACGTATACGTAATATATATAAACACATACTCAAATATATATATATATATATATATATATATGTGTGTGTGCATGCATGTACAAATAAAAATGGCAAAAGAGTCCAAAGGGGTTAAGAGAAGTGAACACAAAAAAAAAAAAAAAAAATGGGGAGGGCATTGCATAGTTGCGTCGCCTGCCGGGGCCACATTTTAAATGCCAACATAAATTTTAACGCTACATGTGCATGTGTGTGTGTGTTTGGCCAGCCAGGATACTGCAGGCAATCGTTTATAATCAGAAAACCAGAAAATTTCATGTTGTTGCCTGGCCTGGCCCCAAATAAAAAGCAAAGAAAATATAAAATAAAATAAAAATGTGGCAACGGCTTTACGTACACCTCTCATACTCTTTTACTGCTATCTCCCCTTCGAATACACTCTCTTTATATATATATATTTTTGTTGCTGTCTGTCTGTTCTCTTCTTTGCTTCTTTGTCCATTTGCTGTGTGTTTTGTGTTCTAGTTGAAAATCTTTGAACTATGAAAAATTGATATTAGCTAAAAATACTTTTAGTCCTTCAGCTTACAACACACATACGTATATACTATATGTTTGTAATGTTTGTATGCGGCATATGTGCTGCTTACACCCTCCCGCCCCCCTCTTCACGTTGTGCCTTTTGTGTTTGTGCGTCGTCGTCGTCGTCGTCTGTTTGTCCGGGGCTACAGTTGGAGTGTGTGCACAATGATTAGGACTGAATGCCTTGACCTTAGTGACATCGTACACATTGTACAATTTACTCGGTAACTGTGATTCTCTCTTTTTTTTTTTGTATGTGTGTGTGTGTGTGTATGTTATTCTTCTTCTTTTTTGGGAATTTTTGGTGCCCCTGCTGTGTGTCCTTTTGGGCTTACTTTGGCTGCGTTTTATTTAATAAAGCAATTTACGCTTGACTAACATAAGTTATTGTTCAAACGCACTTATTTTTGCCCAGAGACAACTGGCCTGGGCCCACACAGATAATTTGTGGTGCACGACACACACACATGCCACACAGCCAATTTGGGGACTATTTTTATAGGCATGTGTGTGTGTGTGTATGTTTGTTTTTGCCACTTGTTACAAATGGTTGAAATTAATTTACATAATAAAAAATGAATTAGTTGTAAGTACTCGTTCTTGTTTTTGCTGCCATTCATGTTATAAACTCATTGGGATTCGTGATGTTGGCCATTTCTCATGTCGTTGGTAGTCGCAACAGCGTTTGGCCATGATTAATTAAGACAAATTGGTTTTGGCTAGTTGACAACAACAGAAAAATGATGTGACAAGTTCGTAAATGTCATCAAAAGCCAAACAAATAATGTGGCCCAAAAGCTTTGCCCATCACTTAAATGCTTATAGATTTTTATCAATTTCAATTTGAAGTTGGAATTCTCGTACTTCATCTTATTTCTTAAATTGTTTAATGCCATTATAGCCAAGGTTCAAGGTTTCAACACCACTTTTACTTAACTTTTGCTTATCCTTTAACCTTTAGTCATTCTTCAAAAAAAATCGAACCTCTTTGGTGGCTTTTTTTTTTTAAAAATCACGAAACGCCAATCAAGCCAATTAGTTTGTCCCCCTTTTTCACACAGAGTCTATGGCATACTTTGGAGGCCACAACGCTATCAGCTGCAGCTGCCAAACTGCTCAGGATTCGGATGCCCGGTGTCAACTCTGCCTTTAACCTCACCCAAGCCATTTAACCACCCACCGCCTAACGCCCGTCATCACCGCAGGCAACGCTTGCACCTTTCTGCATTACAAATGAACGTTGCAAAACAGAAAAATTCTTTTTTCATTTTTTTTCTCTCACGCTTAGCGTTGCGGCACATTTTGTTCCCTTTGCCACTAACTTTATATTCATTTTTTTTTTGTGCTCTTTGGGTGAAGCGCACATCCGCAACTGTAACGCCTGCAGCTCTACACGGCTGAGCTGCTGTCTGCTGATGTTCCTCTTCCTGTGCCACGTGCCCCTTGTGCCGCATTTGGTGCTGCTGTTTTATGCGTTTTGCCAAACTGTCAATCAATAGAATTGTGTGGTTTTTTGTGGTGCGTGTGTGTGTGTGTGTGTGTGAGGCTTTTTACGAGAGGCGTGGCCGCATTGTTGCCGTTGCAGGCGGTTGAATGGGGGGGTGGGGCGTTGGGGCGTGGCTACGTGCAACGTCAAAGTTAACGTGCATCACGTGGCGTGCGCCTAAAGTGCTGCAATGCTATTTTTCGCTTGGTGACTGCGCTTTGCCTCGGTAACATTTGCATCGGCATTGCCACAAACACAGAATGCAAAAAAATGCTGTTGTGCACAAAAACAAGTATGTGTGTGGGGTGTGCTTGACGGTTGAGTTAGCCTGCAGATAGGGTTACGTAAAAGCATTTAAAAATGCTCTTTGATTTGTATAATTAATTGAATAACAATTTATTAATGCATTGTTCATCAATTATCGTAACTAATCGAATGGGTTTTCCTGTGAATTAAGGTTAGTTAGGATGAGTTAAAATAGATTTCATGCGATTTTTAGTTTAAATTAAACGAAAGTTATGGCTATGGATCGCTTACAGATCTCAATATCCTAAAATTTTGCTGAAACGAAAGCAATTTATCAGTCTAAGGTAATATTTCTTACTTAAAAGCTAATATTTTTAATAGTTCTAAAGGTTATTTCTTACAAAAACATCATTTAACCTCGTATCGATACCCAAAAGCTTCAAAAAGCCAACAATAAATGCGAAACCAAACATTTGAATATACCCAAAAATGTTTTGTATACCTTTATTCATCTACCTTTATGCACTTATAATAGCCTTTATTCTATCCACATTCTCAAGGGGTATTTAAAAATGGCCAAAATGTCGCTGCCAACAAGTGTCGTTGATGTATGGCTAGGGAAATGTCCGTTGGTCAGCAAGCCAAAGGCATTGAAGTCAGCAAGGCAAAAATATTTTGGCAATAATTTAAAACGTTGCCGGCGTTACCGCCCCCTGAATAGGCCCAATTGTGGTCGGTTCGCCGACGAAAAGCCATGTAAAGTGCAAAATGTTGCCATTCACAGCGCGCATTTCTTTTGCTCGTTAGCGTTTGCCCAAAAAAAAAAAGTGGAAGGAAACCGAACACTACCAAAAAAGAAAAGCAAAAAGGACGAGCTGAAAAAAAAACCTCAAGTTGAATGCGTTTTGCATGTGGTGGCTTGGATTTTGTTGGGGTCCCCTTGCGCTTCATTGTCGTCCTTGATGTGGTTGGGTCGAAATCAATATGTCTCCTTCGCCTTTGCCGAGCTCTCTGGCCATTCGACTTAGTTGGATACTAACGGAAGTTGACTGTCTGCTCGCTTAGGCATGCAACGCAGCACTGACACACATCTGTCTGTATGTGTGAGTGTGTGTGTGTGGGGAAAGTCATGATTATGTCTAATAGATGTCCAAGTCAATCGATGTTAAAGCACTTGACACTTGAGCTCTTTCCTTTGGACGTGCCAAAGTCAAGCATTAGATAACTTTCGCCTTCTTCCACCATGCACAAACTTTACTAAATTGCATTGTTAAAGAGTTAAGCGCAAAAAATAACTTAGAAAATTGCGTTTTCTTAATGCACTTGCATAATAAATGAGATGCGACAGTATTTTGGAAACTAAATAATAATAATTTAGCAAAATGTATACATAAGCTGCAATCGAACCAAAAGCCATTAATAGATCTCAACAACAAACGCAACAAAATGATTACGTACGGGTGATATGGTGAAAATATATTAGTACTATTCATAACAAAGTCAAAAATAAATTCTTATATTTTTTAATAAAGAACTGAAATTGTATTTTTTACGACACGAAAAATCCCAATTTGTATTTCGTACGCAAAACGTAAAACTCTTTGCTGTGCGCCGTTAAAAAAAGTATGCAAAAAATATGGGCTGACAAATTTACTACTTTCACCGCAACAAATAAAAAATAGAGCAAAAAAGCATTGCGTATACGCAATGTGGCGCGGCGTTCGGGCAATAAACACACAAAATGCTGGACGCGGCTGGCTAAGAAATATGACCGTTGCGGCGCTTAAAACAATTTAAAGCGAAACAAGTGTGCCGCAATGTTTGTTAGTGTGTGTGAGTAAGCAGATTTTGTTGCTTGTTTTTTTTTTTGAGGCCAGCAAGGCGCATCTTAAAAATACGCTTTAATGCTGGCCAATGCTTGTCTGATTTCAGCCTTGGCAACAGCCAGCAGCAACAATAACAATAACACCCCGGGGAGTGATTAAAATATAATAAATTTAAGTTGAAAAATAAGAAGAAAAAAAAAATAAAGGGCAGCAGGCATTCGGGCAGACACAAACCATAAGAGATTAAGTGCTACCCACAGCATTAAACCGCACATGCAAACGCCACCGCCGCTGCCACCCCTCTACCAAAACCGGCACATGGTGTGTTGGTCCGGCTGTGGCCCAAAAGTGTGAACATAATTTAACATGCAGCCAAGTTCTTGCTTGGCCCGCATTTAGACAATGTTGAGAGAGAGACATGATGCCATGCTTTAAAGCTGAATGCGAATTTGATTTGCGGCATTTTAATTTATGAACTGTATGCTGAAACAGAAAAACTGGGTAAGAAGGCGCCATCACGTCAAGCTGCCAAACATGTTGCCAAAAACATTTCCCCTGTACAGAAACAGGCCACAAAAACCTCGCAAAAACCCGCCCTTCTGCATTTTTGAGTCGCAGCTGTCAGAGTCGCTTTTATGTTGAATGCCAAATCAAGCAGCTGACTTCGCTGCCTTGACTATTTTTTTTTTCTCTGGTGGCGGCTTTCAGCTTGCCTCCAAACTCTTGTTGAATTTTTGCTTCGTTGTTGTTGTTTGTTGTTGCTTTATCTGTCTATCTGGCGTTCAGTGTTGCATATGTGTGTGTGTGTGTGTGGGCGTTTTCTCGGGTTATCAGCGTTGGCATAAATCTTTTATCTACCAGCCACAGCTGGTGCTGCTCACCCCCTCAAGAGTTTTGGGTTTTTGGCTTTGGATCTTCTACTTTATGCCTAATGAATACGCACAAAGTTGCTAATGAAGCAACCAGTCGATAGGAGGCACACACACACATATACATATTTATGTCTGGTACATACATATATGAATAAAGAAGAAGAAGAAAAACACACTGTTTTTGGCTTTTATGAGTATGCATAAGCGACAGATTGAATAATCACACCCTCGGGAGGAGAAATGCGCATAATAAGTTTGTACAAAAGATTGCACTGAACGAAAAACCAAATGGTAGCAGTGTGTGTGTGTGTGGCAAGAGAATGTGGCATATAATTAGAATGTAAACAGGTTCATAAGGTTTGAGTAGACATTAAAGTAAGTTATAATACGATTTTATGTAGTAATAATTTATATTGAAACTACCTTCTAATAATGTTGCTTATGTTTGTGCATTCCACTCATAATAATTATAAATTATGTTCGTGTCCAGAGTAAACTTTACTTATGTATCGAATAATTTGTTTGATTGCAAAACAGCTAGTTAACAGTTTCAGTTAACAATTTGCAAATATAATTTGGTAATTTGATTAAACAACATTGAAATAATTCAGTGTATTCAGCATTACACTAATTTGTTAGATAAACAAAATATTTTGCATTTTTGTTGCAACTAGATAATTAACATTATCAGTTATTATTGTTGTTTGTTAAATAGTTGGAGTACATTAAACGAAGAATGTTACTTTGATTTCAGACTGCAAAGATTAATAATTGATTGCATTTGCTTCAATCAAGTGGGTCCCCCAAATGTTGAGTGCTCTTTGCTGAACTTTCAACTTAATTAAGAACTATGCGGCTTAAAAAAGTTGCGGCTTATGCAACCAACTCGATTGCAAAATTGATTTTGACCCCTTTCTTTCTGGCTTAGTGCTGTTTCTGCTCTCAAGCGTTGCACTTAATGCGGCCAGAAAGTAGCAACACACAAAAAAGTAGAGGACGATAAAAAGCTAGGAAAATGCTTATTGTGAAGCTAACGTTGTGGTCGTTAAGGGGGATGGGGGGGCCAAGGTGTATGGTGTACGGGCCAGCAAATGGTAAATAACGATAAATAGGAAAAAAAAGTTGGTTCAAAACTGCTTGGCCAGAGGCAAAGTCAATGATGTTTGGGCCACTTCACTGCAGTACAGTGGCAACAACAACAACAACAACAACAACAAAAGTCAAGTCTAGTGGCAGTTGCGTGCTTAAAGCGTAAAATTGTTTGTTATAAAATTCAATTGCAGCTGCGGTGCCTCTTGCTGTTGTTGTTGTTGTTGTTGTTGCAGCCCTAATGCGCCAATGCAATCGTCTAGAAAGTAAGCGGAAAAAACGAGTGGAAGGCAGGAATGCCAAGAAAGTTTAGCTTCAAACTTGAGTTGGTTCTTTTGTCTTGCGCTGAGATTGTGTTGCAACGAGTTGCGCTATCAGTTTCAGCCTGCCCCTAAGGGGTTAAAGGGCTAGCTGGTGGCATGCCACACAACATGCAAATTGGAATTGGCCACGTTTTCGTTAACGGTATTGAACATGCACGAATTGGTTTTAATCAAAAAGCGTTGAGAAAATGAAAGAATAATTATATAGACATTATATTATTCGGTTTCAGAACTAAAAGTCATGAAAAAAACAAAAGCTAATGATATTTTTAAAAAGGAAACAACAATTTATTGATTTAAAAATGAATGTTTATAGAAACTGTTAAGAGCTTTTGTTTAATAAAATATGTTTGATTTTTTTTATGGCGTTTTTGACATTTCTATAACACAACAACATCATAACAAAATATTTGGCTTAAGTCAAACTAAACTTTTATAGACACGCGTATAAATAAAATATGTCATAATGATGTAAACTTATTATTAAAACACATTTTGTGCTGCGTGTCAATCAAATCACACACGCACACATCTCCAGCGCTAATGACATGCGCCTGGGCGATAGGCAACACTTTTTGTTTAAATTCTGTAGCACAAACAAAAGAGCCCAAACGAATGTGTATGTGCTTAGCAATTTGCTAGTTAGTTGAATGTAGAAAGGGTATGCATTACGCCTGTGCCAGATTATTATGTTATATAAACGAAGGCGAGTAGAAGGCGAGTTGTGAGTCAGGTGAAGTCGTATTAGCCTTTATGATGCGCCATCGTAGCCTCTGGTTGCCGTTGTCATGACAGCCATAAGAAAGTGCGTGGCAAGTAAGAAAGAGAGAAGTGGCAACCTGTTGCCCCTGGATGTGTGTGTTGTTCGTGTGCTTGTGCTTGTTATATAGATCGTGGCTTGACGTCGTTTGACAACAAATTGCGCATATCAAATTTACGAAAATGTCTGTGTGAAGCCTTGACAAACTAATAGAATTTGTTGCCTGACTGCCTAACTGCCTTCACTGTCATTTGTCGTTGTGTCGTCAATGTGTGTGTGTTCTGCTCAAAGTGTTTGGTAATGGATCCCCCTTTTTTCCATACCCTACTCCCCTTTCGCCCTTAGTTGTAGGCGTTGTCAAAGGACTCGCAGCTGGGGCTAATGCCGCAATTTCGCGCTTTATACGCGGTTTGCGTGACAAACACAGACACACACTCGCGCTTAGACTAAAACAAATATGCATACATATGAGTGTGTGTTGAGTATGTGTGTATATATGTATATCTTTTTATTATCAAGAGGACAACGCCTGGAATTTACATATTTGCGGCATTAGAGCTGTTGCCTATATTAATGATTTTTATAGTAGTATAATAATGCCGTTATCACGCCGTAGTTCATTCACTCATGAGCCATAACATCAACATGTAGATATGGCTAATTCATTTGTTTTCACAATGTTAACAATTCCACATTCCGGTTTTTTCTCCCTTCCCCTCTAACTCGTTTGTTTTCAGACATGTATTTTGAATTTTGATTGAGTTGTTGCACATAATTTATGGCCACTGTCTGTGTTACGTTTTCTATAGATTTTCATTAGTGACGGCGGAAAAAAGCATTAATATACATTTTGTGTATGTGATTTGTTGTTGCTGCATTATGCAAATTAGTGTCGCGCATAAATTGCTGCCAAAATTATTATCCAGTCTCTGCTTCCTTTAATTAAATGACAAAACACAAACAAAGCAGAACCAAAATTTAAGCTTCAAACAAAAATCTTTCTATGTGTTTTCATTTTTCGGCCACTGTGTTTATATTTTTATTTTTTTTTGCCCATAAACAGAATTAATGACCGGATTCTAATGTTGTGACGTAAATGAGTTTGTGAAAGAGAATTTGTTAGCATAGAAGAATATAATCGATAAATTAACATTATTGAAGTTCGAATAGACACAAAAAGAGTTTCTTTTTTGCAAAAACATAATATTGTTTTAAAATGTTGTTTATGGCATCCATTTGTTAAGTAATTAAATATGCAATTGTGTTCATAGTGAAAGGACATTGATTTTAATTGGCAATAAAGTTTGTAGTTGTGATTTAAGCACTTTTTTTTATATGGAACAGTAAACTTTTAATAATGATTATGGTGTTTGATCTTTGATAGTTAGTTCGTTGATTCTATCCATAAATATTTTAAGTACAATTAAAACATTAACCCAGCTTTGATCTTAAACAAGTATTAAAGCATATCATCGGAGTGTGTCCAATCATATAATATAAAGGTTTATATCTGCAATCCTGCCTTGACTGCCTCTGCAGCAGTTTATCCAATCAGTTTGGCCCAGCTAATTGCTATAATCCGCTTGCTTTTACTCTAGATTTTTTGGGGCGGCTGGCGGAGGCGGTATGTGTGTGTGTGAATGAATGTATGGCGCCTTAATGAATGAGTTTGCGTGCAGTAAAGCTGTTCCAATTAGAGGAAAAACAGCTGCATTGAGCTGTTGCCATAGTACTCTCTCTCTTCTTTTCACTCTCTTGTCTATTGGCAGAGACATTTCAAAGTGTTGTTGGTTCCTATTTTTCCACAGAACCCTTTTGAAATGAACTTTGCTTTGTGTTGATAATTGCTATAAATTAAAGCGTTTTGTCTATGGAATTTTCACCATTGATAATTTGCATTCAGCATACACAAAAAACCGCCAACGGCCAAAACAAAATTTTCATTTCAATTTTTTGGGGCATTGTGCGAAATAATGTGGGCTATAATTTTGCTAGGTTGTGGTGATGATGCGCTCCTTTGCTATACCCTGTACAGGTGAAAAAGCGGGGGTGGCAATCCAAATATTAAGTATACGCCTTACAAAAAGATGCCATAAATGGTTGTTAAAACTCTTAAGCACAAGTTTCTTATCCCTGCTTACAGGATATTTAACCGGACACAACACGATTACTTGTACTCCTCCTCCTTGCAACTTTATTTACCTATTTAGCTAAGCATGATTATTACATAACATTTTATGCTTTTAATCAAAATCTCAGCACAAGCGATGATAAATGTGCTGCCAGAACAGCATAGAATCAAGGAGTAGAAGGCGGTGGCGTCGGCGGTGGTGCGGTGCGGGGATGGCAAATATTCATAATTCAATGTTTAAACCGCAATTCATGTTCGTCTTTTTTATTCGGTTCGTTGGTTGAGTTTTCGCCGGGTTTTTGCTTGCTAGCTGCCAGTTTTGCTTTTTGCCGCTTGCTGCTTGCCGCTGCTGCTATTCATATTAAAATTGGTGGTGGCAGCTGCTGTTGGTTGCACCGCAGCTTACCTTGGGTAAACCTGGAAAAACGCTTTTGCATTTTCATAAATTTTTTTTTTTTGGTTTTACCCACTGAAATCGACCCTGTTTTGCAGTGCAACCCCCTCCCTCGCCACCGCCACAAACCTTTTCGGACAGGCTGCCCCACATTGCTGTCTGAGGTATAACCGACTGCATAATTTAGCCTCAGTGTTGCACTCGACAACCCATGGCTTGAGTTTTATTTCGCTCAACCCCTTTGCCACTTGCCACTTGCCACAACCCGTTTTGCAGTTCATGCGCCATTTTGTGAAGAGATGAGAGAGTGAGAGAATGTTGCAGGACTGTGTTGCCGTTATGCAATAAAATTGAAATTAATTTTTAGTGATTGCGGATGCGGTTCAATGTTGCTGCCACGCCCCACCTATCACGCCCCCTTTTGTGGCTGTTAACCAACGCATAATTTCTCCCACAATTTTTGGTCAGCGGCGGTTTTGACACCGCATATTGTTAAGCCCGCAATTGAATTGTAAATTCTTCTCTCGCTCCGCATATGGTTAACATGCGAAAAAAAACAGGAGAAATTCCTTTTAAATTTTTTATTACGTATACGTATTAATGCATTTAGTGGCTTGTGTAAAAAACAACAACAACATAGACATATGTAATGAATATGAAAATAATATTTGTTTCTCTTTTTTGTATACTTTTAGGCTAATACACATCAAATGCAATTAATGCAGACATCATCAATCGCTTAAAAAACAACGGCAACAACACGAAACACAGGTAATTTAATATTCGTTACAACAAAACAAATAAAAAGCATCCACTTATTGGCATTGATCTGACCGAAAATTGACACTCAGTTACCTGCATATATATAGCGCATTTAAAATTGGCTGAGAGCTGTATTAATTACAATTTCGTGTCATCAAATGTTTCATTAATGCGACAGCCGACAGCGAGCGAGGGATCTATATGTATGTATGTATGTGTGTCTGTCTGTTTGGGTATGTATGTATGTATGTAAAATCATAAGTGCCTTGTGCGGTTTAAAAGTGTTTCACACATACCGCTCATCCGCAATGATGACAGCTTACAAGAAAATATCATTTAGAGCGCTTAACTGTCAATTGATTGACTAACTAATTGAGTAATGGAAAGCGTCCCATATAAGTTTAAGTATCCCATTAGTTTGTTTTGTCTTTACTTTTAAAATAAATCAGTTTAAAGTATTTTTCAAATATTTGCATAATCTTCATTAACCTTCAAACATTGAAATCATTTAATCTACCCCTTCTAAATGTTATTATAACAGAGCATTTAATACTTATCTCTCTTTTTGCTTTTTCATTTGATACTAATCCTGGTCAAAGTAAATATTAAATGATGGCCAAAAATGTGAATTTTGAAATGTGGGATAAATTGAAAGTCTGCAATTATTTGCTAACGTTATCGTAATCGTTATCGTTTTGCTGCAGATTAGCCTTAATCATTTAGCAATTAACTCAATTAGCCAGCCACAAAATTTGGCCACAAACATCTTGGCCACACAGAGAGGCAGAGAGAGAGAAAGAGAGACAGTTTACAATTTCTATCTTAGCCATGTTTACACTTGACCAATATACGAGTGTCATTGGGCTTTGGACCAAATGGTCGTTAGTTTGGCTTAGGTGCCCTCAACAGGCCTCCCCTACCCAGAAAACCCTCCAAGGGTTACTTTATAGATCAAATAAATTTTGAACAAAATTGTCGTTTATCTTGAATGGGGGTTGAACCGAAAAAAAAGAAGGGAAGGGAGCAAAATGTTGCTACCCTTAAAAATTTCGGTTGGCTTTAATTAGTCTCAGCTGTTGTAGCCATGGTAATGCTTGAACTTTTGACCAAGTTTCTTAAACAAAATGAAATTTCCTGCTTGTGCCATCAAACCCTTCCTGCCTATTGCCTGCCTTTGTCATGCTGGCTAATTGAAACGTTTATAATAAAACTTAATTGTCTTTTGCCGTCGTTGTTGTTGTTTCTCGTTCCCAAGTTTTCTCACATGCATTTGTTTGTGTTTCTTACTGTTTGTTGTAATTAAATGTTGGCCATATTGTCACGTAGCTGAGACATTTTCATTTTCATTTTCATTTTGCGTTCATGTTCATGTTGACAATTGCACAAAAATTGTCAAAGCAAATATTTGACAAAGCTAAATGCACTTTCGACTCAACTCATTGAGTCAATTTAAATGTTTGGACAAAAACCATGTCGAGTGCTTTGACACTCATTTAACAGCCATCAACGATTACTTTAATCTATGCAAATATGCTTAAGATATATGTAAGTATATGTATATAAATTTATGGTATGCCAATTAGTCACAAAGTCCATCAATCAATCAAACTATCTAAAACAATTTGTTGTTACAATCAATAACTAATTTGCATGACATATGTACGCTTTTGCGAAAACTTGAGTATTTATTAAGCACTTAAATACAAGTTAAGTAATAGGTAGCTGCTTAAACAGGCAAACATGACGTCAGTTAAGTTTTGCAACACTTTTGAAGGTAACCTTCATGCGTTCTTATCGAATTCTTGGAAGTTCTCAAGCTACTTGGTTTGAGTAAGCGTATACTTAATATAGTTTTTCTCCGAAGTCAAAATCTTTAAGTATTCCCTTAAGGTACTAGTTGTAAACTATATATTGTTTATTTGCATCTTTTATTATATTATCCGAAAAAATATCTCAACGCTTTTACTCATAAATGTTCTAATGTTCATCATCTGAAGTTCTCAAGTCTTCAAACTTATTCTACAGCTCAATATTATTGCACTTAATGACTTTTCCAACCATTTGCTCAGCTTGACTTCATATTTATAAGCTGTTGTTACAAAGAGCAAATTAGAAATTCCACTATAATATTATCTTTTTTTCTTCCGTTTTCTTATGTTTTGTTTTGCTCCCTCATTGTCTACATTATGGATGCAGCTGTATTTATTCTTTTACCTTGTTTCTTACACTTCCTTTTACGCTGCAGCTGCTGACTTGTTTTTTTTCTTTCTGTTTTTGCACTTGATTTACTTGGCAGCAGCAATGTTTTTTATTAGTTGTAACAATTTTGCAGGATACGCTTCGTTCCGTTTGTTGCCTTTTGCCACGTTTTGTTGCTTCGTTTCACATTTTGGTTCCTTCTTTCCATTTCATTGGTAATTTTCATTTGGCTCGTTTGCTTTACAATTAGCTTTTCTATTTTTTCTATATATATATATATAAATTATTTTCTTAATATATGAGTATTTGGTGGGATTGCGGGGGGGTGGCAGCAGGAGCCGTCATTTCCGTTTTGTTTGTATTGCTTTCTGTTTTTGTGTTTTGCTAATTAAGCTCAACATTTTGTGTGGCCATTAATCAAATTATATGCTTTTTCTACTGTTTTGTGTAAACGTTTAACAAAGGTTCTTGTTTAACACCATCCCTCATAATTTTCCTCCCCTTTTGGAGGGAGGGACACTTAATTAAAAGATTAGTTCTCAAAACTTTGTGGCAAAGAGAACTTAGCGTCAACATCTAAGCAGCTAACAAAGGAGAGAGCACGAGCTGTGCTCTGCGTTCTGTTTGCCCAAAAAAAACTTTAAACAAATAAAAGGAAATTGCAAAAGTAAACACATTTAGACACACACGCAAACACACACTAACACACACTCAAACAAACACTTGTTAAAAACTGAATAAGCTCGAAAGTGTGTGTGTCTGAAAAATTTTGCTGAACTTTAATTTATATGCAGTCAACAAGGTTTGCACTTTAAAGTCTGACACTAAGCTTAATACTCCAGCTGCATTCTTTCTCTTACTACTCTCTCTGCTACACACACACACAGCTCTTAGAGCATTTCATATAGTACGTGTTACGCATACGCTTCAACTTTAGCCCACTTGACAAATAGCAACTGGTCGGACGGAGGGGTTTGGCATAAAACAAAAAGTTGCATCATTCGAAAGTTGCATAGGTAAAGGATGCACCATCCCCATTCACTTTAAACCATAACACTTTATTATTATATAGTCTAACACACAGGCTTCCTGTAAATTTAAACGAGGGTAGTTTGCATTGTTGATTTATTTTATAATTTTTTGTTTGGTTCTTGCTTATCTTAATATTACTAGGCGTATACTTATTTTCTTGTAGATAGTTGTCGATATGAGGCTTATAAATTAATGAATATTTAAAAATTTTATTTGATTTGAATGTTTTCCTCATTATTTTGCTTCATTGTTTCATTTTATGTATTATTTATAATTAATTGCATAGCCCTCGCTAGTTGTCACTAATTTGTAGCTGATGTAAACACGCTTTTAATTCCACCTTCTGTTAATTTTTTTTTACTCTTTGTGGTAGCTAATTTTTTTTTTTTAATGTCTGGCGGCATTTTGCAAACAAATTTACAAAGTTTAATTTCACGTTAATAATGTTATTTTGCTGCCGCTGCTGTTGTTGTTGTTGTTTTGTATATTTATTTATATATATTAATTTCTTTGCTTTTATGACAAAGTTAGACGTCGGTCGTTGCACCAACACACACACACACTCACACACACGTAGAAAGTTAATATGTATTTATTAAAAAAAATTGTTTGACGCTTTTGGTGGTTATTTATTTTTTTGTGTTTGTTACCCGTTAGAAGTGAACTTTGTGTTCAAAGGCAAAAGCAAATACATACGTACATACACATTCATATGTACATATGTTTCATTACCAAGTTGATGTGCCGCTCGCGTGTGTGCTTGTCAGTGTGTGTGTGTATCTGTGTGTTGGTTCTAGAGATTTAATTGGTTTTTGAAAAAGTTCAACAAGCCATGCTAATTAGTTGCATGTTGCTTTTGCCTTTGAATGTGCCACATACTTAACTCGACAGGTGGTGCGGTGTGGTGTTGAGTGGTGCCGCTGCCGCTGTTGCTGGTGGCAATTGTGGTCCATTCCATATGCAAGTTGGGCTAGTTACTTAATCCGCAACCAAACTTTTCAATCGTACCAAGCGTGTTTTTTTTCTCATTTATACAAGCATCAAAACTTTTTTGTTTTATTTTGCATACTGACTCGGCTTTGAAATATATATATTTCAGACGTAACTGTGTGTGTGTGTGTTGCAACATGATCAAAAGTTGTTTGTTTTGTTTCGTTTTGTTTGCGACTTGTGAAAAATAAATTTTGGTATGTTCTTGTTTGTTGTTTGTGTTGTTTTGTTGACTTGCATCAAGTAATCGCAGCGTGTGACACAATAAATGCCAACCGAAAAACTCTTCGGCAATGTTGCACACATGTTGCAATGATGAGGGGCAAGGGGGCTTACATACCATAGCATTGTGTAATGTGCAAAAAATTGGGCCCAAGTTGCCATCTCAACTGCAAAATAATTAAATTCCAGCGCTCAACTTTATGCTCAAGACTTTTGCCTTTGCAAAATATCTTTGTAATTTTATGCAAAAAAGCTGCAGGGTGTGTATAAGTGTGTAAGTGTGTGTGTGTGGTGTAAGCTTGTAGCTGAAAGTTATGCCCTTAGCTTATTGCTGCTTTCCCGCTGTGCATTTATGTTGTTGTTGCTGTTGTTGTTGTTGTTGTTTGCTTTCTTACGGCTTGTCAGTGGCTCAGTGGCTCAGCGGCACAGTGGTGCAGCTCTGGGAATTATATCGTTTGGTTCGTTCTTGTTCTTAGTGTAGTTGTTGTTGTTGTTGTCATTGGCTTTTTGTTGCAGTTTTCCTTGCACAAACCGGAAGGAAATGAGCAAAAATGACAAAGTTAACGGATGCGCACAAAACACAGTGCACAGAAAGCCACACACACACACACACACACTCATAGACACAAAGGAAAGGAGCTAGCATGATGTCCTGCGTGTATGCCCAATGCAATGGCACAGGATATGTGTGCGGAAAGTACGAAAAATTTTACATGTATTTGATTTATGTTCTGCTCTTAACTCTCAAGCAACAACACCACTGCGACCTGTCACAGTGCTGGCGGGAGTGTGTCTATGTGTGTGCGTTCCAATACATGCATATTTTAGCACTTTTGCCAGAAGCCCAAAATGTCCTGGCAAAGTAGTTGTTATTGTTGTTGTTGTAGTAAGCAAATCATAGCCTACATTTCCGTTTTTGTTTTAACAAGCCAAATGCGAGTCTTCTTCTCTTTCTCTTACAATCTCTCTCTGTCTCTTCTTCTTTGTACCCATTTTTGAAAACGCCTGGGAGAACACACACACACATACATTTTACTTTCAGGCTGTGCAAGAGTTTCTATAAATTTTCCAAAGACTTTGCATGTCAAAAAAATTATCCAAAAAAAATAATATGCAATTGTCAGAGAGGTTTTTTTTTTAAATAATGTTGAACTTAATGAACTCAAGTTGACTGTCAACAAGAAAAATCCATAAATATATACACAAAATTAGACGAACAAATAGAAAGAGATGGAATGATAAGCGACAGAGAGAGAGAGAGCGAGCGAGCTAGTTGAGTGTTTGAGTTCAAGTTATGCCTTTTTTTTGGCCTCTTTTTGTTTTGTTTTGGCTTCGTTTTGAAATTTCATTTATCAGCGCCATAAAACGTTACTTAGCATGGCTGCCCCCCACACACTGCCACTGCCCCCAAGCCACACTCTTTGACTCGTTGTGACTCTTAACTGGGTGGGGAAGCCTCCATCGCCCATTGCCCATTGCCCGTGTCCCGTGTCAACAGGCAATTATTATAAAAGCCTGGGACTGGGTTACCTACCAAAGGGGGTTTCTTCTATATTCCAACTGTTGCCCGGCTGTTGCAGGTATGTGTGTATGTACGTGTGTGTGTGTGGACTCTGCCCGGTCTACAATTACAACAACGACTATGCTAAATGCTTGGCGACTGAAAAATGTGGCTTTAAATTGCATGAAATCATCGCCGCATTCCGCAAGTAATGAAATTAGCGATAGCACTTGCCCTACCTCTCTACCCTGCCCCTCTCTAAACAATGCGTGTCTCAGACTTTATAGAGGTCAATCTGAGGTAGGGGGTTTGGCTGGGTAATAAAAAACGTCGGCAAGTGAACCTTTTTTTTTGACCCAAGAACCCATGTTTTGAGTTTACAGTTTTGGCTTTTTTTTTTGGGGTCGCATAAGATTTGCTTGTCGTGTCAACGACTTCGCAAAAAAAGGGAAAAAAATTCTCAGTATGGTTTTAAGTTTTCGTACATTCAATTGGTTGTTATTATTTCTGTCGGCGGTAAGTTTGGCCTTATCTTGATCACAAAAGCGTGCTTGATATAAAAAAAGATCTCTCTCTATAGATTTTGGAAGTGATTTCTTTGTACTTTCTGATTGAGCTGCTCTTCTCGCATTGCGTGCTGGGCGGCGAATATGGCTTATCGGTGTTTCCCTTTTTATACTTTTTGCCAGGCATAACCGTTCAGACGATTATTCTGGCATTGTATAGGATGTGTTGTCGCACGGTTGGCCTCGATCCAATTGTATGTAGCAAGGAGTTTGTTTCTTAACATCCTAATAACCCAACGCACTTTACAGGCAACCGTTTTCAATCTGGTTAGCGGCATTTTGTGCATTATCCTTACGCTGATTATGCTCGTTGCCATGGTGTATCACTGTGGCAATGAATTTAGCGACATGTTTTATATTTCGGGTGGCTGCGGATTTATTGCGGGCATTTCACATTTGTGTAATGGCATCATGTGCCTTCTTTTCATGCCACAGGATGAGGCGTATGTAAAATGCATTTTTCTAATAACTATTATTATATTTTTTAATTGTTTGCAGCAACTATTTAAAGCCCAAATGCAAATCGAAAAGCGAGAAGGAAAAAACCTGAAGAAACAGTTTTCACATTTTACTTCGTCTCAAATTGTGTGTGTGTATAAAATCGTTTATAAGTAAAAATTTATGCTCAATATGTTTTTCTCACGACTTCTTAAAATATTTATATTTTACCAAGTTCTCACATGACTTTTTCCTTCACTTAAATTGATTAAACTAAAGTTTTCGATATAGTTCGATGAAATTCCCCCTTGCCTTTTTTTTCGTTATTTACATTTTTTCATTTATTTTATTCATGAGAAAGGAAGCCACAAAATATTTCGATGCTTGCAAGCTTAACAATTTCACTTAAATATTTCAGTTGAACCCTTTTGTTCCAGTTTTATTGAACTGTTTAGAAAAGGGCGTACTACAGCCCTCATTCGACAGACACCCTACAGTATACATTTTGGGCCGCTTCACTGCTCGCTTATTGTTTTGTTGGTATTTGGTATTTGTTATTTGTTATTGTTGGGCGTCTAGCCAGTGGCAATAATCAATATTTAGTATTTTTTGCGACCTTTGCGTGTTACTTAATGGCTCAAATGCCAAAACTAACCCACAGCAAGTTAGTGTCGACAGCTCAGTCGAAATTGAAAGCAAACCGAACCGAACTTAACTAAACTCAACTGAACTGAAGTGTTGTGGAAAGTTCTTATCGCATATCATTTACTTAGCTGGCAATCAATAAATTGCTTTTTGCCAATCATCATTTGAAGGGTCGGGCAGAGTCTTATGGACTTAACGGCATGTGCGTCATAATTGTTTGGTATTTTCATTAAACTGTCAGTTGGCATTAGAGTACTAACTAGAACTTGGTAGTACAATGGGTTAACCAATGAGTTTAGTTATGTCTTTAACAAGAAGTTAAGTACAGGAAAAAATTTTTGTTTTCAATTTTCTTGTCACCATCTTGATTTGTGTCATAAATTTGAATGAAATCCTCAATTAAAAATTCTTCAATCAATTTTTTTTCGCCCAAGTTCTTTGTGTTTTCATCTCCATTGTATGATAGTTATGTGATTGTGAGTGAAGTACGTGTAAGTTTTTTTGTTGTTGTATGCATCCTTTATGCGTCAAGTCGTCACGCTAAAAGACATCCCTTTCAATCAATTGTGAGATTGACAATCATGCGATTCAATTTCTAAACGCGCGCATATTCATAAGCATAAAAGATTTCCTTACAACGAGCTACTACTAGCTGGCAATCAAACAGACAATCGCATACAAGAAGAAGAAGTAGAAGAGTACAGAGCCTGACTGAATGACAGACAGGATAGACAGGATAGACTGGCAATCATATACTATATACTCACACACCCACACACACACACATACCGACAGTCACTAATATATGCAATCAGCTGCAAAGCGAATCAAATGAATGCGAATGAGTCAAATAGCACAAAACTGCAACTGGTATATGTAAATCTCAGGCTGTTGATGCTGTTGTTGGAATAGTTGTTGTTGCTCTTGTTGTTGTTGTTGTTGTTGATGTTGCTGTCACTCAATTGCCGTTTTGCTGATGATGAATGCAAACAGGCAAAGGCAGCACAAGCACACCAAACACTTTTCACATGTACTATATCTATAACAGACGGGTTTTTGATTTTAGCTAGTTTTATCTGTGGCATTTTGAACATTTCTCGATTTGATGACTTGACATGCGATACCATTAAAGCTCATAAATATTCAATTGTTACGTTACCTACTTAAATGCTGTAGCTACCAATGTGCATTAAACTAAGCATTTGTGTGATATAAATGTTTATTCGTGCATATGCAAGCTATCGTAATCGATAAAAAAGCAAGTTTAAGTCATTTAACTTATAAGATAAGTGTTTTTAAATTAAACCATTGCTTATTTTTAGCGCAATTAATTTAATTTAAAAGAAATCGATTTTATTTTTAAATCAAACGATTACAAGTTATCGATAACTTTAAAGTTTAATATTCAAAAGAAATGTATTTTTGCACTAAACTTATATACTCAAAGCTTTTCTGCTCCAAAAAGAAACAGTTTACTCCAACAGTAATCAAAATTAAACACGTTTGCCAGCTATCGTTATCAATAAATAAGCAATTTTAATAAGATAAGTGTTTTTTTTTTATTAAATCATTGCTGTTTTTTTGTGCAATTAACTATATTAAATAAAAATTTGCTATTGAGCTTTTAAAATCAAACGATTACAAGCTATCGATATATGTAAAAGTCTAATATTTAAACAGAATTTATATTTTATGCACTTAAACTTTTATGCTCAAAGCTTTTCAACTCTAAACTAAATAGTTTACTCCACATAATCAATATTAATCACGTTTGTCAGCTATCGTTATCGATAACAATCGTTTATTATTGTGCTTGGCTTACTCACAGCTCTAGCTTTGCGTCTAGTATAATTAGAAGTTGTCGTGTTACAGCCATTTGGACACTTAATTAAATACTTGTACGCTTGATTAACTGTTGGCTATTTCTGATTTGGGCACTTGGTCTAATTAGTGGCAGTGCCGTGTCATAAATTTGATAGCAGGCACTCTTGCCACTAGCCCCAAAAAAACCAAAGGCATACTAGCTACCAAAATCTAGCTTCAAAAGCCCAGCTAGAAACTTGCCTCATTTGTCAAAATGTGCGCACTGCATGCAAAAGGCAACAGCAACAGTCGCAACATTAACAGTCGCAACAGCAGCAATGCCAGTAAACAAATGTAAAAATATTTGGCACTTAAAGTGCTGCCAGACAAATACGACAAACGTTGAAGAGTCATTTACAAGAAGTGCAACAGCAACGACAACAACGACAACAACAACAACAACTGGTTGCAAGTGAAGAGAGCGCGCGCGTGGGTGAAAAATGGCGAATAATGCCGGGCAAACGGAGCAGACAGCGTACGTCATCGGTGCAAACAAAGCACATGAGTTGTGTGGCAGGGTGAGGCGTGTTGTGTAGCATACAACAAATAGTGAAAGGAATAGCGCTAGAGAGATAAACGCAGCCAGCAAACGGCAAATGCTGCCCGTCAAAGAGTCGCAATCGCAGTTGGAGTTAGAGTTGGAGTCGAGTTGAGTTGAGTTGAGTCAGAGCCAAACACACATCGACTACAGTGAGTGCAGTCAGTTGGACAACATACAAAGCAGAAAACAAAGAGACAGAAAGAGAGAGAGTGTGAGTAAACGAGTTGACGGCGGGTTGGCGTTGACGACAATTGCACAATTCATAATAGGCAACATGACACTAACACTAACACACACACACACGCTCGCTCGCAAACACACACTGATTGCAAGTGTTAAGTATTTAGCGTGTGTGTGTGGGTGTGTGTGCGTTGCATACTTAACGCAGTCAGGCCTTTGCTTTCTATTACACCCTATTTCCTTCTATCTTTCTCTCTCTCTCTCTCATTCTGACTGCCTGTCTGGATGTCTGTCACTCAGCAAGTTCGCTTTGTTTATTTTCCAACACTGTTCGTTGCTGCAGTTGCTGCTGTTGCTGCTGCTGATTGCAAATTGCATGCAACAAAATGAAAGAGCAGCCATTGCAGCCCATTGAGGGCAACAAGGCACGCCCCCTCTTTGGCCGTAAATTACTTGGGTAATAAGCATTATGCACAGTCTGTGCGTCAGTTTTGTGGCCAACGTCAGTGTCAAATTAGTTTGGCGTTTTGACCTTCCTTTGACCAGCCCTTAGCTACTTGTTTATTAGACCTTTTCTGGTCAGCATTTGATGGTGAACATTTGATTAGAATGCCAATTTTGTTAGAATAGAATGAATGAATAGACGCAGAAATTGACTTAAGTATACTTTGTATGTGAATGAACTTTAAGCCCGATATAAATAGTCTTTTGTGCTCTAAATGATAAAAAGTTATTTTTATGGTATTTATAAAAGTTGTGTGGGAAAAAGGTTAAATTTAAGATTAATGAATATAGTTTTTATGGTATGTATTGAGAGGTGCTTAGAAAAGGCGCTTCAGACTCATGTTAAGAGATTTCGAAATCTCTAGTGAATTCTGTGACACCTAATTATTTGTTTTTATGGTATGTATTGAGAGGTGCTTAGAAAAGGCGCTTCAGACTCCTGTCAAGAGATTTGGAAATCTCTAGTGAATTCTGTGACACCTAATTATTTGTTAAAAACAATTTTTTAATAGAATTGACCACCAATAAAGCAATCATAAACTTTCTTAATATAAGAAAGAATTAATTTCTGTGCAGGACCCTTTTTTCGACCACTTTTAAGTAGTTACGACGCATAAAAAGGGTCAACTAACTTGTCGACTTTCGTATTGAAAATACCTTAAAATAACAATTGAGTGACTTCAGGCTTTGATGTGTATGTGTGGCTGAGATTAACAAAGCCCAATGAGGCACGAAACGAAACCAAACAAAATGTATAAAAGAAAAGGAAAACAGAAAAACAATAAACAAACAACGAAAGCAATAAACAGCACAAAGAAATCAGTCGAGTGTGTCTAACGCACAAAAACTAACTCAAAGAGTTAATAACAGATGATATAATCATGGGTGTGTATGTGTGTGTGTGTATTTGTTAATGCACATAAAGCAATTTACGCACCCTTAAAAATTATGCTATACAAATAATTAAAATGGCAGCGCAATGGCGTTGCGTATACGCCGCGTACTTTAATGGCTAAAAATTAGTACAGTAAACTTATCACAAAAAATGCGAAAGCAACGACTCCAACAGCTCCAAAATAAAAAGGGACAACAGTTGGTCTGGCTGGCGAGGCAACTAAATTGGTTAGGGCCGGATAGAGGGGGAGGGTGAGCGAGTGGTAATGTAGTCCTATAAGTGACCAGCAGCAACACCGCTTGGCCCCGCCATTAAAAAAGGCAATAAAAAGCTCGTAAAAGCCATACAAAAATGGCATTAAAACATTCGAGCAGAAGCAAGGGGGCTAGAACGAAGCAGTTACAACAGCAACAACAACAACTCAAATATTAGCTTAAATGCAATAGACATTAAATTACTCCAGTAACAGCCAAAAGCAACAGCAACAACAATAAAGTCGTACAAATAAAACAGATTTTCTGCTAGTAAAGCAATAAAAAACAAAACACAAAAAAAGAAATAAAGAAAAATTGTGAACGAATCGACAGCCAGTAGCTGTTAGACTTTAACTGGATCACAGCCGAAGCAACAACAGCAGAACGTAAGCCAAATTGAGCTTAAATGAGTTTTTAATTCGATTTAAGCGAAATATCTATCTATTTTTTTCACCCCCCCTCCATTTGACAAACGTATGTTGCACGTGTGGCCCATAGGAGAGATACAGAGATACGCTTGCTCCCATTGCTGCTGAAAGCCCACTAAAATATGTCAAGGCAAATTTTTCAACAGCTCGGATAGTGTGTGTGTGTGTGTGTGCGTTTTCGACCCGGACAACGGGACATGCACTGAAATATGACCAGCAGATAAAATACAAAATTATATTTAGCCCTGTCAAGTGGTCTTCTCTTTCTCCTTGGTAGATACACACAGCATTCAGCTTTTGCAGTTTTTGGTATTCGGTTTCGTTTTGGGCTCTGTTTGAGTTCTTGAGCTTATCACATCTTTGGTGCTCAGCAGCCGAACACGACCAAATATTTAATTCAATTTTGTCCACAAGCATATCTTCAAAAAATATTTAATAAAAATTGGAATTTTGCGTTGAAGAAACAGCAACGACTATGCTGTTGCGCTGTAAAAAAGAGCTTAAAAGAGAATTGACTGACATCCGAGCCAAAGCCAAAGGATTAAACTTAATTCTTTCATAAATTTATGGAATATAGACATTAAATGAGCTCACTTATGTGATTCTTCATAGTTTTACATGCAAGTTCGTACATTTGTTAAAGGATTATATTGTTATGTTATAAGACCTTCTAGAAGTTAGATTCTCACAAAAACTAATCAATTTAGACTATTATATAACATTTTTTATGACTCTTCTTTTAAATTGATGGGTTCTTCAAGACATTCACGTATGTTGTTTAGTGATTTGCATGGAAAATTGCTATTCGTCTCTCTTTCGAACATTGCCAATTCCAACATGCTTTATTCGTCCCCTGGGAATATAGAGTATTATAAGGGACTGACACGACGACAAGCAAAATGAGCTAAAAACCCTGATGGGCGCACTTGCTGGGGGTGCACATTTTTTGGCAGTATCAGCAGCAGCCGCATCGCGTGAGTCGCTGCTTGTTTATGCCACAAGTGCCACTTATTGTGGCTTGCCGTCCAAAAATTTGAACTCAGACACAGCACGAGCCATAGCCCAGAACCCAGGACCCAATGCTATGGTCGTTGTAGTGTATGTTTGTTATGCGTAAAAAAGTTTAGTTTACAAAATGGGACGGCTGCTGTTGTAGATGCTGTAGCTGCTGCTTCGACTACTCCTCTATATAAAGTCTGAAACTGAGCAGCGGCGTCAGAGTCGTGACGTTAATGTTGTTCGTGATGTGGCACAGAATGGCGCGTGATGATGCTGATGATGATGATGTTGATGAAGATTATGTTAATGATAATGATGATTATGATGAGGATGAGACGTGTGCGTGGACAGTCAGAAGTTTGTTTGCCCAAATGAAATATGAGAGAGAGAACGAGAGCAAGAGAGGCGCTTAATTAAATTTCAGTTCATTTATAAAACAGGTTCCCTGACTCCCAGAAAACAAAAAATTTTGGCTTTGGTTATGGCAGCTGGCGATGGTTGTGTGTGTGTGTGTAGATGAAGGTGTTTTATTTTGAACACGACACGAAAATGCGCGACTTGATGATTTATTTAGATGTTTATTGTATTGTGTTGGCAGCTGAAAAAGGATAGATTTCAAATGCTAATTAATACGTGTTGTGGTTAACTCGATTGTTAGAACAAGCGATTTATCGATTATTGTGTGGTCTCAGATATGTTCTCGATTAATAACATTTGCAACAGTGTACGAAGATTTCGTAAAACATGAAAACTCTCTTCGAAAATAGTAATTATCTTATGTTATCGTATAGTCCGACAGTTGCTAGAGATGAAAAGCATTGGGAATAAAAAACTTTCAACTTGTATCCTTTACTTTCTTCAACTCAAACGGTTTATTGCCCTAGGCGTGGTATAAGAAAGGGTTACACAATATTCAAGACAAAGACCGCAACTATTATAAACATTTTAGTATTTTTTTTATGTACACCAAACAAACTTACACTTAAATGAACAACATAATTCCCATGCCACATCGCGAGCGCTTAATTCTAGCTCAAGCTGGTTCGCCTGCAATGCCGTTTTGCTGTGTCCTTTTGCGCTTCTTTCTTTGGGAACTTGTTGCAGCCATAACATATTCAAACCCATTGCCGCACATGTGTTCGTGTGCTGTAAAGTGTCCTTTTGTTTTTGGTGGGCACATGTTGCCATTAAGTGTGTGTGTTGTCCTTTCGTCCTGCGATGCGGGCGTTGAGAACTATGAGACACTTAGGGTCTCTCCCTCTCTGCCTTTGCGCCTGATTGCAGCCGATAAAGTTTTGTAATTGTTTCATTTCCTGGATTTAAATTGCAAATATGACTCGTTGCTAAATTATGCTGCCACACACACACACACGCACACTGTATTAATGTTAGAAGGAGCTAGAGCTAGCCCATCATTGGGGCAGGATATGTATCCCCTTTTAGGAGCGTGCAGCACAGTAGATTTAACCTAATTAAGAATGTTCAGCAGGACACAATGTTTCGAATACAAATGAAATGCCAAGGCGTGGTCGAAAAAGGTGAGGGGGGAGGAGGGTTGGGTTGGGTTGGCAACATCCTGACAGGCAGCGCAAAATGAATGAGCTGCCAAGCAAATCTGCTGTCATGTATTTTGTTGCTGTGTTGGCAAAAGGTTCACAGGACTTGCCGAAGCTGGCGGGGGGTTAACACGACTTGATGTTGTTCTTGTTGTTGTTGTCGTTGCTGCCAAGACGAATGTTAATTCTATTTAAACACATATACAGGCAAGCTGCTGCTACTGGTTGCTTTGCTGCCTTTTTTTTTGGGTTTCAAAGTCACAAAGATTGTCAACGTTTTCATTTTAATTCAAACAAATGTTACTAATGTTTTCATTGTTGTTGTTGTTGCTGTTGTTGCCTTAGCGCTTGTTGAATATTTTATCGTTTGACTTGGCGCCTGGGCAACATTTGGCTATGCGTAAACGAATCCTTTTTCGTCAGTCTTCGATCCCTTTTTTTTTTCTGCTTTGGGTACAGTTGTTGCTCATTAAATTTTTGTTTTGCGCATTGCAATTGCAATATTTATGGTTTATTGTTGATTGTCTCCGTTGCTCGCAGCAACAATATAAAGTATTACGAAGGAACATTTTTTTTCTCCATTCATTAACGAAAATGAAAATAAAACTGCCCCCTGTAAATATTATCCTTACTTGTTATTTTCCCATTCTTTTTATTCCTTTATTATTGTATTGTTTTTTTTTTCGTTTTTTTGTTATTGTTTGGCGCACCTGCGTCGCGTGCCTTAAAGTTTTTTACACTGCGACACGTTGACAACTGTTGTTTGAGAGTTGTTTTTGTTTGTCTTTATTCCCCGCTCTCTCTCCCTGTCTCTTTCTGTTTTGTTTTGCATTTTATTTTCGTTACGTATTTTCTTGGGGGCAACATTTGCTTAAACAGCGCCAACAATTTGCACACTATTGTCGTCGTCCATGGCATATTCCCCCCACCCCCCAAACCGCCATCCCCCTTTAACAATAAAAAGTATCTTCTTCTATCTGCAAGCTGTATGAATTTAAATGGTTTTACGACCCCGTCGACGAGTGTGGTTTGATAACCCAGTTGAATATGCTTGCAGTAGGTTTTAACGTGTTAAAATGTCAACAGTATTTGCTGTTGTCTTCAATGGAATATTAAGGCAGTCATAGTACCTAAAATATTTATAAATTGTAAGCAAAAAAGGGTCAAAACAAATAGTAGCAAAGGAAATATTATCAAGTTGTTAAGGTATTTACAAGTCTATGAAAGAAAATGTGATTAAAATGAAGAGCAATAAGATGGAAAAGCAAAGTCTTAGCCGCTAGAAGTGTACAAATATTAAAATCTAGTTTCCATTCTATGGTAAAATTCTTTAATTGAATTTTTGTTAGATAAATTTATTTTCATTTTTCAATGTTTGTGATTTTTTTTGTACCTCAAACTTTTTATACACATATTTTTTGTCCATAAAAATTAAAAACAAATATTTAAAGCAAAATATTCTTCTATTTTTATACCAATAATTAGGTTAATCCGATTAAATCAAAAACCAAAATAACAATCAAAATTTGATTTAATCCAAATTCTGTCTGAGGGCATATTTAATGCCTGAGAATTTACATTTGTGCAAAATTAATTAGTATCTGAAGGAAATTTAATCTCCGACAAAACCCTTTGCTGATTTAATACAATCTTATTGATTTAAATCGAACTGCCTAAGTAATTATGTGCCATATTAATTAGGAAATGCAAGGCTCAAAGGTTATTCAATATCTTGGCTATTTGCATTGTTAAAGATACAATCAATATTCACCTACTATAACATTATTAAGTTAATAATAAACTCATGGTTGCATATAGATTTCGGTCCAATTAACTTCTTTTTGGTTTTAACAACTTTACCGAATTACACTTGCTTTGAAAATGTTTCTTCAAAAATGTATTTTGCTGATTGTTTAAGCCGCCGCAGGCAACAAGCACAAAGTTTTGCGGCACACAATCTCTGCCACATGAGTGAGTTTCTTCATATTTATATATAGAACAAAGTACAGCCTCCAATTCAATGAAATCCAATTAGCTTTTTGTGCGCTTATCAACGCGTTTACACTTGCCGCAGTTGGAGTCTGACATTTGATTGTCTTGCCCCAAAAGCGTTTTATTCCATGCCATTGCTGTTGTTGTTTGTCTTCATTCTTTTTTCTTTCATTTTTGCTGTAGTTCCTTGCCAACTGGCCAACACGTGATGAACTGAACAAGAGAAAAAAACCGAAACATATGAGCCCCGTTACGGGTTCGAAAGGCCACTCGAAATGTAAACGTGTCTGTCAGTCAGGCCAACACACACTAAAAAAAAGCAACTACAACAAGTTGTGCTATCATTCTCAGTTTACAGGCGAATGTATCTTTTCTGTTTCTCTCTCTGTGTGTGTTCATTGTTTATGTGTGTGTTGTGTGCTGGCCTATCAGTGTGACCATATCTGTAACTGTTACAGTAACGCAGCTGTGCATCCTGTTTGTCTGAATGTTTTTGGCCCATTGCGAGTATCTCTTACGCTTCGTTTATTTAATTTTGCGCATATTTTTTACACAAACTGCTTTGACTGTTGCCCCTGTTGCTGTTGTCCGCTTGTGGCGCCACCGAAAATTGTCGGCTTTAGGGCACAAACGTCGAACAATTTGATTAACCAACTGGCGCAAAAAACGCAAAAATATTACAAAAAAAAAAAAAAAATGATTTCAAAAGCAATTTTTAATTAAGGCAACTCGTCAAGCCTGCCCCAACCCCCTCACCCACCCCTTGAAACAGACAGACAGAGTCGTGCAACCGCATAGCAGCAGCAACAACAACATTTGGTCAGAGACGCGACGCGCTCGAAGACCGCAACACGGTGTAAATCCCTTTATCAAATTAATGAGCTCATTAAAATTCGTTTAGCAATTACAGTTTTAACAATTTCCGACCGCCACCCCCGCAGCACTCAAGTCCCCTTCGCAACCATCTTCTTAACAGAAAAATTATGCTGAGGCAACAGAAACGAGAATTTGGGGCAGAATACACACACACACAGGTGACGATGGCGACTCGTGGTCGAGTCGAGAGGGACGACTCCAAATTCAGTTACAGCTGCTGCTGTTGCTACCCCAAGCCAAGTGTGTGTGGCACGTGGCACAGTGGCACATGGCACAGTGTCGCCGCTTTATGTAATATTCATAATAAAATGAAAGAAAGAACGAAACAAAAAAAAATCATAATAAACTTGCAAACAGCTGAAAAGAAGTTTCGTTTTTGCTGGATTGCTGTTTGGATTTCTTAATAGCATATTCGTGTGGCCGGGAAATAAGTGCGCATAAAAAATGCTTTAAAAAGTCATAATAATTGCGTTTAGGCTCGTTTGGTACAACAACAACAACAACAAAGCCCTGCTCAATCGCGGGTGAAACAATAAAAAAATGAGGGAAGAAACAAAAAAGAACCAAATAGCAATCTAATAATTTATGATGGCATCCATTAAAGCAACAAAATGCGAAAGCAAACTTTGCCCATTCAAAAGTATTGAAAGAAAAGAGAAGAGAAGTGGGAGAGGGGTGCTAAGGGGGTGTTGTAGGCGCTCACCTCACGCATTGATGTGAATTGCAATAAAAATGTTATTCTTTCATTTTATTTATTGCGCTTTTGCCAAAATTTATGATGTGCACACACATACCGATATGTATGTGTATGTGCCTGCTCTTTGTTGTTGCCTTTTTAATTTTCATAAAATGTCTCCACAATAAAAAAAATTATACAATGGCTGCTGTCGCATTAACAAAACTGATTAATTTGTGTGTCCAAAAATGCGCTTTGTCATTTTTTGTGACAGGTTTTCGCTGGGGTTTTTTGATTTTTTTTTTTTTGGGTGGCTTTGAGTTGTGGTTTAGCATAAGCCAGGAGATTATTGATTTAAGGGGAGAAGCTTGAAGCTGAGTTGAATATTATTAAAAAAATTTTTTAAAGCTGTTTTAAGTGAAAATCATGTTGATTTGAAGGTTAATCTGAGAAAAATGTTGCACAAAACATATGCAAAAATATATGTGGCATAAGTAAAAATCTCTAAACACATTTTGGTTACAATTTTAAAACGCAATTTTTCTTGCCACATGACAAGTTGATACGCTCTCTTCCTTTTCCATCACTTTGCTGTATCGTTAAGAAGGTCATTAAACCTCAAGGTGGTTGCTTTGGCATTTAATACACAATCACAATTACAAACACGCACAACAAACACACACACAATGCTAAGACGGCATAGCCATAACTGACAAATTTATATTTTATTTGACATCCGGCTTAATGTCGAAATATTTCGCTTTACACTTACCCAAAAAAAAAAAAAAAAGAAAAGGGGGCGCTGTGTGTGTAAGGATATGCCTTTCATTGTGTCTCGCTGCGGCTGCTGCCTTTGGGCTTGAATGCTATTGATTGCCCGCCGCCATTGTCCTTTGTGCTGATCTGTCCTCACTTCGATTTCATCTTCCTTCTTCTTTTCCTTTCACTGCGCGCGTTTCTTTTGTATTATTTTGCCATTTATTGTACATTATGCAGGCGACTAATATTGACATTATCTGGCTCCTTCCTTAAACAGCCTTTTGCGTAAATCCTTTTTAACGCCAGTTTTCTCTTCTCTCTTTCCGTTTTGGTCGTTAAATCTGGCCTGCAACTGTGTTCAAATGTCTTTAAGGACTGCGAGCAGGAAATGCCTTTAGTCGAATAGCTGTATACCCTAACACTGACCCAGGCACTTGAGACTGCGTTCAAGGTTCAAGGATACCACGCCCTATTTGCCCAGCTGCAATTTATGTTATTTATTCTGCTGCGCTGACATATGGCCCAGGCGATTTTGCGCACCCCTAAACTGTTGACCTGTTGGCCATTCACGCCCACACCCACACCCACTCATACATCAGACAACAGCTGGACGTGTGTGTGTGTGTGTGTGTGTGTACGCAGATTACAGTTATGGACATGGCGCTGATGTCAAAAATACTGCGTTATTTGTTTAGTTGTCCCTCATTGCCCCCGCGCTCCGATATGTGAGTGTGCCTTTGGGGTCCTGTTAACTGGATTCTGTTGGATTCGGCTTGTTGGCATGACTATGCACATTTCATTTGGTTATAACGGTACACACACACACACACATACACAATGATGTATTACAACCGACCCGATGCGAGAAAAGGTGACTTTCATATTATTCGTTGCAGTTTTTAACATGCGTCAGACTTATCTATGCAGAAAATTGAATTCCATATGTGGTACGAGATACACGATGAGATTTCTCTTCTCTTCTTTTTCTACTCTGTGTGTGCGTATAAAATTCTATTGTCAGTATTTTCGCAATAATAATGCGCTGTCACGTGTTTCACTGTGCCTCTCTTTTGTGCCCTGTTGTCGTCTGCCCACAAATTGATTGTATAGATTTGATATTAAGGATTAGAAATCATCGCAGCTGCGCATCCCTATTGTGCCTCTCATCTTTTTTAATACCCTGAACCCTTGAAGTGGGCAAACAAAAAAAGGGGTATAATGGTTATGCGAAAAAGTATGTAACATCCAAGGGTGCATCAAAATCACTTCTTATTATTATGATGAAAATCTACTAAATATTTGAATACAGTATTTTTTAGAGCTCAAGGTATTGGGCTTAAAAATCTAGTTCATTTCGATTAAGTTTTACACAACTCACAAATTTGTTGTATGAGCTTAGGGTATTACCTAGCTGGGATTTCTTGGCCAGAGTCTTCTTATTTATTTGCTATGTTGTGTTGTGTGTGTGGGGCGTGTGTATGTGTCTCTTCTCATCTCGTCTCAGCTTATATTTTTCAACACAAATTGTTGTCCAAATGTTTCACAATCTTGCTCAACTTTCAATTGCATTTTCTTTTCAATTCTCTGTTCAACTTAAAGGCTTGCAGCTTAAATTGCATAAAAGAAGATGATGGCGACGACAACTCCCCAAAGGCTCTGTACTTAGGCCATCTTTTTATTTTACTATACATATATTGTATATGCTATGGTAGAATGTATATTTTTCTTAGGTTTATTTTGTTTTATGTTGTTGTCATCTGAACTCTTTTGCAAACTTGTGGATCCAATGAGGGGTTGTATGTGGATGTACGGGGTAGGGAGAGGGGGTCGCTGAACAAGCGCCGCAAAAAGGCAATTTTCGTAGTTGCATCTTTTATATTAGACAACTCACACACACACACACACACACACAACTCGACACACACACGCATACACATTCATACAGAGAGTCACAGTCAACCGCTTCGATGTTCAACAAAATTGAATTTTTAAAAATTGTCCCAGCTCAGGAGGCAGCCGGAAATATGAAAGATCCCGCAGTGCCCCCCATCACTGCCGCCGCCGCATACCCTGCCCTACTATTGCATGCAGCATTTCACTGCAACACGCTCCACTACGCTTTGCTACAACATAAACACACACACACACACACACACACACTAGTATGTAGCTGCTACGCTCACTCACAGTTTCTTTAGCTGCTGCACATCATCAACATCTTCTTTTTCGGCACTGTACAAAATCGATGCACGCGTCAAGTGTCTTCACTAGCAAATACCCTACAAATAAATAACAAGAAAAACCGACAGAAATAATAAATTTTTTTTAAAAGTTTGTTAAATAAAATATTTTAATGGTTTCAATGAGGAAAAGGTGTAAAGATACATAAAAAAATAATTTAATCTTAAAACTTAACCCTTAACAATTTATAGAACATTTGCAAGTCGTTCATGCCCTTCAACGTCGTTTAAAATTGTTTGTTTTTTGTGTTTTTCTTTCTTGATTTTTTTTTCGTGTTATTCTTTTTGTGCTTTTGTTGGGTTTAGTTGCACTTCATTGCACTTGTTGTAAGCAGAGTGGAAAGCACATAGTACTACATACCCTTTCCATTTATGCTTGTTTATATATACACACACACACACACATATATAAAATTGTGTGTGTTGCTTGGCTTTATCCAGTTGGATTTTGTTTAATTCGTTGTCAGAAATCCAGGGCCATTGCTTGTCTGTCTGTCTGTTTGTTTGTTTGTTGCCATTGCCATTGCTTGCTGTTGCATTAGACTTCGCCTCTAATATCTGTTGCAATTTGTTAACCGAGTATATTTTGTTATTTGCTATATATATATATATTTCTATTTTTCAAGCGCGTTGTTTTTTCAATTTATTTTCATGTTTTACGCTCTTTTGTTGCATATTTCATTTGGCGCCTTTTAGTTATTGCCATTGTTGTTGCTGTTGCTGTTGCAGCTGTAACAATTGTTTTTGGCACTCTGTAAAATATGCAACATATTTTGCATGCTGATTTAGTTTTCTCTTTTTTTTTTTTGGTTTTTATGGTCTGTGTGTAGTAGAAAAGCGGCAACAAAAGTGCTAATAAAAAATAAATTGCACATGCGGGCGTCCACACACAAAATACACAACAATGTAAATTTAAAAGAAAAAATTGCATACAAATTCAGAAAAAGGCGGAAATTTAGCTAAAAGTTGCAATTACAGTTTCTGACACTGTTGCAAGCTGTTGTAGCTGCAACATATTGTAGCGTCCGTGACAAAAATCGAGGATAAAGCAAAGTGCTTAACGTTCAGGGCATGATTGGAATTTCTGAAAATTTTGATTTAATCTTCTCTTTCTTCAAACCTTTTTAACAGCTCTTTTCGGCATATTCAAGATTTGATTGTTTATTCAAGGCTCAGCTTTCAACTAAGTTTGGCAGCATTTAAGCCTATCCGGGATTGCTGGGGCAGCATTAACTCAATTATGCAATAGGTTCCGTTTCATTAAATCTGCTTTTCCACACTTGCAACTCACCAGCACACACCAACATACACACACATGTGTTCGCCATATGCCCCTGGGCCATGGCACTTAATCGCTTAAAGTTGTTCAACACAAAAACGGCAAGCACAACTTGTGCCTAGCAGCCGCCTGGCAACAACAGCAACAGCAGCAAAAACAACAACAATAACTGGCTGTAAAGTGCTAGTCGGTCTCGAAGTACACACACACACATACTCAAGCATATATATATATGTGTGTGTGTGTGTGTGCCCTTATTGCAGCATGTGCTGCAGATGCAAATGGGCGTAAAATTTTAATTGAGCTGCTGCCCTCAAAAGTAGGCAATGCCTTTTTATAAGAGCAAAAAGCCAACAACCAACAACCTTGACGTAAAACTCAATAGAAAGCCAAGAGAAAGCAAAAGCTGCCAAATCAATCAATGTGCATGTGGTTGTGCACACACACACACACATACAAAGTCATGCTTGTTAAAAATGTTGTGCTTGTTGTTGCTGTGTTGTTTGAATTGTTGCCACATTGCAATGTGTGTCGCCCCTTGTCATCATTGTTGTTGTTGTTGTTATTTTTGCTGCATCAAAAAAGTGCGCATCAATTATTTATATACAATTTGTTGCTTTCGATTAGACTACTCCACATTCATAACAGCAAGAAAAATGGCAAAGAAAAAATACAACGTGAATGCATGACATTGAATAAAGACATGACAAAACAAACAAACAAATACTTTTGCTCGTTGCTGCGGCTCTTTTGTGGCAAGCGCCATTGATTGCCACACACACTTATAGCTAAGGGTAAAACTGTTCAGTTTGTGCATCATGAGTTGACGCCTCTCTGTGTGTGTGTGTGTGTGTGTGTGTTTTATGCTTTTTTGCATAAATGTAATTTTGTTGCAGAGCACAAAAGCCATGTGGCAGTGAGGGGGTTGGAAGTGCAAGGCGTGGCTTGTTCTGTCTTTGTGTCCTGTGTGTGTGTTTGCCGTATCCTTGTCAGGTTCACGCGTGAACAGCTCCTCATGTTGTCAAGATATTGCAACAGCTCTTTGCTATAATCGCTGCGAAATTGCATTTTGCGGTTTAAGCGCAGCTTGATATGCAACTAAAGCCATTCACACACAATATATATATATAAATAAGTATATAAAAATTACATATAAGCATAAGATAGATACGTGCGTGTGTGGCTGTGTTTGTATTTTGTGCTGTGCATGCAAAAAGTTGCTTGTGGCATTAATACAAACAATAATATTGTTATATGAAAAGTATCGCTTTCTGTTTTTTTGAGCTGTCAAAACCAATATTTACTTGTCTCTTCAAACTCAACATGTGTGTATGTGTAGGCCTTTTGGACAATTGAGCAAGTGGGCCAAGCAAGGGGGGCTGCAAGGCATAGGCCGCAAGCTATTAAAGTGGGCTTAAGCAATAATTTGAAACTTTAATGATATAAAGACTTTACTTTTATGCTTTAAGGACTTAAAAAAAAAGTTCCATAATCAATGTTGTTCTTCTTCGTCTTCGTCAGAGCGGCGATATCTAAGTTGGCTTCAGGTTTGCTTTAGTGCTTTCGCTTCGCAGTTTTGCTGGATAGCATTTACCGTTGTGCTTGTGCTATCTTGGGGGCCGTGTCTCGGCATTGCATTCAATTTGGTGCCTGGTATTAAGTTTTCAAGCTGCAGCTTGAAACTTGATAAATAAATTACTTGCCAGACCCTGACAGGCAGGACGAAGGAGCATAGCAGGACAGCAGCAGCAGCAGCGGCAGCAGCAGCTTTCGCACTTGCACTTTACACTATTCTTAGAATTATTGCAGTCAATTGAAGCTGCGAAAGACGAAGAGAGAGTTGAATGTTGAAGCTAAAAATTGCAATTCTTTCGCCGTCGATGTAGTTGTTGTTGTTGTTGTGCGGAAAATATTTGTATTTCTTTCGAAACGGACGGAAATCGAACAAGAAACGTTGTCGTTTTGTCCCACGAAGCGTCTGGCCTGAAGTTGTTAGCCGTCAATTGAGCCGCTTCGCAGGATTTAAGTTCAGGTTCCTGGGCATTAGCATGACTTTGACGGACGGGCAGCAGCCGTGGAAGCTAATGCTTCAACTGGTACTCCACTACTCGAGTGCTGCTGCTGTTGCTGGTGTTGCTCGTTCGGTTCGTGCAACAGTTTCATATTGATTTTGTGTTGCAGATTGATTTTGTGCCATAACTCAAGGCAACGGCAACGGGCGCCAGCGCTAAAATGTGCGAACTGACTTTCAATCAATTTAACGCATAATTCCTGATGGATTTAATCGTAATTGATGATTGATTACGGCTTGAAACTTTAGCGCGTTCACTCAAGAGAATATACCGTATGTAGTATGTAGTGTGTTAGTGTGTGTGTTTGTGTGTGTGAAGGACCCTTCTCTTGACGCCCTCGCCATTACTGTGCAACAAATTGCCGCTTTGCCTGCGGCACACAGCAAGTTTTAGCGGCCATTTAGCTGTTGTATTGTGTAATTTATTTTCGCTTACCTTAATCGAACTTAACTTTCAGGCTACCTGTCGCTGACCCCCCCCTACCCCCTTACGCTGCCTTTTCATTAGAGCTGCCGCATAAATCAATGTCGGGATTCACGGTTTTGTTTCGAGACTTTCGTTATATGCCTGTTGAGCATTTTATATGGCCGTGACAATCCTGTAAACCATTGGACATCAAAGCTGCACTCGATTTTAATTAAATGTATGACATGGCCGCACCCCCGCGACTCCCATGTGCGCGCTTTGACAGCGTGCCATTTTCAATTGCTATGCAATTTCTTAATGCTTTCAGTTTTTTTTCTCTTCATTTCTGTGTGGGTTTTGTGTGTGTGTGTGTTTGTCGCTTAGATCGTCCATTCGTTGGATGTAAATAAAATGCAGAGCTCCTGCCATTTGCTGTGAATGCAAAAGCATTTTATATAACTTGCCGAATACTGTTTTTTTTTTCCTGGCCTTTGAAGCTGGCCAAAACGGCGACACTTGCTGAGGTTTAAAGTGAGTTGAATGCCTTTGTCATGCTGTTTGCGGGGGAAGTGAAAAAAAGTTGCGGTTTGATTAATGCATTATCAAATATTTAATATATATAATAACATTTATGCTAAGCTCAAAAATAAGTTAACTTCAAGTTCGCTTAACCCATCCATATATCATCAACATTTTATCAGTGAGTGTATTAAATTTTCCACAATCTTTTACACAAAAAGTTTTCCTGCTTTTTTTTGCATTCAGTTCTTGTTTATCTTTATATAATTTTGAAGCTTTTACGGGAACAGCTTTTGTGTGCATTTTTGCACAGACTCCGTTGAAATCAATGTAAGCTGCAAGTCGAGTCTGTTGCCTTATCTCTACCCCCTGTACCTTTGCCCCCCCCTCGACTCTTTTATACACTCTAGTGCCCCAGCTGGTGCTGCTGCTGCCAGTCTGTTTGTGATTTCGCAAAGTGCGACGATGTCCTGTTTGGTGCAAGAACATTTTATTTAAACACATGTACGTAAATATACATAAACAGACATACATACATATATATGTATATATGGTTGGTGTCAGGTAAACCGTAACGGTTTAAATCTGCTTGTCCAGGCAGCCCCCCCTCCTCCTGCCCCAAATCCCATTCTCTATAGTCTCTGTGTGTGTGCCAGCCTGCGCAGATCGCTTACATTTGGCATAAAAAGGACTCGTTCTGTATACAACAACAACAACAACAAAACAACAAACAGCATGTTAAAAACAGTTTTATGCACTGCCAGAACAAACTGAAATAAAATAAATGTGCTGGCTGCCGTTCTGTCTGTAATTTTGTTTTTTTTTTTCAGGTCCGTCTGTCTGTCTGTCTGTCCGACTGGTTTGGTTGTTTGGTTGGTCGCTTGGTTTGTTATTGCCTGAATGGAAAACGCAAAAGTGCGCACGCTTCAATGCTTGTTTCTCTTCTCTGTCTCTCGTCAACTGTCGTCGACGTCGTCGTCGTCATCGCTGTTGTTGTTGTTCTTGTTGGGCCAAAAAAAAAACTGCTTTAAAATGTGATTTTTACACGCTTAACGTAAAAATACCAAAATAAAAATACACACAGGTTCAGAAAAATAAACAAAAAATAACTCGTCGACACTTTCACAACACGATGAAAGCTGCAAGGCTTGGCCGGCCAACGTGTTGTACTTGCCACAAAGAGGGCAAAACAAATTTCTATGCATCGATTGAAAAGCGTTGGCAGCTTTTAACGCTCAATGCTGTGAATGCTGTGCAACTATGCGACACTGAAAAAATTAAGTATACACTACGGTGACGACGTTGGCGTATAACTTTGATCACAAATCGATTGCATATGAGTCGAAAATAAAGCTCAAGAGTTATTAGATTTTTGAATTGATTACCACTTCTTTATTTAATGCCTCCCCTTTTTATTTTTGCCAGTGTACCTTGTTCCCGTTTTTTGCAGATTTGCAATTTTGCAGCTGTGTGCAAAACGTTTGAGTTAATGAATTGAAGCTGTTTGTCCTGGCTCAAACGTATGCTTCTTTGCTTTTTTTTTTTTTTTTTTGTGTGCTTTCCCTCCTGTTAAGTTTATCCTCATGTTAGCTAACAGCCAGCAATTGAAGTTGATTGAATTTTTTTCATTGATTAATTGATTGATTGAGTTCAAGTGTGCTGCTCTCTCTCGCTCTGAGTGCCTCCGTGTGTGTGTGTGTGTATTTGGGCAACGTTGCCTATAGGCCGAAAATGTTAAAAACTAATCAAAATGCAGCGCAGCTTAATTGAAAGCGGCAAACGGGGCAAATATTGCTGCGGTTAGGCCTTAAAAAAACGCGATTTCGATGCGCGAGCTAACGTTATACAAACATACATACGTATACATATATATTTGGCCTACCTGTGGGAATTCTCTTAGCAATTACGCTAAAAGCAATTGAGAAAAAGGCATAGAAAAAACCGAGGGAACGAGGGAAATTCAAAAGCACTGAGTCAGTTGTCTGTCTTCACTTTAACACAAAGAGCTGTCGGGACAGTCATCGCCACAATACAAAACACACACACACACACATGTATGCTTAAGCAAATAAAGGGTATGTTTGCTTGAAATCCCCCATAGACTTAAATATGTATTTAGTACAAAACCATAAATGCTTTGAGGTTAGTCACCAAGTTTCACATTTCTAAAGCTCGCTCTTTTTTTTTTGTTCGAAATGGAAGGGGTTTAAAACGAATATTTTAAATAGTCTGGCCACTTTGTTCTTATTTCTTATACAATATAACTTTTTATCCCTTTCTTAATATAGTTTTTTTTCAGCTTTTGATAGCATAGTTCTAAAAGCTTCTATTTAATTTAATAAGCTGTTAAAATCTAAGCTTATAGGTTATCTAAAAGACGTTTCTAAGATTTAAATAGCCAAAAAAACTTGTATTATCGAATTTTCTACAGGATAACTCATAGTCGTTCATTATTCTTTCAAACTTTAGTACATTTCACTTGGTTTTTTGTTGTTTTGTAACATTTTGGGCCTCCTTCCGGCTGTCTGTCTGTCTGTCTGAGTGTTCTACAATCAACTTAAACTAAGATTACATGAGCGTCGGCGCTAAGCTGTGCAAAAAAATGTGTGCCAGGACCGCAGAGGCGCCACCCCCAGCTCCCCTTAGGCTCCCGGCAAAGTGTCAACGTCTGTTTGTGGGCAAGGCAGTGGGGCAACGGCGAGGGGGCGTTTTTGCTATTTGTATTTAAAATGGGATTTACCTGGCGTAGCATTTTTTTTCGCACTTTGCACAGTTTGCACTTAGCGCACTTTTAATTTGATTTAATGTGTCTACGCGTGCCACATCAGCGACTCGTATGTGCTATTTGTTGTCTCACTCACACACATTCAAACTCATTTGCAACATGTGTTAGCTGTCTGGGGGGCGTTTTATGCATGTGTGTGTGTGTGCCTTGGGTAAATGTAATAAACGTGTTGCCTTTTCTCTTTTTTGCGTTTTTGTTCGCCTTCTTCATCTAGTTTTGGGCCATTTGTGTGAATTAAATTTTTTGGCGCCCAGAAGTAGGCAACAGTTTTCCCAAGTGAAAACGTGTTTGAACTAAAAAACTACAAACTGTATTTTTAAGTACTAACCAGAGCTGCGGTTAGCCGTTGTTACATCAGTTCCTGCTGCTTTTGGCCAAAAAGTAAGATTAACGTTTTTTTTTGTGCTGGTGTTGGCCCTCCCATTAAAGCTGGCTTGTATTTTATGCTAATTTTGTTGTTGGCCGTATTCGAATCTGCCAGCTTGGCGCACTTCAAAGCCGGCATGATTTTGTGGCTCGCGGCAATGCTTTGAACTTGCTACATCGTCGTCGTCATCGTGTTGTTGCCTTGTTCTTCTTCTTGTGCTTCGTTGTGTCTGTGGGTGCCGTCTTTGCTCTTGGCTCAACCGCAATTAAAACAGATTTCTTGTTGATGTTGATGTTGTCTTTGGCAAATTTGTGTAAATCAATTGTATGCGTAGTTTAAGCAATTAATTTATCCGCATTTAAATTGAATTCCCATGCCACAAACTCTTGTTTGTCTTTTGCAAATCGAACAGGTAAACTAAAAGGTCGCAGGAAAATGTCCTAAAACCAAGAAATTGGAGTTAAAGTCTATTTATACAGACTTGAGGATGGTTGGAACAGTGAAGAGTAGCTCAAGTCGAAGATAATTCTATTGACATTGTATTTATAGAAACCATGGCTATAAGTGGCTTGTATTAGTTACACACAACTTGTTCATAAATAAGGACGTTAAGTTGTTTTTTAGTTTATAAACAGTTTCTTTATATAAATAGAAAAGAGATGAAAGTGGTTTCTGGAAATAAACATCTTGTAGTTAATTATAATAATGGTATAAGAATAAAAAGTAGTTTAGGGTGAAAAACGTTGAATAGAAAATATGCATAAATATATTATTGAAGTGTTCTTATTTAAGAAACTTTCAAAGTAACCCAAACAAGAATACGAAAAAGGTTAAAGCAAATTAATCAAAGAGGAAAAATTGGCTGACCTATTTACCAACTATGCTTAATTTACGCCAATAAGTTGGAAAACGAAAGTTTTCGCCAAAATGCTTTCAAGCAAATGTCAGCAAAAGAAACATCAATATGACCACACTTGGGTGAATAAATTAAGGTGAAAGTTTAAAATTACATAACCTTGCAATGACATTGAAAAAAGGGCCTAAACCACAAATAGTACATATTTATTTAAAGTATAGAGGGCATCAAATGGTTATTAGTATTGCATAAGGACAACTATTACCATATGCAATATTCATGATAGCTGTCAATAGGGACTACAACTAGCAATCTAAATAATTTGTTGTGTAAATGCCATTTAAGCAGGCTGTGAACAAAAATCGATGTCAATTGAGTTCCACGAAATATGAGTGTTAACAAAATATTTGATGATTATAGACAATTTTCTATGAATTTTTGATGGGGTTAGCTAAAGTGTGATTTATTTTCCACTTTTGTAAATGAATTCGAAAGAGAGGTTATAAAACAGCTAAAACTTAACATCGATTTGATTAACAAAGTTAAAGACGATGAGCTAATAATATAATTGATTATTGTACTGAAATAGTTTTCCAACACATATATCTTAGCAATAATATTATCTCCAGAGTGCACTCGAAACTATTTTAATTGAATATGTGAGCTTTAACAAGAGGAAAAACACTTTACGTTCAACACAAGTCTGCCTTGCCGGACGTAATGTTTAACAATATATCATTTAAACAATATGAGTTATATATATATACATGGTAGTTAATCGATTTTCAAGCATATTGTTTGAGCCAGAAGATGGCTTTTCAAATGTTTGGTCAGCTCATTAGTTAGTGGAAGCATGTTGTTGCTCTGTATCCAGCCCCAATAAGTAGGCAATTGTTGTCCACACTCGTAAACGCTTTGCAGCATGATTAATATGCTTGCTTGCCATGGCCAAGGCATTATGTGTGTGTGGAGCCTCTATGCTCTCTGTGTGTTCTGTCCTTCATGTGAGGAGTTAATTTATAGACTTATCAACACTTAATCACCGGAAAAATGGCATGGCGACTGCGAGTGTATGCACAGAGTATTACACCACATACATACATATATATAGTAATATAGTATCCCAATGGCAGTGCCACGCATGTTGATTACTTTTGCAAGACAAGAGAGAGATACACAGAAGCAGGGCGAGGGCGGTGAGGCGGTGAAAGGCAGAGATATAGAGGCTTAATAGTTGTTAGTTAGTTGGTGCGTGCGGCTTTGTGCTTGCTGCTTGCTTGTGTCTCTTACGCTGTTTGCGGCGTAACATATTTGCCGTAATTTATACTTTATAGCCTACCAAAGATATGAAAAGTCACACAGTCAACACACACACGCACGCACACCCACACACACATACGCAAAGCCAAGGCTATATATATTTTTTTCCACAGCGGCCGTTCAACATGTTGACTTTTATGCCATTTGCTGCGGTTACCAAGCTAACTGTGGTCAGAGGCATGGACATGTTGTTGTTGTTGTTGTTGATATATTTATGCGTGCATATAAATAACATGGGTTTTCTGCATGCGGGCTTTATATGGTATATATTATTAGATTTACGTTGATGTTGCCTCTATAAACATCATGCTGCCACATGCCACATATGCCAAAATACAAGAACCACACTATATACATTTAAATATATGTTAGCCGCCACCAAAGAGTTGACTTCATAATTGAGTCGATGAGCCAGCCAGCATTGACCTTCAATCACATTTGCCCTTGGCCAGCACCAAAGTTCACAAACTTGCGTTTGTCATAAAGTGGCCAACAACAATTGGCTTGGACAATTGCTGACGATTTGCTGTTTCGCATCAATTTCCAAGCATATTTATGCCCCACCCCTTGGCCCCGTCTAGTCAGGCAATTGCACGCGCGCTCAATCTGTGGCAGATGTACGATGTATGTATAAGAATTGTATTTGTTGATGATTCCAAAACACAAACACACACATCAAGTCTTTTAGCCTCTGCCTATCTGTCTGCATTTTCTTTTCTTTCTTTTTTTTGCCTAATGATTGCAACAACGTGACGCATTGGCATTTGTATACCCTGTAGGCAAAGTAGTGTTTGCTTTGAGGGTATATTAATGTTGTTTTGATAAGGAACGAAATAAAAATGCTTTTTTGTGGCATCATCCTTAAGCTCAGCTTACAAAACTCAACTCTTTCCAATGCAGAATCTGCCTTAATGACAATATAATAACTTTTGTAGCTTATTCGATATAAAATCCATCATTCTCTGTCTTTAGCAAACCGCAACTAGAGAGTATTTACTAGTTAAGCTTCATTTGTTTTGGCTTTCTTTTCATTTTGTGAGGTTGTGGCGCAATATTTCTTTGGGTATTGCATTTGTGCTGATCTTTATTGTTGGCCGTTTGGTAAATGTGTGTGGTGTTGTTTGTTTGTGTGTGTGTGTGTGTTTGTGTTTGGGATGGCAGCTTGATGAAGTATTGTTTATGAATCATAAACTGATTTGCTTAGCCGTAAAGGCGCGTCTGGCACTTGGCACAATTGTGTTGACGTGTTTTGCATGCTACACACACACACACACAAAGCACACTCACACACACAGAGAGAGTTCGCAACAGTTTGGTTATTGAATTTTGGAGCGCATAGAACGAACGCCTTATTGAATTTGGTCGACCGAAAACAACACGCAACATTTTGACGCCAACTAATTTGGGCGCTAATTGCTTTAAGCCCCCAAAAACCCGCAAAAACCCCAAACACAAAACTAACCACACATACACACACGCACACACATGAACCATTTCCGTAGGCCCAACCACTTTCAAAAGCGCCATTAAAAATTGATTTATTTTTAATTATCAGTGACGTGCCGCAAAATAATAAATATCCGCGGAAATTTATTGCAACGTCAACGAGCGACAGCCAGAAATGGGCCCCAACTACCCTCTACACACACTCAACACACATACCCCTACACGCACACACATATACAAGAATCGAGTCCGAGCGCAAAAATTCCTCACGATTGCGTGCATGGGCAGGCACATATATGGTTAGTAGAGTAGATCCTGTTTTCATTCAACCATTGTGCTGGTAAACAAATTACACTGTGAATAAAATATTGTAAATAGTTGAGGCTGTTCAGTAATTGTCAGAGTTTGGTGATGAATATAAAAATCTGATTATACTATAAACGAAAATTGTTTCTATTTCCATCACAACGATTGGATTGAGTATATAAGCCGTCACCCCACAATACATTAAACAACCTTCAATTAAAACACCTTAAACGATTAGTTTTGCTACCTGATTTATCTCAAGACGAATCGATGCGTTACGTTTTAATTGTAAAAAAACATATATAAAATGGGCTTTACATGCTTTCCATCTACAATTTTCAAATAAAACGTTATCAAGATGTCTAAAATTTGGTACTGCTTGGTAAGACTAAATTGTTTCGATTTTAATTTTTATTAAGATCAAACATATTTTTTATGATAATTATGTCAACAGGTGATCCTTTTGATAGTGACCGATGCGGCTCTCGGGTCTGCAGCGCCCAAAATACGTCGTCCTCTTCCTCCTCGTCGTCCTCATCGTCCACCTCGTCCTCCTCTTAATAGGCTTGAAATAATTAAAGTGGATTTACCAAAATTATTTTGAATGCAGATAAGGCTCTTCAGCAATTGTCAGAGTTTTGATGATGGTTATAAAAATTTGATTATATCAGAAACGAAACTTGTTTTTCTTTCCGTAATTCCGTTAAATAACCTTTTCTTTTAGTTCTGCTACCTGATTTATCTCAAGACGAATCGATGCGTTACGTGACATTTTTTCAAAACATATATAAAACGGGGCTAAAATGCTTTTCAAGTATAATTTTAAATACAACGTTTTCAACATGTCTAAAATTTGGGTCTGCTTGGTAAGACTAAATTGTTTTTTATTTGTATTTTTGGGATCATTATTATAACTATGCCAACAGCTGATCTTTTTGCTATTGACCGATGTCGGGCTCGCCAGACGCCGCAGGGGCCCCAGACGCCCCCGCAAACAATGATGATTAACAAAATATTGTTATGTACATTTCGAAGACACAAAACCATTTAAATAAATGTCGTGAATGTGAAGTAAATAAGTTATATGAATATATAAATTATGTGCCCAACGTGATTAAATAAATAAATTATGAAAATCGGAGAAACATTTTAAATTTTACTAATTTTTTTCTTTTTTTCTCTCAGTAATAGTACTTTGTTCATATTATTATGTACCCAAATATGCTTCTACCTAATATTTGCCAGCTGAAATGCATTTAGAATAAAACTACACACACACACAGTTTTATTTGAATGGCATATTTAACAAACGTGCTGCTAATTTTAATGGATCTATAACATTAGATTGTTGTGTTGTCGTTAGTTGTTGCAGCTGTCGCCGGCACAAGCCCAAAGAGCAGCAACAGAAATGCATTAAAAATTATATTATCATAGCTGTTGCTGGTTGTTGTTAGCCATGTTGACGCCCGCGTTCATGCATCTCGTGTTGGCCAACAAGCAATTTTACTAATTTATTAACTAAACCAAACAATGGTGGAGCGCGCCAGCACGCAAATATTTGAGCCTCCCGTTTTTCGTCAAGTATACAAATCACACGAAACATATATATAAGTATACCAAATAATTATCTAAAACACACATGCTTTCGTTCTAATTATGTTCAAAAAGTAATCGGTAAATATGAACTGCAAATTGTGTAAAAATTTTCCACTTTCCACTTGACATGAAAAATTGCAGCAATATAACATATGTAAAACTCCAACTTTAACAACACTCTCATGTGTGTGTAAAATATTTTTTTTGTGTGTGCGGCTTGACGCATTTAATACATTTTTTATGATCATCGTCGTTGTACTTTGGGGTTCCGGCGAACGTTTTAAATAATTTAATTCTCAACTTTAGTTACCGCATCGCCATTCAAATCAATTTTTGATTTGATGCGAGCTTTTTTCTATGAAGTATGAATGAATGCAATGCATGAATGCAATGCCATAATAATTGTTGTTGGCATTTTCATTTTAGTTTGTTCGTTGTGTTCACAAAAATGTGTAATAATAATTTATTTACACAGTTCTTTCAATATTTTTTTTTTTTTTTGCGCATGTGGCTGAATGGCGTTGTAATTGATACGCTAAACTGCATAACGCTGATTATTACATTTACATGAAAATGCATAAATGAATGGCATGCGCAAATATAATGAAAACAAGTAGCGACAAGAGGCGTGCTTGACTATGAAGTGACCTGTAATCTGATTTGTATGCAATGTCAAGTATTTAAAAAATATTTGTTATGGAATTTTCAACTTTCATCAATTGGAATAACATTTCGTTGCTTTGTTTGTGCATTCGTATATGATTATATTTTATAGTTTGTGTTTAATGTAGAGCCGACATGACGTATCATGGACATTATCATATTTATGTGTTGTCAAATTAATTATTTAACAATCGCACACTAATTTTTGATGGGTTCATTTGCATGCTTTAAACATTATTAATTCGATTTTGGACTACAATTTAATGCAATTTAAAAATATATATAAAAAATTTGTAATTAGAATTCATGACACGTGCTATATAAAATCTATATATCACACATACGCAGTGTGTGTGGCAAACGCAAGCAAAGTCACAGCTCTCTCTAAAATGTGTGCCAACTTGATTTACGATTTTCAAATACATACAAAGGCACACACACACACTTACACACACACATACACAAAGTGTATATAGTAAAGCAAGGCATTGCCAAGTAATTTATGACAATGCGCTGGCCGCAAAAACTTCGGGCTTGCCTGGCTGCAATCAAAGCCAAAATGGCTAAGGCCAAGGAGCCGAGAGCAATCCCCATATAAATGTCAAGCATTCTAACGATAGATGCTTGGTGGCAAGCACCCCCCTTCCCCTGCCCATCAAGACGTTGGCAGCAACAACTAATGCAACGGCTGCTGCTGCTGTTGCTGCTTTTTGGTTGCATGTTCTAAACAAGCCGCAACGCCAATGAGGCAGCCACCAAAGCAAAAGTGTCGCAGTTTTGTTGTTGCCGTTTGCTGTTGCGGTGAAAATTTATGCAGCCTTTTCATGTGCATGTGTATGTGTGTGTGTGTGTGCTGGTTGGGTTTTTGTGCCGTGGCTTTTAATGGCGTGAAGTCAACGGCGCGTAAAACAGTCATGAGGCATCTTAATAAATTACTTTGGGGATTTTGGTGCACAATTTTTAATATTGCCAAGCACTGAACACAACTCCAATGTACTTTTTTTTTCTTTCTACCCGCCCAGTCGCGCAGCCAGACAACGTCATTCCTGATGTAAAGCCACACACACACACACACACACAGAGACACTGTAAAATATGCATAGTAGTAGTGTTGTAAAGTATCGTGGGAGGTTAAAAGTGTGTTTGGGAGGCGGAGTGGTGCACGGTGCACGACAGTTGCTTGACATTTGGAAATTTAATGAAATTTATGCAATTTTTCTTATTTGCCAAATGCACTTCAGTCGTCGTCGTCGTCAGCGACGTCAGCAGCGATGCGGCAAAGTGCAAAGCAATGCATCAAACGGGTGGGGCCACATTACAACAACTATTCCAGGTTGTTTGGCGGCGTGAAGGAAAGGTGAAGGTGTGTCGTCTCCGCATTGCTTGACTTCTTAAATATAGACAGCAGCATGACAGTTATATATGACAAGTGCAATGCATTTGCAATAGGGCAATGCAACAAAAAAAAAACTAATCAACAATGATATTTCTGTATTCCTCAGAAAGGAAGCTCGTTTTTCAATATTGCAGTTATTGAACACCCTAAAAAGTGAACACCTCCAAATAGTGAACACGCAAAATGAAAAATCAGAAGCAAACACCCATTCTTGATTTCTTTAAATGAAAAAAAAAAATGTTCTTCAATTTGTTTATTTTATTTAATTGGTTTAAACTTAAGCATTTATAAACAAACTTGTATTTCAAGAATAAAAAATGCGAGTCTCGAAAGAGTGAACAACCTGGGAATAGTAAACAGGCCTTTCAAAAATTAGTTCCCATATCCAGACACGACTTTATTTGTTGCCTTCTCGAAACATACTTAGCAAACTATTCTATGAACACCAATAAATATTTAAATACACCTTGCAAACTTAGCGCAAAAGCATGCCAACAATAATTTGCATATCAATATTTTATGTCAGTTAAGGCATGCAAAATAAACTAAATTTTTCCTAACCTCAGTTTCTTGATTGCAAGTTTCAAGCATTGGTTTTAAATACTTGAACAACTAGTTAACGGACCTTTTGCTTGTAACTTGAATCAATACTTTTTGGCATTGTTTTGCCGTAAATATATATATTTTGCTGTCTTTTAAAATTTGTTAGACGCACAAAAAACATTTTTGAGTATTTTGGGTAACGAACATAAAACTTTTGTACTCTGGCAAAACTTTTTTTCTTGTTGTTTCGTTGCATTTGCCTAGACTTAATGATAACTTTTCTGTGCTTTCTATTTACTTTTTGCCAAAAATTGATTGAATTTAGACCCAAGACTTTGCGCACATAAATACATATATGTATAAGTATATTTGTATGTATGGATTTTATTTAATTTTATATTTGTTTTCGATTTTGTGTGCAGACTTGAGCCTATTTTGCCTTTTTCTTTCAGGGGGGTTTATTAAATAAGTTGGTAAAGCATTCAGACTTTGCTTTAAGTCCAAAAAAACTTTTGCGACGCTGTCTGACAGACATTTCAGTTGCGACCGAAAACATAAAAGTTTTTTAAAGTCAAGTCAAAATTAACTGTACATAATTGCAGGCAGGCAAGGCAAGGCAAGGTGGAAAGATATTTAAGAACTTGTTGCTTAAAGGTTTGGCCTGAGTTTAAGTTGGGGTCGTTGCCTAATGATGATTATTTCTAGTCCATTCCCATTTAGCGCAAATACTCGTTTGTTCTTGTTCTTGTTGTTGTTGGTTTGTTGAGGGTAAAACAGACTCAAAACAGACTCGAAAACAACAACAACAATAGATTTTCATTGTTGGGCAGCCAAGCGCAATGGCTTTGGCTTTGGCCAGTTGTGTTTTTCTGGCTTATGCTTTCAACGGATTTTGGCCACAGCAGGCAACAAAAAAAAAGAGGAGCAAAATGCTACGAAATGTGTCGTCGTGGTGTCATTTGGCATCGACATATAAAAAAATTGCAGCTTACTGCTTCTTGGGGGGCAAGGACAACAACAACAACAGCAGCAACTGCTACTAATGTTCTCGTAGCTGCTAAAGACTTGCCGGCCAAGTTAATGAAACCAATAAATTAATTTTAATGATTGCACACAGATATAGATGAGAATGAAGGTGAGAGAGAGAGAGCGCTCGATAGAGAGAGAGAGAGAGAACTTGCGTGCATTTTGCGCTGCGTCAGCCACGTTTGGGGCAGGGGGCGTGGGGCATAGTTTGCCATAAGTAATTGACAAAATCTTAATTAGTGCTTGGCATGTCCATGCAATGGCTTCCTGTTACTTGTTGTCAAGTTTAATTAGCTGTTTGGCGCACTGGACGCAGCAGCAGCCGTCGCCGCTGCCATCGCTGCTGCTGTTTGAATTTAATCAAATTAAAAATGCCCAAAAGCGTTCGAGGCGACTTCTTTGCATTTGCAATGCACAGCAGTTAATTGTGCATATTTAATTCAAATCACTTGAATTTAATCAAAATTTGATTAACTTCGAGAGTCGCTGGCCAATTAAATTCTCTCTTCCCCCTCTGAGTTTAAATCGATGAGTGTCGGTGTCAACTTAATCAATGGTGTGTGTGTGTGGGGTTGTGTTTGTCTGTGTGTGTGTGCTTGCATAGAAAACAAACTGCATGCTCGGAAATTTTCCACTTGCACTTGCCAACTGCCACTTGAAGCTATAAACTGTGAAGAGCACTTCCGGCTGCAGCTTCATGGGCAACGCCAGCTCAGCTGAGCCAGCTGCCCCATTGAGTGTCCTTGAAATTGACTACAGCTGCCAATGCAGCTCTAGTTGCTACACTCAAAAAAAAAAAAAACTAACAGCTAATTGGTTATAAAATTTGAGAATAAATGTTGGGGAAATTCGTTAAAAATTGAATTTCTTGATTTTTGAGATGCAAACTATTAGTTACTTAAATTAAGTAAGGTTTTGTGTAAAATTTTTTCAAAGGATTCCAAAAATTGTTAAATTTTTGTTCTTGAGCTTTTCCTTTAAGTTTTTATGCTGACACAAGTCGAAGAAGCAATCTCAGCTGAAGAATTTTGTCTTATAAGAAAATAAAAAAAAACATTTTTCATACTTTTATGGCACTGCATTACTTATTTTAAGAATTTTTTGACTTTCATACCAGATTTATTAAAGTTTTTATAAAACAATTTTATCTAGTTGAAGCTCTAACTTTACACCTAGCTGTTTTTAAAAGTGTATTTTTGTGTTCTTTATGCTTATGTACATCTGTATGTGTGTGTGTGCATTTAGCATTTATCCACTCAGGCTCAGCTGGTCTGTTGCTTCTGCTGCTATTGCTTCAATTCGTGAAAAAAGTGTGAATAATTCAGTTCGAAGCCAGTTATAGACATTTATTGGACTTAGTTGAGGTCTTGAGCATTCAATGCCATAGACTTTAATTAGTTGTCCGGTCGACAAGGACAACGACGACGACGACGATGATGTCTTTTAATAATTAAATCGAGTGCTGTACAAGTCTGTATGTATACATGTCCTTCCGGCCTTTAAGTGTGCGCCGCTGTTGCGTCAAAGTGTCAAAGTAAACCCCTTTTGCCTTCGAGTGCGAAAGGGTTTTAAATTAAATTAATTGACGAAACACTTGTAAAGTAAATTAAAATTGCCCAAATGACTGACTGACTGACCAACTGACTGACTGACTGAAAGAGATTCTTCTACTTCGTGTGCCTTATCTTGTTGTTGTTGCTTTTGGCGTTTGTGTCATTAAAGAGATTACACAAAGGGTCAAAGGGTTAGCCGCGATTGCTCATAATTGCATGGCGCCCAAAGGCAAGCAAAACAAACAAAATGTGGTGCCTTCCATTGATGTTTGTTTTTTTTTGTCTGGCCACACACACACACACAAAGAATAACCGTTGACATTTGGTTGTCAAACTAATTAAATTTTTGGCTAGCCAGCAGCAGCGAGCCAAATTGGCGCCTCAAATTGGTAATTACCAGGGCTGAAGTGCAACTCAAACACGTTGAAAAGAAGAAACCGTCAATGCTGCTGCTGCATTGTGCAATTAGCTCCAAACAGTTGCACTGACGACAGATCAAACCCCCCCCTAAAAAAAAGAAAGCCAAACGGCGCCAAGCGACTGACAACGCGTATACGTATGTTTGTATGTATGTCCTTTGTGTGTTCTTGTGGGTGGCTGCCTAATTACTTGTAAGTTGGCGAATTTGTGGCAACGGCAAGTTTTGTTCTCTACCCACAGCAGCAGCAGCAGCAGCAGCAACCAAATTCAATTTGTGCCCCACACTGCGGTCAGTTCGGCACGACTGAAGCTGCAGTTGCTGCACTGTCCATGGTTACGCCCACGCACCTCCCCACCCAGCCGCCCTCAACATGGTACGCCCACACGTCTGCCGGATGCTGACATCGCGCACATGCACATCCGTATCCGGTTTCCTGTAGCGACAACGATAACGACGCCTTCTTGATTGCCAGCGCGTAATTATTTTTTAAGCACTCTGTCTCCCTGCAAAATTAGACTTAACTAAGCCAATCTCTTTTCTACTCTTTCTTTTTCGTTTCGTTTCGTTTCATTTATATTTTTTTTTTCTTGTGTTTTTTGTATTCCCTTTATGTTGTACTCGGTTTTTTTTTGGGGTTTAAATACCCTGTTTGAAAGTTAATGTTTTGGAGAGAGTTTTAGAAGGTGAAGTTATAGTATTTTTTTAAGTAGATATATCTTCAAAAATAGCATTAAAAGATTTTTCATCGAAAAGTTTGAATGGATTTTGATGCCAAAACTATACAAAAAAAGTTAAGGATGTCTCTTATTTACTATAATTTGTTTCTTAGAGCTTTTTGCTTTTGTATTCTGCGTAAGCCCCAAAAATTGCACTCAAAAATATATTCTTCTTAAGAACTTGAGGTCAAGTGTATGCAGGAATAAAGCTTTATTTGAACTTCAACTGATTATTTAAGATTTATTTTGTCTATTTCCCCCCAATTTTTATATTACAAACAGTATGTTATTATAATTACGAATAATATTTTTTGTTTAGATTTTTTGTGAAATTCTCCGAAAAACAACCTTGATTTTACATTTCTTTACAAAAACATTAGACTTTGAGTAAGCCTTAAACGATTACTCTGTAAAACATGACTGATTGATTGTTATTGTTGTGATTGTTCCATTGATCCTCAAGTTATATTTGTAGTCTTAAGAGTCAAACAAAAGGGTATCCCTTTTGTTCGTCCATTGCCCAACTTAAGTCCATTTGCATTTGTTCACTTTTTTCTTTGTGTGTGTTTTTTTGAATGGACTCTGGCGAAATTTGACTAGCACTCAGACAATGCTGAGCCGTGGGTCACACACACACACACACACACACATACATACGTAAGCTGTTGTTGGTATTGTTGGTTCTCTTGGTTTCCACATCTTTCTCTGTTTTGTTTGGCTGCTTTGTCCAATTAGTAACAGTTTGGGTTACGATTTCATTTCTTTTATTGTGCCTCGTTATCCTTTTTATTTTGCGCTGCTGCCGCTGCCCCTGCTGGATGGTGTTGCCACTGCCTGTTGGTGTTGCCAGTGCGCAAATTTGATATCCTTGTTATGGCAAATTGTTGTATGTACTCGGTACAATTATTTTTGCTGCCACGTTGCCGCCTCGTCGCTGGGGCATTGCGTGTGCCCGTAACCCGCTCTTCGTTGTTCCTTGTTCTTTGCTGCCAATCGAATTGTATATTTATGTTTATTTATGCTGTTTGCAAGGCAGAAAGAGAAGGAGAGAGAGAGAAAAACGTCAGTGCACTCGGAGCTTCTGCTGCTGGCTGCCTGGTTGGCTGCCTTATGTCCTTGCGTCCTTGTTCATTGTCCTGGTCGTTCAATATTGTCGCCCCTTCGATTATTTATGATGCTCTGCTTGCACCACATCGTACCGCACCGCATACTCCCAGCGGGCCTGTGGCCAAGTTTTAGTAGTCATCGTTTGCCCAGTAATAAATTTATGCTTTTTTATTTCCTCCTGTCATAATTTTACCCTCAAATACACACACACACACAAGCACAGTCACTCGCACACATGCTTGTGCTTATATAAAGTGCTTGGGCATTTTTCTTCGCCTCGTGCTGTATTTTCTTCGCCTTTGCTTTCCCTCCCCCCCTCGGCTCGATTGCTGTCTAAAAATTTTTCCAATTGATAAATTATTTTATGGCAAATACACAAATTTTCTCATACGCATGTCTTAGCTTGCCGCTATGTGTGTGTGGTTTTTGCTTGTTGTTGTTGTGGTTTGGTTTTCGATTTTTGCCCTAAGAATGTTTTTTTGTGTGCCTTTTGCTTATTTCCCTGCACACACACACATAAAAAAACTCTGTGTGTGTATATGTACATAAGTAATATCCCTGTGTGTTTTCTCTTGCATATTTCCGACTATATCCTTTTAGGCCTTGCTTGTCATTGTCACGGAGTACAGCTCCTAAGCAGCTCCATGCAAAACTCCATTTAACTCGACTCGACTCGACTCTGCTGCTTCTTCACAGCTCAAACACATAAAATCAATCATATTTGCTGAATATTTTCTGTCTCCCTGTTTTTTTTTATTGTTGTCTGTTTGTTCTCTCCTTTGTTCATCGTCCCCATGGCCTGTCTTTTTCTCTATTTATTTTTTTTTGTTTACTTGCGCCCCAATTTGTTGCTTCGTTTGTCTTTTCTTTTCTGCTTTTTTTTTTGTTTTTTGTGTGGTTTTTAGTTTTTTTTTCTATTGTGAACTTTAGTCTTTAAGACAAATTGAACAATATGCTTAATATTAATGGTTGTATAGAGTATTTGATAGTCGCTACATTCGGGGTTTTTTGCACCATTACGCAAGCATCTAACAAATTCGAATCAATTTGTAAAGCATTTAAGTTTCTTTTCCCATGCGTAGCCTTTAAAAATATGCAACATTAATTTTAATAGAATTGTTTATGGCACGGCATATGAAACGAGAGGCGTGTGCGTATGTGTGCGAGTGTGTAGTATGTATGCATGCACCTAGCAAATGATGCGCAGTTAGTTTTTTTTTTTTTTTGCTATTTTGTGTGTGTCATGCATACAAAACTGCCATGTCATATTAAATGGAGAGGCTGCTGCTGGCAAAAAAGAGAAAAATCGGGGAAAAAATATGCAGGGCAAATATCAAAAGGACATGCAACAAAAAAAAAAAAATGAAGCCCTAGCGAAAAAGCCGCGCCAAATCAAAGCCAACAATATTTTTCAGGATTATTTCAGTTGGCTTGCCGTTGACTGCACATACAGAAGGCTGGGAAAAGAGAGGGGAAGACAAAGGCTGACATACAACAAAAAATTTGTGCTATGAAGATTTTTGTTAATTTGGCAGCGTTTTCTGTAGAGATTGTTGTGTTTTTTTTCTTGTCGTTTTGGTTGTTGTTCGCATCGTTTAGATTTTTTTACGCTTTACTTGAGCTTTATTCGGGCCACAAATTTTTGCCAGCAAAACAGCAAAAACTGCATGAGTGATCCCCCCCTTTTTGTTGGCCAGTTTGTCTGCAGATATGCAAAACGCAGCGTGCACATAAATTTTAGTGTGTTTGGTTGGTCTACGCTTATTTGCATAGGAATTATGTATTTGGGCACAACGGCTTAGCAGCATTACACAAACGCACACACACAAATACACACACAAATAGACACGGCAAAAGGACATTGTGGTTATGCAGAAAACTAACGCACACACACATATACATACATATATTTAAATGTACATACTATATATATTGTTTTTGCTTTCTATTTTGCAGCTATAAATTTGCAAACGCCCCAAGGAAAATGCATTGCAGCAGAACAAGCAATTAAAACACACACATACACATATACATACACACACAGAGGAGAGAGAGTGATACTGATATACAAACGAGAGAGAGACGGCGGAGTGTGTCCTGTGTGTCCTGGAAGACTACTCGTTGTTCTTGTTGTGCAGTGCTAAAAACCTATTTTGAATAATTAAAATTCTGTAAGTGTTGCCTGCCGCTTGTTGCAGTTGCAGTCGAAGAATCTGCGGCAACAACAGTAGCAACAACAACAATGTTATATAATTAATTCAATGCACCTGAATACGACAGCTTACACACGAAACTCTTTCAAATCCAATTGAGTGCAACAGCCACAAGAGTGCCACAAAAACCTTAAGCAGCCGCAACAACAACAAACAGAGGAAACCCAACAACAACAACTTGAATAACTGAGTGCAAGCTGTAAAATGGCGGCACACAGGGCAACAATTAGCCCATGCAAGGACAAGCGAAGACATATCCGCAGCAACAGCAGCAGCAGCAGGACACATCTGCCCGAGTTCCTGCGTCGCACATTGCCCATTGTCACCATGGTGATAATGTTGCTATCACAGCACTGGGAGAGCGGTAAGTGGAATGATTTTAAATACAGAGATATTAAAACATGAACAATAGATTATGGTCCACCTTGAACTTTGAACCTTTGTGGCAAGTCAATCAGTAAAAATGTTGAAGTTGATGCTGAGCAACCGCTAAGCTACACCATTGAGTATCCTTGGCAAAATATATCCTTGTTGAATTAATCTCATCTCGGCCAGATAAATATTTCAAAAGCGAAACTTAAGCAATTAATTTCGCTAATTGCTTTTCTTCGCAACGTTTTTGTTTCAACTGTCGAAGCAGCAGCAGCAGCAGTTGGGGGTGTGTCAAGGGTTGGGCAGCTTGGAGTTCGTTGAGTTTTGCATTCAAATGCATTTCAAGGACTCAACTTTGGCGCCGCACAAAACTCAATCTGACATTTATGCGAATGTCCACGGTATCAAATAAGAGTAATGACATTGCAAGAAAAAACTGAATGGAAAAAGGGAAAGGCAACTGCAACAGTTCAGTTTGGCCCCCAAACGACCCCTCAAACGAATGAAAACTAACGAGAATCAAGGAACCGAATGAAACGAAGGATCGTCTTGGGAGCTGTTTGCTGGGGTTCACAGACAGTGCAATGTCCTTTGGCTACTCAAACATTCCAGTGGCTATTAGTATTCATATCTTGACTGAACTAAACTGAAAGCTTAAACTGCTTGCCGCTGCCATCAATGTGGGGTGTGGGGGATTGCTGCATGGGGGGCTCTCAGTTTTTTAAGACCCTCTCGCTCTCCCGCTCTTGCTCTCTGGCGAGCGTTTTGCATGCATTTTCATTTCGTGCTAGAATTGCTGAAAAAGATGCAATTAAATTTTAGGACAAGGACTGCTATGCTGCGCATGGAATATTCGAGTCCTTCTTATTTTTTCTCTCTCTCGGTCGCTTTCGTATGCGGTTGCAGCTGCTGTCAGTGGCAAGAACGCATTATTAATTTATTTTTCAACTTGCAAGATGAATAAGCAAAGAGCAAAAATTCTTCTCTCAAACTGACGACGACTCTGCTTTTTCTATTTAAATGTCGCTATGCAGTGTCCCCCCTCCCCCCTCAGCCTTTCTCTCACTCAGTCCATGACTATTGCCAAGTCATTTTGCATGCAGTTGTGCTTTGGGCAAGTTAACAAACGTCGACGTGCCTTCGACATGGCTCGAAAAACGCTTCTTTCAATCTGCTGTCCATCACTTGGCTTCGATCGACGTGATGACATTGCCATCGCCATCGCCATCGTCGCTAGTTTCGCTGTCTCAGTCTGCACCGCAAGGAAATAAAATCCAAAAGTGAATAATGAACCGCAAATAACTTTACTTTGTGTTGCCCAAGTTTACACAGTAGCAACAGCAGCAGCAGAACAACCCAAACCCAAACCTATACCAAAACTCAACCCATCAGCCATCAGCATTGCATCCGTTTTTCTAACCAAATCCAAATCCTATCTACCGCCCACCCTATCCCCTCTCCTACTCTTCTCTTGTTGTTTCAATTGCTGCGGGACGTTTGTCTGCGCTATCAGCCAGCAGCAACAGCAACAGCAACGGCAACAGCAACAACTGTTGCAAGTTGTGTCAGTGTCGGTAACAATTATTTCGGTTTGTAGTTAGTTGAGTTGAGTTTGGTTTGGTTTGGTTTTTAGTTTGAGGGGTTTCGCTTTATTTTTTGTTAATTTTTAGCCGCTGCTTTTGGCTGTTGCTTCAAATATTTGCATTTGTGGCTGCCTCCCTCTCTATCCCAGAGCTTATCATTCAGCCTGATGATGAAGTGCAAATCGTTTTATGAATACAAAACTGATAAAGCGAACATTGCTTTAGTTTTTGTATTGTTTTTCATGTTTGTGACTTACTTTCCATCTGCATTCCCTGAGGCTGGGCTCAAGCCCAACTAATCAAATTGACATAGGTTTATACACGCAACTACTTTTTACCTGTACAAACTTTTTGCCACAAAACTTTCGTTTTAAGGAAGTTTCCCTTGGCTGTCCCCAGATAAGGAGTTCAATGTAACTGAAATTTATTAACTGCTTCGCAAGCACATGCAAATAAATCAGCAAAAAAGAAAAGAATAAGAACAAAACCGAAAAAAAAAATGATAAACTCGAAACTTTTGCGGTTGAGGCGTGTTTTTGAGCAGGGACTTGGCGATAAGCCAAGTCAAGCGTTAAAGTTACGCCCACAAAATGCCTTATAGAGTAATATTGACATATGACTAAAATGCCAACAAATGTGTAAATGCAAAACGTTCACAAGAACAGTTTAAGGCGGGCTTTCAAACACATTTCCATAAAGAAAAAGGGGTTTGTTTGCTATTTATTTAATATCGTTGAGAGGTATCGGCAGTGAACCGAAATAAATGTGAATAATTTGCTTGAGTTTTCAGTATTTTTTTCGAGTTTGTGGTGTTAACAGGTTGTTTTTTTTATGCCTATCAGAGATCATAATGATTTATTAGATTTGAAAGTTTAATCAGATTACAGTCTGAAAAATGTATGACATGATATCTCTGAGTCGAGCAAAGTTTAACTAAAGAACCTTGATGCTTTTTTAAAAATGTCTGCAGTTTTGTATAGATTCAAGCCGATTTCCATGTACCTACAGGGTATCGCTATGAAATCGTCATACAGTATTCATATAGATATATATCTTCATTCTTCACTAAGGACCTTCAGTGGTCTACGTGTGAAACTTTCCCCTGGGAGGGTCAGCCGGTCAAACCTATATCTTCATTTGCCTTACAAGTTAACTTTTCTTATCAACTATCTATAGGGCATGTTAACGTTCATCACTATTAAGTGCATGGCATTGGCACTTGTTGTAGGTGCGGCTGTGTCAAGTATTTGCACTTGCGCTAAGCAAAATTTACGCGCATTTGTTTGTACGACTCCAGAGAATTGCTTGACGGCATTTTTTTTTTGCCTTCCATTCAAGTGAAAATCGATGAGCAATGTGTGTGTTGTGTGTGTGCGAGTGTGTGTGTGTGTGAAGTGTGCGTTACGCTGTTGGCATTGTTGTTTGGCCACAATGTTTTCTTTTTTTCCGCTTCGCATGGCTTTTTATTGCTTTTCTCTCTTTTTGGATTTCTTTTTTTCTTCTCTGTTGCTGTTGCTGGTGTCATGAGCAAACGAGCAGCATTTGAGCAAATAAACTAGACCTGCCAACACATACACACACACATGCAAACACACATACACACTTGCACAATAACAATGGGTTTGGGTTAAAATCTTAAGCTCCTGGCATCCTGTGGTTGCCTGACTGCCATCGTTGCTGAGGCCATCAAAACTCAACATCCTTGTGTGCTATGCTGATGATGATGATGATGGTGGTGGTGGTGGTGGTGGTGCCATGCTCAGCGTCAACAACTCAACGTCATCATCTTCTGGCTAAAACTCCTCATCGTGCTCCTCAGGGGAAGAACACTTTCTAGGACCTCAATCATTATGGGCTGCCATCGTCGTCGTCCTCATCGTCGTCTGCCACTTCACAAAATGCACACAAAAATCTTCAACTTTATCTCGTCAATAACTTGAAGTGCGGCCGCACTCAAGATCTATATGTATGGTATATAAGAAGTAGTTTGGTTCGTCCGCCTGACAGAGTTGCCTGTGGTTTTCAGCTCCAACCCCATGCAGTGCTCAATCGGTTATTGATAAAGAATTTTTGCCGCTTTACATACTTAAGTCGTGTATTTTTCGGCACGTGCTGCGGTTGCATGTGGCAATGCTCTGTCTGTGTTTTTGGCAAATGATTATTTTATTGACAATTAAAAGATGAGCATTAAACGCAAAAGCAAACATTCAAATATTTGACACGCTTTATTGCTTTGGTATGGTTGAATCTTGACATTAGTCGCGGCAATCTCTTCGAGTTCAACAGAATGTCTATCTTTGAATTCAGGTTGCTGTCAGCCATTCAAGTTTATTGCCGCACTTGGCACCAGACAATGCTGTGTCTCTCTCTCTCTCTCTGTTTTGCTTCCTTTTCTCGTTTCGTTCGTTCTCTGCCTTTGGCCAGATAAAAACTCATGCGTTATTTGCAACTCTCTGTGCTGAAAGCTGCTTTGCGGCTGCCTTGGCAACGCCGCCGGACCCTTGCTAAGTAGTCCTTTTCAGTCCTTTCTCCACTGACCACAAGCTTTTGATGTGCTCCCCCTTCTCCCTCCCTCACGCTCTTACTTGTTTCCGTCAGTTTGCCCATCTGGCAAATCCTTTCAGCCTTAATGACGAGCCACGTCCATCAAGTTTCCTTTATTAGATTGATGCACGCACACACACAAACTCTTAGTACTTTTCTGTTGCGTCTTTGTGTGTGTTATGTTTAGGGCTCTTGATCATTTAATTGAAGTTATAACTTGTAATCTATCGATTACATTGTTTATTAAAATTTATCGACTTTTCAACTGTCAACTTTTGCCATGGGATTGTGGTTGATGAAGCTGTCGAGTATCACATTAATGTTTTGCTCAAGTTGGGATGAAGTTTTTCTCATTTATCAATAACTAAATCATTTTATAAGATTAGAGTTATGATAAACTTCAGTATAAACAAGGGTTACGCTAAACATTATTCCTTCTTTTTCAAGGTATAAGCTCCGTAGTATTTACTCCAAGAATATTCGCTACGTTAACATATTTAGCTGAAAGAGTTTCTTCTTTTTTTTTAGTTCAATGCGCTGTTGATTGCATAATTTAGGGCCACAAATGTGAAAATTGTGTTGGCACGATTAACGTGCTTGGTAAATGCTGAAAGCTAAGGCCTGACTCGACTGTTGCCTGTTAACTGGGCTAATTGAATTTGAAATCATCAGCAGGCACAGCCGCAAAAGAATCATATTTAGTCTTCTCTCTCTCTCTCTCTCTCTCTCTCTCTGGCTTTATCAGTGTGTGTGCACAAAGGCAGTGCAAACAAGTTGGTAATAAAATAAAGTGACTCTTAGAACCCCATTTGGCTCTGTCTGACTGACAAACTGAAGAGTTGACGAACTGACTGAATGACTGACTGCAGCACTTCATTTAGAATTTTTGTGCGTTGAGGCACTTTCATTTTGTTTTACTGTTGCTTGTTGCTTCTGTTGCCTGGCAAAAAAGTAGTAGAAAAATAGAAGAAGTAAAAAACGAAACCATTTCATTACGAGTTGCAGCTAAAGCTTTTGGCTTCAATGCGGCCCTAACTAAGTAACTGAAAAACGACTCTTAATTCCGGCCAAAGGCATCGTAATTTTAATTTGCAGCGTATTAGCATTGGATTTGTCAGTTTGTACACCATTCGCCTTTGCACTCTCAGTACTAAATTGACATACACAGTGACAACACCAACAACAAACAACTGCAACAGTTTTGTAGCTAATTTGTTGTTGTTGTCATGATTTTTTTGTTGTGCTCTCAGAGCTCGTACATAAAATATGAAAATTTCTCACACAAAAGACTTTGTTTGGTGCTGGTTAAGCTGCGGCTGCCGGACCCACTTACCCACCCCAAACCTCAACACGATGCACTGCATCTGGTGGGTGTGGCATGCACCGGCATTTTGCCAAAGGATGTTAAAATATTTTTGCAGCTTTATCTTTAGACATTTAGACGAGAGAGAGGGACAGAGATGAGCGAGTTGGGGGAGTTGTCGTAAAGCAACGTCGGGATTTTAAAACTGACATTGAGAGCTGAGAGCTGAGAGCTAGCTCCACTAGAGACCCACTGGGCAGGCCAAATAGATTACCTTCATTTTTGCTAGCTCGAGTGTTTGTGCCGTTGCCCCTGGGAGGGATGTGGCCATTTTGCGGGCAACCCAGAAGTTTGCAGTTGAAAGCAGCATCGCATCTACGAGTACAGCGTCCACACAGCTGGGAGATAGACAGCTTGCACTGGCCACATAGCAATAGGGAGCTCACATAGTTGGAATAGATAAAGGTGGCCCCCAAAGCTTCAGCTGCTTGATCATCAGGTATAACAACTCCCTTCTGTGTGTGTGGCATGCACCTGGCTAAGGCTTCAAATTAATTTCACCGCATGCGGCAATTTGCTGCGCATTGTTTTCAGTTTGGGGGGGCATGCAACACAAGAGCAGCTGTAGCAGCAAAATCGTAAATCAAAGCACCAAATACCAGACAACAGCTGAAGTCCTTTTCGGCGTTTTATCGGCGTTTAATCTCTTTATGATAAAAATGTTTATTTCGGGCGACACTTGGCTCAACCACTCAACACCCAACCACCGCTTGTTTGGTTGTGGTTGCAATAAATTTTGCCAATGCAAGAACAAGTCCTCCACCGCCTTGCCTTGTGCCATATGAAAGATAAATACGCTGATAAGCCCAGAACTTTGACTGTGTGGGTGGAAAGCGGATTTTTTTGTATGTACACACTGGCTAATTTAAGTTCAACGCCAGCTGTCGCACAATGAGCGTAAATGATGGAGGCGGAGCCAGCTAAGGGAGGCAAGAAAGTCGCTGTGGACTTTATTATTATTATGCTTGGCGCAAAAAGTGGCAATGGACCATGGTCCTTGGTCGGATGGAGGCAACATTTGTCCAGCTGCGTGCCTCATTTCATATTCAAGAGAATATATATTTTTTTCTGTTCTTTCGGTGGTCATCAACACATTGCTGCGGAACTCTATGAAAATGCCAGAAATCATTTTGAATATTCTTTTTGATATTTATTTAGAGATTTGTTCGTTTTTTTCGAGGGGGAAGGCTATAAAAAAAGCGTAAAAATGTTGACCAAAATTTTACTATAAAGATGGAAAGAGCTTAAAGTAGAGCAAGAATTGTGAATAAACAGACAAAAATAATATTAAGAAATTTTATTCTTTCAATCGTTGAGTTAAAAGAATATCCGTCTCATTATTAATCTATAAACCTTACACATATCCTTGATCAAAAGTGCATTTTTTACAGTGTATTCTACCCATTAAGACGCACTTTTCTTTAATATCTTTTATATTCGCTTTTTTTTTTTTTTTTTTTTTTTTTTTTTTTGTGTGTAGCTTAATATTACTTTGGAACTTGTGCAAAACAAAAGGCAAGTGCAAAGTTTTTCGGCTCTCTGTTGCTGATGTACTGACTTTAGCCCCGACCCACACTCTTATACTCCCAATATTTCCTCCTTAATCTTGTGCTTCGACTGACATTCAGGCGGACGCCTCATCAGTAGCTCATCAACGCAGGCATCTCAATTTCTATTCACATTTTTTTTCGACTCGTGTTTTTTAAATATATATTTTTTGCGTTTTTTTTTGCGTTTTTCCCCTCTGTTTTTGTCACCATAAATGACTTTAAAAATGCCTAACAAAGTTTTTAAATTACTTCTTGAGTGGGCAAAAGCGGCGAAAATGAAATTACTTATAAAAGGGGATTTTAAGTCAGCGTCCAAGCGAAGACAACATCCCCCAACTTTCTCAGTTTTTCGCGGAGTGCAGCTGTCGCCTTTCGAGCGTTGTCAGCGCTGCAAAAGTTTTTCCCCTCGGCTTATTAACATTGAAAGCTCATTATTAGTTTTTTCCGAGCCGCCTGCCTGCCTGCCGCCTGACTGTCTTTGCCTGCCTTGATGGCCATCGCGCTCTTAACTTGTCTTTAACTCGTTCATAAAAGTTTGGTAAAATTTTCATTGCATTAATCCGAGGCACAGGCGGCAACGCAGGTGTCCATTTTCCAAACTCAAATGAAGCGCGGCTGCAAGTTAAATGAATCGTAGCCGAGGGTTGAGACTTTGAGTTGAGGATCATGGCCCTTTGGCCAGGACAGATTTTTTTGAAACCCTTGAGAACGTGTTTAGCTTAGCAAATTGCTGAAACAAATATTTGCCAAGTGTCAAACTAAACAATATTGTATGCAATTGGGTGACAATTGCAGGCAGCTGAAGTGGTTGCAGTGGTGCGTCAGCGGGTTGGTGGTGCGTCATCTTACCATATGGCTCATACACTTAATGATATTGACATTAAGAGCCGTCGTTGCTGCTGCCGCTATTGTTGCTGCCGTTGCCGAGCAACCAACCCCTAAGCTGAGCTGCCAACCCCTACCCCTGCGTAGGTGACAGGATAGCCTCATGAGGCATGATGATATATACTTGTATATGCGACACATCGATTGTAAACTCTCTCTCACTCAAGGCTCAACGCTATTGTCATTGTCATTGTCAACGTTCTCGCTGTTATGTAACCAGCACCGGCTTCGTTACCGTCTCCTCACACACACACACACTTATATACTCGATGGGCCTAATGAACCATAACGCTTTATCGCCGTTTTGCCGTTAGCCCAAGTTGCCCCGTCTATATGTCTGTCTAAGTGTGCGATTGGGATTTAATTTGATTGCTTCAATGCCTGCCAACTGGGTGTGTGTGTGTGTGTGTGTGAGTGTAGCATTAGCTTGTGATTTACTGTATTATTTAGTCTTACTTTGTTTTACCGCTTATTACTTTACGCCGTTTTGGAGTATGTGTGTGTGTTTGTGTGTGTTTGTGCTTTGTCATATGCGGCACCCACCCCACCCCACCCCTTTGCCCAATGAGGCGTTGACATAAAAGAAACACACATAGGAAATCCTTTCTGCATTGATTGATAAAGTGCCTTATGTGAGGATTACGGCGACATTGATTTACTATGCTTTGAGGATTTACTTTTTTTCTTCTTCTCCTTTTTATTGTTGTTGTCTCCCTATTTTTTTTTTATTGCTTTTCTCTTTTTTACACCGCTCTTGTTGTTATTGTGTGTGTGTGTGTGGATTGTGAGGCAGCTGCAGTCGATTTGGCTGCCATGCCAACTAATTGGAAGTGAAAACTGTATAAAGACTTGTGCAATGTTTTATTATCTCGTGTGTGTTGCAAGAGCTGTGGAGAAGAACGTGTTTGTATCTTGAGTTTTGTATACACTTGATGCTTGATGCCTTCTGAACTGCAATTTGTTATCAACCTTTTAGCCAAATATTCCAATCAATATTCAAAACTAATATGGACATCATTAAACATTTCCAGGAAGTTTCTCAATAAACACAAATTATATTTTAATATAACTGAAATATGACTTCATTATAATAAAACAAGTAGAAGGCTCTAGTCGAAATCCATAGGACAACTAACATATGTAATCCGTACAGTCATTTGTTTATTTATCTAGTGCCAATATGACCAAACTTCAAATTACGATATCTTCGGTGTTTTCAACCGATTTTGATAAATTTTTATAATGTTCATTATTTTATCCATAGTTTAAACCTCATTTTTACAATTTTGAAAACTACATTTTTGTTATCGATCACATGTGTATATCGGAAACCAGAAGTGTTATCGATACCGAAACAAACTTGATCTGCCTAGGTAAGGACATTTCCAAGTTTGAACCTACCTCTTTTAGTCTCTGAGATCCACGCGTTCCTACAGACAGACAGACGGACAGACGGACAGACGGACATGGCTAGATCGACTGGCTGTTGATGCTGATCAAGAATATATGTACTTCATTCCTTTCATACATTTGAAAAAACCATTATACCCTTATTTACCCATTTTATGGGTTAAGGGTATAAAGACCACGCAGACAGTTCAGGGTCTAGTTTTGGGATGTTCTCATTTTTGGGCAGAAAGCTTTCGTAGCTTATGAAAAGTATTTAAAAAGTAGTATAAAAGCAACCTTGAGGGCGAAAGGTGTTGAATTACATTTGAAAAGTTTCGTTGGTTTGAGCTCGAAAAAAAAAAACACGAAAATGTTTGTTGTTGGCAGCAGCAGCAGCATTTTGTGTGTAGCCAATTGTTGAACCAACTTTTGGTTTGGTTTGGTTTGCTTTTGACCCTGTTGTGCTCTGTTGGGCTTTGTTGCCACTGCCACTGCCACTGCCACTGCTGCTGCTGCAGCTGCAAACTGCTTCTGCTGCTGCTGCTGTTGGTTGTGTCAATTAACGCCCAAGTTGTAAACAAATTTTGCACAGTTGCCGCCGCGTTGCGCATTGCACTCATAAATTGCACTTAGTCAAAGTTTGTGAGCCCACTCGAAAGCTGAGAAGTATGAGGTGCAACGGGTGTAGCGGGTGTGTGTGTGGGTGGAATGAAGGCCAAGTTGGCCAAGCGTTAGGATAAAATGCTATTAGCTGTAGTTGCACTAAACAGCCAGCTGCTGCTGCTGCTGCTGCTGCTGCTGCCTGTTTACTTAGCTGTGATTAATTAACCAAAGCAGAGCAGAGCTGCTAAAGCAAAGCAAATTACTTCAGTCTTCTTCATAATAAAGTGGCAAATACACTCGTTTGACCTTGTGCAAGCTTTTCGTACTTTTCGATTTGGCAGCTTTTGAGTTATGAAGATAAGTAATCAAAGTAATCAGTATTTATCCGATAAAAGCCACTTCACGAGAGCGCTGCTCTCCAATCTATGCAATTAACTTGGCAATATCCTTATGCCAATATTCTTGGCCAGCCACATAAAAACTTTGACACGATTTCAAGTTTAGAATGAAATCTTTTGGTCAGGCGGGGTCGCTGGAGGAGTGTGGGTAAGCAGCTAGATTATGTAGCAAAATAATACTTATGAACTTATTATCTTGTTTGTGCTTTATGCCACGCCCCTCTTGTATTGACCCCGTAGCGACCTTTTGTGCCAGCTGCGCTGTTTAGCATGCACAGCACGAAGGGGATCTTCTCTTTTTCCAACAACCACCGAAGGCAACTTTTCCATGCACTGGGGATAGAAATTTAGTAGCATAACTTGGCTCAGTGTGTTTTTTGGCCCGATATTGGTCTTGGCTTGGCTCTCACTCGCTCTCCAAACAATTGTTGGTATTGTGGCGCATGTTGCCATTTGCCACTTGCCACTTGCCGCTTGCCATTGTTGGCAACTTCAATGTTGATTCTGTGTGGCATAAACTCTGTAAATAAATTTCAACAAAATTGTGTAACAATACGCCAAAACACAGGCCTCAGGGATGAAGACGACCGTTTGTTCATCTTTCTTCTTCTTCTATTCATCTGCTTTTTTTTTGGTTTGGGTAAAAAAACAAATACTTGTACTAGTAACTAACTTGATATGGGTAGAGCAATGGCTAGCAAGACTACGAAGATTTTATACCCTTTAAGCTTATGACTTATTTAATAAAGGTATCTTATGAACAACTCTTTTGCTGCATATCAATTCAACATATCAAGTTTAAGGCAATATTTTCTATATGATTGAATGAAAGGATATTGAAACAAGCAAAGTTTCTTGTTAAAGTGCTTTAAAAGTAAGAAAATCAATTTTTTCATTTTATTCATTTATTTTAGCATTTAAAGCACCTACCTCAAGTGTCATTAACATGTCCTCAAAAGAGAAAAAGCAGCTTTGAAGCAGCCAAAACTTAACATAAGACATTTCTTGCCCATATTAACTGACTGCTCTATAAAGATACATATTCATAGCTTGTAAATGTATTGTTCGCAGGTAAACACTGAGATTGGATTTTGCCAAAATTAATTTCCTAGTTGGAACACGTTTATAGATTTGAATGCAGTTTTATTTAAGAGCTCAAACCAATACTTTACAGGTATTGTATTTGAAAATCGGGTTAACTATGACGAAGTTATGGCAATCGAAAGTTCTATCTAACTCCCAAGTCGATTTTTATTTAAAAATGTTTGGCATGAAAATTGATTTAAAATTGGGATTTTTGGTCACTTTTCTTTGTTAAAAAAATATAATAAGCTTTCAAGTTGATTTTTATCACAAATTATTTGAGATGGGCTTAGGGTACCTTCTAGTCGGGATATCTCGATTAAAGCCATCTTAGTTGTTTCACACTTGTTTGGTCAATTTCGCTTACCTTTCACAAACTTATTTGAGAATCTTTCACTGACAACGGTATTTAAAACTTGGCCAACTTATTTGTGTACGAAAAGTTGAAACGCCATGGTTGGCTTTAAAGACATTTCCGTTGATTGTTGGCTGCGTACCGCAGGCCAAAATGCTCTAAAGAAATTATAAAAGAGCCGCTGGTAATTGTGCGTTGAAAGATCTGAAACACTTTTCGCTTCTCTCGCTCCCTCTGCCATATTCGCTATCTAATCCAATAAGCCAACAACAGTTTTCTTAAGTAATTTGCAACCCCTTTTTTTTCCACGTTGCACCCTAAACAATCCAAAATGCCACCCCGCCTACTCCCCCATGTCCATCTATACGCTATGCTGTTGCTTTGCTTTGTTATGGCGTTTAGTCTGGTAAATGGCGAACAATGTTGCCCCAAAGAGCTGGCCATGGGGGTAAAGAGAAAGAGAGTGGGAGACTCGCTTCAAAACATGCTCGGCATAGTTGCTTCAAGTATTTTGTGTAGCTTTTGTTTGGCTTTTTCCAGCTGGCGGCGAGCATTTTTGCCTTAAGCTCGTTCGCTCGCCTTCTGGACGGACGCCCACTTTTGTTTGCCACGCCCCACTTAACCGCAACTTGTTTTCGTTTTTAGTGTTTAATTTGAAGTGAATCAATCAAACGTCTGCTTCAATAACCAAAATTTTTTAATTAGTAAAGCAACAGCAACAACTAAAATGAGATGAAGTTTTTCTTCCTTTGGGGCACATTATCAATTTTGCTGGCCATTAAGAAAATTATTTGATTCTTTCTTCTATTTCTCCGTGTTTTTCGCTTTCAATTTTTTTTTAAATAGAAAAACAGAAAATGGCAGAGAGAGCGAATAACATGCAACATAAAAGTTAAGAGCCTGAGCCAAGACTACAAATTGTTTTCAGTTATCTGGCGGGATGGGAGGCGGGCGGGAGGTATTGGTGGAGGTTAACGTTGGCTTTTATTATTGCTTTTTTATTGCGTATTAATTTTGCGTGCTTAATTTGCCGCCGCATTCTCTCACTCACTCTCTCTGAGGGAGGGCGTGGCTATGCCCCATTTGGTGTTGTTGCTGCTGTTGGTTTCCGGTGCGAAGGGTTTTCGCTTGTAATTGACGCTGTTGTTGCCGCAACTTCTGTGTAATGTTGTTGTTGCTGTTGTTGTCGCTGCTCATTTTAATGGCAAGAAATTGAATTTTAATTAGTAACGAGGAATCTGTTACGCATCAGTTTGTATTTAATTTAATTTCTTAATTAAAATGCGCGGGCATGTCGGCATAAAATCCAACGACCAGCCAAGCCCAAACACAAGCCAACTTCAGGCCAAGCCAAACCGAACCAAACCCAACCAAAACCAAACGAACCAAGCCAACCAGTCAACCAAACGACTCTGTTCTTTAACATCATCAAAGAAGCAAAAGAAGCGCTGGCAAAAAATTAAAACCAGCAAAGAAAATAAATAGTTAAGTTCACACGGAGCCAATTTTTATAATTGTGTCAGTTATTACAGAGAAAGAAAGTTAAGTTTTTCTGTCTCCTTGATGAAAAATGTTAATGCTTTAATGAAACTTCCACTCTGTCTTTAAAGTATAAGAATATATTTAATATTTGTTAAATAATTTTTTAAAACCATTTTCTGTTTTTTTAGTACTTTTTACTGTAAGCCATGTTTGCAAACTTTTTATCACATAAAAACATTGAAAAGCTTTCTTAGGATGCGAAAAAGATTTCATGACAACATTTAAATACTTTCAGTTGAAGCCAAAAATGCCAAAAAACTATATATTAATATTTTTGTTAAGGCTTTTTCATAAGCTTTAAGCCGCTCACCTGCCCACAGCAGTTGGCTTTCTGACCCGTTTTTAGCCGTTGACATATTGTGCTCTTCTTTTCGGTTTGTAGCAAATATCAATGTGGGGATAAGCGGCGCACGTGTCGCCACTCAAATGATGTGCCATTGCACCACCGCACCACTTGACCTGCTGCGAGTCCCCATGCGAGTTGCTCAGGGCAACAATTTTGGTCTTTAAACATTTTCCGTTGCCTACTTTTTGGGGCATAGAATATTTCTTTGCTTAAGGCGCGCCTAGGCGGCAGGAAGTAAGATAGAGCGCGTTGCCATATCGCTGCCTCAAGACTCAAGTGCATTACGTGTATATGTATGTGTGTAAGTGTGTGTGTGTCGCGAGTCCTTGCAACAGAAGCGGCAGCAGCTGAAAGAGTTGAAGAGAATAAAAACTAGACATGCATAATACAAGTGCCTTAGTGTCTGGCACAGCGAAATTTCTTTATGCGGTGCACATAAATTGCATTATTTATATAACGTTTATGTGACTTCCGCCCCGTCGTTCGAGCACCCCCCTCTGTGTGACGCTTGCTGTGTCTGTGACAGTTGTACCAATTTTTTGGGGCCAATTCAGTGGTTGCACAACTTTAAAGAGAGAGAGAGAGCGTCGCTGCTACGCAAATGAAGTTTAATTAAGTCGACAAAAGGCGAAAATCGGGTTTGCTTTTGAGCCAAAAACAAAAACCTCGACTCTTGTGCTGCAAAAAAAAAAAACGTGTGGCACGGTCGGTTTGTTTGCAAGATACGAGGCCACTAATTTTGTCAGCGGTGTGGCAAGGGCAGTAGAGTGTACGGTGTACGGTGTAACGGTGTAACGCAGCGGTGCTGCAGTGTGCGCTGCAGTTACAGTTTTGTGACGCCAACTTTGTTTGCCAAACTTTTTATTGGCACATATCCTGCAGTCGTGGCCAACGCTGCTGCTGCTGCTGCCGTTGCTGTTGCCGTTGCCGTCGCTTGTTTGTGTTGCTGTTGTGTTTTGTGGCAACAAACTAGGCTAAAATTAAAATGTGCATTGTTTTGCGCCCAAAGCGCGAGCTCTTGCGCTCTTGCGCTCTTTCACACGAAGAGTTTTCAAAACAGCATTTGCATATTTTGTGTGCCTGTGCGTATGTGTGTGTGTTTAATGCCGCTCAGTTTGAGTACTTTATGCGGCAGCAAGTGCAACCACTTGCTGTCATCGAGCCAGCTCTGCCAGCTGGCCAAGTTGTTTGGCATGCGGTTGCCTCAAAAAAACATCCTTGCACGCATCAAAGGTCATAGAGACGGGTCGATAGAATCAGCCTCTCCCTCTTTGTCTCTTCCTCTTGCTTTTTTCTGCCTCTTGACTTCTGGAGGCAATTTGTGCGCACATTAGTCGGCGTACTGTGTGTGTTCGGTTGTGCCTTGAATTATACTCTTGAGCATCATTTAACAGAGAAAACAATAAATTAAATTATCCGGACCTACCAACAAATTTGGCTTTTCCTTGACTTTGCTGCCTGCCGTTGTTGCCACAGTTGCCGCTTTCGATTCCTTTTTTATTTGGCTCTTTCCGGCGTTGCTGAACCGTTCTCAGCTTCTCTGTTCTGTTCTGGTCTGGCCGTTAAACTCATAAGTAAGATCTACACACTTGATAAGCGTTTGAACTCCACATCCGAGTCGAATTTCTAAAACACTAACTCACACAAATAGACACGTACTTGCCACACACCACATCTACCACACACACACACAAACACACACATTCATCGTATCCGGCAGCATATCCGCTTTATTTTTGGCATCCAAACGTATTCCAATTCATTTGTTTTCTATGTGCCTCTTAACTGTTCACACACACACGAACAGAGCAGCAACAGCAGCCGTCGACGGCATCAAAAATTTATAACATCGATTATTTCCTTTTGCCACACTAAATACTAATAAATTAAATTGTTTTTTATTTCTCAATAAATTTTTATTATTTCTGCTACTTTTATACCTCATTTCGCCTTCGCACTAGGTGTCGATTTAATGGACCTCCCCCCACCTTAAACCTCATAGAACACAACTTGAACTCTACTTTGCCTTTATTGTTGGGGCTGCTGCTTCGTTCAGCTTAAGGTCAATTTTTGATTTCCGTTTTCGAATTGCTCACAACGCACACACACGCATCCGTTTCCGACAGCATTTACACTTCTTGCTTCTCTCTCTCTTCTTCTCTCGTTGTGTGTCACGTTCCTTACTTCTGTTTATCTGTATCTGCCACTTTGATTTGTTTTTCGTGCTTCATTTGATTGGAGTTGGGTCTGGGGTCCAGGCGTAGTTTTTCAGACAGCCATTTAATGAGTTGACGCTTTGAATATGAAAAGTTTTTGCTTCGCTTTTAGTACAATTTATTGCAGTTGCGCTCTCTTTTTCTCGTTTTCTTCTTCTTTTGCTTCGTTTTTAGTGTGATTGCTAATTTGTAATTTACGCAGTCGACCCACGAGCGTTCTTGTTCTCTTTTTTTTTGGTTTTTACTACGCGAAACGCATTGCCAGACATTTCCGAATGGTGTTGTTGTTGTTGTTCGGTCAAATGACCGTAAGTGATTCATTTTGCTGCTTGGCCACTATTTAGGCCTCTTGAGTTATATACTTTATTTTATTTTTGTGTTCGTTATTTTTTTACGTGTTGTTGTTGGGTTGTTGGTGTTGGCGCCCTTTTGCACGTAGGTCATCAGCAAATAATAAACATAAACAGTTTATTGTCGGGCGCTGCTAATAAAAGCGAAAAAGCGCCTCATAAAATTACGCACTCAAGTGCAGAGCATAAAATACACATCCCCAATGGAGCATACACTGAACCCCCAACCAACCCACATCGTACCTTGAAGTAGTTGACCGATGCTTAAGTTTGAATTGCTGACCAATTGACACTGCAGCAAAGATCTCTTGCTCTCGGCGGACGACTTGTTTCTAGTTTTAACGTTTAAGATTAGCATAAATCGAAGTCTTCGCCGGTTTTTATGCGGCGTCATTTTGTTTTTTCGCAGCTTGTGCAACAACATTTTACGCTATTTACACAGCGAAGTGTGCATAAAATTGACGCTTATGCACAAGTTGACAGCGCATTCGGCAAGCCCCTCAACTCCTTGCAGACCTGGCTTAAAAAGTCGTAAACATGCACAACTAACAGATTTATTTATATGCGGCATAAAAATGCACAACACCAACAGCAACAGCAACAACAACAACTACTACAACACAACAAAAGGCAACGAAAGCGCGAGCGAGCATATAATAAAATTGGCTGTGAAAGTGTTTTCAGGACACAAGGATAAAAACCGTAATCCCGCCTGCTGCTACCCAAATGACTAAGAGAAAAATCGTGGGGAACGACGACGACGACAACGAAAACGAAAGCAAGCAGCGCTAAAGCGTCAAAGGGGGTGTGTGAAGGGGATGTGTGCCAGCTTCTGCCCCCTTTTTTTTATTGTGTGCCTTGTTCGCTGTCAGTTGGCTGCAAAAATCTTAAACTGACTTAAAAAGCATAAAAGCCAGCGACAAACGAACGTTGCAGAGAAAAAAAACCGCTTGGCAGCAGTTTAAAGCCAGCTAAAAATTGTCAAATTCGCTCCACACACACTCGCACACACACATACATAGAGAGTGCTTGCTGCTTAGCTTAATGGTGACAAGTGTCAAAACAGGCAGCTACCCACAGCCCTGAGCCCAATATCCAACCCCAGCCGTGACAAGCAACCCTTGTTTTGTAGCATGCCTCCTGCTTGTGCCTTGTTGTTGGCACATTGAGTAAATCGCCTCCAAATCGCACATTTCAATCTTTTTAACGAACTTTATCGATATTGCCAAATAGGCGCCCACCACGCAATATGCTAATGAGACAATGTCCTGGACGTGTGCTAACATCCCTCCCAACCTCGCTTCATCCGTTTCGTGTTATTGTTAATGGCTTTTTGCATGTGCTGAAATAAAAAAGTAACTCAAATTTATAAAAATATACTATATACTATATATATGAATAACATAGATCATCTGGTCGAGTCGGCTATGGGCGCACTATGGGTAATTTGACCACTTTTTTTGGCCAAAATTAATAACTCATGAACGGATCAAGATATTTTATCGTTTTTCAATGATTTTTAAAAGACAAAGAAATGTTTTTTATAAAAGGGCGTTCACCGCCCCTATTTGATGAGATAGTTTCGAAAATTTTTTGTTTTTCAACGTATAAGGACCAAACTCGGCAGTTAAGATTGTTATTATAATACTAACATCGCTAAAAATCACAACTTCGGACAACTATATCCTATAGTCCCCATAGGAACAATCAATAGAAATGCTATTTTTAGTACAAAAACTCTTGTTTTTTGCAGTATATGTGGAATAAACTTTCTAAAAAGTAAGTCTTTTAGTTTTTAAACTATGAAATATCATAAAATTTGTATGTCGCATGTTGATTTTTGCTATGTTGTTGCTTCTGTGTAAACACGCACACATGACGCCCGTTCAATGTCCTTGCCGCAACTAAATTTTTTACTAGCACAAATTTACGGCTTCGCGCAAACAATTCGCTAAATGAATTCTCTCTCAAAAAAAAAATAAAATAAAATTACAAAAAAGCACATGCTGCATGCACTCACAAATAAATAAAATGTGTAAATGGTATTTGTGATGCGTATTACAGCTGAGTAGATACCCAGTACGCTCATGTATTGAAGGGACAAAAGAATTTTTTTTTTTGGGGTGAGATTCTTTCTTGTTTTGAAATATTCATTTTTTTTGTAAAATTGCATTGTTCCTTGATGAAATATGCCGCTGAGAATAACATGAAATATGTTTTGGACATCATCCTTAACAAATCCTCAACCAATGTACTTGGATCCTTAACTTTAAAGTTTCTTTATTCCCTCAAACATCTCATATGCATTTAATAATAAATATACTTTTCTTAAACGAAATATCTTTCCATAGTTATTTATATGTAAATTATAAAAAAGCTCATGTTTTTACTACATTTTTTACTACATTTTCGTTTGTTGCGGCTGTTTAAAAATACAAAATAAAGCACTTTTATGCCTATTTTTTATGGCATGCCCATTTGCAACTATTTTTATAGCTGCAGGGTATATATAGGGGTGACAAAAAAAAACTGTATGCCAGCTGTTATTGTAATTTATGCATTTTTTTTATAAATTATTCTTTGCACTGGCTACAAATTGAAGCGAAATGATTTTTGGCACGCATTAAACGAAGAGCACTATAAAAATATATCTCATATATACTGTATTAAATATTTGCATTGCATTAAATGAAAATATGAAAAAGGCCTTCAATTGATTGAGCATCACAGATAGAGACAAAAAGAAATGGGAGAAAGTGATTCAAAGTAGAGATTTGTCTGGGCACCATTAGGTGCAGCTGTAGGCTACCTGGCTATCCATTAAATCAACGGCAAACGACAGCAACTGTTGGCCATCATCTTGGCCATAATACTAAGCGTCATTACCATTGCCAGGCAGCCAGACAGTCAGCCAACCATATCCATATCCATATAGTACTACGATTTTGTCCATATGTGCGCAGTTCTTTGGCTTTTTGTGTCTGGGCTGAGTGCGCGCGTCCATCGTCCTTCGTCCTTCATCCTGTGTACTCATACTCGTCCTCGTCATTCGTTTTGCGGCCAACTAATGAGACTTTGCTGTTCTGGCACGCGCAAACAGAAAGCTAGAGAAAGAGAGAGGGAAGAGGGAAAAGTGTGGTAAGGGGGCTGCGTCCTGGTAAGTTTCCTTGTAATTGCCATATGTGGTAATGGCCGTAATTGGTTTTCCTTTTTGAGATTTAGTGACTTTTGTATTGGCCGGTCGCTGTTGCACACAAACATATGTGCGTCGTGTGTGTGTGTGTGGGTTGGGGATGGGGAAAATGGGGGTCGTCTGCTTTTATGAAATCTTGGCAGGACTTAAATGTCACTTTGCAACATACAACGAATACGTTTTAGGCATTAGCTAACAGGCAAACGCTAACAAGCGCCAAAGTCGCAAATTCTAACACGTGACTTCGTGTCATTTACAGCATTTAACGCAGCTCGCCGAACAGTGTTGTGCAGCGCAACAAAACCGTAGTAGCCAGCAGCGTTTTGAATCATTCCACAGCTGAAAAACAAGTGACAAAAATATATATATATATATATGAAGGAAAGACTGAATGAGAGAGAGGGAGAGAGCGTGAGTGAGAGTGGCTTAACAGCTTAATAGCTTAAACATTGCTCATCATCAGCTTTAATCAGATTAAAGTGCAGGCAACAACAAAAACTAATAGAAAACGAACTTAAAATAAACAGGCATTAAATTTGCAAATTATTTATTGTATTTAAATTTTATCTTGGCGTTATCACAATAAATATAAACTATCAGCTTAGGCGCCCCCTCCCTTTCTCTTTCTCATGTTTACGCTCTTTAATTCTTTCGTGACGCCATCGAGCGGAAGCGGAAATATTTGCATGCGCGCTGAAAAGTATGCTACAAAAAAATGAAAACTAAACTATTTCTACTGCTGCAGCATGTTGCCTCGAAATTGTTGAAGCGTTTAGTTTATCGTGCAACTTGCATTTAACTCAGTTTATTGAGCGTGTGCTCAAAAGTGTGATTATATTAATTAGTCAACGCGCATATCTTGTGCAGCATTAAATTAAATGAACACAAAAAATATATATGCCATCACTTTTCCCAACTTTTTAGCAACAAATTAAATTATTATGGACACATATATCGCTTTTCTACCATATTGCCGCTGCTTGGGGGCGAACATTGTCAAAAACTTTTCGTGCTGCAATTTTTGTGTGTGTTTAAAAAGCCGAGCGCTCGAAATGCCAGAGTGTTTGTCTTTGTAGTCGATGCTTGGGCCCAGCCATTGTCGTCGCTTAGTCGAAACCTAATAAAATTCTATAGAATTAATTTAATTTTCAATTTTTGCCGGCCAAAGTCAAGTGCACGACTTCCGAGCTCGACACACAGCAACTACGTGCTTTTCGACGAATATTTTTGTCTTGACTCTTAAAGCAATACAAGCAAGATAGCATAGCTGATTTAACACACCGAACAAGGGTATATCCTTAGAAAATATCTACCAAAAAATTCGAAAGCTTTCACGACTTGATGTTAAGTAAATCTTTGCCTTGCTGATTTTCAACAGCATCCAAAACATTATTCATAACTTTAACTTTAAAATTTGCTTTGTAGATTGATGGTGTATGATTCTTGAATAAACATGCATACAAAATTCAACATTCAAATTGTTTGAAGCTTAAAGTTTTTTGGCTGTGTGGCAAACTTGTTAATAAAGTTATGAAACTCGGTGTGCTAGAGAGTATAGCCGCAACAAGCGAGTAATTTGCTGTGGCTCACACACACACACATACACAAAAAGCTTTAGGCATTTGGCAAAACAGAGGCATGCATAGATAATACATACATATGTATGTATGTGCCCCTCGCCAATATAGCAAAAGTACCGCTCACCCACATGGCAAATGTGTGTGTATAGATAAAAGCGTTGTTGTCGTCTGGTTTCGTTTGCTCTCTCATTCGCACGCTCTGTCGCTCTCTGTCCCACTTGGTCTTCCTGGCATTTTATCGTATAGTATGGTTTGCTTGGTTTTGGTTTGTTTCAGTTTGCTTCGAGAATGGGTTTTCAGTCTGCGCCAAGCGTAAAAGCAAATTGAAAATTTAACCTCAGGTTAAAAGCGTTAGCGACAGTTGAGTTAAACAGCATTAAGGCCGTGTTAAGCTGTCTGTGACACACACACACGTACACTCATGTGTATGTATGCCTGGGATTTAGCTAAAAGTCACGCCCACAATTGCGATTTGCGCTTTGTCGCTGCCCAGCGGCTGTAAGTTTTGTACAATTGTTTTTTTGCTTACATGCTAGACGCTGTCTGCTTAAATGCTAAAATCATGTTGTTCATTACCAAGACACACACACACGCGCTGTCTGTGGGTGTTGCCTGTTGCCAAAGTAGGAGAGAATAAGAGACAAAATACGCTATAAATTTTGAACAGCCATCAAGATGATTACTTCCTGCCATGTAGCGCAAACATAAAAATAAGTTGCAACTCGCAAAAGACGCACGCAAAATAAACAGCAACAACAACAACGAAGTATGGCTATAAAAGTGGCTCATATCCTGCACACATCCGGTACCCAGAAAGCATATGAGACTCTCCGACTTGAAGCTGAAATTATCACATAAATCAGGCAACACCAACACCAACATTGACTGGCAACAGGCAACAGCCAAAGAAAAACAATGAGCTGTCAAGGACAGAGAGAGAGATAGAGATAGAGAGAGAGAGAGTGGGTGCGGCTGTATGCGTGGGCGGATTGGCGGCAAGGCCAACTTACAAAAGAACAGCATTAAAACTTTTACAATCGCGTAATGAGAATCTGCTTTAAAAACTTGCGACAGCGACAGCCGACAACAACTACAGCTATAACACACAGATTCACAGCAAGAACAAAAACAATGACAACAAGAACAACTTAAACAACTTCACTATCTGAGTAACAAAGAGAGAGAGAGAGAGAGAGAGCGTTAGAGAACTGAAACTTAATTGACGCTAAAAATATACAAACTTACGCACGTATTACGTTGCAATTAAGCTTGGCTGGTTGGCTGTTTGGCTGCTTGGTTGCCATGCCACGCCCATCAGCAACCTCAAGTTGCACCTGCAACACAGATAAACTTTAATTTCAATTTTGTGCTGTTTTCCCTTGTTTTTTTTTTTCCCTTTTTACTCGTCCACTTGTTGTGGGCGTGGCATACTTAGTTTCGCTTGGGCTGCAGCCTGCATAAATGTTATAATTAAATGCAAAATATATATATATATTTTCGTTTTGATATCATTTTCAAGGCTTATGCAAATAAAGTCTTAAGTCCCAGCAGCGAGATAATGAAAACTGCAGACGTTGCTTGCTAATGCTAATGCTAATGCTTATGCCACTGTTGCTGCTGCTGTTTGCTTTTTACTATTTCTTTCTTGGCCAAAACGTATTTGCATACATTTCCGCATGCAAAAGTTTTCTGACAAAGTTAACAGTTGATAAAAAGTATTAGTAAGTAGCAAACATCTTAGAGTCCAACTAGAAACTATGTGTATGCGTGTGTGTGTGCTTGTGTGTGTGCCTGTGCCGGTCTTAAAAATAACAAAACTGAAGCATCAATAAAAATCACACTCTTGAACGGGTCTGCGCTATAAATTCAAAGTGCCACTCTCGATGCTTTAATCCCATGGACATAGTCGTAATGTTCGCCTGATGACGACGTGATTTCATGCAAAGCATGTAGCCCTAACCCCAACTACACCCCTTCACTATCCACCCATCAGAACTGCCTATCATGAGAGGCCCAAGAGCTGTAAACAATTGCCTGGGTCATCTAAACAACGACAACGATGACCCAATAGCACATGGTAGAAAAAAAGGGCAAACTAAATCGATATAACAAGTCACTATGCTTAAGTCAAGCTGTGTTCAGTATGAAGATACCTTGTAGAAGATACTTAACCCCTGGGCTTATACATTTTACAACACAAAATATTCTTGTGAAAATTTTGAATTTCGATAGATAAAACTTCAATCGTAAATATGTTAAAATGGTTAGATAATAAACTTAAGATTTTATGTAACTTTTTAAACGTTTCATTGAAATTCATTAAAATCGTCAAAACTAACAACTTACTTCATTTTAATTTTTTTTATTGAGAAATTAACTCACAATATCAGAGAGGCGAATCTTTTAAAATTTTCTTGTGGCTTTGCTATCTACCCAACTCTTTCATACCCTTTTCTCAAGCGACAAGTGTATAGGGCATTTTTGTAAAAAGAACTGCCATGCCGTAAACTGATGCTGAAGTGAAACAAAAACGATGAAAAAACAAAAATAGAAGGGAAATGTGGCTCAATAAAATCAAACAACAAACGTGATGCCAAGTTTGCCGAGTGTTGGCTTTTGCCTATGCTAAGAGTCCTGCAGCCGCTTGTGTCATTTTGCAGCCTTGCGGGATCGGTGCTGAAATCAATTGTGTGTTGACATTTTTATCAGTTTCAAACCCTTAAGAGAGTAGAACAGAGTTGGGCGTTGGGGGTTGGTGTCCACATCACGCATAGTCTCATGTCGTAAGCTAAAATTTTAATAGAAAGAAATCAGTGCCAAGGCGGCCATCACACAAATGTTGACCCTTTTTTCTGCTTGTGGGTCGCCTTTGGGGCTAGGGTAAGGAAAGGTGCGTTGAGGCACATTAAATATGTAAACAACGAATGTGGCAGCTGACTGTGTTGTACGTGGCGTATGCGTATTTGCTTGGCATTTTAAAGCCTCTTGCCTTTTAAAGTTGAGCAAGCAAAAGCCGCTGATTTAATTACTTTCAGCGTTTGTCAACCCAAATGAGAAAAACACTTTGATTGCACTTGATCTCAGGGATGTGTGTGTGTGTGTGTGTGTGTGTGTGTATAGCCGTTAACTTATCGCGTGCTCTGTAAATGGTATCAATTAAAATAACCAATAAAGTCTCACACACAAAGTTTCACATACCTGAACGCAATTACCATGACAACTATAATGAGATATCCGTGTGTGTGTGTGTGTGTGTGTGCTTTTGTGGGATAAGGGTATTAGTGTCAAAGGCAAAAGGCATACAAAAGGTCTATGGCAACATTTACAGCAAAAGCGACGACAACGATGACAGCCAGCAACTGTGGCAGAGTTAAGCGCTGCCGCCGTTTGTTGCCACTACTGCGGTTCCCGTTAACTTAATAGTAAACAATTACAACGCACACACTCATACACACACACACACAGAGATGCAGACTCAGATAGATGGCGCACAGTGTGTGAGAGAAGCATACGACAGCCGCAGGGCTTTGTGGCTTCCGTCTCTGTTTGCTATTGCTTTCGTAACACACACATACACAATAAATGTATAAGTGTGTGTGTGTGTGTGTATTGTTGTCCTTGTAACACTTAAAATTTAACACCAAGCCTGTTTTTGTTTGCTTATCTCATTTTGCATCTCATCTCTAACGCCTACATCGCCCCTTAAAAAAGTTTCTAGTTTTCAACTCAGCTTTTTGCACGTTTTTTTTTAGCAAATTTTTATTAGTGTTGGGCTGTGTTTTTTCGTTGTTGTTGTTGATGCCCCTTTTCATCGTGTCGCATTACAAGGTTAATTTGCAGCTTAATGTCAGCAGAGGTGCCTCACTTGAATGGTCGCTCAGACTTGGCCGCAATAACAATTGCACAATTAAGAATGTGTTTTTCTAGTCGGGGCTCGGTTTCTTCTCCCTTCTGTCGGCTGTCGCATTTTTCATGCTTATATATTTTAGCGACTTAAGCTTTTCAGTTTAAGTATTTAATTGTTCGCGTCTCCATGAACTATGCTAAAGTGCAGCTGTGACACAAAGCAGGACGCGTGTCCTTCAAGCCAAAGAAGGGTTGAATGTCGACTTACAAGCTTTGCCTTTTACGCTTTGCTTTCTTTCTTGCCTTAAAGCAGTCTGCAATTTAATTATTCATTTTAATTTTAGCAAATATTCACGAAATGTGCAAATGCCATCTGATGAAAGAATAAATATAAAAGAAATTAAAGTTAACCTCAAATTAAATTTTCTTTTGTGCATGTGCAGCGAATTCAATGCGCTGTTGGCATTCAGTTGAGCTCAAAGGCACGCATTTTTATTGAAAATGAATACAAAAATGACCGAAGATAATATGCTGTGAGCATTAATGTGAAATATGAATGAATTTCAGCGTTTTGAAGTTGTTTATTTCTGTCTTTTATTGATACAGTTTTAACATTGAAATGAAAGTTAACTTTTTATAAACCGTATAAATAGCATATCACGTTATTTGCAGACATTTTGACATTGAGGAAAAAACCTTATTCAAGGAAATTATAACATTTTTTCCAGCTCTCGCATTTACTTTAACTTGTGTCAATATTTTGAACGTATTTGTTCAGAAATTTCTGATGCATAACTTAGGGACATTAAATTAAGTTTAACTCTCAGGCACTTGACATTTTTTCATACCTACTTTAACTCATTACTTTAGCTTACTTTATCCGTTTTAGATCATTTGTAAATCTTTGAACATTTATTCAATGCATATTCTAATGAAATTACCCTGCCATTTAAGCCAACATTCAAACCATTTTGGCATAAGCCAACAATACCAGGCAGCTTTTACTATTCGATTATGCGTGTATGCATCTCGCTCTGTGCAGCTGCTGCTACGTTGCAACTGTTGCAGCTGGCAACATAAACTCTAATTTTGTATGCAATAGTTGTTGGAGCGTGCAACACACACGTAACACACATTTTGTCCGCAATTCGGGCAACGGTAATCGGATTTATATGCAATTCTTTTGCTGTGCGTTTTTCACACTTGATGCACGCCAGCAACAGCAACAGCAGAGGGAGAGATGATGATGCCACTATAAAGAGGTGAGGGAGGTAACGTCGCAAATATGCGTAGAATGTGATATATGTATACAAGGGGTTAACCCGTTTCTGCCCATCAGCAACATATGAATAGATATGCGTTGGGGGTAAAAAGGTATTCAACTGGCACACAAAGCCGTCTAATTAACATGCCACATAACGCACTATGCTGCTGGCAATACCTTTACTTCATTGCCCTGCTCCAAACCCCCCAAATATCTTCCATCACCCCTCATGACTCTCTGTGTAGTGGCACGTGTATCTGTCATTTGTAAGAGGCATGGCCTTTGCCTGGGGCCAAACATGTTTTGGACACTGCAGACATTCCGATTTGAAAACTGGGGCAAACCTAACGGGTTGTCTCTTCCTTGCTGCCATTTTTTTTTCTCTCCACTTCACTTTCAAGTCTAGTGTGTAGAAAAAAGTTTTGGTTTTTTTGCCTTGCAAAAATTTGCATACACGCATTTTCCGCTACCCAACGCGACTGCAACCGGGAACTGTGCTGCCGGAAAATTGTCTGTGTGTGTGTGTGTGTGTGTGTCACTAGTTGGAGTCCGAGCATTTATGCTGCCAGGCTGCCAACAATTTTTCTAGATTTTTTCTACAACATTTATTTTGCAATTCCCCAGACTTGCACACAGCAAAAAAGAAAGACATGAGAGAAAGAGAGAGAAGAAAGAGACCGAAAAGACAAATGTTCTTGGCCTGGCAAATTAGTTTGGAGTTGAATTTTTTTAACCTGATTTTGTTGGCGCAAAAATTGTGTAGATTACATTTGACGCTCGCTCAACAATTTTATTTGACACGCACAAATATTTAATATTCCAACTCGAAGAGAGAGAAACAGACACAAAAATCATATCCAACATAATAAATACACGTTTTTTGTTGAGTGTTTTTCATATTTTAAATATTTTATGCACACTTTTTCGTAGCATTCCAACTTTGTTCGTCTGCGTTTGCGTCTGTTTTGTTTATTTGCTGTTTTGCTGCATAAATTATCAGCGAGAGAATGAGAGAGAGATTTTTATCATTTTGTTAGGCGAATTCAATTTCGCTTTTTATCGCATGCAATTTACATGCTGCTGTCCATTCTGACATCATGATTGATGCTGCATGCTGGCGACACTCAATTATCGTCAATCACTGGACTTTTTTCTCTCTTTCGGTGTCTCTGTCTGTTTCGACTTTTGGCTGCTGACTTGCAGCATTTTGTAGTCACAAATGTGAAACGTGCGCACATTACTCATACGCACCGTCGCAACGTAGACAAGCTCTTAATATTGCTGCACAACTAACTGAAATAACAACAAAATTTGGCTTCACTTTTATGACTCAATTGCTCAAAAAATAAAAATAAAAATAAAGCACAAAATTCAGATTTTTTTTAAAGCCTTAGTGCTTTAGTGTTGGTTGTTGCCCTTCTGTTTTTTCTGTTTGTCGCTTTTTATCGCAAAATTGAAATCATTGCCGTCATTTGGTAACCATTATGTATGATATATGCGCTAATCTGATATGCAGGCGCCCACACGCGAAGCCCAGTGAATAAAAATGTCACCCAAAAAAATAAAAACCAAACACCATCGGCAACGACAATCAAAATACAAACAACAACAACAACAGCAACGAAAAATACAATTTATATACAAGACGCTGCACAAAAGGCTGGCAAAAAGGAAACTAAAATCGCTGCCTAAAAGCACTTCAGGCGAGAACACAAAAACACAGACAGCACAACACACACACACACATGCACACAGGACACTCATGTAAAAAAAAGGGGGCGCACTCGAGCTGGTTGCCGTGTTGTATGCAACACATACGTTAAGTAGCTTGGCAGTTCGGTTGGGTGGGCGCTGTGACGCGTGATCCTGTGCAAAAGGTTGCCAGGCAATTGAGTGTGAAAAATGTTGTAGGCGTGAGGCACAGTCAGCACGATGTGGCTGTGGCAGGAAGTCGCGTCCGCGTTCATAAGTATCGCGCCTAAAGTCAGCCCAGCATAACCTTTTGGCCTAATGCACGAGCAGGCAGTCAAATGGCGTGGCCAGAGAGTGCCAGAGGTATGGGCCCTAATGTACACTCAACAAAATAAGCAGTAAGAATATAATATACACAAAGTGAAAGTGAATGCCTTGCCGAACGGTGTAGATTAATATGCTAAGGCCAAAAGATTGAGAGAGAGAGATGTCCTGACAACCATATGAGTTGGGTCAAAGGGCGGCAGCAGTGGCAGCAATCAGTGGCACAAGGCGACGACAAGTCAATAAATATGCTTTGAGATATTCATGTGTTTGTTCAGTGTGTGTGTGTGTGGGGGGGGGCGTGGCAGCCAACTGGCCAAAAAGTCAATCACCTGGCGACAGTTAAGGGCCACTCGCAGCCATATTGCCATATCCAATAAAACATGGAATCGCAGGAGAAAACGAGAAACGAAAGAGAAAGAGAGATTTCCACACGGCATTGGCATTGATTTGTTTAGCACGTTTCTAGGCAAACAAAGAAACAGAAAAGCAGAAAAACAATGAAAGAAAAAAAGAAATGAGAGCAAAACTCTGCGTCTCACTTATTTGGGGCTGCTGCTGGCTGCTGCTGCTTGGGGCTGTAATACGCTTTTGATTTGCACCATTCCATTTTTCACAATTTAATGCGCATCTCGCTACGTGTTGTCGACATTCGGTCGACAGCGTCTACGGCGGACCACGAACGTGCTTGTTGCCCCGGAGCACAGGCAACTTCAACTTCAACAGCGGACATAAACACACTCACACACATCCACACACGCACACACAGAGTCGTACATACATCTATCATTACATTTGTCACGTGAGGGACAACGTGATTTCATTTTCCTGTCGCCATAAAGGTGACACATTGCATTTGTGTATGTTGTGTGAGTGTGTGTGTGTGAGTGTGTGTCGTCTGGCCATTTCCTTGTTTCACAAATGTGTTTGTATGTGTGTGTGAGTGCTGCTTGTTTGGCCTGCTCATCAGTGCGTATGCGTAACATGTTAAACGCTAGTCACGGACCAAATAAACCGAAAACACAAAAATGTATTCTATATATACATATATATTTTTATACGCATACGTATGTGCATTATATTTACATATACATACATATACACCATGCTGTTGTAGATTGAAAATTTAAATGATTCAGTTCCGCATGTGATTTTAAATTGTGAATAATTTTTGGTTTCTAGGTAAATTGAATTCTTTTGAGTGCGGACATGCTTTGCTAAATTGGATTATATGTATGTTAGCTAAAAATCGGGTCAGCATAATGTATTAGTTTATGTGAGATACTTTAAAACATGAATTAAATAAACATCAAGCTCTTCATGTATAAAGAGAAAAGTATTTAATCATTAAAGCTTAAACTTTTCTTTCCCACAACAATCTTCTTACAAAGGAATTTATAAGCATAAAAACATATATTTTATAGCCAAGCTTTAAATTGTAAGTTAAGGAAATTCGTACTACCAAACTTTCAAAGTTATTTCAATGTTTTATACATCTATGCTGCATACATATGCGATAAAAGCGTAGTTGTTAAATTTTTACACCAAATGAAAGCCAAAAACATTTATTGATTTTCCAATTTACAGATTTTGCCATACACAAACATTTCGATATACGTACATATATTTTGCGTGAACAAGCTAAAGAACAAGGGTATGCACGGAAAACACGTTGTTCGGCAACCGCAACCGAGGTTGGCAAACAAATTTTCCAAACAGCTGGTGCTCCTGCTGCTGCTGCTGTTGGCCAACAATTTTCGACATAACTTTAGATTTTATGGGCCACATGTGAGCGAATGTTATGGGCTTGAGCTACAAGTCAGTTTACTATCAATTTAGCTAGAGCGCGCCTTTTGCTTTCAGTTGTTCTTGCTGTTGTCGTTGTTTCTATTGTTCAAGCACCGAAATTAGCGATTCGCTGGCTACGAAATGTTCCACAAAACTCAGCCCAAAAAAACCTCAAACCATTCGAAGGGGTAAGAACACACAAACACCTAAGAGTTGGTCATTGTTGTTCTTGTTATTGTTGTTGTCTACGGCTCGCCAAGTTGCAAGTTGCAAGTTACCGGTTGCCAGTTGCCAGCTTGCCAGCTTGCCAGCTCGCCAGTTGCAAGAGTTGCGAGCGAAGGCGCGCGCTTGCTTGCTTGCTCGCATCTAAAGTCTGAAGTACTACACCTCATGAATATTTCACTTGCAATCACATTGTTTTCCCGCTAACTTTTAAGATTGTTTTAGCATGTGGCGGAAATGGGCGTGGGCGTGGCATTGTCGGTTGTTTGTGGCATCGCTGCAACCGCTACCGCTACTGCTACTACTGCTTGCCACACGTATACACGTTGCAACAACAACAATAACAGCAGAAACTTTAGCTTTCACTCAATTTCGCTGGCCGGAAAAGCAGTTTGAAAGCATGCACAGCTTTATGTGAGTGTGTGTGTGTGTGTGTTTGTGCAACTATATATATAGGTAATCCTTGATTCCGCTGCATTTGGTGGCTCATTTTGGCGGTGCTGTCGTTCGGCACGCTTGCTTCTCCTGCTGCTGCTGCTCCTGCTGCTGACTGCTTTAATACTTGATACCGTTTTTCCTTCTTCTTTTCATTCTCGTTTTTTTTTTGCCAAGTTTCGACTGCTCGAATTATGGGAGATTTATGCAGCCGTCTGGGGCATGGCCATTGCCCAAGCCAACTAGTCAAGAAGTAGGTACAAAAAGACAGAGAGAGAGAAAGAATGTGATAGAGTGAAAGAGACAAAGAGCGAGTGAGCGAGAGAGCAAGATAAGTGGCCACTCAAAGGAAATTACGTGTTGGTTTTGCAAGTGGCACGAGATAAACTTCCACTGCACTTTTTCTATATGGTTTTTTTTTTGTTATTTTTCCTTTCTGTAGCATACTTTTTCGGGCTGTTACTTTGGTGGTCCGCCAGCAGCGTTGAAAGCGTCTTTCGCAAATGTGCGTGGATTAAAGTTTGCCATGCTTTTAGTTAGTCCTCTCTACTTACTACGACTACCACTATTTTTTTTTTTTTTTTTGTGACCCGCTGTCTCTCAACTGAACTTTTTTTGTGTGAGTGTGTTTAATGAAATTTTGTGTGCTGCCTCGCAGCGTTGAATTCAAAGCCCATTTCCCATTCCCAGGTGCACCGCAAGGCAAATGCTCAGCCAGGTGGAGTTCGCTTTTTTGGGTTGTTTTCGTTTTCGTTTTCGTTGTGGCCCCACCTTTTACATTTAATGGGTAACAGCAGGTGAAGCGCTGAACTGCGAACAACTTGCTGCGAGTGCAGCGAGTGCAATTGCAACCATTTTCATATTTTATGTACTTTGCGTGCTTAAAAATGTTTCAATTTCTCTACTTTTTACGGCGTTGCACGCCCACGTGCCACTATTACCATTTCCATGAAGGTCAGCGCACAAAGCCAAACCAAAATAACTGCCAAACTGCATAGACGCAAGCAAAAAAAAAAACTTGATAATTTTCTAGTCAAATTGAATATTTGCAAATGTTTGAGTGTATGTGTGTGTGCGTGTAAGCCAAACTTTTCTTATTCTCTGCAAATAACTTTAATGGAAAAACTTTGAATATCAAACCGCAAAAAAAAAAAAAAAAAACCTCGTCCAGCTCTAGTCGCCAATGCCTTCACCAAAACCTCAAACCCCGTTTGCCACTCAAATTGAAAATTAAAATTGAATAGTTGCCCCACAGAGCGACACACACACAAAAACAACAATCACCTGGTTCTGCCCAGTTGGGCTACAAAGTCCAGAACAATTCACAAATGTTGAATAAATATATTCGACAAAAAAAATGCTTGAGCTGTAAATTGTACTTTAACATATATATTTAGCACAATCCTGCCACATGGGGTGTTGCAAGTTTTGGAAATCGTAACTTAGTTTTTAACACAGAACAGTTTTCTAAACTGTCCTGATTAAATTTTGTGCTGTTAAATTAGTTTAGAACATGAAAAGATGAGATTCGCATAATAATTCGGTTAAAATACGAATATTTTGAAACTACAGAGCTTTTGCTGGGCAAGCCAAATTATTCTAAAGAAATATTCAAATCTTGAAACCACAAATTGTATACAATTTTTGACATCAAAAATCATTTCTCCAACGAATTAGGCATTCGGGATTTTTTGGTTTTGTTTTTCTATGCCTCAACTTATCCGATAACCATAAAGAAACCACTAACAATTTTGAAATGCATGCATAAAATTAAAGATGCCAAATAAATCCAAGAGTTTGAAGACAGAAATGTTGTTGTTTCCTTATGGAAATCGATTAAGCTCAAACCGAATTGTTCAACTGAGCAAATATGGCTAGATGGACACGAATGCTTAAGCTGAATGCCATGTGGGATTGAGAGGATGTAGATACAGCTGTCTGCAGCATAGAGACAGACAGACGCCTTTATTATACAGAATAGAAACGACTGTCGCTAAACTTCTCGTGCGGCAGTCCAATTAGTGAGAGGACACACGTTTTGTCTGCTTCTTTTGCTGCTTGTATCAGTGCCCAAGTGACAGAAAGTCATTTGGGTTATTAGCAGTCGAGTGTCGCAAAAGGACGATAAATAACGAGAGAGAGAGAGAGAGTAAAGGAAGTCTATGCGGAAACCCTTCTAAGACGAACTTCAAAAGGCAAAAAAAAGTAAAAAAAAAAACGAATGACATAAGAAATAAGTTGCTACAGCTGACATTATTTCGTTATTATCCGCATCAAGGATTCGATTGACAGGCTGACTGAGACACAGGCGCAGGCAAAGGCACAGGCACGTGCTGCCAACGCCTTTATCCTTGCAACAAAAATATTGTCAAAAGCAAGCGAGCATCAGCAGCAGCAGCAGCTAAGGACAACAACTGACAGATACAAAAGAAATTATATTTACTATCGAGCAGGGCAGGACGAAAACGAAAACAAAACACACACACACACAGGACACATAGGCACTGCTTGCAAAATCAAATGAAATGCCGGAAATGTGACAGCAGGGTATAAAATAGGGATGAGACTAAAAGTCATGTCGGTGTTTAGTAGGGAGAAGCTTTTGCTTACCTACTTTGTCTGTTGTTGTTTTCGTTGTTTTTTTTTTTGACACACGCAGTTCACTCCACTCAGTGACAGGAATGTATTCACTGTAGTATTCACTGTAGTATTCATACGGAATGTTTTCGCAACAGATAAATACAACATTTGACACTTCATTATTGTGCCCGCAGCGTAATCGAATCAATTCTGCCCAACAGAGTGCCCTCGCGTCGCGTCGCGTCGCCACTGCCACTTGCAACTCCCACAAGGCATGTCTTGTCATGGTGTCAAAAGTGCTTGGCCATTCGTCGTCTGCTTTTGGCCTTGGTCCGTGGTTCGTGGCCCCGAGGCTCAAGCCAGCTTGGCCTGTTGACACATTCGCTTAAACGTATTAAATTGTTTGCCATCGCTTCTCGCTATTGTTGTTGCTCTTGTTGCTGGCATTTTATTTATACGCACTTTTGTTGCTGCCTGCTTTCTGCTGCTCGAGGACCTGATTCCTGATGGCTTTTTTTTTGCGCTGATTTTTTTCTTCTTGTTGTTGTTTGCGTGCGGAAGTGCGTCCAATTTTTTTTCTATTTTATTTATTTTGTTTTCTTGCATTGTCACACTGAAAGTAATCGATTACAACAGCAGCGGGTGGTTTGGTTTTTTGGGCGTTTGAAACCTTGTAACCGGATATGTTCGCTTCCGATTTATTTTTCTGGTGGGGCAAAGAAAAGCGCTAAAAAAAAAACTCCAGCTGTTCAAAAAATAATTGTGGTCTAATTACCAAAATCGAATAAATATGCAAATTAAAAGCTTACAAAATAGTTTTAGAATGCGTGTGTAGTAAGAGTGTGTGTGTTTGTGTGTGTGTATGGCATAATCTCATAAAACTGTGCAATTAAATTAATGCAAATCCCACAAGGGAGCCGCATGCGATGCCAAAAGTTTTAATATTTAAGTGCATTTTAACACTTTTGCCACACAGACACACGAGACAGGGAGAGGGAGAGTTTGCCACTACTAAGCTCAAGCATTTTGTATGCACACATACTCCAACACACACACACACTAACACACACATGCATATTGACATTTAAAATTGATTGGCAAATCAACAGCAAATGCACTAAATTATTTGTAAGCTGCAGCTGCTCCGAAGCAGCATGCCATGTAGGCGACAGGATAAGCATATCCTTTAAAATGCCATCGCTTGCTGTCAGACAAATTCTGACAAGTTTCATTAGCTCGGGCATAATAAAATGCACTTTATGAACTTTGCGACATTTGACAAATTTTCTCAAAATGACCTAAACCAATTAGCCACACACACACACACACACATACACATTTATGATGATGGTTTATGTTTTTGCTTTGGGCCATAAACGTAATGTGCGTGACATGTAACATGTGTGTGCATGTGTGTTAGGCTAATAACATTTGTAGTAATTTAGTTGATATACATACATATATTTATTTTAAACCAAGTCAGGAATTTTCATATTGCATATTTAATATTTGAATTCCTTTTCGTTTTGCAGCCAGTGCCCAAGGACTAATGGCCAAGCATGAGCCCATGTTCATATCACGTTCGGAGACATTTAAATTCATTGCCGGCGACATAATAGTGCTGCCCTGCGAAGTGGCCAACACGGGTGAGTAACACAAATATGTGAGAGTGTGTGTGTGGGTAACGAAGGAACCTGAGCGTAAAAGTATACAGAGAGAAAAAAGTGTGGTGTACAAAATGCATCAACTTTTACTATAACGTAAAACTTTCTGTATTGGTTGAAAACTGTTTCATCAGCTTTAAAGTATAAGTTTAATAAATCCAAAGCACTTTAAAGATATAACGATCGAACAGTTTTTGTATATTGGTTCCATCTTAAAGCAGTTCCAACCCCTCGATTTTTTTGTCAGTGTCTGTTTTGAGTATTTGTGTTTGAGTATGCTTAACTCAGTTGTCATTGAAATGTTGCGGTCTGCACGGCTCATACATATGTATGAATGGATGTACATATTTGTATGTATAATTAACCCTACACCATATGATGCCTGCCAACTGACCGCAACAATGCATTAATCCTGAATCTCGCTAGCAGCCACAAACACTAACCAAAAAGGATGAGCAGACATTGACGAACACATGTCCAAGATGCGGGCAAGCAATGGGTGAGCTCTGCCGTTGTCCTTTTATTGGGGTATGGGTGGTGCTTGGGCAATATACGTTTTTGTTTTTGTGGGTTTACTGGTTACGGTTTTTGGACGGACCCACTGAGACAGAATGGTGGTTGCAGCAAACGCTGGCATGTGCCATGTACGTTTTTCAATTTAAATGCGGTCGTGTGTGCGAGATTATTTGTATATAACAAGGATTTAGCGTAAGCATCATAGAGGACATGCATGCACATACATACATACATATATAGAAAGATATCCTTATACTCGTAAGGTTAAGGCTAGGCGCTGTTGTCGTCTGGACGGACATCTTGGCCAAGTTTCTTGAGACCCAAAAGCACTTGGCATAACATTATATGTATCTCGTCTGTATACATAGTGTTTGTGGCTATATCAACCGTTTATTAGAGCCAGCATACAGAACAAAGAAGTTGGCATTTCTCATGCACTTCATTGCCCCCTAAACGAAAGCAAAATAGAAGAAACAACAAAAATAAAAAAAGGACGATACATAGAACATTTTTGCACAAGACAGAATTATAGCCAAAGGCATTTCGGGGTAATAATACAAGAAAAAAAAAACATAAAGAAAGCAAAACGAAGCATGAATAAAGGAAAGAAAGCAGCGCCAGACAAAACGAAAGAAAATTATAGAACAAGCACGCCTCCTTTGGCTTCTTCTGCTCCTTGTGCCGTCTGCCATGCCATGAGCTATGCTAATAAAGTGCCACCATACGACACTTTAATTAGAGACATTTTTTTCGCAGTGAATGAGGAGGCTTTTGTTCGCTTCGAGCTCAGCTCAGCTTGACTCTTAAATGCAATAATTAAAATCAAAACCGTGGCGAATTTCTCATAAGGTTCGCTTTATGGATCTTTGGCAAATATGTTCAAAGGCAAAGGCAATGGCAAGTGCTGCTGCTGCCTTTTATGTCTTGGCCATAAAGTTGAAAATGTAATTGATAGAATTTTTAAAACCACACTAAACAAAAGACACTGAACGATGCTTTCAGCTTCCCGGTTCCCGCTTGCCGCTTCTCCTGTGCCTGCTCCTTTTATTTCTTTGTTGTTGCTTTTTCTTTATTTTGGGAAGTGATGATGAGCGAAAATATAAAATTTATGCACATTTTCGTTTTATTTTATGACGAAAGCCCATAAAATTCGAAAGAAAATCACATGAAAATGAGCTAAAATGATGAGTTTGTTTTTTTCGCGCCCTTTCTGTCTCACTCGCTCTCTCTCTCTCACTCTCTTTCTTTCTTTGAGTATGTGACTGCTCATTTGCATATTATATGAAAATTCCTTTAAATACTTATTGCGGTGCTTCGCACTTATACAAAAGTAATCTTATGTCTTGGTAAATAAGAAATATAGCACACACACACACACACACACACACACACACGTACGTACACGCACTGAGCTTGTCTAAATAAACATTGAAGCATTCCATCATTATCATTTTATCATGTTATTTGAATTTTTTTCCTACTTTTTTTTTGCACATGTGCAAGGCAATTCGAGGTGCACGCTATAGCAAAACTCTCTCTCTCCACTTCACTTCGCCTCTTCAGTCTTCTCTATGCTCTGGCGCCTTTGTTTGTATGCTAGTCGGCACTTGCGCCTGGGGGTATGCAATGGAAAAGTAATTCCGCTAAGACAAACACACGCAAGGACATCGTACTCAGGCTTTAAACAAATAACGAAACGAAAAATACCCTGTTGCTTAGGAAAAGGTAACAAAACGCAACGAAAGTTGAGAAAATTTATTCATAGCACAAGCCAAATAAATCTAGGATCAAAGATTCATGAGATAACTTAAATACTTAAAGCTTTAAAGCTCATTAGATTAAAACAAATAATTAAATGAAAAAACTCAAATCTCAAAAATTACGTAGATGAAGTTGTTTTGACAAACTTCCGTAATTACTCCATAAATTTTTGTTTCTGTTGAATTTTATCAGAAGATAAAGATAAAGCTCTTATCTACTTAGCATTTGTAGATTTTGTTGCTTTTGTTTGTTTGTTTAATTATTGTTGTGTGTGTTGTGTTTTTTTTTAATGAATTTATAAAGTACTCATACGCCTTTACTCAAAGGCTTATAATCAACTTGTACTTCATTTTGCGCAATTCCTTAGGCGTCGCATTTGAATATTTGCGCACTCATCAAATTTGTGGAAAATAAATGAAAAGTGCTGCTTGTGTGTTCAAAGACGTCGGTTGTCAAGTGCGTGGTTGTTGTTGTTTTTGTGCAAGCACCCAACACGTTTTTGAAGTGGTATTTGAGACTTTTATAATATGCAGAAATGAAGAAAAGGATTTTTAATATATAACTGCATATAGGGTATCTTTGAGTTGGCCTAAGCCAAAAACCTTTCGTGCTTAAATGTTTTTCCTCAATTTCTTATTGAATTTTTGATGTTTTTCTTATTTAAATGTATAAATTTGATTTTGATGCAAAACATAAAAGAGAGACAATTTCTAAGCCAACGCAATGTCAAAAAAGCATAGCACGTGTGTTAAGTAAAAAGCTTTTCAATGCCTTTTGTATTCCATAAGATCAAAAGTAATTTGCAAATATTAATTGAATGCTCTTAAACCGATTGCAATTGCCATATTCAAGCTGTGAATGGTTTCAGTTTTACGGTTTAATATACATTTGTTATTTGGCTCGAATGGATACGAAATAATTAATTGCTGTTGAAGTTGTATAACCAAAGGCCGGTGCTTAACTTGTCAGCACGCATAAGACCTTTTTCCTGTTGATGGTTTTAGCCGCAACAACAACAACAAACAAAACATTCAGCAGCAACAGCAAAAAAGTGGCAACTGGCTTGCAAACTCGAATGCAATAAAATGCAGAAGGGCATACGAAAAAAAAAAAAAGCAAACCTCAGTTACGGCGGCCACAGAGAAAACGCTCATTACGCTTTGATGGAGCGCTAGAATAGGAGTTGCCACAGGGGGAAGCGGGAATAGGAAGCATGGAATCGGAGCTAACGCTTGAAACTATTATGGAGCAGCGGAAATGGAATCGTGCCGCAAAAGTTGAAGTTGTGCAAACAGCAGGACAGCAAACAAGAGAGGATATAGCAGCAGCAGCAGCAGCGGCAGCAGAGGGTGGTGTAGCAGTGGTGGCATGCGGCAAAAGCAGTAGCAACAAAGTTTCAATATTAATGCCATTTACAGTTCTAATTTCGCTTTTTACGTACGCGCACAACACTTAACACACACACACACACACATTTGCACACTAAAACTTGTACAAGAAGTTGCAAAATAATGCCATATGGGAATGAGAGTTCAGCCCCCCCTTGTGTGTGCTTGTAGATTGGGTCGGCTTAGCCGCAACATCGTTTATCTTCGGGGGTCATCATCTTATAATATTGGCCTTTCCGACATGCAATAAATTGCGCTCAGACAAACAACATGTCGGGGCAGGGTCTCTGGTCTCTTCTGTTCTGTTCACTCTTCCCTCTTGTTACTCTTGTTGCAAAGCTTAGAGCAGCAAATTGCGCATACGCACCGTGTGGCCAGTGCAAACAAACATTGCTGCCGACAACAAAAGGCGAATGTCGGCCATATTTGAATAGCCTCAGTGTAAGAATGTGTATGTGTGTGTGTGTGCGAGTATGTGTGTGTGAGTGGTGTTTGTCTGTCTGTTTGAGTGTCTGAAGTGTAGAAAACTAAAATTTCGTTTCAGGCTCCTAAATAAGGCAAACACATACATACATAGATAGACACAGATAGAGCGCACAACATGCGGCTGGCCATGGCCAACAATTTGTCCAGTTGCAAGGAGCTGTGTTGTGCTGTGTTGTGTTTTGTTCAGGACGAAACGTTAAGGCAGGCAGGCAGGCTAGGCAGGCTGGGCAATGTTCATGTGAGGCTGACATACAAAAGCCGAAATGCTTTTACTACGGTTTCCGCCTTAACGTATAGCCTCATCCTGCACAGCACACACACACACCAACACTATGTGTATGTGTGATTCTCTATTTAGTTTAGAACACTTAAACCGGAAATTGAGGCGTTTTGTGTTTTGCTTGTTTTCGTTAGATTGTTGTTATTTTAGTTAACAATTTATTTAGTTTATACTACAGCACAATCACACACACACACACTCGAACACACACTTGCAATTTATTTGGTCTCGTGCATTATTTGTGCTGCGTGCATTGTGCAAGTGACTGACCGCACTTTAAGCGCAACTGCAACACCAGACGATTTACTGCACATCCTTTTTCCAGCCTCCCTTCCCACTGCCACTTCCGTCTTTAAAATCCACCAAAAACCAAACCAGCATCACGTTGCGGTTGTGTTTTAGGGTTTAACTGTACAAAGTATCAACTCAACCGAACTTAATCTCTTGCTAAAACTTATCTAATAATATCACAAATACATTTTGTCACAGCTTTAACCCTATTTAGTTAACCAAAACTTATCGTGTGTGTGTGTGTGTGCCTTAAAGCATTTGTTATTGTTTCTCGTTGCTGCTACAGTTAACTTGATTACGTTGCCCCAAAATTGCAATTTAATAAGCATCGAGTATTGTGAATTTGATTACATTGTTTTGCAAAAGCTGCTTAGACATAATTATGCTCAAACCCAAAATGATTAAAACAATGCAAATTAACTTGAAATATTTGTCATTGGCAAATGCACAAAGCAAAACAATTTTTAAAATTTTGTTATTGTCATTGTCATTTGGAATATAACATTAAAGTATACAAAAAAAACTAAAAAATTAATATTTTCCAACTATTTTAAAAGTGTTTTAGATATTTCGAAAACCAAAATATTTTTACATAATTTTCTTTCGTAGTCCCTATCATTTTTATAAGAAAGTTGTACAACTGACTGACCAACAAAAAAAAACCTAGTTGCCATTGTCTGTCTGCTTGGCCCTTAAGTAACTGGCAGACCAAAAGAAGCCAAACTGCTCGAAAAGTTGGTAGCAGAGACGCCCCCCTTGCGCCCCTTCTTTGCCACAACCATGCTCATGTAGACCACGAATTATGCCTTTCCGTTCTAAAAGGCAGCTGCTTGGTTTCTAGTTCTAGTTCTATGAATGTATGTATATGTATGGAATCACCATGTTCATAGTGCACGCTAACGACAGCAGGTGGCGCTAGTTTATTTATTCGCTTTCTCTATGTGCAGAATGTGAATGCGATTGTGGAATTTGATTGTATATGTGTGTGTGTGTGTGTGTGTATAGAAGTGTTGCACAACACACTATGCTTGCCTGCTGCGTCGTCTGCCTGTTTCACTGCTCCTCTCCTCCCCCTTTTAGCTAACTGTACTCAACAGTTCGTGGCTCGCTATGGCTTGCCGGCTTGGGTTGGCTTGTTGATGTTGTTGAACTCATTGCAAATAAATACGCTTTTTGAATGCGCATGTAAATGACTTCATAAGCATTTTATTACCACCAAGTTTCACCGAGTCTCTCATACTCATACAATCACACATGCATACAAAACGTGTCTGTGTGTGGTCTTTGTGTATACGTGTTGAAATCAATTTTTTTTCATCACTCTGTCTGTCTGTCTGCATCATTTAGCATAGCGTACTGAGAGGCCCGTCGATAATGAGCATAGGAGCCTTAATTTTCAGCGCGCTTTTCGTCTTCTTCTTGCATTTTAGCCAAAAACACTCACACACACACACTCGCATGAAATACTCGATTCCCGCGAGTACCAAAAATGCTGTTTTAATTTTTAATGAGCGCCGTTCGCGGAAGTCATACATCATTAGTAGCAAATCCGGGCGACTTCAATTTCAATTTCAATACATGCAAGCATGAGTGTGTGTGTGTGTGTGTGTTGACAGGAGAGGTGACTACACCACTCGGGTTTTTGTTGCAGCATCAGTGTGGCACGTGATGTGTGCGACTCGCGACACAACTTGGCATCAACAGCAACAGCAGCAACAACACACAGCAGCACATAAATTGGAAAAGGAATCACAATTAATGAGTTCGATGAATGCGCCACATGAAGTGTACTCCCCTCTCTCTCTCTCCTATGTCTTTCTCTCTATGCACGTTTGTCTGTCTGTCGGTTTCTCTATCAATGTGACTGGGAAACCTTGCATCCTGTGAATATGAATGCGAATCGTGAGCCTTACTACACTTAGCGAAGAACTATTGAGCATAAGAAGGAAAATATTCATAACGACAAGTATTTAAAACCAATTAGAGAACTTGAATGGAAGTGGGTTGAATTTTGTTATTGTTTATATGATTTTGTTTAGTACAGACTTCCACTCATTGTTTTTTCCGAGTGTATACCTTCCTAAACACTCTTCCTTTGCCCTTTATGGCCATGCCTCTTTGGCACATTCCCTATTACCATATCGAGTGCCTAGCATATGATTGCAAATGCCGCACATTAGCGGATATCAAGTGGGTGTTACTGAGTGTGTGTGGCACACACACATACAGCACCCTTCCACTCCCTTCCAACTGTCTGCTTGAATGACTGCCCCGTTTTTGTGGGTTGTTATCGTTGTTGCTGTTGCTGTTGCTGTCTGATGTTGTGCTCGAGTCCATGCCAAATTGAATTTCTAGCCTTTTAGATCTTTTGAAATGCCTTGTAATTGAGTCATTTGAATTCTCGACTTTTCAATTTATATAGATTGCACAAGTACTTATACTTATATATATATATATAATGCCCCTCTGTTCATTCGTATGCGTTTGATTGAATCTTTACAACGTAATTTTAGTGATTGCCCCTGTCGCATTTACCAATTAACTGAGAATCAGACAAGAGCCTGATTATGCCACCATACTAAAGATTTTATATTTTTTTCTGTCATTGCAGAACCGTATGTTGTTGCCTGGAAACGTGGCATTGCCATATTAACTGCTGGCTCCGTCAAGGTGACGCCCGATCCGCGCGTGCGTTTGGTTAGCGGATTCAATCTACAGATACGTGATGCTGTGCCGCAGGATGCCGGCGATTATATATGCCAAATTGCCACAATGGAGCCACGTGAAATTACCCACACTGTCGAAATATTGGGTAAGTAGGCCGCCAGAGCCCCCAAACCGCACACACACACATGCACACTCACACACATATTTTTCAAATAGCTCTCATATAAATTTCCACTTTTCGGGTTTTTTTTTTTGTGATTTTTTGGTACATTGTTATGCAAAGTTTTTAGTGGCTAAGCAAAATTGAGGTTATGTGCAAAAATATTCTATGGATTTTTATGTTCAAATTTATGCCTTAACTTGTCTCTCTCGCATTCTCGCACAAATCACTTGGGTCCATTGTTGACTGGGCTGCATCATTTAGACACCTCTCACGAATATGTGTGTGTGTGTGTGTGTGTATGTTTGGCTTACAAAATTAACATATCCTTAGATCCTTTTGCGCCTGGTCGCCCCACTCAAATATGCTAAGTAGCTGAGTGCTGCAATTTGGCGGCTTTATCGCCGCCACACAGATTCAATAGGGAAATTTTCCGGCCAACGGAAAAATCAAAACTAATCTGCCCATTTTGCCCCCCGTCTCCCCCTCCTCTCACCCACACTTTACTGCAGTGTCCGTAACGTAACGGATGCAAATTTTCCAATGCCCTTTTGTACAGTATTCGTCTCTTTCTCCCTTAGCAGCTGCTCGCTTTTCGACCCTTAACTACTTCCTGTGTCGACAACGCATTGTGCCTAACAAGCGTGCGTTTCTCTTTCTCTCTCTCTCTTTCTTTGTCTACTTTCCTTTCACCTTGTCTCTGTCTACTGCTGCCTCTTTTTTTGGCTGCTGCGTCTTCTAATCAGCAATGATGAATAATTTGCATATATTTCTCTCTTCCCTTTTTGC